>CM055116.1:211958196-212591058 GCA_029206835.1 Rana muscosa
TACTTGCGGGCACTCTGCTAGAAGTACACCGACGTCCGATTCTAGCAGGCAAATTTCCCTGCCCCAGCTGCTGGACCGTCGAAAGAAGTTCACTCCCAGCCATCCACATGCCCAGCGGTTGAATGCTAGCTTGGCTAAATTGCTAGCAATTCAACTGCTGCCTTTTCAGTTGGTAGACTCGGCCCCCTTCCTTGAGTTTGTGCAATGTGCGGTTCCTCAGTGGCAGGTTCCCAAACGCCACTTTTTCTCACGGAAGGCGATTCCGGCTCTCTACCGGCATGTGGAAGGCAATGTCCATGCCTCGCTGGACAGGGCGGTCAGCGGTAAGGTGCATATTACCGCTGACTCATGGTCCAGCAGGCATGGACAGGGACGTTACCTTTCTTTCACGGCCCATTGGGTCACTCTTTTGGCAGCTGGGAAGGATGCAGGACAAGGTGCAGTAGTGTTGGAGGTTGTTCCGCCGCCACGCCTCCAAAATGCTACTAATGGTTGTGACACACCTCTCTCCTCCACCCCCTCCACTTCTTCTTCCTCCATGGCCTCCTCCTGTGCTTTGTCCTCGGAACCAGCGGTGCTCCGTAGGCGTTCAAGGGGCTACGCAAGTACGCAGGCAAAAAGATGCCATGCCGTGCTTGCGCTGGTGTGTTTGGGGGACAGGAGCCACACTGGGGCAGAGGTTTTGTCTGCTCTGCAGGGGCAGGCCGAGAGGTGGTTGACGCCACGCCAGCTTAAGCCAGGAATGGTGGTTTGCGACAATGGCACCAACCTCCTCTCCGCCCTCCGACAGGGACAACTGACCCATGTGCCCTGTGTGGCTCACGTCCTTAACCTGGTGGTGCAGCGGTTCTTGGGCAGGTACCCGGCTTACAGGATGTCCTGAGGCAGGCCAGGAAAGTCTGTGTGCATTTCCGCAGATCATATAATGCCAGTGCTCGGCTGGCTGAGCTGCAAAAGGAGTTGAACCTGCCCAAGAACCGCCTTATGTGTGACATGCCCACCAGGTGGAACTCAACGTTGGCCATGCTGCAGCGGCTGCACACGCAGCAGAGGGCCATCAATGAGTACCTGTGCGACTACGGCACCAGGACAGGGTCAGGAGAGCTCGGGTTTTTTTCACCACGCCAGTGGGGCATGAGCAGGGATGCATGCATTGTCCTGGCACCATTTGAGGAGGCAACGAGGATGGTGAGCAGTGACAGTGCATGCATCAGTGACACTGTACCTCTTGTCCACCTGTTGGACAGGGCACTTGAGGCAGAACAGAGGCAGGAAGAGGAGGACTTCCTTGCCTCTCAAGGCCCCCTTTACCCAGACAGTGTTCCTTCTGTCACCCCCATCACACAGGAAGAGGACGAGGAGGAGGAGGAGGATTGTGTCAGCATGGAGGTGGAGCATGGCACTCAGCATCAACAGCAGCAGTCTTTTAGGGATGATTTACAGTCCCAACAAACCCGTGGACTTGTACGTGGCTGGGAGGAGGTGGCTGCGGATCATGTCGTCCTTAGTGACCCAGAGGACTCCGGACCGAATGCCTCAGCTAACCTACGCTGCATGGCCTCCCTGATCCTGCAAAGTTTGCGGAAGGATCCTCGTATTCTTCGGATCAAGGAGAGGGACCATTACTGGCTGGCCACTCTCCTTGATCCACGGTACAAGGGTAAGGTTGCGGACCTTATCTTGCCGTCGCAGAGGGAGCAGAGGATGAGACATCTCCGGGAGGCCTTGCAGAAAGGTCTGTGCAACGCATTCCCAGAGACTGGGAGGGTACAAACTCCTGGTCCTGGACAACGAGTTGCTGAGGCTTCGGTCAGTAGCAGAAGGAGCGGTGGAGAAGGTGGCCGTCTGACCGATGTGCTCAGACAATTTTTTAGTCCGCAGCCCCAAGGTATGATTGGTTCCAGCACCCATCGCCAGCGTCTGATATACATGGTGCAGAAATACCTAGGGGCAAGGTCAGACTTGGACACCTTTCCCACCGAAAATCCTCTGGCTTACTGGGTGTTGAGGATGGATCACTGGCCAGAGCTTGCACAGTATGCAATTGAGCTACTGGCCTGTCCTGCATCCAGCGTTCTTTCGGAACGCACATTCAGTGCTGCTGGAGGCTTTGTCACGGATCACAGGGTGCGCCTGTCCACCGACTCGGTTGATCGACTGACCTTCATAAAGATGAACCAGTCTTGGATCACCACCAGCTACCAAGCACCTGAAGCTAATATAACAGAATAATTTATTTTCAAATGTCACATCCCTTCAAGACTGATGCTGATGCTGAGTGACTATCCTGTTATGTTGACTGACTATCCTCCTCCTCCTCCTCAATGATCCGTTTCTTGATGATAGCTTGGAAGAACTTTTTTGTTTCTGGGTGCTGCCACCAGTGGCTAAGGCCCAATTTTTCAGCCCCTGTTTAACAGGGGCATGTAATTACAATTTTTGATGCAATGCTTTGCAGCAGGGCTCATTCATGCACTCCAACTAGAGTATCTGGGAGAGGTTGCAGTGTCGTGGCACCAGCACCAGTGCCTAAGGCCCAATTTTTCTGCCCCTGTTTAACAAGGGCGTGTAATTACAATTTTTGATGCAATACTTTGCAACAGGGCTCATTGCTGTGCTCCAAGTTCAGTATCTGTGAGGGGTTGCAGTGTTGTGGCACCAGTGCCTAAGGCCCAATTTTTCTGCCCCTGTTTAACAGGGGCGTGTAATTACAATTTTTGATGCAATACTTTGCAACAGGGCTCATTGCTGTGCTCCAAGTTCAGTATCTGTGAGGGGTTGCAGTGTTGTGGCACCAGTGCCTAAGGCCCAATTGTTCTGCCCCTGTTTAACAGGGGCATGTAATTACAATTCTTGATCTAATAATTCAGAGCAGGGCCCATTCATGCGCCCACCAAGAGTATCTGTGAGGGCTTACAGTGTTGTGACAAGACCACCACCACCACCACCACCACCAAAGGCCCAATTTTTCAGCCCCTGTTCAACAGGGCCATGCAATTACAATTCTTGATCTAATAATTCACAGCAGGGCCCATTCATGCGCCCACCAAGAGTAACTGTGAGGGCTTACAGTGTTGTGGCACCAGCACCACCACCAATGGCCCAATTTTTCCTACCACTGTTCAACAATGGCATGTAAATACAATTCCTGATATAATAGTTCACAGCAGGGCATTCCAGCGCCCACCAAGAATAACTGTGAGGGCTCACAGTGTTGTGGCAATACCAACATGTAAGGGGCAAATTTCAGCAGAGTATATACGGCAGGCCCCTACTTTCAAACATCCAACTTACAAACGACTCCTACTTGCAAACGGAAGGAGACAACAGGTAGTGAGAGGAAATCTACCCCTAGGAAGGGAAATTCTCTCCTGTAAAAGTTAATATGGGAAAAAGGTGTCTCCTCTCTACTGATGTTTTATCACCAATCCTTGTTTCAATAAAAAACCCACTTTTCAAAAACTTTTGTCATTGGGACGGAAAGTGAGGTGAAATGTTCTGAACAAGGGGCACAGGCAGCAAAACAAATGTTACAGGGGTGATAACCCTTCCCTATGTTTTCCAAAAAGCTTAAAAATAGATTTTTTGGCTGGAGCTACACTTAAACAATGTACGTGTTCAAAATACAAACAAATTCTACTTAAGAACAAACCTACAGTCCCTGTCTTGTTTGCACCGCCTGTATACTGCTGTTCAGAGTATATAGGGCCTTTTTTATTTTGTGTGCAGGGTTCCCCTTAATATGCATACAAGACCCAAAGGGGCTGGTAATGGGCTGGGGTAGGGGGGGGGGCTGGTGGGGTAGCCATGCCATTTTTCTCAAAGATTTTCATCCATATTGGCGGGACCAGACATTACATTAAAGCCGCAAGCAGTTTTAAATGGCTTTTTTTCCTTTAGAAATGTCATTTTGTGCAGGGACAGTTCTAAACACGGGAAACACATGCCACTTCACAGGCATACTTTAGACACCCCCCAGGTACGATATTTAAAGTATTATTTCCCTTTTTTTATTTCACTTTATGCATCAATAAAATGACTGCTCCCGAAAAACGGCCGTTTTTAAAACTTCGTTTTGCATTGATACATGTCCCCTGGGGCAGAACCCGGGTCCCCAAACCCTTTTTAGAACAATAACATGCATATTAGTCGTTATAATTAGCACTTTAGATTTCGAACGTTCGTGTCCATTGTATTTAATAGGGTTCTAACGTTCGCGCGAACTTTCGGTCCGTTCGAAGGTTCTGGTGCGAACCGAACCGGGGGGGTGTTCGGCTCATCCCTAGTCCTGTCCACGAAGCGGGATGTAAGCAGCCTCTCTACCCCATGGGGCTCAACCCTAATAGACCCCGGGAACTGTGCCCTAAGGGCATGCCTCAGCTGCAGGAACCTAAATTACATCCATGGGGGTAGCCCAAATTTACCCTTCAGCGTACCAAAGGAGAGCAGGCGTTCCTCAGGCATGATGTCTCTCAGTGTTCGCACTCCGTATCTGGCCCATAACTGTGGGTCAGGCACAGTCCTCAATTGGGGCATGAATGGGTTGCCCACAGAGGAGTGTGGGGAAAGAACGTCTGTGACTCCTCCAGAAGCCTCGAGACCTGTCGCCACACCCGTAACGTGGTCCTCATAGAGGTAGTAATTTGTGTGCTGGATCTAGGCCCTCTGTAAACTAAGTTGCTTAATTCAGAATATGATCCTAAGATAGCTGCTTCCAAATTGACCGAGAGGTTAGATTGATCCTGGGTGAACCACCACCGCACAGATACTAGGATCGCGGCCCAATAATATTTCCTAAAGTTGGGAAGAGCAAGACCACCGCCCGACAGAGACAGCTGGAGTGTGGACCTAGCTACCATCGGTACCGACCCCTGCCATATAAATGAACTGACCGTTTGTTCTAATTTCACAAAGAAGGAGTTAGGGATACTGACCAGAGAGTTCCTAAAGACGTATAAAAAATTAGGGAGAAAGGACATTATTATCAGATTGACCCGGCCCACAGGGGTGAGTGGCAAAGACTTCCAAACTGAGCTCCTCTGTACAAGTTTCTGAAGGACCGGGTGGACATTAGACTCCATGTATCATGGTAGGTGCCTATGAATCTGTATACCCAAATATTTTAAGCTATCGACCCACTGGAGAGGGGCAGGTAGGTCCAGGGGGGGTTCTTTTTGATTTAGGAGGAAAATGACCGATTTGTCCCAGTTTATTCTGATCCCTGAGAATTTGCCAAATTAATCAATCAATTCCAGGGCTGCCGACAAAGATTGGTGGGGATCCCTAAGATAGAGAAGGGTGTCGTCGGCATACAAGGACACTTTCTCGACAATGGGGTGGATCGGTATGCCAGCAACCACTAAGGAGGACCGAAGGAGAATCGCCAGGGGCTCGATGGCAAGAGCAAACAGGGCTGGAGAGAGGGGGCAGCCTTGCCGGGTACCTCGGTGAAGTGGGAATGGAGTAGAAAGAAGGCCACCCGTCCGGACCTGAGCAGTCGGGGCAGAGTACAGCATCCGAAGCCATGATATAAAGGTGGGACCTAGGCCAAATCTCCGAAGTACATTCCACAGATAGTCCCACTCCACTGAGTTAAAGGCTTTTTCAGCATCCAATGACGTTATCACCTCCCCCCGCCCCTCCCAGCCACCCGATCTATCACCGTAAATAGCCTCCTCGAATTAATATTGGTATCCTTGCTTGGCATAAATCCTGTCTGATCCCCATGTACCAAAGAGAATATGTGAATATATACATATTTGCATTCTTTACAGAAATTCTTTATGATGTCCCTACTTAGTATTTCCTACTATACTTGAGAGACCACCACCTCTGTGTTCTTCCCTGGTGCAGCCATGTGGGACCCTCTCCACGCCCTGTCGCCACAACTCCCGAACAAGATTGCCCTTAGGGGAGTCTCCAGCCCTCAAATGCTGCACTGTCACATGGTGGTTGTGAGTATTCCTTAGACAAGGGTGTTTTTTCCATCTATAATCCTTTTTACGGATATATTTTTGTTTTGTTTTTTCTATGGTAGTGACTTAGAAAACCTATATGTTTTATTTCAGACAATGACATTGCTGCTCCTGACGAGTGAATATAAACACTTCACGAAACGCATAGAGCCTATGTACACGCAATGTTTACACCGACTGTGTCATCAACATGATTCATATGTACAGTCTTATATGAACACGAGTTTTAATTCGTTTTTGCAATAGGAAGTTCTCAGGTTGTGTAGGCTTGATCCCCTTTCACTGTCATGTATTATCATGTTCCTTTTTGTATATACAGTCATTCTCGAAATTGTTGGCACCCCAGAAATTTTTCCAGAAAATCAAGTATTTCTCACAGAAAAGTATTGCAGTAACACATGTTTTGCTATACACATGTTTATTCCCTTTGTGTGTATTGGAACAAATCAAAAAAAGGGAGGAAAAAAAGCAAATTGGACATAATGTCACACAAAACTTCAAAAATGGGCTGCTCAAAATTCTTGGCACCCTTAACTTAATATTTGGTTGCACACCCTTTGGAAAAAATAACTGAAATCAGTCGCTTCCTATAACCATCAATAAGCTTCTTACACCTCTCACCCGGAATTTTGGACCACTCTTCCTTTGGAAACTGCTCCAGGTCTCTCTTATTGGAAGGGCGCCTTTTCCCAACAGCAATTTTAAGATCTCTCCACAGGTGTTCAATGGGATTTAGATCTGGACTCATTGCTGGCCACTTTAGAGCTCTCCATCGCTTTGTTGCCATCCATTTCTGGGTGCTTTTTGACATATGTTTGGGGTCATTTTCCTGCTGGAAGACCCAAGATCTCGGACGCAAACCCAGCTTTCTGACACTGGGCTCTACAGTGTGACCCAAAATCCTTTATTAATCCTCAGATTTCATGATGCCTTGCACACATTCAAGGCACCCAGTGCCAGAGTCAGCAAAACAACCCCAAAACTTCAATGAACCTCCACCATATTTCTCAGTAGGTACTGTGTTCTTTTCTTTGTAGGCCTCATTCCGTTTTCGGTAAACAGTAGAATGATGTGCTTTACCAAAAAGCTCTATCTTGGTCTCATATGTCCACAAGACGTTTTCCCAGAAGGATTTTGGCTTACTCAAGTACATTTTGGCAAACTGTAGTCTTGCTTTTGTATGTCTCTGTGTCAGTAGTGGGGTCCTCCTGGGTATCCTGCCATAGCGTTTCATTTCATTTAAATGTTGGATAGTTGGCGCTGACACTGATGCTCCCTGAGCCTGCAGGACAGCTTGAACTTCTTTGGAACTTCTTTGGGGCTGCTTATCCACCATCCGAACTATCCTGCGTTGCAACCTTTCATCAATTTTTTCTCTTCCGTCCACGCCCAGAGAGATTAGCTACAGTGTCATGGGGTGAAAACTTCTTGATAATGTTGGGCACTGTGGACAAAGGCAAATCTAGATCTCTGGAGATGGACTTGTAACCTTGAGATTGTTGATATTTTTTCACAATTTTGGTTCTCAAGTCCTCAGACAGTTCTCTTCTCCTCTTTCTGTTGTCCATGCTTAGTGTGGCACACACAGACACACAATGCAAAGACTAAGTGAACTTCTCTCCTTTTTATCTGCTTTCAGGTGTTTTTTTTATACTGCCCACACCTGTTACTTGCCCCAGGTGAGTTTAAAGGAGCATCACATGCTTGAAACAATCTTATTTATCCACAATTTTGAGCAGCCCATTTTTGAAGTTTTGCGTGACTTTATGTCCAATTTGCTTTTTTTCCTCCCTTTTTTTGATTTGTTCCAATACACACAAAGGGAATAAACATGTGTATAGCAAAACATGTGTTACTGCAATACTTTTCTGTGAGAAATACTTGATTTTCTGAAAAAATTTCTGGGGTGCCAACAATTTCGAGCATGACTGTAGATGAATTATACCGTGACATTATTTATTGAATTGTATGAACTTATATGGTATGTAATAAATGTACCTTGTCTTGACCCTTCACTGATGACTGCTTGCTTCATCTAAAGTCTCGCTCCCTCCCCTTATTGTTCATGTACCAAAGAAAGTATCACTGCATTAAGGCGATTAGCCAGCACTTTAGTGAGAAATTTAGCATTCACGTTTAACAGTGAAATTGGCCTGTATGACGGGCAAAGCTTGGGGTCCTTCCCAGGCTTGGGAATGACCACGATCACCTCACGCATCATAGAAGGCGGTAGAGAACCATCTCTAAGAGACGTCACCAGGGCCCCGCTAAGTCGGGTAGCCAGTGAGGCACAATGCGTTTTAAAGAATTCAGCAGGGAGGCCATCCTTCCCCGGGGTCTTACCAGCCTGCATAGAGGTCACTGCCACCCGAACCTCCTTCAGAGTGATAGGGGCCTCCAATGACAAGCGTGCCTCCTCCGATAGAGTGGGGAAGTGAATAATGTCAAGGAAGGATTGGAGTTCTACAGGGGTATAATCTACTCTGGAGGAGTAGAACTCACCATAGTAGGCCGCGAAGCATGCATTTATGTCTACCGGGTCTGAGAGCAACCTCCCTGCTCTGTCCCTAATGTTAGCAACATGGGTGGTATCTGCGGGCTCTCTGGAGAGCCAGGCAAGCATACGACCCGATCTCTCACCTTGTTCGAATATCCTCTGAGATTGATAAAGTATTTGCTTTTTCGCTGCCGAGAGCCTAAGGATCTGAACCTCCCTCATAGCAGGTCCATCCTCTGACTCTCCTCCCCAGTCTCAACATATCTAGCCTCCAAACTCTGGGCAGTAGCCGCCCCAATAGCGGACCGATACTTCTTTTTATATGGCTTTTGAATGCTTCCCAGCGGGCAGGTGTCTCCCAATCCCAGCAGGGTCGGGAGGCCAGTAAATAGAGCTTTCTTTTGGTGGTATTTGATCACCTCTGCGTTTTTTTTTGCGCTATAAACAAAAATAGTCTAATTTTGAAAAAAAAGCAATATTTTTTACTTTTTGCTATAATAAATATCCCCAAAAAATATATATAAAAAAAAAAAAATTTCCTCAGTTTAGGCCGATATGTATTCTCCTACATATTTTTGGGGAAAAAAATCGCAATAAGCGTTTATTGATTGGTTTGCGCAAAAGTTATAGCACCTACAAAATAGGGGATAGTTTTATGGCATTTTTATTAATAATTTTTTATTTACTAGTAATGGCAGAGATCAGCGATTTTTATCGTGACTGCGACATTATTGCGGACACATTGGACACTTTTGACGCCATTTTGGGACCATTGTCATTTATACAGCGATCAATGCTATAAAAATGCACTGATTACTGTAAAAATGACACTGGCAGTAAATGGGGTTAACCAGGAGGGGGCGCTGAAGGGGTTAAGTGTGTCCTAGGGATGTGTTCTAACTAGCGTTGTCCCGATACCGATACTAGTATCGGTACCGATACTGAGCATTTGCCTGACTACTTGTACTCGGGCAAATGCTCCCGATGCTTCACCCGATACTTGTGATCAGCGGTGATCAGTGCGGTGGGGGAAGTTACCAGCACCGATCACCGCTGTATATATTTAAAAGTAGTTTCTCCGCTTCTATCTCTCCCCCCCTCGCGCGGCTTTCAGCTGCTTTAAAATCAGCGGTGATCGGTGCTTGTAGCTCCCCCACACACGATCACTGCTGATTGTCCCCGTTTACTCCTCCAGCCCCCTCCGTTTTGCTGCTGTCTCCATGCCGCTGTCCCCCTCCGTGTCCCCCTCCATGCCGCCGTCCCCCTCTGTGTGTCCCTCCGTGCTGCCGTCCCCCTCCGTGTGTCCCTCCGTGCTGCTGTCCCCCTCTGTGTCCCCCTCCATGCCGCCGTCCCCCTCCGTGTGTCCCTCCGTGCTGCCGTCCCGCTCCGTGTCCCCCTCCATGCCACCGTCCCCCTTCCTGCCGCCGTCCCAATCCGTGTCCCCCTCCGTGCCGCCGTCCCAATCCGTGTCCCCCTCCGTGCCGCCGTCCCAATCCGTGTCCCCCTCAATGCCGCTGTCCCAATCCGTGTCCCCCTCCGTGCCGCTGTCCCAATCCGTGTCCCCCTCCGTGCTGCCATCCCCCTCCGTTCTCCTCCTCCACCCCTCAATCTGTCAGGATGGAGAGCGGAGGTAGGAGCCGGTAAATTTGGCTCCTTACTTGTCGGAATGTACAGAGTCAGTGATCACTGACTCTGTCCATTCACATAACTGAAACATCGTAAACTGTGTTTACAATGTTTCAGTTTATGAATGAAGAGAAGCCGCTGTCTTCTCTCCATTCATTTTCAGCGCAGCTGAGGCTGCTGAGAAAGGGACTGGGGAATCTGTGTCCCTAGTCCCTTTCCCTGTCTCAAAGGGGAGATGTCAGAGGTCTGTTAAGACCCCTGATATCTCACCAAAGCCCCCCAACAGGGCTGATAAATAAAGAATAAAATAAAAATAAAATAAAAATGAATTGTAAAAAATAAAAAATAAAAAAATAAAAAAATTGTAATAAAATAAAAATAAACAAATTGTAAAAAAATAAAAAAAACTACTGACACATGTGCCACTGTCACATGAGATTAAAAAAAAGTATCGGTAATCGGTATCGGCGAGTACTTGAAAAAAAGTATCGGTACTTGTACTCGGTCTTAAAAACGTGGTATCGGGACAACCCTAGTTCTAACTGTAGGGGGGATGGGCTACGTGTGACACGACACTGATCACTACTCCCGATCACAGGGAGCTGTGATCAGTGTCCTGTCACTAGGAAGAATGGGGAATGCGTGTTTACATCAGCATTTCCCCATTCTTCCTCTCCGTGAGACGATCGCGGGTAACCCCGCGGACATCGAGTCCGTGGGACCCGCGGTCGGACTCACGGAGCGCCCACAATGCCGCATCTTAAAGGGGACGTACCTGTACGCCCATATGCCGAGCCATTGTGTCGACGTATATTGTCGTGCGCTGGTCGGCATGTGGTTAAACGGTATCACACTATCAAGTTTCTTTATGTTTTATGCGAGTGTGGAAGCAGCAATACTGAGCAGCCCAGGACTCCATCACTGACACTGAACCCAGGGGTGGTTCAAAAGCGTGTTCTGACTGAACTTAATTGTGAGGTCACACGCTCTAAGGTGAGCGTACACACATAAGGGAGAGCACAAGCTGTGAATAATTGTGGAATGGACTTTATTATCTAATGATGTTATTATTCGTATGAAATTTTGATATCTGTTTGCACGTAGCACTTTTTGATCACATTAATTATTTTCGCATGTATTTGGATCACTATATTTGATATATGAAGTTTTTGATCCTATATTGTATGACATTTTTGGAGTTTGCACGATAACACTTTATTTGTTAATTTATTAACACTAAGGCACTTTATATATTCTAGTATACATTTGGATTATAAGGTTTATGATGTTTTGATTACACGCTTTATGGTAAAAATATTCTTTTGCACGCAAACATTTTATTTATTTTTGTGTCATTGCAATAAGGCACATCCAGATAGCGCAGCATTTCCTTTATGAGTATTGCTTTTGCATGGTCGTATGGGACGTGATCAGTGCTAGCAGCTGTCCTAAGAGGAGGTGTCATGTAACGGTAGCTCACAAGATTTATTTGTTTTAGGTTTTTAATTAACAAAGTAGTTGTTCAGCATTTCAGGTCAGTTTTTAAACAAGACCAGGTCAGGTTTACATCAGTATCAGGTTAGGTTTACATCAAGATCAGGTCAGGATTATATTGTTCACAACTGAATGATATGTGCGATTCAGAAGCGTTCCCATAGAAGCCAGTGGGCCTGAATTCACACCAGAGCCGGACGGCACTGCTCAGAAAACTTAGGCTGAGTTCACATATGTGCGAATTGGATGTGGTTTTCACTGCATCCAATTCGCATGACAAGCAAGTGTGACTGGCTCTCAATGGAGTCGGTTCACACATGTCTGAGATGGCCAGTGTCATGTGCGTTTTTGGGTCCGGTTCAGGTGCGATTTCAGGCAAAAATTTGGACCTGTATCACACTGAACCGGTGAACAGGAACGCACCGGACCCCAAGTTGGAAACCATGGCCACACATAGAAACAGAAAACACATATACGAGAGTCCATCAAGGCTGCTCAACCCAAAATGTATATAGACAAGTGGAAAATTTACCCCAAAGGGCTTTGTAGGCAGCAATGAATTGGAAATAGGTAATAAAATAAAAATCTTTAATTTAGTGCATGGCTCATTTAGATGTACAATAAATTTGAAATACAGACTCTGGTTGACGATACACACAACAGCATAAAACATCGCTTGAGACAGGAAATTATCTCAGATAAAACATGGTTTGTCAATTGCGTTAACAACATAGTAGTCCAATGGTCCACATGAATATTCCGAGTACCCCAATGCATTTCGACCCATTTTGTGTCTAGGTCTTCTTCAGGGGGGATTGTGGTCTAAGGGCATATATTAAATATTTCTAAGTTAAGAAATTTCCATCGCACAAACCAGAGGGCTTAAAAACGTTTGCGTTCATTGGTCCCACTGTTTCCACTCGTACCTACCGCACGCCCTGGGCGAGACCATGTTCCACCAGGCTTGCAAGGGGCCATGCTTTGGGAAGGAGAGGAGGACGGGAGGCAAAACACCTGCAACTAGATATATAGAAAAGTCACAATAAATAATTGACGGAGATTCCATGAATATTCTGTGCTGCCCTGAGATTACAGACTGGCTATTGTTAAATCAAATAGTTGGTTCATTATAAATTTCTATTCATATTGTTACATAGTTTAATTGATTGGATTTGTAGATTAATTAATCTTGTTATTGGTAGGAATAGTTTGATAAAACTAAAAAGTTGGTTATTGGGATGTGATTGCTTAATTACTAGAAGTATAACTGTGGAGTGAGGTGGTGTAACTCATAATGAGGTGATTGAGAGTATAAAGAATGTATTGGGTTTAAAAGAAAGAAACAAATGGGTGAAATGAAGAGAAAGGTGTACAAAAACGAAAATGTGTGACACTGTGTGACAAGTGTTTTGAGTGTTTAAGTAGTAGAGCCATAACGATATTGAATTAAATAGAAAATATAATTGAAAATATAGCTGTATTAAAGCACATAATAGATTGGAATATATTATCATAGATTATAAGAGATACATAATTAGGATATTTCCATAGAAATGGATTAAGGTTAAATGACAGCCAGTCTGATTAGCCTCAACGCTGCACTTACCCAGCACTCCAGTCCTTCTTGTGTAGGTTAGCAGCATTCCCGGGATCCATCAGGATCACCTGAGGCTGCAAGCATATGTAGTGTATGCCTTAATGGCATATTGTTGGCAGGTGTACATATCCTCTCCCCACCCCCTCCGGACCGTTCCCGCTGCCAATGGCGGCATGCGCATGGCCTCCTCGGCGTTCCGGAAGGCTGATGCCCCGGCATTTGCCGTCACCCCCGACATAAACACGCGACGTTGTAATGTCACGTGCATGCGCAGTAGACGCGCGCACCCACGTGACGTCACTAACAGTCCCGCGGTGATCACAGAATGCCGCCGGCATGGAAACGGGCTCCCCCCAGTGGTCCTAGTGAAGGACACAACTGCGGGAAACACAGTGGCAGGGAGAACCGCAATGAATTGCGTCTCCCCACCATGCCGGGAAGCCAGGTGGGGGGGAAAAAGGTACCCACCCAGTGCCGGCAGGCAGGGCAAAGTGGCACAAGTGGGATGATCACCGAAGGCAAAGGGTAACATTTAGAAACCATGTAAAACTAATATAAAATAATCTTTCAGTTTAATGAATCTTAACATTGATTGTATTAACTATAATTTTACATATCAAAGAGCTGAGGATATAATGATATGCCCAAATTCATGAAAGAAAGAGAGGGAAATCTTTGTCTTGTTTCACCTCAGAGAAAATTTCTCTAAGCTTGTATTAAGCCTTTTTAATACAGGTGCCTTTATAAATTGGCAAACCTGATGTTTCTTTCAGAAAATTGGGGTATCCCTCTACTCTTATTGTTGCTCTCATGTGTTGGAAGGGGAAGGGGTGTTTAACCACCCAAGAAAGTACTAGAAACAGAAAACACATATACGAGAGTCCATCAAGGCTGCTCAACCCAAAATGTATATAGATGTAGCGATACCTCCAACTAAGGAGGCCGCAGAATTAGATTTTGGGCCCTGAGTGCAGCTCCGCCAACCCCCGGCAATAGGCTCTATCCCCTTCTGGCACAGCTAGTACTAACAATCAATGATATG
The DNA here is from genome assembly GCA_029206835.1 of Rana muscosa. Taxonomy (NCBI): domain Eukaryota; kingdom Metazoa; phylum Chordata; class Amphibia; order Anura; family Ranidae; genus Rana; species Rana muscosa. The sequence goes on from CM055116.1 coordinate 211,972,428, forward strand.
TCCTATGCAATAGAATAACTAAGCAAGGACACAGTAATGAATTGTAATAGGTAAAGTGTTTTACTCATCAATTCTCAATATGAATAAAAGGGGTAACAATAATCACAGTTCTAAACAATCACTCCTAAGGGCAGCGTCCTGCCACTCTAACACACTATATAGTAACACACGCTACAAGTGCGCCATACGGGCGACCGTTAACTAAGTGCCCTATGGCGCAGCAATCAAACACGCTAGAATCCCCACCAGGCCTGGTTCTAATATTTAGCTTAGTCCTTCTTTCTTCACCGGCAGGTCTGTAATGGTGGTGCACTTAAACAGAGTATAACTTTGTAATCCAAGGGGTATGAAAATAACTTGTAGGCCACGGCAGTCTATAGGCCTATACACAGCAACAGTATCTAAGCTGGGCTTATGCCCTCTCACCCGCCGGACTACGGATCCAGTCCGGGAAAACCTCCACCGGCCGTGTCACACACTCTCGATCTCTCCAACGATCGGGTCCCCGATCCGACAAGGCGGTAGCTCACAAAGTCAGATGCCACCCAGGCTCGCAGAGGGGAGGATGGAAGGCTCTTCGGTGCAGAGCAAGGCCTCAGGCTTCAGGCCTTGCCCCTCCGACACATCCGCACAGGAGGATCCGTCCGTGAAGTCTCGTGTCGCCAAAGAGGCCGAGCCCGGCCCCGCCTCTTCCTTTTATAACCCCTCCCATGAGTCTCTGCGGTGGAACGTCACAACAAGAATGGGGTTATGGGTAATGTAGTTTCTTCCCAATATAGGGGAACACCCCGCTACACACTCCCCCCACTTAAACTCTTTGGTCCCCAAAGATAAATTTTAGCAACAACTATATACAACATTGGACAATTCTGAAAACGATGTTGGGATAGGGGATTCCCACCATAACTGAGGGGTTGAATTCCCTTGCCCACAGGTCACATTATCTTGGGTGGCCTGACTAACTGTGCCAGAGAGTGAGCTGGGGTTGCCCTCCACCAAATGGACAGTGGAGAGATCCGGAATCTCAGCATTTCTCCTAGCAGTGACCACAGAGTCTTCCGAACTGTTCCCCATCTGGGGGTAGGTCAGCTTCTTAGGAGGTTGAATGACTCTTCGAGCTCTTTGCTCTCTTGGAATCTCTGGCTCTGGCGCCTCAGGCTCCTCTTCCTCGGAGTAACTATCATGGGCATCTTCCCAGTAATCTGTTGAAGGACTGAAAGGGATGAATTCTGTAGCCTCTGGGTTCAGCGTTTCATCTGTGGTATCTTGGGTGACTGGAAGATCTATGATAGAAGTTCCTGGAGTTGGGGAAGACCACAGCCAATCAAGCTCTCCTTCTTCATCTCCACTAAGTTGGGAGGCTTCTCCATCTCCAGCTCGGGAGGTCTGTGACCGAGTGTGCGGTCTAGGAGTATCCAAGATAGAGGCCGGTGCAGGGGAGTCTCCCACGGAAGGTATTCTAACTGCCTCCGTCAGTGGGAGCAGGTGGTTTCGATGCCATGTCTTCAGTGGGCCTACCTTTCCCTCTGGCTTCACCTTGTAGACAGGTAGGCCCGGCAACTTCCTGCAGATGACATAAGGTTCAGATCTCCATCTGTCTGCAAGCTTGTGCTTTCCGGGGACTCCCAGATTGCGCAACAGTACTCGATCCCCGGGCTGTAGGTCTTGTACCCGGACCTTCAGGTCGTAATTTTTTTTATTCCGAGCTCCCCTTTGATCTGAGGCCGCTTGAGCTTGTTCATAGGCTACTTTCAGGCTGTGTCTGAGCCTATCCACATATCCTCTGTGAGAAGTGACGGAGGAATGGTCCAGTGAGGTGCCAAAAGCCAGGTCCACCGGTAGTCTCGCTTCTCTCCCAAACATGAGTCGATATGGGGAATAGCCTGTAGCATCACTGATGGTGCAGTTGTAAGCATGTACCATGGCTGCTATGTGTTTGCTCCAATGTTGCTTTTTCTCGCTTTCCAGAGTCCCTAACATGTTGAGCAGGGTTCGGTTGAACCTTTCCGGCTGAGCATCTCCCTGAGGATGGTAAGGTGTAGTTCGAGTCTTCCTGATTCCCAACGAATCCAAGAGCTTCCGGATCAGCTTACACTCGAAGTCCCTCCCTTGATCTGAATGGAGTCTCTGTGGCAGCCCATAATGGACAAAATACTTCTCCATAAGTACCTTGGCCACGGTGGAGGCCTTCTGATCTTTGGTGGGGAAGGCCTGGGCATACCGGGTGAAATGGTCGGTTATCACCAGAACATTTCCTAGTCCACTCAGGTCGGGTTCGAGGCAGAGAAAGTCAATGCACACCAGGTCCATAGGCCCTTGGCTCTGTAGATGGCCCATTGGGGCAGCTTGATGGGGCAAAGTCTTCCTCTGGATGCATCGCGCACATGAGTGGCAGTACTCCTCTACCTCTGCCCTCATGCAGGGCCAATAGAACCGACTTCTGACAAGTTGAAAAGTCCTTTCAGCCCCTAGGTGGCCATGATTGTCATGCAAGGCCATCAAAACAGTCTCCCGATGTTTCTCTGGGAGGAACATCTGCCACTTATCTTCTGAATCATCAGAGGGGCCCCTTCGGTAGACCACTCCCTGATGCAACTGCAACCTATCCCACTCCTTCCTCAGTAGGCGAGCTTCTTTGGAGGGTTGACGCATGAGTATGTTTGGATCCTGATTTTTCAAGGCCTCCAGCACCAATCTCCCCATGGGGTCTTCCAATTGGTCACACCTTAATTCCTTTTTGGACAATCTTGGTAGGTTGCCCTCTTCCAATTGAGCTACTCCACAGTAGTGTTTGGGGACTCCCACCGTGGTAACTCCTATTTCCTCTGCTCTGGAGCATCCTCGGGCTTGGAATGCAGCTCCTTGACAAAGGGCCTGCACCCCGTCCGGTGCCACTTGGGTCCAATCTTCTATTTCAATGGTCGGGGAATGAGATCTTCTGGACAAGGCGTCTGCGTCTCGATTCCCCACTCCTGGTCTATACTTAAGGCTGAAGTTGAATCCAGACAGTGCGGCTAGCCACCTGTGTCCAGTGGCATCCAGCTTGGCCGTGGTGAACAGGTAGGTAAGGGGGTTGTTGTCGGTCTTCACAGTGAACTCTGCTCCGTACAGGTAGTCTTTGAGCTTGTCTACTACCGCCCACTTGAGGGCCAGGAACTCCAGCTTGTGAGTGGGGTAGTTCTTCTCAGAGGGGGTCAGGCTTCTACTCACATAGGCAACAGGCCGCAATTGCCCCTCATGTTCTTGGTAAAGTACTCCTCCCAGACCGTCGTGACTAGCATCCACGTGCAGTTCATAGGGTTTGGTTGGGTCTGCATAGGCCAAGACTGGTGCAGTGGTCAGGCTCCTCTTCAATTCCTGGAAAGCCTCTTCACACCTCTGATTCCACTGATCTCTGATGGACTCTCCTGGCCTCCTGGGCCCCGATCCATCCTCCTCTCCTTCAGTCTTGAGCAACTCATTCAATGGTCTAGCAATTCGAGCAAATCCCTCCACAAACCTTCTATAGTAGGAGCAGAAGCCCAAGAAGGATCTGAGTTCTGTTACTGTGGTGGGCTGTGGCCAGGAGGTAACTGCCTCCAATTTCTCAGGGTCTGTGGCCACCCCTTCTTCAGATACTATGTGCCCCAGATAGTTCACAGAAGACTGGTAGAACCGACACTTCTCAGGCGAAAGCTTAAGTCCTTCCTCACTGAGTCTTCTCAACACTTTCTCCAGCCTCTCTTCATGTTCCTCCAAGGTTCTCCCAAAGACAATGACATCGTCTAGGTATACAAGGACTTCGATCAAGTTCATGTCCCCTACTGTCTTCTCCATGAGACGTTGGAAAGTAGCTGGGGCTCCAGACAGACCTTGGGGCATCCGGTCGAATTCGAAGAACCCCACTGGGGTTATGAAAGCTGTCTTCTCCTTGTCCGCTGGGTGCATCGGAATCTGATAGTACCCACTCTTGAGATCCATAACGCTGAACCATTTGGCTCCAGACAAGCTCTGTAGGGCATCCTCTATCCTCGGAGTGGTGTATTGGTCAGGTATGGTTCTCCTGTTGAGAGTCCTGTAGTCTATACAGAGCCTCAATGATCCATTCTTCTTTCGGACCACTACTATGGGAGAGGCATAGGGGCTTCTGGACTCCCGTATCACACCAGTCCTCTTGAGTTCTGCAAGTTGTTCCCTCAGATCCTCCAGATCTGCTAGCGGGACCCGCCTGACTCTCTCTCGGAAGGGCTTATCTTCTTGGAGGCGGATCCGATGGGTGGCACTTCTTGCACACCCCACATCAAATTCATCCCTAGAGAAGATCTTCTCCCATCTATTCAACTGGGCCTTGGCTCTCTCTTTCCAAGCCCTGGACAGATTCGGGTTTTCCATGGTCAGCTTCTCCCAAACATCCGCTTCTTCACCTGTCCTCTTCACTTCTGACAGGGTAACAGGGGCCGCCGGGCTCACCTGGCCTAGCAACATTCTGGCTGGGATGTCCATGGGGTCTTTGGTAGTATTCCTAACACTCACTGGAACTCTATAATGGGCCTTCTTCAGGACCTTCAGCGGAATCACTTCCGGTATCACCTCCAGGCCTGAGGATTCACCCCTTGGGTCTGACTCCAGCATGACAAAGGGACCAGGCTGTTCCCAAGTAAGCTTCACAGTGGCCCTGAGACAGGTTACTTCACCGGGCTGCAACACTACCCCTTCTCTTCCAAGTCTCCACAACTTCCCTATCTCCTCTCCAGGGGTCTCCCGCTCTTGGACCAGCCGTTGGTAGGCTGTCTTCAGCATGGGATGGATCTTGGTAGCTGCTTGTCTTTCTTCCGTCACTAGAGGGGTCAGGAGTCTTCGGACCAGGTCCGTGTTCGTCCCTATTATAAGGGAATTCTTGTTGGCTCCAGGCGGCCTAGGACACACAACTGCCAGGGTGTCAAACACTTCGGCCTTCCCAGCCACGGATGGGTCAAAGGTTATTTGGACGGGAAGGTAGCCGTCGTAAGGGAAACTCTGGGTTCCAATTCCCCATATTTCCAGCTCCTCTATCTTCTGGATAGGCAGATGACTCAGGTGCCTGTCGTAGAAGTCCCGGTATAGTAGGGTCACTTGTGCCCCGGTGTCCAGGAGGCCCCTAGTGTAGACTCCCTCCACTTGAATGGGCACTATAGGGGATGGGCCTACCAGCTTCTCTGGATATGGTCCGGCAGGAGCTGCCTTCTTCAGACCTTTTCCCTTTGGACTCTCTCTTGTCCTATTCCCTTTGGACTTGAACCTTTCTTGAGCCTGGTATGCACTGACTTCCCTCCTTTTAATGGGTGTAGGAACCCGCTGAGGTGTACTATTATTTTTCTTGGGTGGGCACCTCCTTTGGGGGGTGCCGTGCCTCTCCTGAGGGGTCTCCCCCCTTCTTCTTGGAGTATAGCTTTGTTGAGGGGTATTACGTTTCCCCTTTGGTGTTCTATCTCTCTTTTTGTTTTTCTTTGCATTCAGCTTGGAGTTTACTGAAGATGGTGGGCACCCGGTTGACTCCTTCACCGGGGCCCTCTGAAGTTTTCCCGCCGGCTTGCGGTTGTCTGGTCTCTTCTTCTTCGGACTAGAACATGTGGCTGCAATGTGGCCAACTCCCCCACAGTTGAAGCAGACTATATCTCCCCATTCTTGTAAAGGTTCGGGTGCTGAGGCAATCGGGAACAATTCCTTCCTTGGACTTTCCTTCTTCTTGGGACACTCTGTGTCTTTTGCTATCAGAGAGGTCAATATCTCTAATACCTTGGACATCTGAGTTTTTAGGGTGTCTATCTCCGCCTCTCTTTCAGGGGTCATCACTGGATTGACCAGCACCTGTGCGGGTACAACACTTGTCTTATCCTTCTGCTGGTCCTGTTGCAGCGCCTCCTCATCTCTGATAATTTTTATTAAATCAGCATAAGTCAGCAACATTCCTCCTCCCAAGGTTTTCAGGTGCAGCCAGACTGGATCGGAGCGTAGCGCTCCCTTTAAGACTTGCTTCATTCTTGCCGCATCGGCATCTTGGGGCTTCATCCCTTTCTTTAACACAATCTTGCACAGCAGCCTGTTTAGCCTTCTGACATACTCGGAAAGTTTCTCCTCCGGTTTTTGGAAAGTGTGTTCAAACTGGTAGACCGTCTCTGTCACCTTGTCTAATTGACCAAACTCTTCCTGCAGCATAGCTAGACAATCCTGCGCTGTGCACCCTGCATTTCCAAACCGGAAACTTTTCACTGCTTCTGCTGCTGCACCTTTAAGGCTTTCTAACACTCGCTGCCTCTTCTGTGCCTCCGGCACCTCCCATGCCTCCACTGCCTGTAATGCCTGTTCCACCCAAGTATCAAAATCTTCTTCCCCTGCCGGGACAGGGAGCTTCCCTGAGAATATTTTTAGTCTCCGGTAGCTAGTTTCCACATGCACCGTACTTGTCTTCTGACATTTGGCTAGCAAATCCCCTATTGCATTTATCAGTTCTGGTGATATAGCAGTGGCCGATGCAGGTGCCACCGGAGGTGGCGCCCTGTCTTCTCTTTCAGGTGTAGTTCGGGCCGCAGCCTGTGGCGATCCCGTAGGGGATGGTTCCCTTTCTACAGTTATTGCGTGCGCCAGCCTAAATGTTCTGTTGTCTGGCGTCCGCAGACACTTGTGCTTACAGGCCTCTGGCATCCCGTCCCAATATTCCACTAATGCGTATTGATATGAGATGTTTGGGTCTGTCTTCATGTCTATCACCCACGGTGTGTGATCTGGGGACACTGAACTCAGCAGTTCCTCTACCGTCTCACTTGACCATTTCTCGCCAGGAAGGCTAATGGCTATCGACTGTTTTGGCTCTGTATTAGCGGCTTTGCACCACTCTTCTACCGCTCTTGGATCCATGGGGTCCATGCCGGCACTTCTGGCGTTCGCTTGCTGCATCAGGATCCCGGACGAGAACCCCCACGTGTAGCGATACCTCCAACTAAGGAGGCCGCAGAATTAGATTTTGGGCCCTGAGTGCAGCTCCGCCAACCCCCGGCAATAGGCTCTATCCCCTTCTGGCACAGCTAGTACTAACAATCAATGATATGTCCTATGCAATAGAATAACTAAGCAAGGACACAGTAATGAATTGTAATAGGTAAAGTGTTTTACTCATCAATTCTCAATATGAATAAAAGGGGTAACAATAATCACAGTTCTAAACAATCACTCCTAAGGGCAGCGTCCTGCCACTCTAACACACTATATAGTAACACACGCTACAAGTGCGCCATACGGGCGACCGTTAACTAAGTGCCCTATGGCGCAGCAATCAAACACGCTAGAATCCCCACCAGGCCTGGTTCTAATATTTAGCTTAGTCCTTCTTTCTTCACCGGCAGGTCTGTAATGGTGGTGCACTTAAACAGAGTATAACTTTGTAATCCAAGGGGTATGAAAATAACTTGTAGGCCACGGCAGTCTATAGGCCTATACACAGCAACAGTATCTAAGCTGGGCTTATGCCCTCTCACCCGCCGGACTACGGATCCAGTCCGGGAAAACCTCCACCGGCCGTGTCACACACTCTCGATCTCTCCAACGATCGGGTCCCCGATCCGACAAGGCGGTAGCTCACAAAGTCAGATGCCACCCAGGCTCGCAGAGGGGAGGATGGAAGGCTCTTCGGTGCAGAGCAAGGCCTCAGGCTTCAGGCCTTGCCCCTCCGACACATCCGCACAGGAGGATCCGTCCGTGAAGTCTCGTGTCGCCAAAGAGGCCGAGCCCGGCCCCGCCTCTTCCTTTTATAACCCCTCCCATGAGTCTCTGCGGTGGAACGTCACAACAAGAATGGGGTTATGGGTAATGTAGTTTCTTCCCAATATAGGGGAACACCCCGCTACATAGACAAGTGGAAAATTTACCCCAAAGGGCTTTGTAGGCAGCAATGAATTGGAAATAGGTAATAAAATAAAAATCTTTAATTTAGTGCATGGCTCATTTAGATGTACAATAAATTTGAAATACAGACTCTGGTTGACAATACACACAACAGCATAAAACATCGCTTGAGACAGGAAATTATCTCAGATAAAACATGGTTTGTCAATTGCGTTAACAACATAGTAGTCCAATGGTCCACATGAATATTCCGAGTACCCCAATGCATTTCGACCCATTTTGTGTCTAGGTCTTCTTCAGGGGGGATTGTGGTCTAAGGGAATATATTAAATATTTCTAAGTTAAGAAATTTCCAAAGCATTGTTATGAATTCCAGTTTTGTAATATTTATTATCTCTATATATTATACGTATATTTACCATCCAATGGATGAAAGAAGCCGGGGTGCATCGCACAAACCAGAGGGCTTAAAAATGTTTGCGTTCAGTGGTCCCACTGTTTCCACTCGTACCTACCGCACGCCCTGGGCGAGACCATGTTCCACCAGGCTTGCAAGGGGCCATGCTTTGTGAAGGAGAGGAGGACGGGAGGCAAAACACCTGCAACTAGATATATAGAAAAGTCGCAATAAATAATTGACGGGGATTCCATGAATATTCTGTTCTGCCCTGAGATTACAGACTGGCTATTGTTAAATCAAATAGTTGGTTCATTATAAATTTCTATTCATATTGTTACATAGTTTAATTGATTGGATTTGTAGATTAATTAATCTTGTTATTGGTAGGAATAGTTTGATAAAACTAAAAAGTTGGTTATTGGGATGTGATTGCTTAATTACTGGAAGTATAACTGTGGAGTGAGGTGGTGAAACTCATAATGAGGTGATTGAGAGTATAAAGAATGTATTGGAATGTATTGGGCACACATATGTGAACCCGACCTGACAGGACTCTTTTTCAATTCACGCTGAATCTGCACTCCAGCTGCAATGGACATACACTATGGGGTTGATTTACTAAAGGGAAATCCACTCTGCACTACAAGTGCACTTGAAAGTGCACTTGTAAGTGCAGTCGCTGTAGATCGCTGTAGATCTGAGGAGAAGCTCTGCCGACTTTATCATCCAATCATGTGCAAGCAAAAATGCTGTTTTTTATTTTTCGTGCATGTCCCCCTCAGATCTACAGCGACTGCACTTGAAAGTGCACTTTCAGTGCAAAGTGTATTTGCCTTTCGTAAATAATCCCCTATAGTACCAAATCTCAAAGGTGTCCCAATAGGGTGACCACATTTCCAAACTACCATTCAGGGACACCCTCCCTTCCCAAAAATCAGCTTGTGCTGTAACGAATCACAGCACAGTGATTGAACACAAGAGGTGGGATTTATGATTTCTCCAATCACAAGCAGGGGGCGGGATTGTGCTCCTCCAGTCATTCCAGGACAAGTACTGTCAGTAAGTAAAGCGGTGATGTGGCGGCCTTTTTTGGGGGCATCAGATTGGCCTGGGGGGTGGCTCTGTCAGTTTCATTCCGGGACACTGTATTGTCCTGGAATGAATGTGCCCGGGACAGACCTGCAAAATGCGGGACTGTCCCGGGCAATCCGGGACACGTGGTCACCCTACGTCCCAATACTTTTGGTAATATAGTGTATGTGAACAGACACAATAGAAAGCAATGCTCTTTAACATGTCATACAAATAGGATGCATTTAAAAACACATCCAATTTGCATATATGTATATATGTAAACCCAGCCTAAAGTAGAAAAGAGACTTTCCTCAAAACACATTTTTATATTGTTGTGTTATGTCTAAAGATCTCCTTAGGGTCCTTAGGGTCCTTTCACACGGGCGGATCGTTTAGGTCCGCCTGTCAGTTTTTTAGGCGGACCTGAATGGACGCTCAGTGCACCTCTATGGAGCCACGGATGTCAGCGGTGACATGCCCGCTGACATCCGACCCGCTCCGATCCGTAAAAAGTGTAACGGAGGAAAACCCTATTTTCCATCCGTCTGGCGGATCGGATCGGATGACAACGGACTCTACGGTTCGCCGTCAACCGATCCCCATAGGGGAGAGCAGCGCTCTGACAGGTTGGTCCCTGCACAGTGTGCGGAGACAGACCTGTCATCTGCCTGCTCAGCGGGGATCGAAGGAGCGATCCTCGCTGAGCAAAGCGAAGCCTGCACACGGACACGTCCGTGTGAAAGGACCCTAAAAGTAATTTTTTTCTTTAACACCAAGCATACAACATATAATACAAATTTGTCATAACCGTCAAGCTGCCAACTGTGTCCCTTCCAAAGCTAATCTAAAGTAAACAAATGAGGTACATGAATATTCCTCTTGTGGGACAAATAACTCAATAATCAGTGAGATGTTTAGAAGTACAAATTCTGTGGACTGAAAGCAGAAAGGCTACTTCTTGCCCATTCACTTGTCATATTATACAGATTATTACTGTTGCGCTTTACAATTATGTTTTTGTAAAATTCAACTTGTATTTAACCTCTTCTACACTGAGGACGTCATATGACGTCCTCGACTTTGTGCAGCGATATCTGAATGATGCCTGCAGCTACAGGCATCTTTCAGATATCATTATTTTCTGCCGGCGATTCTGTGCACGATAAGAATGATCATAGCGGCAGTTCCGCTGCTTGATGGTTCTTATAGGTGGCGGGAGGGGACATTCCCCCCCCTCCCGCCACCATCGGTGCTTCTCCGGGCTCTCCCGTGCCATCGGGGTCCCGGAGAACGAATCGGTCGGCACCGGCTCACGACGATAGAGATTTCCGGTGACCGTCGGAGGCCCGGGCGCGACGTTGTGACGTCACGCCGGGGTACCCGGAAGTAAACAAAGTCGCAATCGCGGCTGTCAGCATGAGATCGGTGAATTTTTTTTCCCGATCTCATGCTTTCCAGCCTGGAGGAGAGATGTGGGGTCTTATTGACCCCGCATCTCTCCAGAAAGAGGACCTGTTACAATATATTCCTATTACAAGGGATGTTTACATTCCTTGTAATAGGAATAAAAGTGATCAAAAAAATAAAAATGTAAAAAAAAGTGTAAAAAAAATAAAAATTAAGTAAAATAAAATATAAAAAAATTAAATTTAAAATGCCCCTATCCCCGGTAGGTCGCGCTCAGAAGCGAACACGCATGTAAGTCCCGCCCACATATGTAAACGCCGTTCAAACCCCACATGTGAGGTATTGCCGCGCGCATTAGAGCGTGTGCAACAATTCTAGCACTAGACCTCCTCTGTAACTCGAAAATAGTAACCTGTAAAAAAAATTAAAGCGTCGCCAATGGAGATTTTTAACCACTTGCCTACAGGGCACCTTCACCCCCTTCCTGCCCAAGTCATTTTTCAGCTTTCAGCGCTGTCACACTTTGAATGACAATTGCGCAGTCATGCAACACTGTACCCAAATGAAATTTTTATCATTTTTTTCCCACAAATAGAGCTTTCTTTTGGTGGTATTTGATCACCTCTGCGGTTCTAATTTCTTGCGCTATAAACAAAAGAAAAACAAAATTTTTCCTCAGTTTAGGCCGATACGTATTTTTCTACATATTTTTGGTAAAAAAATCGCTATAAGCGTTTATTGATTGGTTTGCACAAAAGTTATAGCATCTACAAAATAGGGGATAGATTTATAGCATTTTTATCATTTTTTTTTTTTACTAGTAAAGGCGGCGATCAGCGATTTTTATCGTGACTGCGATATTGCGGCGGACACATCGGACACTTTTGGCACATTTTTGGGACCATTCACATTTATACAGCGATCCCTGCTATAAAAATGCATTGATTACTGTATAAATGTGACTGGCAGGGAAGGGGTTAACACTAGGGGGCAAGGAAGGGGTTAAATGTGTTGCCTGGGAGAGATTCTTACTGTGGGGGGAGGGGACTGACTGGGGGAGGAGACCGATGGTAGTCCCTATGTACAAGGGGACACACCATCGGTCTCCTCTCCCTGACAGGACGTGGATCTCTGTGTTTACACACAGAGATCTACGTTCCTGTTCAGTTACTGGGCAATCGCGGGTGCCCGGCGGCCATCGCGGCCGCCGGGCACGCACACCGAGTCCCCAGCGACGTGGCGGATGCGCGCGCCCCCTAGTGATTTCTGAAGGCGCGACGTCATATGACGTCCGATCAGAATAATAGAGTCTTCCGCCCACCGTCATTTGACGGTGGGCGGTGGACAAGCGGTTAAGTTACGAAGTTTGGCGCCATTCTATGTTTTGTTTTTTATTATTCATTAAATCTTTTTTCTTCGCCAAAAAAGGCGTTTGAAAAATTATTGCGCAAATACCGTGTGAGATAAAAAGTTGCAATGACCGACATTTTATTCCCTAGGGTTTCTTCTAAAAAATATATATATATATAATGTTTGGGGGTTCTGACTAATTTTCTAGCAAAAAAAATATGATTTTTACATGAAGGAGAGAAGTGCCAGAATAGGCCTGGTGCTGAAGTGGTTAAATAGGTGTTTATAATAATTTGCGTAAAATTTTTAATAAAAACATAATTTACAAAAACCACATTTTTTTTTTTTTTAATCTTTTTATTGAATTTTTATAAAACATACACACATTTTGCCCCCACCTAGGCACAACAGCTGCCCACGCAGGGGCCATTACCCTGTTTTGGCATCAGACCGTCACAGGGCGACAAATAACAAAGAACTTAACTTAGTCTATACTACAACCCCAAGCTTGGGGAGAGGGTTCATTCAATATACGTTATGCTTCAAAGTGGTATTGATAGAGGAAGGTAGCCTGGAAACATTATTTGGGTTAATAGATCGATATTTCAATGATACAATAGAAGTCTAGACAGTGGTCACTGTATCACTTGCCGTGCTTCTGTCATCTAACCAACAGTTCCATACCTTTTCAAATTTGTGCGGACAACCTCTAGACAAGTACGTGGCTCTATATAGGGGCAAACTGGCATTAATTAAGTTTTTCCAAAATTTAACAGAGGGGGGAGACGATTGTTTCCAATTCATTGTAAGGCTTTGCGCGCATAATACAACAACAGGGATATGAGTGTTTTTCTGGCTCTGAGTATTGGCAGTTGGTCAACCAGTCCTAGCAAACAGTGTATGGGCTCGCATGGGACGCAAGTCCCGGTGGCCTTATTGATCACCCGTAGCACTTCACTCCAATACTGTACAATTGCTGGGCAAGCCCAGAAAATATGGAAGAAACCCCCTGGCCGGTAGGAGCAGCGCCAGCACTCCGGAGAATGCTCCGGTGACATCTGGTGCAGCCTGTGAGGCGTGTAGTGAGCCCTGTGGACAATTTTATATTGGACTAATTTGTCCCTTGCTGAGATCAGAGGGGAGAAGGGATAATCCCAAACCTCCCTCCAGTCGTCCGCGTCCAGCCCCGGTATGTCCTCCACCCATTTCCTGCGGAGGGAAGACAGCTCGGGGATAGCAGCAACCAGCAGGGATCCATAAATCTGAGACGCGGGTTTCTCCAGGTCTTTCACCCGGATAGTAGATTCCAACTCTGAGTATGCCAGTTCGACTGGCCTGCCCAAAAATTGGCACCTGAAGGCATGTGCAATTTGGAGATATCTAAAGTGGGCTCGGTCAGGTACGTTGAATTTAGCACATAAAGTGTGAAAGGGAGTGAGATCTCCGTTGGTGATGATATGTTTGAGGGTCAGTATTTTATACTTGGCCCAGGCCTGCGGATCGGGGATAGTGTGGAATTGTGATAGGTTGGGATTCAGCCACAGGGGGGTGTGAGGAGACCAAGAGTTCGGCTGGGGTGCCCTTAGTGCCTCACCCGCCTTCCATGCCCGCATAGTGGTACGCATGGAAGGGGTGAGATTGTGAGGCGTTTTAGGCCCCCTGAATAGCAGTCCCTCCAGTGCCTCCAGGGACCCCACTATGGCTGCCTCCAGTACCGTCACGGAGTTGGTCAGGTCCGGTCTCAGCCACCAGTGGGCGGTCACAAGCTGAGTGGCCAAATAATACTTGTAACAATCAGGGAGAGCCAAGCCACCACTGTCCACAGGCCTGGTCAAGGTGGAATATTTGAATCTAGGTGGCCTGCCCCCCCAAATAAAGGAGAGGAAGAGTTGCCTGAGGGAATTAAAGAAGACTTTAGTCAGCCAGTGAGGGGAGTTCCGAAAAATATACGTGAGTTTAGGAAGGACTTTCATTTTAATCAGGTTAATACGCCCGATGAGAGAAAGGGGGAGGTTACTCCACGCCTTAAGTTTGGCTTTAATGGTCACCAGGACAGGGTCGAGATTTAGCCGCACAAAATCCCCAGTCTCCCTTGAGATAACAATTCCCAAGTAGGTGAACTGCTCAACCCACTGAAGCGGGAGAGAGGAGGGCGAGGAGGACCGGGCCCCCGCATCCACTGGGAACAATTGCGACTTGTGCCAGTTCACCTTCAGCCCCGTGAAGGCGGCGAAGGCATCCATGATACCAAGTGCGCCCCGCAGAGAGTCACCAGCGTCATTCAGGAACAGGAGCATATTGTCCGCGTATAAAGCCACTCTCTCCTCCAGCCAGCCCACCCGAAGACCACGGACCTCGGCCGAGCTCCTAAGGGCCTCAGCAATAGGCTCCACGGCCAGGGCGAACAGAGCCGGGGAGAGAGGGCATCCCTGTCTGGTGCCCCTCTGCAGGGAGAACGGAGGAGACAAGGAGCCATTCAGCTTAATGCGTGCCGTAGGACCAGTGTAAAGTGTGCGTATCCAGCCTATAAATTTTAACGGGAACCCCATTCGTCTAAGCACCTCCCACAGATAGACCCATTCCACTGTGTCGAATGCCTTCTCTATATCCAAGGTGGCAATGGTTCTAGTACCCTGGTTAGTATGGGGGGCATGAATATTAGTGAATAATCTGCGTATATTAATGTCTGTAGATCTACCGGGCATGAAGCCCATTTGGTCGGGGTCAATCAGGGACTTTATCACTACGTTGAGTCTAGTGGCCAGTAACTTGGTCAAAATTTTAAGGTCACAGTTGAGAAGTGCAATTGGCCTGTATGAGGCGCAGAACTTAGGGTCTCTATTAGGCTTAGGAATTAGAACCACATGGGCTTCTCTCATAGAGGGTGGCAAGGAGTCTTGATTCAAGCAAGCTTGAAACATCTGAGCTAGTTTAGGGGCGAGCAATTCTGCGTGGGCCCTATAGTACTCAATGGGCAGGCCGTCCGGCCCTGGGGTTTTTCCTGCCGGAAAAGATTTAATGGCCAGTGTGACTTCTTCTGGGGTGATCTCCGAGACAAGGAGTTGCCTCTCCGTGTCAGAGAGCCACCCCAGGGCCAATGTGTCCAGCAGGGAGATCATAGGCGCAGGATCAAACCCGTCAGGAAGTGAAGAGACATAAAGAGAAGTGTAGAAAGTGTTGAATGCAGACAGAATATCCTCCTGAGAGGTGGCTAAAGCGCCATCTGCCGTGAGGATCTCCGATATAACCGCTGAGGGCCTGTCCTGCTGCGCTAGCATCGCCAGCAGTTTGCTATTTTTGTCTCCATGTTCAAAGTATGCCTGTCTGCTACCCTGTATGCAAAAGACTAGTGGCATCTGTAACATAGAGATGTAGTTCTCGCCTAAGTGATGACAGGTGTTCAAAATTGGAAACCGTCTGCGAGGCTGAATACTGATTCATCGCCTCATCCACCCTACGCTGCAGGTCAGATACCCCGTCTCCCAGTTCCGCCTTTACCGCCGCCACAGCCGAGATATACTGACCCCTGCTGTGAGCCTTGGAGGCGTCCCAGGTCATCTTCAGAGAAGCCGACCCCGCATTGTGCGCCCAATACTCCCCCAGGGGGGAAAGAACTCTGTCGTGGACAGCCTCGTTGTTGATCCAATGGGGTTGCAACCTCCAAAGGGCATTGTTCCGCTACCTGGTGGTCCTAATGGTCAATTTAATGGGGTGATGATCAGAGAGGCCAGAGGGGAGATAACATGCCTCCTGAACGTTAGCCAGCATGGTGGAATTAGCAAAAGCTAGATCAATGCGGGAGGAGGTTCTAAATGTGGCCGAAAAACAAGAGTACGTTCTATCTTGGGGATGAAGCCACCTCCATGCCTCCTGGAACTCCGTGGCCTGAGCCCACGTTCCGAGATCAGAGTTAAAATTGGATTGGGGGGAAGGCCTGTCCAGGTCACGGGACAGCGTAGCATTAAAGTCTCCCATGAACAGAACCTGCGCTGGGCAATGCGGAGCCAGCCTCTCGTAGAGAGTGTACAGAGCCTGTACCTGACCAGGGGGAGGCAAATAAACATTCACTATGACATACTTTTGGGTATATACACTCAGAACAACCATAACGAACTTTCCCTGGGGGTCCAGATGAACATTGTGTATCACACACGGTACACGTTTGCTAATCATGATAGACACCCCACGAGAATATGAAGAGTAGGTCGCATGAAACGCCCTCTGTACCCAGGGCTTCTTCAGAGCCATAACCTTGCTGCCGGTTAAATGTGTCTCCTGCAGTAGCACTATGTGGGGATTATGTATTTTCAAATATTGGAATAAGAGTGACCTCTTAAACTTCGAGTTGAGCCCCCGAACATTCCACGACAGAACGGTCAGGAGCTCAGCATCCGGAGGAGCCATCAAGGAACACCAGGGGGAAATAAAAGCAGGATGAGACCATCAACCCAACACATATAAGTAAACACAGTAGTGGCACACCTACATGTATTCACAAAAACCAAATTTAAACACGGTTTAGTTGGACTAAGAATGTAGCTTGAATACTTCTACATAAAGCAACTTTTCTGATAAACTAAATGTACTCATGCAAGGTACCCCTGTTAAAGCAGACAATACAGTCAGGTCCATAAATATTGGGACATCGACACAATTCTAATCTTCTTGGCTCTATACACCACCACAATTTGGATTTGAAATTAAACAAACAAGATGTGCTTTAACTGTAGACTGTCAGCTTTAATTTGAGGGTATTTACATCCAAATCGGACACTTTTGGCACATTTTTGGGACCATTCACATTTATACAGCGATCCCTGCTATAAAAATGCATTGATTACTGTATAAATGTGACTGGCAGGGAAGGGGTTAACACTAGGGGGCGAGGAAGGGGTTAAATGTGTTGCCTGGGAGAGATTCTTACTGTGGGGGGAGGGGACTGACTGGGGGAGGAGACCGATGGTAGTCCCTATGTACAAGGGGACACACCATCGGTCTCCTCTCCCTGACAGGACGTGGATCTCTGTGTTTACACACAGAGATCTACGTTCCTGTTCAGTTACTGGGCAATCGCGGGTGCCCGGCAGCTATCGCGGCCGCCAGGCACGCGCACCGAGTCCCCAGCGACGTGGCGGATGCGCGCGCCCCCTAGTGATTTCTGAAGGCGCGACGTCATATGACGTCCGATCAGAATAATAGAGTCTTCCGCCCACCGTCATTTGACGGTGGGCGGTGGACAAGCGGTTAAGTTACGAAGTTTGGCGCCATTCCATGTTTTGTTTTTTATAATTCATTAAATCTTTTTTTTTCCCCAAAAAAGGCGTTTGAAAAATTATTGCGCAAATACCGTGTGAGATAAAAAGTTGCAATGACCGACATTTTATTCCCTAGGGTGTCTTCTAAAAAAAATATATATATAATGTTTGGGGGTTCTGACTAATTTTCTAGCAAAAAAATTATGATTTTTACATGAAGGAGAGAAGTGCCAAAATAGGCCTGGTGCTGAAGTGGTTAAATAGGTGTTTATAATAATTTGCGTAAATTTTTTAATAAAAACATAATTTACAAAAAAACAAATTTAAACACGGTTTAGTTGGACTAAGAATGTAGCTTGAATACTTCTACATAAAGCAACTTTTCTGATAAACTAAATGTACTCATGCAAGGTACCCCTGTTAAAGCAGACAATACAGTCAGGTCCATAAATATTGGGACATCGACACAATTCTAATCTTCTTGGCTCTATACACCACCACAATTTGGATTTGAAATTAAACAAACAAGATGTGCTTTAACTGTAGACTGTCAGCTTTAATTTGAGGGTATTTACATCCAAATCGGGTGAACGGTGTAGGAATTACAACAGTTTGTATATGTGCCTCCCACTTTTTAAGGGACTTTTTAAGGGACCAAAAGTGATGGGACAGATTAACAATCATAAATCAAACTTTCACTTTTTAATACTTGGTTGCAAATCCTTTGCAGTCAATTACAGCCTGAAGTCTGGAACGCGATGACATCACCAGACGCTGGGTTTCATCCCTGGTGATGCTCTGCCTGGCCTCTACTGCAACTGTCTTCAGTTCCTGCTTGTTCTTGGGGCATTTTCCCTTCAGTTTTGTCTTCAGCAAGTGAAATGCATGCTCAATCGGATTCAGGTCAGGTGATTGACTTGGCCATTGCATAACATTCCACTTCTTTCCCTTAAAAAACTCTTTGGTTGCTTTCGCAGTATGCTTCGGGTCATTGTCCATCTGCACTGTGAAGCGCCGTCCAATGAGTTCTGAAGCATTTGGCTGAATATGAGCAGATAATAATATTGCCTGAAACACTTCAGAATTCATCCTGCTGCTTTTGTCAGCAGTCACATCATCAATAAATACAAGAGAACCAGTTCCATTGGCAGCCATACATGCCCACGCCATGACACTACCACCACCATGCTTCACTGATGAGGTGGTATGCTTTGGATCATGAGCAGTTCCTTTCCTTCTCCATACTCTTCTCTTCCCATCACTCTGGTACAAGTTGATCTTGGTCTCATCTGTCCATAGGATGTTGTTCCAGAACTGTGAAGGCTTTTTTAGATGTTGTTTGGCAAACTCTAATCTGGCCTTCCTGTTTTTGAGGCTCACCAATGGTTTACATCTTGTGGTGAACCCTCTGTATTCACTCTGGTGAAGTCTTCTCTTGATTGTTGACTTTGACACACATACACCTACCTCCTGGAGAGTGTTCTTGATCTGGCCAACTGTTGTGAAGAGTGTTTTCTTCATCATGGAAATAATTCTTTGCTCATCCACCACAGTTGTTTTCTGTGGTCTTCTGGGTCTTTTGGTGTTGCTGAGCTCACCGGTGCGTTCTTTCTTTTTGTTTCAAACAGTTGATTTGGCCACACCTAATGTTTTTGCTATCTCTCTGATGGGTTTTTTTTTTTTCAGCTTAATGATGGCTTGCTTCACTGATAGTGACAGCTCTTTGGATCTCATATTGAGAGTTGACAGCAACAGATTCCAAATGCAAATAGCACACTTGAAATGAACTCTGGACCTTTTATCTGCTCCTTGTAAATGGGATAATGAGGGAATAACACACACCTGGCCATGGAACAGCTGAACAGCCAATTGTCCCATTACTTTTGGTCCATTAAAAAGTGGGAGGCACATATACAAACTGTTGTAATTCCTACACCGTTCACCTGATTTGGATGTAAATACCCTCAAATTAAAGCTGAAAGTCTGCAGTTAAATCACATTTTGTTCATTTCATTTCAAATCCATTGTGGTGGTGTATAGAGCCAAAAAGATTAGAATTGTGTCAATGTCACAATATTTATGGACCTGACTGTATATACAGTACCGGTACTTACCTTTTCTGCTGCCGATGAACATGGCTCCATTTTGTAGATACTGATTCTCTAATTCTTCAGGGAAATTGATGCTTCTGGGAATGTTGATCTGCTTGGTCCCCCACAGCTCTTACTAGTTCCTCACACTGACCTCCAAGTCACCACTGTTTAATGTAGTAACAGTGAGGTCAGCAGGAGGAACCAATGAGAGCTGCAGGGAACGGAATACATTTAAAGGTAAAACAGCAAAAACATTTAAAGCAGATACTCTAGCAAACACAACTAAACTTTGTGTCATGACCTTTCCCTCTCTTACAAAAAAATCCAACGGGTTTTATAATTTTTTTATCAGAAATACCTTTTTTCCACTTTCTAGCATTGCTCCCCCCTACTTCCTCTTTTCCCACCTGGGATATCTACATCACATATCCCAGAAGGCAGAAATAACCATAATGCCCCGGAAACACGACCGGTTTTCCTGTAGGAAAAAGTCTGATGAGAGCTATTGGCCGGGAATTCCGACCGTGTGTATGTTCCATCTGACTTTTTCCAACAGGAAAACTGCAAGAAAAAAAAAGAGAGCAGGAAAAAATCCTAGCGCGAAAACCGTTCATCTGTATGTTTTTCCGACGGGAAAAAAAAACACGCATGCTCAGAAACGATTTGACACATGCTCGGAAGCATAGAACTTAATTTAGTCGGCTCGTCGTAGTCTTTTACGTCACCGCGTTCTTGGCAGTCAAAAGTTCAATGGACTTTTGTGTGACCGTGTGTATGCAAGGCAGGCTTGAGAGGAATTCCGTCGGGAGAACCATCTTTTTTTTTTTCCGACGGGAAAACCGCTCGTGTGTACGTGGCCTAATTCCATGATATTTAGCAGCAAAAATGACACGTAGCCAAATCTCCGCTTGAGCATGTACAAGTTTAAGCACTTAATTATCAGAAATGCAGAAGAATGTAGAAAAAAAGTTTGGAGTCACAGGCAGATCATGCACTAGGTCAAGTAGACTGAGAATCGGCAAGCCGTCGATCCTGATCTGCCAGTCGACCATGGGCAGCTGACAAGTAGATTAGGAATACCAACCTGCATTGCTAGTCCTTCCCCCCCTCAGCCTCCGCTGCCCCCCCCCCAATCTTTACTGCAGAGCAGAGAGCAAGACATATCGCAATACTAGATGGAGGGCGGGAGCTGCCAGAGTTAACTTTTTACATTAACCAGCAGGTGATTGGTTGCTAGGAAGATGGGCGGTCCTAGCAACCAATCACTAGCTTGTTCCTGTGAAAAGCTAACTCTGGCAACTCCCGCCGACCATCCAGTACTGTGACACTCTGCTGCACAGTGTACATCTGTGTAAGGTAAGAGACTTCTACCTACACTGTGTGTGGGGGGGGGGGTGAAGGGGACAGATGACACTGGTTTGGGGGGCACAGGACACTGCTATGGGGGGGGGCAGAGGACACTACAGTAAGGAGTGATGTGAAGGGGGACAAAGGGCACAGGACACTGGTTTGGGGGGGGCACAGGACATTACAGTGGAGGGGAATGTGATGTGAAGGGGACAGAGGAGAAGAGGACACTACAGTTGAGGGTGATGTGAAGGAGGACAGAGGACACTGCTTTGGGGGGCACAGGATACTGCTATAGGAGGAGGGGCAGGCAGAGAGCACTACAGTGGGGGGGGTGATGTGAAGGGGCAGAGAACACTGCTATGGGGGGGGCAAAGGACACTACATAGGGGGGTTGTAAAGGGGGCCGAGGACAGTACAGTAGGGTTATGTGAAGGGGCAAGGGATACTGCTTTGGGGGGCACATGACACTGTTATAGGGGGGCAGAGGACACTACAGTGGGTGTGATGTGAAGGGAGGCAATGAACACTGGTATGTGGGGCACAGGCAGGGGGGGGGTAATGTGAAGGGGGCAGAAAACACTGCTATGAGGGTTGGGAGCAGAGGACACACATACTACAGTGTGGGTTATGTGAAGGGGGGCAGGACAATGGTATGTAGAAGAATTAGCCACTACAGTATGGGGGGGGGGGACAAAAGGGCAGGGGACACTACTTTGGGAGGGATGATGTGAAGAGAAGCAGATGACACTACTGTGGGTGGGGGTTTGGGGTGACAGGACACTATGCTGTGTTTTTATTGGGGACTTAATATATATATATATTTTTTTTTTTTAAAAGGGCATCTCCACTCCCCCCCTTACTTGGGGATCTTTATATCTCTCCATGTTGTCCAGGTAGATCTCAACCTCTAAATAGTTGCCTACCCCCGAAGTAGACAATATATGGTCATGTAGACAATATATAAAATAAAACGTGTTTTGTTTTGGATAGAGTGGGAAAGGGTTAGAACTTGAG
This sequence comes from Rana muscosa, assembly GCA_029206835.1. Classification (NCBI taxonomy): domain Eukaryota; kingdom Metazoa; phylum Chordata; class Amphibia; order Anura; family Ranidae; genus Rana; species Rana muscosa. The sequence goes on from CM055116.1 coordinate 211,994,228, forward strand.
GTTTTTACTGATGTCTATGTCTGCATTCTCGAGATGTCCTGTCATTTTCTGTCCCGGTGAAAAGTGGTCTAATGGACAGCAAGTAAGGGGAACAGAATCAGTAACAACTGTTAGTTCCCTAACTTCTTTTCTACGTGACATTAAAAAGGGAAGCAAGATTGTATCTTCACAATGGGGACACGGAGAGCAATAAAAATCTAACAGAAGTTCCCCATATCTCCACTCTATGCAAAGCAAACTATAAATCAGGGCTGAGCTTTTTGATGACTGTTTTTGTGTTGTGAGTGGACTTATCATTTAATCATTTATGTCTATCATTTAATCATCTACATACAGTCAAGTTTGTAGTTCTTCCAATGTCACAGTTGACAGAAAAGTCAACTCTCAGGAGGTTTTATCCATTATAAGCTGTCACTGTGGACATTTTTCTGCTGTTATAATACAGAATCTTGAGAATAGCTTTTCTGCTCTCACAAACAGGAACCTTATAGTTTTTTTCTGAGCTTGACCTGTTTATTGTGGTTTGTGGCCTACAAATTTTTAATGCTGTTAAGTGAGCTGACACTTCAGAAAAGGAGTATCCACAATTTCTTTTCTCTTACAACTTTTTGGCACGTGAGGTGAAACAGACGTCTTGTGTTATGCAATAACAACACTATCAACAACAACTATTGCAGAGAACACTAGTCATTGTAAACACCTCAGGTAACCATACATAATACCAGACAAGGTGAAATGATTCCACTAGAAAATTATACCATATTCCCTAACCTAACCATTATTTATAGTACAAAGAATGAAGACACTTGGCGACTTTTCAGGTCCTAGCTTTTATTAATATAAGATTGTACAATGGGTTCATTGAATACTCCAACAACCGAGCCTAGGCTAGGGTTGCCACTTGTCTGGGATTTGAATCATTCAGGAATAGGAATGTAGCTCAGAACAGGGCCTGTTAGGAGGGTGAGGGGGCACTATGCACGCCACATTACTATTCTCTTTGGAGCGCCCAAAGGTGTCCAAAGTCACCTTTCCCAGGGTGTGCTAAAAAATTTTTTTGCTGTGAGCCGCTAAAGTGACTTCAGCGACTTAGAACTAGCAGCAATGCTCACAGATGAATATACAGTACTTGTGGGGAGCAATGCACATGGACAGAGAGCACTTGGCACAGCAGGTAGGCAGTAAGCAGCGAAGGACTAGTAGCAGAAAGGATTCCCCACATCAGCACTAGTGAGCAGTCCCTATGCTGTCCCTCCTCCTCTGGAACCTCTCCCTCGTGCTAGGCATGCTCTTCCTATCCAGCGGGGTTTCTGTCCCTGACATAGCCACACACAAAATGCGTGCCAACTGCAAAGAGTCAGTGCCTTTTATAAGCTCTGTCCTCACTAAAGGTTGCTCTAGGAGACATTCATGTCAGTAACGTCGGACAGGCGCTCACCCGATGGCACGTGCAGAGGCCCAAGAAGAATATGCATTCCTCCTATCCTCCACTCTCCCTACCAGGTGGCTGTGACACCTATGTAGGGAGGTTAACATACACCTGCCAACAGGCAGGAAGCAGAGAGTAACAAGATGAAAAAAGAAGACAGGAAGCAGGGAATAATAAAAGGGTGAGAGGAGGCAGGGAATATAAACAGGGATATAGGATTCACGGAATATAAAGAAGGAGGTGGCAGGCAGGGAGCATATAATCACAAGAAGGAGATAGGAGGCAGGGATATAAAGAGGGAGCAAGGAGGCAGGGATGTTGTGGAGATTTTTATGGAGATGTATTTAATATGTATTGTCATAGTGTTAGTACTTCCGCAACCCGCTCTAAAAGAGCTGATTGGGGTAGTCTGAGGCTGGTTGAATCCCGTCTGATAGGGGAAAACGTTTTGAGGTTGGAGTGTGATGTTTGCAGGGTGCGGATATGTCCGCCAACGGGGGCCCTCTGTGCATTAGCATGGACGATCGTTAAGGAGGGGATATGCTCGCTCTGCAACAACATCATTGGTTGTGAGCAGATGCGTACTCTTGTCTCTGCTGTGTCTGATCAACATTGGTTGGAGTTCGTAGTGCGCATCTGCAGATAGCCTCCCTCCCCCATTCAATAATAGTATAATCTTAATATGCGTTATTCTATGGAATAGCGCAGAATAAGAATTCCTATCAACGGTAACTTTAGCCATCCTACATTATTGTATTCATGTATGACATCTCCTGTTGGAAGGAATGTCCAGGTATTGTCATTCTCATGTGGAAGGAACATCCTGTGATGTTCCCGCCCATGGGGGGAGGTGACTGGTTGCTGCAACCAATCACCTCCTGTCTTGAGATCTTTTGAGTTTAATAAAAGCCTATGATTAGGCGTCGGCTGGACAGTCTTTGCTGGAATGGCCTGATAAGAAGATAAGCTTTTGTGGTGCTGTCTTTCTTGAATAAATGATGGAATGAACGGTGAGTGGATTTTAGCAAACTTAGGCTACAGATAGCATTATTGCAAAAAGATTAAATCTGATGTGTGCTTAGATAGCACAGGAATTATAGGCTGTGTGCTCTGTAAACAGCAGCCTGGAATTCCACAACAGTAATGGCGGGCCAGGATTTTTGGGAATAGATGGAGTCCCTTTGGACATCGGATCGAGATGGGGGGAAGAGTGGATCTACGTTCCGATGGATCTACTCTTTAAAAGAACATTTTTTTTGTCTTTTTGAAATAATGCTTTAAGTTTGCAGCGTGTGTATGTGTGCGTGTGTATGTCTGCGAATCGTATGTGTGTGTGTGATTTTGTCATGGATCGTATGCCTGTGTGATTAGATTGTTTGTGTGATGTAGGACATGTGTAAGCGAGAAATATAAACTGTATATTGTGTATGAAATGAAGGTATAGCTGTGGTATTTAGTGCACTGAGAAGTTTGTAAGTAGATTGTTTGGCTGCCATGTGCTTGAATGGGGGAAGGGCTTGCCCACTGTTTTGTGTTGCAGGGGATGTGCCCTGAGGGAAAGACACTCTAAGCAAATGTTACAAGCAACAATATACTGTATGTGTGTAGTGTTTGTGATTTCTATGAAAAATAGAAATGGTTAGATTGTGATTTTTGTAGGGGACAAAGACACATGTCCCCATAAGTGTAAAAATATTTTAACAAAAGTGTTTGGTTTTAAAGTTGAAAATTCCTGCCGCATATTCAAGTGCCCAGGCATTGTTGGAAGCCAGACAATAGTAGCTGTTTGTTGAAAGGAATACGCCCTTTGAATGGTTGCAGGCTGTTTTGGATGCTAGCATTGAGGAGGTATGTCTCTGCAATGGCTTTGTTATGGAAGCTGAGGCCACTGTGTGTGAACTTTAGGTAGAGAAAAGTGGTGAATATCTCAGAGTATATGAACTTAGAGAAATGAATATGTTTTTAATATTGTCATGTAACTCACATTTATTGAATGTGCTGTTTAGTTGGCAAAAGGGAGGCTAAGTTTGTAAGTGTACATGTGGTCCTTGTAGAGTGTAGCTGACACCTTTTTCAGTGGACTTTGATGATAATTTAGAAAAGTTTCAATGGTGTAGTCAGTCTTTGTGGAGAAAAACATTTTTGTTTTTCTTTTAAAGAGATGCCGGTTTTGGCGGTAAAAAGTAATGGCGCCATTCTTGGCTTTTGTTAGCCTTGCAGGTTTGTCTGCCATTTTGAGGCACAGTTTTTCCTTAGCCTGTGGGTATCCTATGAGGGAAGGTGCAGCCACCTTTCCTTTGGGTATGATATCATGTGACCATGCTGTGGCATTCGTCAGCTATGTTGCTGATAGAATTTCTCAGTTTTTGATGTTTAGTGCGAATTGGGTAGTGCGGCCTTTTTAACCTGCTGGAGGCCATTTGTGTTTGTCTTTGTGTGGGGGAACCCATGTGGTGTTCATTGTGACGTCCCATTCTGGTTTTGGCGGGAAAAATTGCATGCGTCAATGGCGCAATTCTTGTTGTCCATGAGGTGCTGTGGTGGGTCATCCACCATTTTGTAGTCCTGGCTTGTCGGCCATTTTGAGAGACGTTTACAGTTTGAGATAGGAAGTTCCAGTTTAGCAAACACAACTCCTGAATATGCTGTATTGGCATTTGTTGATCGGCGCAGTTTTCTTATGTTTTATGCGTTTACAGTTTGACCTGTGCACTGCTGGGAAGAGTAGTGAGACACCAGGGGGACATACTGAGAGACTGGTTTTTGTTTAATGAATTCGCTGGTTTAAATTGTTTTTCTAAGCATCGCCTTTTGAGCAATGATGTGTTTTTATGTTTAAATATTTGGGAGTTTCCCAGAGAGCAATTCATTTTTTTGGAACTTGTACTGTATAGCCATCTTTTGGCAGGAGTTTGTATTTTGAGTCCCAACTTATGGTCTGACTTCCAGGGAATGTGGGTCAGGGGGGATTCCCTCCCATTTGCACAGGGGTGTTTTACTCCATAATTTCCTTGACAAGGTTTTAAATGGTTGAAATATATAATGTGTAGCCATGGATTTTTTTGGAGTCTTGATAGACAAGGCTAAGGCCTCCCCTCCCCCTCCCTCTTCCTGAACAATTGATATGTAAATAAACCAGTTTTTTTTTTAAGTAGCTGAGCATGTAACCGGAAGTTTCTTTTCAGCATTTATATACCAGCAGAAAGTTGGTGGGAGGAGCTTGGGGTTGTCTGAATGAGATTTGTGCTTGGAAGGAAAATGGAAAGCATTTTAGCGTTTAAAAGTGTTTTATATTTCGTTCCAGTTTTGTGAAGTTTTGTACTGTAATACAGTTTTGAGTAGAGAGCAAACAGTCGGCATCACCATTATTTTATCATCTAGATACAGAGAGAAGCCACATTGTTCTGCAGGTGGTAAACTGGCGTAAGTGTTCTGTGTGGTTTAGTCTGACAACGCAGTGTATGGGTGTATAGCGGAAAATGCTTGTGTATGCATGCACTGTGAGGGGTAGAGGCCTAATTCGGGGGTTGATCTGTGGTTGTTGCTGTAGTTCCAAAAGTGTTGGGACAACAAGCCATAGAGTTGACGCCTCAGTTAGGGTTTCTAGTTGGAGGACTTGACCATATAGTGGTTGTAGTTCTGCAATTCACCGTATAAGAAGACACCGGGCGGTGATCTCCGAAAATGGGTGCAACGGTTTAACCTGGACACAGGTTTAAGACGATAAGCCGATTCGAATCGCCATGGACACAAGGAGGTCTGTGCAAAGGGAAGGAATGGAGGCTTCCCATAGTCAGACGGTCACACAGTGCACGAAGCCTAGTTTTGGGGCAAAGGCCTTTGAACCCCAAAAAGATTAACATAGGTGGTCCAAAGATACTATTTTGGGTATCCCTCTGGAATGGATGTAGTTGAGCTGCGGCTTCAGAAATCTGTAATGATGAGGAACGGTGGCTCATGCCCGTTTGTTTGAACCTTGTATGGCTGGTACATGGAAGGTTCTCGAGCTGCTCTCATGGTTGTCCCATTGTATTTTTTTTCTATTGCTGAAAGAGTGAAGGGAGAATTCTGGCTGTTTGTTTTTCATTTGTGGTTTTGGAAACTATGAAGTATTTCCCCCACGTTTGTATCGGAATGTTTGTATGTAGTAACGTGACTATGTTCGAACTTACCGCGGCGATCCTCCGATGCGTCGCGGCTGTTGTATTTTTGTAGGAACGGGAAAAGTAAGGGTTACAGAGGGTTTTGTTTGAATCGGTTTTGAAAGAATGTCATTGACAATTTACCAATGTACAGGAATGTCATTATTATTTTACCATTCTTTGCAGGTTAAATATGAAGAATAGAGTAATGATTTTGCTTATAAGTATTTTTCAGGTCCAAGGAGTTTGTACACAGAGAACAGGTGTATGTAGACAGCTGTACATATGGATAAATCTAAGGGAGGTAAAAGTATCACAGGCTATTTCATTGTTTCTTTTTTCCTGCACCACGCATTTCTTCCTTCAGTCTGTAATGAGGAAGAAAAGGGGGGAGAATGATAAATGTAATGCCCCGTACACACGATCGTTTTTAATGTCATTTTTTAAACCGACGTTTTTCTCCTCGTTTTTTTTCATGTTTCCTCTCAAGCCTGCCTTGCGTACACACCATCATTAAAAAAAACGATCAAGCAAAGCGCAGTGACGTTCAATACGTACGACGGCACTATAAAGGGGAAGTTCCGTTCGAATGACGCCACCCTTTGGGACGCTTTTGCTAATTCCGTGTTTCCGCGTGTTAGTAAAAGTTTGGTGAGAGACGATTCGCGCTTTTCAGTCTTCGTGCTTTGAAGATCGTTTTCGGGAGTTCAGATTGCGCCTGTGGGTTCGTATCTGTTTAGCACTGCTTGTAGTCAGTTCGTATCTGTTTATTCAGTGCGGCCTGCTCTGCACGTTCGTGTTTTTCAGCTTGTTCTTCATAGGCCTTGCTGTTCTTCCGTGCGTTCTTCTAGTACGTTCTGTTCAGCCGACCGTTATCTAGCCATGTTGCGGCTACGTACTCGTCGTAGAGTTCGTGCTGTAGTTGGTGCAGGGGTTCATGCTGTATCCCGACTCCATGCCATGAGCAGGGTCAGGAGGAGTTCATGGACCAAGAATTGGTTGCTCCAGCGGCACCAATTCTGTCACATGCCTTTGTTGCGGGAGATCAGGGAGAATAATCCTGTTGATTTCAGGAATTTTCTCAGGATGTCTGACCCCGTATTTCAGCAGCTGTTGGCTTTGGTGTCCCCCTATATTACCAGGCAGGACACCGTTATGCGGGAAGCCATCAGTGCTGAGCAGAGGCTCATCGCCACGTTGCGATACCTGGCTACTGGGAGAAGCCTGCAGGACCTTAAGTTCTCCACAGGCATATCCCCCCAGGCTCTGGGGATCATTATACCAGAGACTTGTTCTGCCATCCTTCAAGTTTTGCAGGAGGACTATATTAAGGTAAGTGTTCTTCTTCAAAAATTCACATTGTATGGTTTTTATTTTGAGATATTTTTAATTTGCTTTATTTGCAGTCCCTAATTCACATGATTCTTAGCTGCAGGGAATGTCCCCTTTCTCCCCATGTTTTATTATTTAAAGTTTGGTGTTTGAGGCCTACCTGTAAATTTGGCTTACCTAACCTCTCCAGCATGCTATCCTGGGGCCATACCTACCTTGCCTAGTCATTTCCATGTTTTTTATTATATGTTCCATCGTAGTGCTTTACCCAAAACGCACTCTAAATTTTGCCTAGGAATGTTTCATTTTTGGTAACTTCAATACAGAGTGCTACAGCCTTCATGTGTGATATTCCCAACTCATCTTCAACCCTTCCCCCCATAATTTTTTTTTTTTTTTTTTTCTTGCTTCCAATTTTTGATGTTTTTAACAGTTTATACCAATGTTGGCCATGAATGTGTGTATGAAATCAGCTTGCAATGTTTCTGGCTCCAAGTATTAATTTGTTATTTCTTTAATTCCACAGTTCCCTTCTTCGCCACATGAATGGCAGAATGTGGCTTCCGAGTTTGCCCAGCGATGGAACTTTCCGAACTGTGGAGGAGCCATCGACGGCAAACATGTTCGGGTCGTCCCACCACCCCATTCGGGATCCTTTTATTATAATTATAAGGGGTTCCACAGCGTCGTGATGATGGCAGTGGTGTCGGCCACCTACGAGTTCCTCTATGTGGACGTTGGCAAGAATGGCAGGATGTCTGATGGAGGAGTTTTTGCCCAGATGGAGTTTGGAGAACGGCTCCTTTTGGATCTGCTGGCCTTGCCACCCGCGGAGCAGAATGTGGAGGGACTACCTTTTGTGTTTGTGGCGGATGAGGCGTTTGGCCTGGGACCCCATTTGATGAGGCCATTCCCGCAACGCACCCTCACCCCTGAGAGGAGGGTTTTCAATTATCGGCTGGCCAGAGCCAGAAGGGTGGTGGAAAATGTGTTTGGGATCATGGCCAGCCGATTTCGCCTCTTCCTTACCTCCATCCACCTTGCCCCATACAAATGGAACCATGTGGTTATGACGTGCTGTGTGCTGCATAATTTCCTAAGGGTGCATTCAACGAGTTATATATCTTTGAGTGGGCCTGAGGCCTCTTTAATCAATGCAGAAACTTTGGTGGCCCTGGAACCTGGCCGTCCTGGCTTGGCCCCCCCAACCGGACGTGAGGTCCGTAACCAATATGTGGACTATTTTATGGGTAGGGGGGCCATTGAAATGCCAGACAATCTCTAATAATTTTAGACCAAAAAAATAAAACTTTTTAAAAAAGTAAAGATTGGTTTGTCATTTTTATTGTATAATGTTTGATGTTTCTGGTAGGTTTACCTAGTGCATTTGTTTTGCCATGTGGATTAAAAAATCTTTTAATTAGCCTTCATTGTCAGTGTAAACACCAAACATTGATTAGTTCACTCAGCACCACATTTACATAATGAAGCCACAATGATTTGTTATGTAAAAATACCTTTATTTTTTTTGTTTAGGTGGGCAACTTCCATAGAAATGTGGATGTTCCCTTAATTTCAGGTGTATTAAAACGCATGACCAGCCATGCATAAACAAACTATAGTTCTCCAAATTTTGAAAAAGCTAAACATGTGCTAGTCATTAAAGGGTAAAATAACCAAAACAAAAAGAAAACTCTGCAAGTAAAACGTTATTTGGTGTAAAAACATTAGACACGCCCAAGCACAGCCATGATATTTTGGAGCCTTTCCTCCACCCGCTTTGTATTTGCCCTGATCTCTCGCAAATCTCCCTTAATTTTTTCGAGGTCACGACAGCAGACCATCAGGTATTGGATCAGGATCTGGGCACTGTGATGTGACAACTTATTGGGGTCTTCGGCCAGAACTGCACCTAAATGTAAAAAGAAATATGTAGGATAGAATATGTAGGCCTACATCTATTTAACATGCATGTGTCTGGTTTCTCTCTGACCTGTGGTGGTGCCACTTTCAACTTCCACAACATCACATTCCTCTCCATCCTGGGGTTCTGGGGGTATTGTTGTAGGTATTGCAATTCTCGTCTCATCTGAGGTAGCTTTTCGAATCCCTAGGGAGATTGAAATAAAAGGAATAGTTTCATTAGTAGCGACTCAATTTTGCTAAAATAAGAAACATGGAAAAAAACGTTTTAATCATTCTTTTGAAGCATGCTCCATTTTAATTTTTAACCCCTGTGCCAACCGGGACAAATGATTGGATACATAGGCCAAAACAGAGCATATACATTTTGTGAACAAATTTGAAACATTGTAACACCCCAAAGTATCTACACTGGATCACCTGTGTGTGACTCCATCAAGCTTTTTGGCTTTAGGCCCACACTTGTACTACTGCGTTCAGATGTTTCATCAGCTGCTGAGCATTCACTCCCTTTAACATTACCATGCATATCGTTTTTCAAAATGAACAAATCTCCTTTGGATTAGCACACCAAAAATAAGTGTGGCCCAAATATATTCCCCCAAATAAACAAAAAAACATGGGTGTTCACACTGGATGATCCTAAAACATCGTTTGAGGAACTGTACGGAGAAAGAGGTAAAATACGTCCGTTTACTATGCGGACGAACCTAAAAAAGATGGTATCTTTCAGTGTACTATATGAAAGTTAAAAATACACGACAGAATACAAGAAAATAATATGTACCATGGAAACTCAAAAAAAACAACGTACTTTTTAATATAACTTTCTTGATTCTTTTATATTGGTCGGCCTCCCGCAACTTCAGATCTGACCATCGTTTTCTGAGCTGTTCCTTCGTTCTGCACACCCCGAATTTTTGGTGGAGACTTTTGACCACTTTGCCCATAATTCTGGACTTGACCAGATTAGGCCTTTTATACGGACCATGCTTGGCATCATAATCCTCCTTCTTTAAAATGGCGACCATCTCCACCATTTACTCGAATGACATGTTGGATGCCTTATATCTCCTGGGTCTTGATTTGGGCTCCTCTGTAATTTCATCCTCTGTAGAGGTAATCTCAGCCACCTGTGTCTCCGCCATGTTTTGTTCAGCACTACGAGCGAGAAGGGGCGGGGAAAGTACAATATCGAACGTCAGGGGCGGGGAAAGCGTGCGGAGTTTCCCGCATGCGATGTGTATATAAAGTGAAGATCCATGTCTGGGAAATACGTTCATTTTTCGGGAGAGAGAGTTAGCAACGAACGTCGTGACCAAGGTACCTAACAATTTTACTCTTTGAGGTTCATCAGACGAGGAGATTTGTGTGCTCAAAATATGTAGACAATGCACAGTTGAGGAATGTTGCCTGAAATATATTTTTATTTTGGTTTCTCGCTTTTACAGATATCATGAATACTTTTAAAAACCCAGACTTCATGGGGGAGTTCATCGACAAATGGCAAGAGCTCCCTATATTATGGCAAACCAAAAGTGGCGGAAATAAAAATAAAGACGCCAGGAAAGCAGCACTGGAGAGCCTGCTTGCATTTGTGCAAACAAAGATACCCACAACAACTCTCCAAGATGTCAAAAACAAAATTGGGACCATCAGAGGGACATACAGGACCCAGAGGACTATGGTCCTGAGGTCCCAGAGGTCAGGTGCACCAGCAGATAAGGTTTATAAACCCAGTCTGTGGTACTACAGTAAGCTTGCTTTTCTGGATGACCAGCTGGAAGTGCGGGAATCTCTCTCCACCCTTCCCCCCAGAGGTCAATCCAGCCTTCCTTGTACCCAACCCTCCAGCCTTCCCTGCAGCCAGTCCTCCAGCCTTCCTGTCAACCCTGCTCTGGCTTCCTCTGAGGATCAAGATCAGGGCCTTGAGGAGGCAGATTTGGAGATATGGAGCCAGGTAAAGTTTTGCTATCTATATTTCTATCGTACAAAATTGTAGATTTTAAATCGATGTTAGTATTGTTAAAGGTATGTACACTTCTACCAATAAAGTTTGTGAAGAGCAAGATACAGTAGTGGCCTAATTTTATGTGTCCAAGACAACAAAACCAGGATGCGTAATCAATGAAAAGGACATAACTTTTGGCATTGATTTCAACAATGTCTAGAGGTGAACAATGTCTGTGAATGATGATGTGGCAAAATAAATAATGTCCCTTTCTTTTTTTACAGCCAGAGCAGAGCCAGGAAGAGGGTGATGTTGGGGATCAGGAGGAGGCTGGGCCCAGTGGCACCCAGGAGGAGGCAGGGCCCAGGGGCACCCAGGAGGAGGCTGGGCCCAGTGGCACCCAGGAGGAGGCTGGGCCCAGCACAAGAGCCCAGATGCCTCCCCTGGTAGTTAAACCATGAGGGCCAAGGAGAGGTAGGCAGGTGGAGGAGGAAACCAGGGCCTTCCTCAGAGAGGCAACAGCGGCCCTCAGAGAGGCACCCTCTGTTAAAGAGGGATTTGCCGCAGTCCTCGCCCACAAACTAGGGCAAATGGAGTTGCAGCAAAAAATTTACAGTGAGACCCTGCTATTGAAAGTCATCAATAAGGGCGTGCTGGGTGAACTCACTAGGTACACGGACATAACGGAGGTTGTCCCTACTCCTCCACCTCCTCCTCCTACTACTCCTCCTGCCACAACCTCTCCTCCTGATCCCCAGCCTCCAAGGAAGAAACCAACCAAGGCTGCAGAGAAGGCTGGAGAGAAGGCTACAAGGAAGAGAAGAAAATAATGCCTGCTGTAGTACCACAGACTGGGGACATATAGGACTTATCTGCTGTGGCTCCTGACCTCTGGGAGCTCAAGACAAGATTGGGCTCATTTTTTGGGGGGATCTAATCTCTATTTTGGTTTGGACATCTTGTATGGTTGTTGTGGGGTCAAAGGGATGCACAAATGCAAGCAGGCTCTCCAGTGCTGCCTTCCACTTTAATTTGTTAATGTTCTGAAATAAAAAAAAAATAGAGTGCCCTTTAAATACTTGACTATGTGATTTGTATTTCAAAAGAGAGCTTTCTAGGAAGCAGGCAGGGACATCTCAAATTATATTATTGTTATTATCAGGGGACACAAACCTCCCTGAGGCCAAATGAGACACATTTGGAAGGTTGTTGTGGTAACTTTACACAAGAATAATTTAAGCCAAAATACTTAAAAAAAGGCCAAAAAAAAATAACCAAAAATAATATAAAATTTAAAGAAAAAAGGAGAATTAACTTATTTTATTATTATTAGTATTATTTAGGAGGGAGGTGCGGCTTATAAATAATATTTTAAAATCATTAGAGCAATTTGGAATTACTTTAGAAACAAGTTTGGCATAAAACTCTCAATGTTAAAAGAAGAACGGAATGCGCTGCATTAAAACGATGCTATTAATTCCACCGTGACGAATGTGCCATCTCCATTTCCAACATTAGCTTTACCAAAACGAGCGCTCCCGTCTCATAGTTGCTTCTGAGCATGTGCGATTTTTTTCACGTCGTGAATGCATACACACTATCGTTTTTCACGTCGTTAAAAAAAACGACATGAAAAACGACGTGAAAAAAGAGAGCATGTCCGGAATTTTTAATGGCCGTTTTTCACGTCGTTAAAAATGCTCTGGAGCCTACACACGATCATTTTTAATGGCCATTTTTAAAAATGGCATTTTTAACGGCATGAAAAACGATCGTGTGTACGGGGCATAAGAGTGAGTTTTTTTTTGTCAAACTAATAATAACCTCTGTAATTCTAACCAAGTTTGTGCCAAGACTGTCTTTCTTTAATAGAATTTGAATCGGCAAGCAGCAGTCTGGTGAAGTAGGTTCCCATCCCAGAGGCTAAGAACCTTTTGTCAATGGTTTCAGGTATTGTAAGCCACGCACAGGTTATGCAGTGACCACAGTCCCGATGTCTGGGTTATTGTCATATGAGGGTTGTTTGGAGGTCAGTCAAAACCAGGGTTGTACTCTCCTCATTAGCTGTCACTTATATTCTCGGCTGATGGGGGAGGTGCGATCGTTGTGACATGAACTTCAAAATGTCCACCAAAAGGTTTTCACGATTCCATCCCGGACCCTGACTTAATAATCAGTTTACATTCTTTCCAACCAAGTGACTGGGTCGTTGTAAAGAAGCTTGAGGGATGAGACCACGCCAGCCACTGCAAGAAGTGGCTCAACCACACCAAAGAATGAGGAGTATCTTTGTTTATTTATATTTTTGTTGTTTAGTAAATTTTAGCGAGGGTAACGGTGAAAAGCATCTCAAGTTATTATTTAAAGTGTATGTCCTGACTAGCTCAGAAAGCGAACAGGACCGATGGTCTGTTCTGAGTCTTCACCGAGTTTTAGTCCCCAGCGATGACAGCGGTACATGTCATTTATGATGTTATTATGGGTATGAGGAGTTTTAGTCCCCAGCGATGACAGAGGTACATGCCATTTATGATGTTATTATGGGTATGAGGAGTTTTAGTCCCCAGCGATGACAGCGGTACATGCCATTTATGATGTTATTATGGGTATGAGGAGTTTTAGTCCCCAGCGATGACAGCGGTACATGTCATTTATGATGTTATTATGGGTATGAGGAGTTTTAGTCCCCAGCGATGACAGAGGTACATGACATTTATGATGTTATTATGGGTATGAGGAGTTTTAGTCCCCAGCGATGACAGCGGTACATGCCATTTATGATGTTATTATGGGTATGAGGAGTTTTTGACAAACTAGTGAAGACTCCAGACAGACACTTGTCAATGGAACCTAACGATGTATTTTTAGAGGGTAAAATTGGTTTTAGTTTTAATGGCTCTGTCTCTTGTCGGTTTGGGTATCTAGGCAGCCCACAAGTGTGTTTGAACTTTAGTTTGGTGTTTATGTGGATCTGCAGCTTATAAAGGTAATTCCCCCAAAGCAAGAGGTTCATGCGCGATGGTGAAGCTGTCCCAACATTTTAGGTCGCGGCCGATCGCGAGGATCTGATGGCGCAGGAAATTAAGAATGGCAGGGACAGCTAGAAGGGATTTGTTCACCAATCCCGACCAGGTCTGGGCATGGGGTCCTGCATGTACAAGGTGGGGGCGGCTCGGGCTTGGGATACAATTGAACAATTCTCATCCATTAAGGATAGGGTTCTTCATGTAATTGTTGAAGCCAGAGCTGTAGCTAAGTGAAGGTTGGGAGTCCTTTTTAACGGTCTGGGAATCTTTGGGGATCTAATTTTTTATTTTACAGCGGATCGTGGTTAAAGGAAGTGGGAATATATATACTCATGTCGTTTTATTTCTATTCTTTCTATGTCGTGACGAGAATCTCCTGTTGCCTGATTTGACGCGTGACCAGAGTTTCCTTGATGAGACGCCCCGAAGCCGGACCCACATACAAGACAGAGAATCACAGACGGATCGGCGATTACTACAGCTCACCATGTCGTGTCTTCCTTTATAAGTCATGCCCCTGAAGAGTAGAGTCTACATGTCAAGCCGTGTTTTCCTTTTTATGGACTAAGAACTGATTCATTTCCAGGTGTAAGAAGCATATCAACTCTCATCGAGGGACACATGGGGTGCATATGACAAAAAAGGGAGGACTGTTGTGGAGATTTTTATGGAGATGTATTTAATATGTATTGTCATAGTGTCACCCAGTGTTAGTACTTCCGCAACCCGCTCTAAAAGAGCTGATTGGGGTAGTCTGAGGCTGGTTGAATCCCGTCTGATAGGGGAAAACGTTTTGAGGTTGGAGTGTGATGTTTGCAGGGTGCGGATATGTCCGCCAACGGGGGCCCTCTGTGCATTAGCATGGACGATCGTTAAGGAGGGGATATGCTCGCTCTGCAACAACATCATTGGTTGTGAGCAGATGCGTACTCTTGTCTCTGCTGTGTCTGATCAACATTGGTTGTAGTTCGTAGTGCGCATCTGCAGATAGCCTCCCTCCCCCATTCAATAATAGTATAATCTTAATATGCGTTATTCTATGGAATAGCGCAGAATAAGAATTCCTATCAACGGTAACTTTAGCCATCCTACGTTATTGTATTCATGTATGACATCTCCTGTTGGAAGGAATGTCCAGGTATTGTCATTCTCATGTGGAAGTAACATCCTGTGATGTTCCTGGCCATGGGGGGGAGGTGACTGGTTGCTGCAACCAATCACCTCCTGTCTTGAGATCTTTTGAGTTTAATAAAAGCCTATGATTAGGCGTCGGCTGGACAGTCTTTGCTGGAATGGCCTGATAAGAAGATAAGCTTTTGTGGTGCTGCCTTTCTTGAATGAATGATGGAATGAACGGTGAGTGGATTTTAGCAAACTTAGGCTACAGATAGCATTATTGCAAAAAGATGAAATCTGATGTGTGCTTAGATAGCACAGGAATTATAGGCTGTGTGCTCTGTAAACAGCAGCCTGGAATTCCACAACAGGGAGCAGATAATATAAAGAGGGATATAGAAGACTGGGAGCGGGGAATAATAAGAGGGAAATAGGGGGCACTGAAGAGAGAATAATAAGAGGGAGATAAGGGGCACTCAAGAGGGAATAATAAGGGAGAGCTAATGGGCACTGAAGAGGGAATAATAAGGGAGAGATAATGGGCACTGAAGAGGGAATAATAAGGGGGAGATAAGGGGCACTGAAGAGAGAATAATAAGAGGGAGATAAGGGGCACTGAATAAAGAATAATAGGAGGGAGATAAAGGGCACTCAAGAGGGAATAATAAGGGAGAGATAAGGGGCACTGAAGAAAGAATAATAAGAGGGAGATAAGGGGCACTGAAGAGGGAATAATAAGGGAGAGATAAGGGGCACTGAAGAGGGAATAATAAGGGGGAGATAAGGGGCACTGAAGAGGGAATAATAATGGGGAGATAAGGGGCACTGAAGAGGGAATAAAAAGTTGGAGATAGGAGGCAGAGAGAAGGGGCAATGAAAGAGAGAAAGGAAGCAGAGAGCAGGGGCAATACGAGGGTGACAGGAGGTGGGGAACAGCAGGTAATAAAAAGGAGATCGCTGTTAGGGAGCAAAGGGTAATAAGCAAGGAATTTGAAGAAGGACATAAGTAGCAGTGAGCATGCATTGTGGAAGATAGAGATAGGTTAAAGTGACAGGGAATGTGACAATGAAAATAAAAGGCACAAAGTAGGGAATGTGAAGAGAGAAATAAAACATCCTAATCTGGTATGATAGTGTGAATCTCACATGTGCTGTCATATGATATGGCACACACAAAGCCAGTTCCTTTTGAAAGATTTTACTTATAGACTTATTTATGCAATAACAAGTCAGACATGTGGACCAAGATTACTGTTTAGGAGTCTACTTGCAGTTTCCCTAACCTTTGTGCTAGGGGATTACAGTGCAGAAATTGCCAACAGTGGTTGCCATATGTCTATCCCAAAAAAACTCCTTTTATAATACATTACAAAAGCATCAGAAGAAAAAAATATATTATCTCAGCATCTTGCCTTGCAGTATCCCAGTTTCTGAAAGATGGAGATATCCTTTGAAATGTGATACAATCTAGTGGTATATGGCATAAGTTCTTTATTATTTGAAAACGTATTTATTTAGAAAGTGCAAATATGCCTGCACTGCCCCAAACGTTTCAGGCTTATGGACCTCAAATGTATTTATTATAAATTTGAAACCCATTCGTCAGACATTTTACAACCAGTAGCCACCTACCTGGCTTCAGAGTTGAATGGGTTAAATCCAAGTGTTGATACCCATTAATAATTAATTCTTGACTAGCTGCCAAAAAGTTCTTCTCAACCTGTTCACCGCATCTCTGTAAAATTGTCATTTGGCTACACCGTTTAAAAAGCAATTATCACATTATATGCAAGATATGACCATTAATAATTTATACATTGTTCAGTTAAAAACAGATACATTAATTGATAATATTCTCTCAAAGACACTTCATATATACCCATGTGTGCAGGCAATATAATAAAATATACACAAGGAGACGTTTATGCTTCAGAATTCATAATTAAATGCTTTGTTTTGGCTCTGATTTGCTAAGAGGATCCCAGAATAGACTGTGAATTAGTATGCATGATGGAAATAAAATGCCCTTCTCATATCTACAGCTGCAAATGACAAATGACAGTCCCACAGCCCCGACAAAATAAAAATGTGATATAACAATCTAAAATCATATAAATTCTCCTTTTAAGATTTCACCAAGTACAAATTGAAATTAGGTTTCATGAAAGCATGACTACATGAGGTTTCTTTCTATGATGGTGACCTTCTTTGATCTCATCAGAATCATATAAAGTGTTCATGAAAACATTGCACAGAGTCGCTAACGGTACATACAGATAGCCATACTCACCCTGTATGTCCTCTTTTATCTCTAGGTAACAACGTGCGCCCCTATTCTTGGGAGAACTAAGTTTTATTGGCTCCATTCCAACCTGTATCGTGTTATTTATTTAGTAAGATAGCTAATATTTATCATTTTATTATTTTATAAAGAATGAACAAATCTCCAGTTCATCAGGGCCATTTACTGTACATTTGGGTAGTGCGTTAATGCACATGCGCTAACCCGAGGTATGTCATATGTTAGTAGTGCAGGGTTTAGTAATGCTTTTTGAATTTTAATTAAAGTGGAGTTCCACCCAAAAATGGAACTTCCACTTTTCGGATTCCTCCCCCCCCTCCAGTGTCACATTTGGCACCTTTCAGGGGGAAGGAGGGAGCAGATACCTGTGTAATACAGGTATTTGCTCCCACTTCCTGGCATAGATCACTGCAGTGATCACTGTGACCTACGCCACGTCCGGCGCCTACTCCGTGTCCCCCCCCCCACTGTCTTCTGCGAGACAAACAGGTCCCAGAAGACAGCAGGGACCAGTGAGGATGCACAAGGCTTCACTTCCTGATTCCCTTACCGAAGTTGGCGGCGCCTCCACCCGGGAGCCGAGGGACAAATGGGCTTCGGGACCCGACATCGTGGGCGCCCTGGACAGGTAAGTGTCCATATATTAAAAGTCAGCAGCTGCAGTATTTGCTGCTGCTGACTTTTAATTTTATTTTTTTTCAGCGGAACACCGCTTTAACAGCCGGTCTTCTATTTTGGGAGATCTGTAAAAGGTATACATTCTCTTCTGGTCTGCTGCTCCTCTGCTGAACAGCAGGTCCCGTCCCCCCATCTTTCTCTCTTATATTATCGGGAGCTCTCTGGGTTCTTACAGCTGGCCCTCTGATGGCCAGGCACTCGATCGATTAAATTTTCGCTGGTCGCGATCACCGTTGACATCACCAAAAACATCATCAGAAGTCTCCGAGACAGCACATCACCAAATGACATTATTTCCACAAAACTCCTGAAAGAATGTACCGACATTCTGGCACCCACCATAACATATCTCATAAATCAATCATTTAAAGAAGGTATTGTTCCGACCTCCCTCAAGCAAGGCATAGTCAAACCCCTCCTAAAGAAGCCCAACCTCGACCCAAAAGACCCTAACTACCGCAGACCGGTAACAAGCCTCAACACCATCTCAAAGATCATGGAGAAAGCAGTAGTACAACAGCTACAACTCCATTTGGACTCCCACAAACTCTTGGATCCACTACAATCAGGCTTCCGCCCAGGCCATGGCACAGAAACAGCCCTTCTCAAAATATGGGATGACGCCCTGGAAGCTGCAGATGACGGAGAATCATGTCTTCTGGTGCTGCTGGATCTCAGTGCAGCGTTCGACACAGTAGACCACAAAACTCTACTCATCCGCCTTAAAGAAGTAGCAGGAGTCGCAGACCCTGACCTACCCTGGTTTGCATCCTTCCTAGAAAATCGCTCCCAGATAGTGAAACTAGGAGCCTTCACCTCTGAAACTCGCGCAATTTCTTGCGGAGTCCCTCAAGGATCACCCCTGTCACCCGTGCTCTTTAACATCTACCTCCGCCCACTCCTCAAAATCATCAGCAAACAGGATTTGTGCTACCACTCCTACGCTGACGACACCCAACTCTACTTTCATATCACCGGAAAAAAAGACCAATATCACGGACTGGAAAATTGCCTCACATTGATCGATGATTGGATGACTGAGAGTTCCCTCAAACTCAATGGATCCAAAACAGAACTTCTTCTTCTCCACGCAAACCAAAAGACAAAAACAAAGACGTCTTGGACACCACCCACCATTCTTGGACAGACCATCACCCCAAGCACCAAAGTCAAAAGTCTCGGAGTCACGTTTGACTCGGAGATGTCGATGGATGCACAAATAGGATCAGTAGTCAGCGGATCGCACCATCTCCTCTGCCTGCTGCGGAGACTCATCCCCTTCATCCCAGGAGAGGACATAGCAGTAGTAGTTGGAACAATCATCAACTCCCGACTCGACTACGCAAACTCCCTCTACATAGGACTACCTAAATATCAGATTTCACGCCTACAAGTTGTCCAGAACACGGCAGCCAGACTGATAACAGGAAAAAAAACCTTGGGAATCCATCACCCCTTCACTGAGGACCCTACATTGGCTAACCGTAAAGGATCAGGTCACATTCAAGACCCTCTGCCTCACCCACAAGTGCACACAAGGAAACGCTCCTCAATATTTATGCGAGAAGATAAAACACTACACCACCAAACGCATTCTCCGATCAACCAACCAAAACCTCCTCCACATCCCCAAGTGCCGCTACAAATCAAAGGGAGAACGAAGATTCGCAGTTCAAGGACCACGACTATGGAACGCTCTACCGCCGGACATCCGTATGGAAGAAAACCATCGGGCCTTCAGGAAAAAACTTAAGACCCACCTCTTCTGAAGGATCAGGACGTCACTGGATGCAAAGCGCCTTGAGGCGATTTAGTTCGCATTTGTACCGCTATATAAGTTTTTCACTCACTCACTCTGGTGGGCCCCCTGATGACATGGATGCCTCTTCCTGAGCTGTGGGGAAGCTCCATGCAGCCTCCTGGGATATGTGAGGTCAGCGAAGGGCAAGCAGGGCAACAAGAAATGAAAAAAAAAAAAAGTAAAAAGAAAGGTGTTTATTTAAAAAGAAGTGTGCTTTTTGTTGGCTGTGGAGGGGGGGGGGGGGGCGACTGGAATGGAGGAAAGTAAAATACCTGCGTGAAGGTCCGCTTTGACTTTTAAAGGTATTCTTAATAAGTCAAAGTTGCACTTGGCAGTAACCCATAACTAGTGATGAGCCGAACACCCCCGGGTTCGGTTCGCACCAGAACCCGCGAACGGACCGAAAGTTCGTACGAACATTAGAACCCTATTAAATACAATGGATGCGAACCTTCGAATTCTAAAGTGCTAATTATAACAACTATTATGCATGTTATTGTCCTAAAAAGGGTTTGGGAACCCGGGTTCTGCACCAGGGGACATGTATCAATGCAAAAAGAAGTTTTAAAAACGGTCGTTTTTCGGGAGCAGTCATTTTAATGATGCATAAAGTGAAAAAAAAAAAGTCAAATATTCCTTTAAATATCGTACCTGGGGGGTGTCTAAAGTATGCCTGTGAAGTGCCACGTGTTTCCCGTGTTTAGAACTGTCCCTGCACAAAATGACACTTCTAAAGGAAAAAAAAGCCATTTAAAACTGCTTGCGGCTTTAATGTAATGTCTGGTCCCGGTAATATGGATGAAAATCTTTAAGAAAAATGGCATAGCTACCCCATGACCCCCCCCCCCCTACCCCAGCCCATTACCAGCCCCTTTGGGTCTTGTATGGATATTAAGGGGAACCCCGCACATAAAATAAAAAAGGCCCTATATACTCTGAACAGCCGTATACAGGCGGTGCATACAAGACAGGGACTGTATGTTTGTTCTTATGTAGAATGTGTTTGTAATTTTGAACAGGTACATTGTTTAAGTGTAGCTCCAGCCCAAAAATCTATTTTTAAACTTTTTGGAAAACATAGGTAAGGGTTATCACCCCTGTAACATTTGTTTTGCTGTCTGTGCCCCTGTTCAGAACATTTCACCTCACTTTCCGTCCCAATGACAACTGTTTTTGAAATGTGGTGTTTTTCTTGAAACAAGGATTGCTGATAAAGCATCAGTACAGAGGAGACACCTTTCTCCCATATTAATTCTTACAGGAGAGAATTTTCCTTCCTAGGGGTAGATTTCCTCTCACTTCCTGTTGTCTTCTTGCGTTTGCAAGTAGGAGTCGTTTGTAAGTTGGATGTTTGAAAGTAGGGACCTGCCGTATATAATCTGCAGAAATAGGCCCCTTAGTTGGTGTTGGCACAACACTGTAAGCACTCACAGTTACTCTTGGTTGGTGCTGGAACGCCCTGCTGTCAACTATTATATCAGGAATTGTAATTACATATAATTGTTGAACAGTGGTAGTAAAAATTGGGCCTTTGATGGTGGTGCTGGTGCCACAACACTGTAAGCCCTGACAGTTACTCTTGGTGGGTGCAGCAATGGGCCCTGCTGTGAATTATTAGATCAAGAATTGTAATTGCATGCCCCTGTTGAACAGGGGCTGAAAAATTGGGCCTTTCGTGGTGGTGGTGGTGGTGGTGGTGTTGCCACAACACTGTAAGCCCTCAGAGTTACTCTTGCTTGGTGGGTGCAGGAATGGGCCCTGCTGTGAATTATTAGATCAATAATTGTAATTACATGCCCCTGTTGAACAGGGGCTGAAAAATTGGGCCTTAGGCACTGGTGGCACAACACTGCAACCCCTCACAGATACTGTACTTGGAGCACAGCAATGAGCCCTGTTGCAAAGTATTGCTTCAAAAATTGTAATGACACGCCCCTGTTAAACAGGGGCTGAAAAATTGGGCCTTAGGCACTGGTGGCACAACACTCCAACCCCTCACACATACTGTACTTGGAGCACAGCAATGAGCCCTGTTGCAAAGTATTGCTTCAAAAATTGTAATTACACGCCCCTGTTAAACAGGGGCTGAAAAATTGGGCCTTAGCCACTGGTGGCGGCATCCCAATAAACAAAAATGATCTTCCAAGCTATCATCATCAATCGTATCATTGAGGACTCGGAGGAGGAGGATAGCCAGTCAACATAACAGCACAGGCACTCAGCATCAGCATCAGTCTTGAAGGGATGTGACATGTTAAAATCAATTAGTCTGTTATATCAGCATCAGGTGTGTGGTAGCTGGTGGTGATCCAAGACTGGTTCATCTTGATGAAAGTCAGTCGATCAACCGAGTCGGTGGACAGGCGCACCCTGTGATCCGTGACAAATCCTCCAGCAGCACTGAATGTGCGTTCCGAAAGAACGCTGGATGCAGGACAGGCCAGTAGCTCAATTGCATACTGTGCAAGCTCTGGCCAGTGATCCATCCTCAAGACCCAGTAAGCCAGAGGATTTTCGGTGGGGAAGGTGTCCAAGTCTGACCTTGCCCCTAGATATTCCTGCACCATGTTTATCAGACGCTGGCGATGGTTGCTGGAACCGATCATACTTTGGGGCTGCGGACTAAAGAATTGTCTGAACGCATCGGTCAGACGGCCACCTTCCCCACCGCTCCTTCTTTGACTGGCCGAAGCCTCAGCAACTCGTTGTCCAGGACCAGGAGTTTGTAACCTCCCAGTCTCTGGGAACGCGTTGCACAGACCTTTCTGCAAGGCCTCCCGGAGTTGTCTCATCCTCTGCTCCCTCTGCGACGGTAACATAAGGTCCGCAACCTTACCCTTGTACCGTGGATCAAGGAGAGTGGCCAGCCAGTAATGGTCCCTCTCCTTGATCCGAAGAATACGAGGATCCTTCCGCAGACTTTGCAGGATCAGGGAGGCCATGCAGCGTAGGTTTGCTGAGGCATTCGCTCCGGAGTCCTCTGGGTCACTAAGGACGACATGATCCGCAGTCACCTCCTCCCAGCCACGTACAAGTCCACTGGTTTCTTGGGACTGTAAATCATCCCTAAAAGACTGCTGCTGATGATGCTGAGTGCCAGCCTCCACCTCCATGCTGACACAATCCTCCTCCTCCTCCTCCTCCTCCTCCTCTTCCTGTGCGATGGGTGGGACAGAAGGAACACTGTCTGGGTAAAGGGGGCCTTGAGAGGCAAGGAAGTCCTCCTCTTCCTGCCTCTGTTCTGCCTCAAGTGCCCTGTCCATTATTCCACGCAGCGTGTGCTCCAACAGGTGGACAAGAGGTACAGTGTCACTGATGCATGCACTGTCACTGCTCACCATCCTCGTGGCCTCCTCAAATGGTGCCAGGACAGTGCATGCATCCCTGATCATGCCCCACTGGCGTGGAGAAAAAAAACCAAGCTCCCCTGACCCTGTCCTGGTGCCGTAGTCGCACAGGTACTCATTGATGGCCCTCTGCTGCGTGTGCAGCCGCTGCAGCATGGCCAACGTTGAGTTCCACCTGGTGGGCATGTCACATATAAGGCGGTTCTTGGGCAGGTTCAACTCCTTTTGCAGCTCAGCCAGGCGAGCACTGGCATTATAAGATCTGCGGAAATGCACACAGACTTTCCTGGCCTGCCTCAGGACATCCTGTAAGCCCGGGTACCTGCCCAAGAAACGCTGCACCACCAGGTTAAGGACGTGAGCCACACAGGGCACATGGGTCAGTTGTCCCTGTCGAAGGGCGGAGAGGAGGTTGGTGCCATTGTCGCAAACCACCATTCCTGGCTTAAGCTGGCGTGGCGTCAACCACCTCTCGGCCTGGCCCTGCAGAGCAGACAGGACCTCTGCCCCAGTGTGGCTTCTGTCCCCCAAACACACCAGCGCAAGCACGGCATGGCATCTTTTTGCCTGCGTACTTGCGTAGCCCCGTGAACGGCTACGGAGCACCGCTGGTTCATAGGACAAACCACAGGAAGAGGCCATGGAGGAAGAAGAAGAGGAGGGGGTGGAGGAGAGAGGTGTGTCACAACCAGTAGTAGCATTTTGGAGGCGTGGCGGTGGGACAACCTCCAACACTACTGCACCTTGTCCTGCATCCTTCCCAGCTGCCAAAAGAGTGACCCAATGGGCCGTGAAAGAAAGGTAACGTCCCTGTCCATGCCTGCTGGACCATGAGTCAGCGGTAATATGCACCTTACCGCTGACCGCCCTGTCCAGCGAGGCCAAGACATTGCCTTCCACATGCCGGTAGAGAGCCGGAATAGCCTTCCGTGAGAAAAAGTGGCGTTTGGGAACCTGCCACTGAGGAACCGCACATTGCACAAACTCACGGAAGGGGGCCGAGTCTACCAACTGAAAAGGCAGCAGTTGAAGCGCTAGCAATTTAGCCAAGCTAGCATTCAACCGCTGGGCATGTGGATGGCTGGGAGTGAACTTCTTTCGACGGTCCAGCAGCTGGGGCAGGGAAATTTGCCTGCTAGAATCGGACGTCGGTGTACTGCTAGCAGAGTGGCCGCAAGTACTTGGCTGTGACACACCTAATTCTACACCTTCATTCCTCTCAGTGCATGTTTCAGAGAGGACTGAAGTTATAGTGGGGTTGGAGATCCCAGCTGATGCGGTGCAAGGAGAGGTCCGCTTTGTTCTTTGGTGTGGGTCTTTGAGGTAGGCTTGCCAACGAGCTGCATGGCAGGTCAACATATGTCTGGTCAGGCATGTGGTACCCAAGCGGCTGATGTTTTGGCCACGCGATATACGCTTGAGACATATGTTGCAAACAGCAGCTGTGCGATCTGATGCACTAGCCTCAAAAAAGGCCCACACCAAGGAACTTTTTGAATGACGGGCAGAGGCAGCGCCCTGCACAGGCGGAGCTCTGCGGTGTGATTCCGTCGGTGTACTGCCCTTACGCTGGCCACCAAAGGGCATCCTGCCTCGTTGGAGATGTGCCTCCTCCTCATCCTCCTCCTCCTCCTCTCTCCTATTAGGCACCCACGTGGAGTCAGTGGCCTCATCATCCCCTCCCTCCTCATCACTGGAGCCAATCTGGCAGTATGCTGCAGCTGCTGGAACATGACTGCCAGATTGGTGTCCTTCTTGAGCATCCCCTCTGTCTGCTCTCACGCTACTGCCTTCCTCTAGCTGGGTTTCATCATCAGACCCTTCGAAACTCTGGGCATCCTCCTGGAGCATGTACCCAACACTGTGCTCAAACAGTTCGGGGGACTCCTCAGGAGGAGGACATGGTGGGTCTAGGGAAGGAGTGACTGATGATGAGTCTGACATTGATACCAGGGAAGAGGACGCTTTGGCAGCTGCTTTGCCAGTACCCTGAGCCTGGGTGAGAGAGGATGAGGAGGAGGAGGAGGGCTTGGTCATCCACTCTACCAAGTCTTCGGCATGATGTGGCTCAACATGTCCAGCTGCCGAAAAGAAGGACAAGCGTGTCCCATGGCCATGTGCTGATGACAATGCACCGCGTCCACGACCAGCACTGTTGCCCCCAGACACAGAGCCTGCTTGCCCTCTTTTATTGCCTCCTGACTGTCTGCCTCTCCTTGTTTGCCTTCCAGACATTCTAATAGATGGCCTGCAGGGAGATGGGAAAAAAGCAATAAGGGCTACCTTCAGGTGTCCTTCTCTGTCCCTTTACTTAAGGATTTCTAAATATGGTTCAGGATGATTGCTTTTGCACAGAATAGCACAACGACAATTTCCCTGACTGTCCAAAAAACAAGGATTTCAAAGATGGTTGATGAGGAATGCTTTAGCACACTATAGCACAAGGAGAATTCACTCACTGTCCTTCCCAGTCCCTAGAAACAAGGACTTGCACAGTGAAAGAAACTGACACTCTCCCTACCTACAGTTTTCTGTCCCTAGAAAAAATGTTTTTTTTAAGCACACTATAGCACAAGGAGAATTCACTCACTGTCCTTCCCAGTCCCTAGAAACAAGGACTTGCACAGTGAAAGAAACTGACACTCTCCCTACCTACAGTTTTTTGTCCCTAGAAAAAATGTTTTTTTTAAGCACACTATAGCACAAGGAGAATTCACTCACTGTCCTTCCCAGTCCCTAGAAACAAGGACTTGCACAGTGAAAGAAACTGACACTCTCCCTACCTACAGTTTTCTGTCTCTAGAAAAAATGTTTTTTTTAAGCACACTATAGCACAAGGAGAATTCACTCACTGTCCTTCCCAGTCCCTAGAAACAAGGACTTGCACAGTGAAAGAAACTGACACTCTCCCTACCTACAGTTTTCTGTCCCTAGAAAAAATGTTTTTTTTAAGCACACTATAGCACAAGGAGAATTCACTCACTGTCCTTCCCAGTCCCTAGAAACAAGGACTTGCACAGTGAAAGAAACTGACACTCTCCCTACCTACAGTTTTCTGTCCCTAGAAAAAATGTTTTTTTTAAGCACACTATAGCACAAGGAGAATTCACTCACTGTCCTTCCCAGTCCCTAGAAACAAGGACTTGCACAGTGAAAGAAACTGACACTCTCCCTACCTACAGTTTTCTGTCCCTAGAAAAAATGTTTTTTTTAAGCACACTATAGCACAAGGAGAATTCACTCACTGTCCTTCCCAGTCCCTAGAAACAAGGACTTGCACAGTGAAAGAAACTGACACTCTCCCTACCTACAGTTTTCTGTCCCTAGAAAAAATGTTTTTTTTAAGCACACTATAGCACAAGGAGAATTCACTCACTGTCCTTCCCAGTCCCTAGAAACAAGGACTTGCACAGTGAAAGAAACTGACACTCTCCCTACCTACAGTTTTCTGTCCCTAGAAAAAATGTTTTTTTTAAGCACACTATAGCACAAGGAGAATTCACTCACTGTCCTTCCCAGTCCCTAGAAACAAGGACTTGCACAGTGAAAGAAACTGACACTCTCCCTACCTACAGTTTTCTGTCCCTAGAAAAAATGTTTTTTTTAAGCACACTATAGCACAAGGAGAATTCACTCACTGTCCTTCCCAGTCCCTAGAAACAAGGACTTGCACAGTGAAAGAAACTGACACTCTCCCTACCTACAGTTTTCTGTCCCTAGAAAAAATGTTTTTTTTACGCACACTATAGCACAAGGAGAATTCACTCACTGTCCTTCCCAGTCCCTAGAAACAAGGACTTGCACAGTGAAAGAAACTGACACTCTCCCTACCTACAGTTTTCTGTCCCTAGAAAAAATGTTTTTTTTAAGCACACTATAGCACAAGGAGAATTCACTCACTGTCCTTCCCAGTCCCTAGAAACAAGGACTTGCACAGTGAAAGAAACTGACACTCTCCCTACCTACAGTTTTCTGTCCCTAGAAAAAATGTTTTTTTTAAGCACACTATAGCACAAGGAGAATTCACTCACTGTCCTTCCCAGTCCCTAGAAACAAGGACTTGCACAGTGAAAGAAACTGACACTCTCCCTACCTACAGTTTTCTGTCCCTAGAAAAAATGTTTTTTTTAAGCACACTATAGCACAAGCACAAAACACACTGACACTCTCCCTACCTATCCTTCTCTTTCCCTAAACTAAAGGAATCCAGGTTAAGCAAGAAAGAAATAAAAGTCACTGTCCCTGCCTATGCTGCTCTTTCCCTGCTCCGGAACACACTACACTAGGCCGCCGTGCTGGCGGCCTTTTATAGTGTGGGGCGTGTACTAAACACCCTCAGCAATAATTGGCCACAGGCATCCTGCCTGTGGCCAATCATTGCTCTCCTCGCTGCCGGCGCTGTGATTGGCCAAGCATGCGGGGTCACAGTGCATGCTTGGCCAATCACAGCGCCTGGATGACACTGCGATGGCGTAGTGCATTGTGGGCCGTTCGCGTCACTCGAATTTGGCGCGAACGGCCCAAATCGTTCGATCTTCGTCGAACGATCGAACAGCCGATGTTCGAGTCGAACGTATGTTCGACTCGAACACGAAGCTCATCCCTACCCATAACCACCTAGTGGAATTCATTTTTCTTTGACTTGACATTAGCAAACTGAAATACGGTTGTCTGTGATAGGGCATGACACTTTGGTCTTTGCATCCTTTAGTGCATAGGCCTGGCAGGGGTGGTGCTATTTTTTTATTCAAATTTTTTTACATTCTTTTTTCTAAATCCTAGGTTCTTTTTTAATGATTAGATAACATTTGTGTTTCATGGATAAATAATGTAAAAGCATAACCCCTGGCAGCTATAAAAAAACAACCTTTACTTATTATATATATTACTTCAAAAAGCCACACTTGTATTTTAAACATTGCTAGAATAATCAGCTGAAATTTATGTTTATATTAACTATCCATAGCGGTCCTGCCAAGGTTGGATTGGCACTACTCCAAATTTAGTGGGTAGCTATTCTGTAGCTAGCTTGAGCTCTGATTAATGTTGTTTTCTGCATTTGTTGGGCATCCCCTAAACTTAAAGTGATTGTAAACGAACGATCACCTTGTAAAACAACTCATTCAGTTTAAAATAGAAAAGAAAGGCAAAACATTTTTGTATAGATATCATTTTTTTTTATAATTACCTTTTTTTCCCCTTTTTTATAAGTGATCACTTACCCTCTGGAAAGTAAAAGGGTAATACTGCGCTGGAAATAATGTGAAATGAAGCTGCCAACACTGCTGGTACAAAAAGCTAGTGATAATTGAAAATTAAAAGTGTAGCGCTATCTAAATATGTATAAATGTGAAAATATACACAAAAAACTGAATATGATATTATAGTGATAAACACGTGTATCACCCAAAATAACGTGCTGGGTGACTCCAGTGATAAAGTCCTCAAATTATATTAACACAATTATGCAAATATATGCAAATTAATGTCCATTATAGGCAAATGAATGTCCATTAGAAATGGGATCCATAAAACGAAGGTGATGAAGATCAGTCCAGAGAGAACGTGATGAATCAAAATGTGAAATTGTAATCAACAGTCTTCTGTGTGTGAGAGAAAGTAGCCACCACCAAAGTGAATAGAGGAAGGCTTACCAGAAGTTATGGATTTGGCGGGGCATAAGCCACCCAAATCAAATAAACTTGAAGAGTGTGAACACTCAAACATTAATAAAATAGAGATGTGATGTGAGATCCGCCACCAAGTATATGTTGAGGAGGCTTACCAGAGGTCTCGGATTTGGAGAGGCATACGCCGCCCAAATCTGAGATTGCTTAGGGGGTTAATGGACGCCAATGGAGATGGTCTTGAATGGAGGGGTAGTCTGGAGTCAAAGGGGTTTAGCACTTCAATCAGACGGGACATCCAATAACACAAAACACCAATTCATGTAGGGACTCGGTATCCAATGCATATGTGTGGAGATAGAAAAGCTCACATAGCATAATTCCGTTTGGAAAGAATTTAATAAAAAAATCATACAATGTAACACTCACATTTTAAGATGGTCTAAAAGCATGGATGCAGGTACAAGAGCGATGTATATGGACAAATCCATTTGTCCATATACATCGCTCTTGTACCTGCATCCATGCTTTTAGACCATCTTAAAATGTGAGTGTTACATTGTATGATTTTTTTATTAAATTCTTTCCAAACGGAATTATGCTATGTGAGCTTTTCTATCTCCACACATATGCATTGGATACCGAGTCCCTACATGAATTGGTGTTTTGTGTTATTGGATGTCCCGTCTGATTGAAGTGCTAAACCCCTTTGACTCCAGACTACCCCTCCATTCAAGACCATCTCCATTGGCGTCCATTAACCCCCTAAGCAATCTCAGATTTGGGCGGCGTATGCCTCTCCAAATCCGAGACCTCTGGTAAGCCTCCTCAACATATACTTGGTGGCGGATCTCACATCACATCTCTATTTTATTAATGTTTGAGTGTTCACACTCTTCAAGTTTATTTGATTTGGGTGGCTTATGCCCCGCCAAATCCATAACTTCTGGTAAGCCTTCCTCTATTCACTTTGGTGGTGGCTACTTTCTCTCACACACAGAAGACTGTTGATTACAATTTCACGTTTTGATTCATCACGTTCTCTCTGGACTGATCTTCATCACCTTCGTTTTATGGATCCCATTTCTAATGGACATTCATTTGCCTATAATGGACATTAATTTGCATATATTTGCATAATTGTGTTAATATAATTTGAGGACTTTATCACTGGAGTCACCCAGCACGTTATTTTGGGTGATACACGTGTTTATCACTATAATATCATATTCAGTTTTTTGTGTATATTTTCACATTTATACATATTTAGATATCACTTACCCTCTGTTCTCAGCTGCATAAGAGCTGGGGGTGGAGAAGCAGCAGCACACTGAGCTTGCCAGTGAAGGGCTGTGCAGCGCGGGCGTGTCAGAGCAAGTCTGATCATTGTAGGAGAGCATATTGAGTTCTCAGCATAGCTAGAGAACTGACTACGTTGTGCTCTCCCTGTTTAGTGTGGTCAGTTTTTAATAGGAAAGCAAGGGGACTAGCAGGAACACCAGGGATTTCACATAAAGGAAGCACTACAAAGAGAACAGGATACTTTCTCATGCAAGTACAGGGTACAGCAGGTACATATCAGTAATTTGTAGTGTTGGGGTAACAAACGCTTTAAGGCATTGTTTGCTTCTGCCTGCTGTTGGGGAATGTTCTCCAGAATATAGAGTGAGAAGATACAATGTTATAGTTATGAATATTTATTTAATTGCAATCAATGTGGGCTATGGGGGAGAACATTTTCCAAGAACACTTTTAGAAGTGTCTTTGCTTCCCAGGCTTTGCATGAAGAGGGTGTGAGTCCAAGGACCTAGTATCTTCAAGGCTTTGCCAGAAGAGCAGGTCCAATGAGAGGGGCAGTTTTGTCTCGGAAGCCTCGTACACACGAACGAGTTTCTCGGCAAAAACCAGCAAGAAACTTGCTGGCAGAGATTTCTTGCCGAGAAATTTGTTCGTGTGTATGGTTTCTCGTCAAGAAAAGCGACAAGAATCTCAACGAGAAAATAGAGAACCTGCTCTCTATTTTCTCGTTGAGATTCTCGTCAGCCTGTTTCTCGACGAGAAAATTGTGTGTGTGTACACTTACCTTTTCGCCGGAAAGCCAGCGCATGCTCGAAATGACTTTGACGCATGCGCGGTAGCTTTCTAGGCATAGGTAGGGTGAACAAAGATGGCGGCGACGGCATCGAATGTGACGAGCGCATGCTCGTCGTATTCGATGACGTCACCGCGTTTGCTCCATTCAAAGAACCGCGGGTTCTTTGAAAGGAGCGTGTGTACACTCGGCCGGGACAAGTTTCTTGTCCAAGAATCTCGTCGAAAAAAACGACATGTTTTTTTCGACGAGAATCTCGGCCGTGTGTACGAGGCATCAGAACTGTTGCCTGCTGAGGCCTCTTTAGCTTCAGAATCCAGTCCCAGGAAAATGGAAATCAGCCTATACTGGAGGATAGGAGGGCATACTTCCCAGCCATCCCAGATTATGTGGGGCTGTTCCATGGATTTCAACCAAATCCTGGCATCCAAGTCTTGGCACTTGGCTCCACTAATTGTTCTCACAGCACTGAGCAGGGGCTCTGCTAGCTCTTGGCACCCAGGGAGCTTGCCCCGGATCTCCTACAGGATGCTCTGGCTCCTTGGCGCCATAATTACCAAACACTGAAGCAGCTGACATCTCTCCCTGTTAGCTTCTTTTTCACAGCAGTAAACATAAGAGCCAAGGGAAGCTTCCCCTAGCCTCCTCCTCAGCTCTTATGTGACTGATGTAGCACCCTCTTAGATAGGTGCTAAGTTTATATAGATTGAGTTAGTATGTGTTTTGATAGGTAAATTTAGCTTGGTTCTTGTTTTTGGAGTATCCCACCCCATTCCCTTAACCCTATCCAAGTTCTCCAAAAAATAAAACCAACAAAAACAACACCCCTAGACTGATCAGTGTACTGTAAGTGTTTTTCATTTTTTGAATTTGGTGCCAGGGTCGTCCCAGTGCGTCGCTCGCAGGGAACTGAGCACGGCACAGTGATAGATCGGTCGGAGTACACAGCTCGCAGCACAGCGGGGAGACATCAAAGAATCCTAAGGTAAGTAACTTTTCCTGGATCCTGCAAAGCAATCCCGAGTGTGGCTTGGGGTTACCGCTTTTGGTAATGAAAATTCACCCCGAGCCACACTCTGGAATACCGCTAGGAAGGTTAAAGGACACTTGGCACGATACGTTTACCCACAAAATACTCCATATTTACAATGCTATGAGTAAAAGTCTCACTTACATAAACCTAAAGGATCAAATATATATATATATATATATATATATACCGTATATACTCTAGTATAAGCCGACCAGAGTATAAGCCGAGGCCTTAATTTTACCACAAAAAACTGGGAAAACGTATTGACTCAAGTATAAGCCTAGGGTGAGAATGCAGCAGCTACTGTAAGCGGAAAAGAGGGTCAACAATACCCATTTGCAGCTTCACTGTGCCCATTTTCACACCTCACTGTGCCCATTTGCAACCTCACTGTGCCCATTGCAACCTCACTGTGCCCATTGCAACCTTACTGTGCCCATTCTCACTGTGCCCATTGTAGCCTTACTGTGCCCATTTCAGCCTTACTGTGCCCATTCTCACTGTGCCCATTGCAGCCTTACTGTGTCCATTCTCACTGTGCCCATTGTAGCCTTACTGTGCCCATTGCAGCCTTACTGTGCCCATTCTCACTGTGCCCATTGTAGCCTTACTGTGCCCATTCTCACTGTGCCCATTGCAGCCTAAGTGTACCTGTATTCTTGACCATTCCGGGCATCCATTTTTCAAAAGTCGCGGCTTCTTCCTGGTCCCGTTCTGTTCCGTGATAGTCAGTGTACCTGTCATGTCGCGGGCGTCCATTTTTCAAAAGTCGCGGCTTCCTCCTGGTCCGTGATAGGCGTTTGACACTGTGTTCCGCTACCGCCTTTTATGGAGATCCTCTCATCCTCGGACTCAGTTTCCCAGCAGACACTGTGTTCAGTGTTCCGCCAATCACGGACCTTCTTTCATCCTCTGACAAGAGGACATCCATGATAGGCGGAACACTGAACACAGTGTCTGCTGGGAAAGTCCGAGGATAAGAGGACCTCCGTGATAGCGGAACACAGTGTCAAACGCCTATCACGGACCAGGAGGAAGCCGCGACTTTTGAAAAATGGACGCCCGCGACCCGACAGGTACACTGACTATCATGGAACGGAACAGGACCAGGAGGAAGCCGCGACTTTTGAAAAATGGATGCCCACGACCCGACAGGTACACTGACTCGAATATAAGCTGAGGGGGCTATTTTCAGCCCTAAAAAAAGAGCTGAAAAACTCGGCTTATACTCGAGTATATGTATATATATATATATATATATATATATATATATATATATATATATATATATATCTGAGCCTACCTTAACCATTTTACTACTGGAGAAATATTTCCTTGTCAAAAGATTTTTATTGATTGAACAAAAATGTCTATTACATAGTGGATACATTAAATAATAATATTATAACATAAATGGTAAAACTCATTGACATACTACACATCTACAGATGGGTAATCAGTACAATATCTACCATTTAACATTTGGTTGCTGTCTGACCAAAGGTATGAAGGAAATTATGTGTCAGTATAAATCGTCTCTTGTTGGACCAGAGCTTTTGGAGATATTGTTTTGTTAATTCAATACATTGGTGATATTTAGTAAAAAATTAGTTTGAGTTGTAAAAGAAAGAATAGTAGGAAAGATAGAAATAGAAAAGAAAGAGTCCACAGGGTTGACCCAGGTAACAGGGCACGTTTTCTGATGACACTAAGAACGCTATGGTTTTCATACTGATGGGTCTAATATCTCCCAGTTTTTGGAAATCTGGATTTATAAGTTACAAATATCGGAGTATGATTATCAGCTACCATGGCTTGAGGATTGAATTGTCAAATATTGGTGACATGTGATACTTAATCCAAGGGTTACAAATTTTTTCAAATATGGAAATTTGATCCCTTTCTATTGCCAGCATTTTGGCATGTGACATGAAAGTATTCAATCTGTGTTTGGTCTCGGGTATCCCTAAGTTGGCAGCCGTGAGGAGTTGAAGAAAGAGTTTAAATTGGTTGTGTGTAAGATTGTCCGGTTTTAAGTTGAGTAAAGCCCTGTACACACGGTCTGACTTTTTGCCAACAAACTTCATTTTGAGCAAGTTTGACAAAAAATCCGACCGTGTGTACGCTCCATCGGACAAACTTTTTTGGTTTTCATCGGACAAAAGTTCGGTCTGCAAACGGACAAACTTTTGGCCAACAAAAGTCCGATGGAGCAAAGTCCGACTGTGTGTATAGAAAACCATCAGACTTTTGTCCGATGGACAAAACAAATAATGTTAAAATCAACCAACAATAGCAGAAGTTGACCAAAGGGTGGTGGTAAAGAGCAGAAAAGAGAAGAAAAACCATGTGATGTTGGAAAAGTTTTGGGAAAGTTTGCAGAAAAGTCCTGTGGTGTGTATGCTATGGGTGTGCCCGGCCAAGTCCGTTCGGACAAAAATCCACAGAAAAGTCCAATGGAAGTCCGACCGTGTGTACGAGGCTTAAGGCTATGACTGAATCTGGCTGCAATTTTAGGTCAAACATTCTGGAGGCAATTACAAATATTTTTCTCCAATATGTTTGTACTGTCGGACAGGACCACCATATATGCAAATGAGTGCCTGGATCTGGACAGCCACGAAAGCATTGAGCTGCTTGGGTTGGCACGAATTGTGCCAACCTGGAGGGTACAAGGTACCAACGAGTTAGAACCTTATAGTTAGTTTCTACCGCCAGGACGTTAGGTGAGGAAGATTTAGTTGCAGACCAGATTTTAGACCAATCAGCCATATCCAATCATCTTTCCAAGTCCTCCTCCCATTTCTGGGCATAAGGTGGTTTATCGAGGCCAGGATTGGTTGAGATTTGAGAGTATATAGAAGATATCATACCTCTAGAGTGAGGGTCTTTCAGGCATGCTGATTCAAAGTTCGTAATTTGGGACATGGAGGTATTTGTGTTTACCAGGGGTGAATAGAAGTTTTTAATTTGGAGGTATCTAAATAATTCGAAATGTGGTAGTTTATAGGTGTCGCAAAGGGTAGGGAAGGTGAGAAAGGATGTGGAGGAAATCAGTTTGTTTAACCGTATAATGTCCAATGAGGTCCAGGCTTTGAATGATTTGGGGGAAACCCATGCTGCATAGAAATTAGGATTTTTGAGGAAGGATAATAGAGGGTTGTGGGGAGATTTTAATTGGTGTTTAAATTTGAGCTTGTCCCATCAAGATAGAAAATGTTTGGTAATGGGATTGAGTAAAATCTTACGATCTTTGGAGTGGAGCCATAATAGGTTCGAAATAGAGAATGGGTCGCATTCTGAAGCTTCTATTATTATGCGTAAGGTATTTCTTGAGTTGCATGATATTTGGAGAGGCTGGCATCATGTGCAGCTCTGTAATAGTTTGCAAAGTTCGGAAAGCCAAGGCCTCCTTTGAGTTTTGGCAGATGCAATGTGTGTAAAGATATGCAGGGTTTGGAGGGGCCCCAGATAAAAGTTGTTGATCTTTTTTGTATTATTCTTAAGTAATAAGAAGGGATTGGGATTGGCAAAACTCTTAATAAGTAAAGCAGTTTTGGCAGAATTGTCATTCTTATTGCATTGATTCTGCTTATCCATGATATTGGAAGATGTGTCCATTGCTGTAGCAGTTTTGTAATCTGTTTCAGGATTGGGGGGTAGTTTGCTGTGAAGAGGTCAGGGTAAGAGGCTGTCAAGTGAATTCCTAGGTAGGGAATTGACTTCTCAGCCCAAATAAATGGAAGTGCACGTTTTACCGAGTCCACCTCCACTTTGGAGAGAGATATGTCCAGGGCTATGGATTTTTTAGGATTTATAGAGAGACCTGAGATCGTCGCAAATTTGTTGAGAATGGGCAGGAGGTTGGGTCCTGAGACTTGTGGAGATGACAGAAACAGTAGAATGTCATCTGCAAATAGACATAGTTTGTGTTGGTATCCAGCGGTTTCTACTGTATACCGGTGATTGTCGGGTCTGATCTGATTCGTTGGGCTAAAGGTTCCACTAGAAGGGCGAATAGAAGGGGGGAGAGTGGGCACCCCTGACGTGTTCCCCTCTCTATATTAAAAGAGATAGATTTGTAGCCCGCATACTTGATATATGCTTTAGGTTTATTGTAAAGTGCTTCAATCCATGTCAAAAAGTGGGGGCCAAAACCCTATTTTTGTAATGTATAGCGTAGATAGGACCATGATACAGAATCAAAGGCTTTTTTTAAATCGAGAGAGCGAAAACAAGATGTACATTGTCACCGGCTTGGCGTGTTGGCATGAAGCCGACTTGGTCCCTGTGGATTAGATTGCCTATAATCTTGTTTCATTTTTTTGCTAAAATTTTGTCTAGAATTTTGATGTCTAGGTTTAAAAGGGAGATTGGGCGGTAATTTGTGCAGGAGGTATCATCAGTTAGAGGTTTGGGGATCATACAAACGATGGCCGTTAGTGATTCTTGTCTAAAGGATTTTCCTTCTAGTAATACATTAAAAGCTTCAGCTAAAATAGGTGATGGGGTTTCTGTAAAAGTTCTGTAATATAAGGCAGAGTAACCATCCGAGCCTGGTCTCTTATTTATCTTTAGTTCTTTAATGGTATTGGTGACATCTTCTGGTGTG
Organism: Rana muscosa; assembly: GCA_029206835.1. Taxonomy (NCBI): domain Eukaryota; kingdom Metazoa; phylum Chordata; class Amphibia; order Anura; family Ranidae; genus Rana; species Rana muscosa. The sequence continues at coordinate 212,030,639 of CM055116.1, forward strand.
ATAGTTTCTTCTATTAGATTATTTTGATTTAGGGAAAGCTCTGGTAAATTTATACTAGAAAAGAAAGCATCCGCTGCGTTTGAGTCAAAGTTGTTAGATGATGTATATAATGAAGTTAAGTGGGAATGGAATTTCTGGACAATTTTGATAGGGCTACTCATGTATATGTCTTTCGCTAGTTTCAAGTGAATTGGTTTAAAGGGTTTATTTAATGAGTTAAGTGTACGTGTTAGGTATGTACCCGATTTATTGGATTTCATAAAGTAATTGTGTCTAGAGCGTTTAAAGGATTTATCAACAGATTCAGTTAAAAATAAGTCAAATGCAACACAAGTTTTGTCTAGGTGGGATTTTGTTATTGGTGATGGGTTGTCTTGGTGGGATATAAAGGCAGCATTAAATTCAGATTCTAATTTACGGGCAAGGGTTTTTCGTTCACATTTTAATAAAGCAAATTGTTTCTGAAATATATTATGTAACACAGGTTTATGTGCTTTCCAAAGTGTTAATGTGGTTATTTCTGGGCTGGTATTAAGTGATATAAATTATTTTATGGCTTGTTCGATGATTTGACAGTGAGTTGGATGTTTGAGCATAATTTCTGGGAGGTACCAAGTGCGATCATGGCCCTTGGGTATTGTGGACTTAATAGAAGTGAGTACGGCATTATGGTCAGACCATTATGTCAGCTGTGAGTATTTCTGGAGTCATACCAATTGTTAGGAATATGTGGTCAATCCGTGTAGAGGTTTGATGGGGATGAGAGTAATATGTGTATCTACGTTTTGTCGGATTACACTCTCTCCATGAATCTACTAGGTTGTATTTAGACAAGAGTTGGGAAAAAGGCATTTTAAATGTGTTATGGGATGAAGTGTAAGGGGATTTGTCCAGAAATGGGAGGAGGACCTGGTTGGAGTCTCCACACAAGATAATCGTTCCTATTTTATGGTCGTTCACGACTTGTAGTAAATGTGATAAGAACGGGTTTGGTTTTTTGTTAGGCGCATAGTATGAAATAACAGTAATTGCTGTATCCATTATATGCCCTGTAAGAATTTAATAACGCCCTTCTGGGTCTTTAATTTGAGATTGGAGGGTAAATGAGAGTGGAACTAAACATTCCTAAGGTTCCATAGTGATGGAGTGAATCAGGCTATGGGAATGAAAAGGGAATGGGAGGGTGGAATCGGGTTAGAAGGCCCCTAAACTTGTAATAAGGGTAGAGCAATAATTCAGTCTGAAAAGTTTAAAGAAAGAAACTTCTATAATTATAATAATGACGGTATAGTAGAACTTCCTTAAATTGATCTAAGAGACACCTGAATTTTGAGTGAAATCCTATGGCCAAAATAAATATATATTAGATTTGCCTATAGGCCTTCTGTTTGTAGCCTTTAGAGAGGTCTAAAGTATCTTGGATTTTCTGCACTATATGTGCAATGATCTATAATCAAATTTTAGGACTTTGAACTTTTGTACATGCAGACCTAAAAGAAAAAAATCCAGCTGAAGCAAAGGAAAATTAATGATAATTATAGAACCTGCAATATTTTAGATAAAGGAAACGTAATAAATCATTTTTACTAGTAATCTACTAGTTTCAAAGAGAGAGAGTTTTGATAAAGACTTTTATCAGGGTGAAGAATGAGCAAAATGCTCCTCTTTAGTTACTTCCTTCAGTCCATAGAGTCATCTCGTTCTTGAGGAGATGAAGTGAAGCGACCTCTCTTATGGAATGGATGGTTTCCATTTTTCAAAGTGGATTGAGAGGAGTTGCCTGCGGATGAGAAGGTTGATGCTCTTCTATGTGTTGAAGTATTACGTTGTTCAGGATCCATTAGGTGCAGGTCTATGACAGTTTGTTGAAGTTTTTCATTAGATCTACAGGTGTATTTTTTCCCGTTATGAGCAAAGCGTAAAGAGAATGGGAAACTCCATTGATAGATGATGCTATGGCGTTGTAGTTCCATGAGGAGGGGTTTCATTGCTCTCCTTTTTGATATAGTGAGCTGGGATAAGTCAGTGAAAAGCTGGTAACTGTTGCCTTGAAAATTTAGATCTTTTTTATCCCTGGCTCATGATAGAAGCTGCTCTTTTGTGCGATAATAATGAAATTTCACTATAATATCGCGCGGCGGACCGTCTGATTTTTTTGCTGTAAGGGCTCGGTGGATTCTGTCAAATTCCAATCTTTCAATGGGGATAGCTGGTTGCAGTTCTTTAAATAGAGCCATTATGGTGGATTGTAAGTCAATGATCGATTCAGGAATTCCCCTGATGCGTAGGTTGGACCTTCTGGCTCCTTCTCATGGTCTTCCAATTTAGTTTGGAGAATTAGATTTTCCTCTTTGAGATTATCCATTTCAATAGTATGTTCTTGCGTGGTATTTTCCATGTCGTCCATTTTAAGTTCTAATGCTGCTGTGCGGTTTCCTAGTTCTCTTATTTCTCTAGTGAGGTCAGTTGTAATTTGCTCAGAGGTTTGTTTTAGGGCTTTATGTAGCATACGCTCAAATTGTTTTAAGATAGCTGGAGCTACTTGTGAATTCTGAGAGGAATCTTGTGAGGTGACAAGTTCACCTTCTGAATCAGCTGGCGAGTCAAGCTGTGTCAGTTTATGCCTGTGAGAGCGCATAGAGGCAGTGTATGAGGAGGGGGGCGGCGCCATTTTAGCTGCAGCTTTCCCCTGTGAGTCCTTCATGAGGGGATTCTTTAACTTTGATCGGCCGCCTCCCAGAACCATTTTTTACCACAAAAATTGAACCCTGAGTTTCCGGGTAATTGCCGAAGCCCGTGGCTAGTCTAAATACTTGCTGATTTAGGTGTAACTGCGGCTCTCCTCCCGTACGGTACGGAGCTCTAGCTGTGCATGTCCGCACCACTAGACACCGCACATGTGCCCCACTGGAGAAATATTTAATTTCTTTTTTGGGTGCTTTGGGTGGTTTTGTACCATTTCCCAGCTGCATACAGTTTTCAAGCTTGACATACTTGGTAACTATTTACTCGATACAACCCCATCCTTTATTATTTACCAACAATTGGGTATTATATTGTGTTTGTGCGCACTAAAAGTCATTTTAGTGTACAAACTTGGCCAAAGGTTTTGAAAATTACACAAATATAAATTTTCACAAAGTCTGCTGCTTCAGTGTTTTTCGATCTTTTTGTCAGATGTTACGTCAGATGTTACTATGGTATACTGAAGTATAATTACAAGTATTTCATAAGTGTCAAAGACTTTTATTGTCAATTACATGAGGTTTTTTGCAAAGCGTCAATGTTTGCACTGTTGACCCTTCTTTTTCAAGACCTCTGCAATTCGCCCTGGCATGCTGTCAATCAACTTCTGGGCCACATTCTGACTAATGGCAACCCAATCTTGCATAATCAATGCTTGGAGTTTATCAGAATTTGTGTTTTTTTTTTGTTCACCCGCCTCTTGAGGATTGACCACAAGTTCTCAATGAGATTAAGGTCTGATGAATTTCCATGTTTCCCAAGCCACTTAGTTATCACTTTTGCCTTATGGCACAGTGTGCCATCATGCTAGAAAAGGCATTGTTCGTCACCAAACTGTTCTTGGGAGAAGTTGCTCTCAGAGGAAGTTTTTGTACCATGCTTTATTCATGGCTGTGTTCTTAGGCAAAATTGTAAGTGAGACCACTCCCTTGGCTGAGAAGCAACCCCACACATGAATGGTCTCAGGATTTACTGATGGCATGCCACAGGACTCATGGTAGCGCTTACCATTTTTTCTCTGGACAAGGCAAAGAGGGACTTTGCAATTACTGTATTTATCGGCGTATAACACGCACAGGCGTATAACACGCACCCCAATTTTAAGAGGGAAGTTTAAGGAAAAAATGTTTTCAAAGCCCCCTTTACAGTACACAGCACCCCTCCCCTGCACAGTACACAGCCCCCACATATATTATACAGCCCCCCTCCCCAGTACACAGCCCCTTAATCCAGTATACAGCCCCCATCCATTTAAACAGCCCCCCTACCCAGTACACAGCCCCCCATCCATTATACAGCCCCCTCCCCAGTACACAGCCCCCCCATCCATTAAACATCCCCCCATCCAGTACACAGCCCCCCCATCAATTATACTTCCCCCATCCAATACACAGCTCCCCATCCATTATACATCCCCCATCCAGTAAACAGCCCCCATTCATTATACATTCCCCACATCCAGTACACAGCCCCCCCATCCATTATACTGCCCCCCTTCCCCGTATACAGCCCCCATCCAGTACACAGCCCCCCTGCACTTCCAAGAGACCCCCAGTCTCCTGGGACAGCGCTGCCAGCATTCTCTACAGTTAAGAAAAAAAATCACTGTCAGACACTTTCACACTGCTCCTCCTGTGTCACTCCTATTGTAAAACAAAGCTTCCATCATAGGCGTGCGCACAGGGTGTGCCAGGTGTGCCCAGGCACACCCTAATCACCCTGTGCAGAACAGAATCCCCCTATTGACCTGGCTCCCCCTCCTTCCCCCCACAGCACTACCGTCTTCCCTCCTCTCCCACTGGTTGTTGCTGTGGATGTTTTAGCAAAGTGGGGGAAGGGGCCAGTAAATATGCCATTTACCGGCCACTTCCCTTTCTGAATGAACATCGTGAGTGATCGGTAGAGTGTGTTTGAGCTTTGGGGTGCACACCCTAATGCCAAAGGCTGCGCACACCTATGGCTTCCATGTACTGTACCTCAATAGCTCCGTTTTTTTTCACTGACCTGGTCACATGACTGCTCTCCTCTGATCTTACATAGATGGTCATGTGACCGCTCTCCTCCTCCAATCAAAGCTACACTCGGAGGAGGAGGAGAGCAGCCAGAAAAAATTTAGCTATTGAGATATTTACAAGCTTCGTTTTACAATGACACTGACACAGGAGGAGCGGTGTAGAAGGGGCTGGCAAGTGTTTTTTTTTCTCAACTTCAGACTATGCAGGGAGTGCTGTCCCAAGGCCAAGAGAGGCAGGACGGCCGGCCTGACACCCCCCTAATGGGTGGCTCCTGGGGCAGACCGCCTGATCCCCGCCCCCTGTTGGTAATACATTATAGCAGCGTATAACATGCAGGCACTGTTTACCCTCTGTTTTTAGGGGAAAAATGTGCGTGTTATACGCCGATAAATACGGTAATTGCAACTCATCTGATCACTCTTCATAACATTCTGGAGTATATGCAAGTTGCCATCGTAAAAACTGAGGCAGCAGACTTTGTGAAAATTATTATGTGTGTGTCATTCTCAAAACTTTTGGCTATGGCTGTATTGTTTCCTGAAAATATAGATTAGATAAACAGTTGCGCAAATATTGTGACACATAAAAAAAATCTAATTGCCATAATTTCATTCTACAGGGCCTCCGTTTTCAGAAAATATATGATGCTGAATCTGTGAGTTTGTTTTAACCTCTTTTCTATGAGGACATTTACAAATGTACTTTAATAGGTAGGTGGTTAAAGAAAAACATCATTAGTTGCAAACTATACAACACGCAACTGTTGAGAAAATAGCCACTTTGGTCAGGACTATGTAATACACAACTTAGCCTTTATACAGTATATTTCAGTGGTCACGGCTATGTAATGTATTACAAAGAGCTGACAGTGTAGCAATCAGGATAATGTAATGTGCAACACAGTGTACAGAGTGCAGCCGTAAGGAGTGCGCATCATAGGGTCCCTTGCAACTCATTCACACTTGCATTTCTCTCTGAAAAGCAATCAATGGTGGATTGTTTTTTAAAGGGTATTTGACAGGTAGCTGGGAGACCTCTCCAACACTATTTTAACCTTGTAAAGCCCACACCATTGTGGCGGGGAGGGAGGCTGCGCAATGGTCCCATTCACATGAATTGGTCATATTTGGTGGAGATAGATTCGCTACAGGCACACTCTAAAACCATCCATAATGGTGAGCTCGAGCAAGCTTTTGTTTTGCACATTCCTGCACGTTTTCAGCAGCCCATTAACTTCCACGGGCTGCCAAACACGCGGCAATGTGCAAATAAATACAGGCACGATTTTAACAATTTTGCCACACCAAGCCTAAAAGATACTGTGGTTCCATATGTTTTTGCAGCTGCATATGTATTTGCCATATGTGTGGGGGTGGCATTAAGATTTAATGGTACTCATTGGCGCTTGCAAAATACAGCACATTTGTGTGCAGTAATAAAAAACGCAGAACACCTGGTGTGAACAACCCCTCAAAGTTATTGTTTATTTATTTATTTATTACAGGTACTCATATAGCGCCATCAATTTACGCTACACTTTACATATATATTGTACATTCACATCAGTCCCTGCCCCCAAGGAGCTGACAATCTAAGGTCCCTGACTCACATTCATATTCTAGGGCTAATTTAGATAGGAGCCAATTAACCTACCAGCAAGTCTTTGGACTGTGGGAGGAAATTGTTATTTTTTTCTTTAGCCAAGTAGCTAAAGTAGCTGTAAACCTAATAACTAAAGTCTCATAAAAGCATTAACATTTTAATGTAATTTAAAAAGCTGTTTTAAAACTGCATTTATTTCATTCAAATAATACCTGGTGATCCTGCCATGAAGGTCCTTTCTGTTACAGGGTGAGGTTTCCCAATTGTGTTCTACTTGTCAGTGTGTTACCATCATAGGCGTGCGCACAGGGTGTGCCGGATGTGCCCAGGCACACCCTAATCCCCCTGTGCAGCACAGATTCCCCCTAATGCCCTGACTCCCCACTCCTTCCCTCTGCAGCACTTCTGGCTTCCCTCCTCTCCTCTCCCCTCCTGCCGGCTGTTGCTGCGGAGATGTTTTAGGATGAGTGAGGGAAGGGGCCGGTAAATATGTATCATCTCCTTCCCTTTCTGAATTAACATTGTGAGTGATGTGAGTAGTAGTAAGTAGTGTGTGTTTGAGCTTTGGGGTGCACACCCTAATGCAATATGCTGCGCACACCTATGGTTACCATGAACCTGGTGAGGACCTTCAAGGGACCATCCTGACATTTCAGAGACATGGCCCACTGTCATCACTGTCTGGAAGCAATTCTAAAACTCTGTAAAAAAAAAAGTCTAAAGCAAAAATACTAATAAACATAGAAAGGAAAATGAAATTGCTTTTTATGTACAACTGGTCTGATACACAGTGCTTCATAAAACTAAATGCTATCCAGTAATTTTACAGATCTATTTTTAAAGCCAACTCTAGGCTCCAGGACACCGTTCGACCCTTAAGAAAAAACGAAACCTCTGTACATACCTTTTTTTCCATGGGTTTTTGATCAGGTCAGTGATGTCATAAGTCCTCTTTGCTGTCTTCTTCCTCCAGGGGTGAGCAGATGCTTAATGCCGTTGAGAGCAGAGTATAATGACATGACGTCATCCTAGACAGCATTTCACTATAAAAGAGGATGCCCTTGACACCCTGGGATTACAAGAGGTGGCTTGAATGATGCTGGGTGTCAGTAGGCTGTAGCAGCGAGGGCTTAATTTTGTTTTTCAAGGATGCTTGATGCTGGAGATTGACATCTATGCCCAACCTGGCATTGAACTTAAGGCCAGCTTTAGAAAGCAGAATGTGTCGTTTTCTAATGTTAGGAGTTAGATAATCGTAACTTTTACCTACTTACTGTTTCCATTTCTGGGTGGTATATTTTTAACTCAGCTACAAGGAAATTCCTGGAGTTCAGCTGCATTATAATAACTTTAAAAATCAATTCCTGGTAATGACATAAGCAAAGTTTACCGAAAACTACGACTTAAGACAATCAACTGAAAACACTTGGAAGTAGTGACCCAATTAAAGATGACAGATCAAAGCAAAAACTACATTCCAGGTACAGAAGGTATTCGGTGAACATGACATCTGTCAGGTGAGCAATATTGAGGTTGTTTTTAAAATGCTAGTTACCCGACTGTCTGTCTACAATACATTGGAGTCACCCAGAACAAGCATACAGCACACGAATGTCTGAAGTTTCAGAATTCCCAATCTCTATGCTTGATCTGGCTCTGTGATTTAGAAAGCAATAAAGTCAAAGGATTAGCATGATAGGTAGGCAACTAGCATATTCAAAGAGAGTTCTGAAATGGAAGCCTACATCTTTCTCAAATTACAAGCGCAACTAAAGTGGAACACCAGTTGGATCTTTTTTTTTATTATGCTGCCTTTCTTTTTTATAACAAAAGAAGATGGATCGCCCACCATCACCGCCAAGGAAGAAGAGAAAGAGGGCCTGTAATTGTCACTGGCCGGAAGACTGCAAGATCCAGGCTATATATGGGGGTATTTTTAAAAGATAAGTGTCAGGGGGTTAAATAAAACATAGAGTAATACTTTAGGGATTAAAAAAACGCCAGTTCTTTTGGCAAAAAAAACACTCTGGCTGGGTTTACACCAGTGCGAATTGGATGAGGGTTCGCATCCAATTCGCATGTCACGAGATTGTGACCGGTTCTCTATAGTTGTTATTTCACACATCTCCGGTGCGAATTGCACAGGAGTGCTGTGCGTTTTCTGGTCCATTTCAGGTCCGAATTCAGAATGGAGACGCACGAACCCCCTGCTGTGAGCCGCTCCATTCCTCAGTATGAACCCAGCCTAATAAAGAGCATTTTTATACAGGCTTTTAGGAGTGTTTAGAAGTGTTTAGGAACATTTAGCATTGGCAGAAAACTGTACTCAAAAATGCAAACCAGAAGAGGGTTTTTTTCTGCCTCTAAGCGCTGAGTTTAAAATATGCCTCTAAATGCCCTAATGTCCATGGACACATTGGATAACATTAGCTGCTTCTACAGGGAAAATGCTGAAATGCTAGAAGCAGCGTTTTTTCAGTGTGCATGGACACTAAGCACTGTGGAAAAAAATAAGCACAAATAAACTTGTATCAAATCCCATTCATGTTAAACAGCCTGGACTGACAAATCTCTAATGCCAGCTAGCACCCTAGCCTGTTGAAATATCCGAACAGTGAAGCCCTGTACACACGATCGGATTTCCTATGGATTCTAGTCCGATGGATTTGTCCATCGGATATCCGATGAAACTGTTTTCCATCAGTCTTGCCCACACACCATCAGTCAAAAAACCGACCGTTCCAAACGCGGTGACGTAAAACACTCCGATGAGCCGAGAAAAATTAAGTTTAATGCTTCTGAGCATGCGTCGACTTGATTCTGAGCATGCGTGGGTTTTTTATCCGATGGACTTGCCCATAGACGATCGGAATTTGCTATCGGTTTTGGATCCATCGGAAAAATTTAAAACATATTCTATTTTTTAAAACCGATGAAAAAAAGACAGATGGGTCCCATACATGATCGGTTTGTCCGATGAAAAAAATCCATCGGACGGTTTTCATCGGTAAAACCGATCGTGTGTACAGGGCTTCACTGCAGCTGATTGGATGCAACTGCTGTTCAATTGACAATTTCTGTCCAGCAACTTTGATTTTCAGATCAAAGGATGTCAAGCGGGAGATTACCAACATGTCCACCCATGGTGGAAATTTTAGTTAATCAGGAAAGTATGGCCAGCTTACGTGACACTAAACAATCTCATTCTCCAAAATCAATCCATACACATCCACTATTTAATAGCCCTGTAATCTTTTTTAATTAAGGCTCAATTCACACCTGAGCATTTTCATCTCGTAAAACGCTCATCTCAAAAGTTCCAAAATACCCAACAAGCAAAATCCCATTCATTTAAATGGCCCCTGTTCACATCTGAGTGTTCCGTCACCTGAAGCAAAACGCCTGAAGCTCAAAAAACTACAGGAGATTCTTTTTAGGCAGATTACAGGCGTTTTACTGCTTTTTACATTGGTGACCTTTGGACCTCAAAATGCTTGTACAAAAACACCCGAAAAAACGACTGAAAAGCGCTCTAAAAAAACACCCGAAAAATGCCTGAAAACTATATGCTCAGGTGTGAATGCAGCCTTAAAGTGGTTGTAAACCCACATTTAGTTTTTTTTTTTTCCCCCCACCTGTAAGAGAAAGGCATAATGAGCTAGTATGACTAGCATATTAGCTCATTATGTACCACTTACCTTAGATCGGGGCCCCCGAAGCCGTCCGCGTCCCTCCATCTAGCCGCATCCATCGCTGCGGTGATAGCCGGAAGGTTACTTCCGGGTATCGCCGCTGCAGCCAATCACAGCGCCGCTCCGGCGCTGTGATTGGCCGGAGCGGCGGTGACGTCACTCTGCGCATGCGCGCAAGAGCCGTCACAATCGGCTACGCCCAGCTATTGCTGGGAAGTAGCCGATTTTGTGAATGGGATTAACCCCATGAATGCGCCGTTCTCTACGGCGCGCATGCGCCGTGGACACGGAGCAATGTCATTTTTACTAAATATCTCCTAAACCGTGTAGGTTTAGGAGATATTTCTTGCATCTACAGGTAAGCCTTAATCTAGGCTTACCTGTAGGTGCAAGTTGAAAAAGTGGGTTTACAACCACTTTAAGGAGAAGCTTTTTCGGCTCTACTTCTCATATGGACCACAGGAGTGCAGTTTGTTCTGCACTCCTGTGGCCCAATTTTAGCTGAAAGCGTGCTAAAGATTGCTGACAGCTGACACCACAGAGCCAGTCCCGACCATATAAGGACGGGCAGCTGGCTCAGCCTTTTAGCGAGCTGCTTAGAGGCTGAGCCAGCTGCTCTTGCCACCTCCACAGCCCGTCGCTGCAGTGAACGCTGGAGGGGCAGATCAAAAAGCTTGTGACTGATAGTCACCAGCTCTCTGCAGCCTGAAGTTGAGTGATCAGCGGAGTTTGATCGCTCAGTTCTCAGAGCCAGCAGGGAACAGATGAAGCATCGGATTAAGGAATCCCAAACTTCTTTTTTACATTGTTTCTCACTGTGTTTTCCTACATCCTCAGTGAGCTTCCCAACCTCTCATTCCCCCCTCACTTCCATTTGTTTGCAATGAGCTGTGCATATTAGTTGCAATCATGCACTGCTCTCTGCACACTATGAATACCATAGTCTAAAAGTGAAAAACGAGCGGCGCTTTACCGCTAACGGCCGGTGCTTTTAGTGTGAAAGCCGCCTTACTTACTTGTCCTTACTGAGTAGATTTACCCTCTTCATTTGTCCCCACGAACATTGTAACCAAAACAGGAAGCAATGGGAAATCCAAAATGTAATGCTCTGTACACACGATCGGAATTTCCAATGGGATAAAATCCGATGGAATTTTTAGTCGGAATTCCGTTCAAGCTGTCTTGCATACACACTGTCAGACCAAATTCCGACCGTCCAAAAGGCGGTGACGTAAAACACTACGACGAGCCAAGAAAAATTAGGATCAATGCTTCTGAGCATGCGTCGACTTGATTCTGAGCATGCGTGGTTTTTTCTCCGTCGGAGTTCCACACAGACGATTGGAATTTCCAATAGGATTTTTTTCCATCGGAAAAAAATAAAACATGTTCTATTTCTAAACTGCGACGGGAAAAAGTCGGTATATCCGATGAAAAAATTCCGTCTGACTTTTTTTATCGGAAATTCCGATCGTGTGTACAAGGCATTAGAGTAGTCAAAAAAGTAAGAGGTCGGGGGAAATCTTCCAATTGGCCAAATGTTTTGATGAGAGCTGTCTACTATGTTGTGCCTCTACAACAGGCAACAGGCAATGAAGAGAAATCCCCCCAGAAGGAAACAGACAATAAAGGATAACGTGGTAGGGGTTTCCTACTTTATCCAAAACTAAAAGAAGTTGTGTCGGGAGATCTGCTTCAAAGTGTTCTATTATTGACGGTTCATTTTCAGAATTTCTAGAGACAGAGGTAGCAGTTAAAGAAAAAAGTGATTGTAAACGATCACATTGTAAAACAAGCCATTCAGTTTAAAATTGAAATGTAGGTAAAACATTTGTGTATAGATATAAAATAATATATAAATACCTTTTTTCCCTTTTTTAGAAGTTATCACATTCCCTCTGTTCTCAGCTGCTTAAGAGCTGGGGGGAGGAGAAGCAACAGCACACTGAACTTTCCAGTGAATGGCTGTGCAGGCGGGTGGGGGGCGTGTCAGGAAATATCTGATCATTGGAGAAGAGCAGGCTGAGTTCCCAGCATAGCTAGAGAACTGACCACGGTGTGTTCTCTTGGTTAATGTGGTCAGTTTTTCATAGGAAGGCAGGGGAACGATCAGGAACACCAGGGATTTCACACAAAGGAAGCAATACAAATAGAGCAGTATACTTTTTCATACAAGTACATGGTACAGCAGGCACATATATGAAATATGAAATGCTGGGATAACAAACACTTTAATAAAGCAATTAAACCTTAATAAAACAATGGGTCCTGATACTGTAGTATTCGTCTCAGAGTTTTCAGAGAACTTCGAGGTATAGTTGTTGGACCATTAACAGGTCTTTTCAATCAATCTCTTTTAACTGAGAAATTCCCAATTACTGGTGAACAGCTAATATTGCACCTATCCACAAGAAGGGTAACAAGGTAAAAGCTGGCAATTACAGGCCAGTGAGTTTAACATCTGTTCTAGTCAAATTAATGGAATCGCTCCTGAGAAGAAGGATTATTTATCACTTAAAAATACACAATTTTCTGAACCCAAAGTAGCATGCTTTACTGAGGGCAGATCATGTCATTCTAATCTGATTACATTTTTTGACGATATCGCGATCATGTTTTGGACCAGGGAAAAGCCGTGGACATAACATATCTTAATTTCAGCAAAGCATTTGATACAGTTCCACATAATGACCAATAAAGCTTGTACAAGCTAGGACTTAACCCTTGGGTGGATCAGTGGATATGCAGTTGGCTAAAGAATAGATACCAGAGTGTTATTGTAAATGGTGTAAATGGTGTTCATTCGGAACAGAGAATGTCTTTTTGCTGATGACAGAAAGGTGTGCAATAAGGTTGATATCCCTGGAGTTGTCATTAACATGGAACATGATTTGGCATGGCTGGAAGATTGGTCAAAGCAGTGGAAACTGCAATTCAAGGTTTCTAAATATAAAATAATGAACCTAGAAAAAAATAATCCTTGATAGGCTACACTCTACTGGGGGTACAGTGTTGGCCAGCACTACAGAGGAAAAAGTGATTTGATTTCCTTTCCTTTCACTACAGGTCGATTCCCCCATCAACACTGACTGTGATGATGGTGAAATACCTCTTAGGCCTCGTACACACGGCCGAGATTCTCGTTGAAAAAAACATGTCGTTTTTTTCGACGAGATTCTTGGACAAGAAACTTGTCCCGGCCGAGTGTACAGACGCTCGTTTCAAAGAACCCGCGGTTCTTTGAAAGGAGTGTACGCGGTGACGTCATCGACTACGTCGAGCATGCGCTCGTCACATTCGATGCCGTCGCCGCCATCTTGGTATACCCTACGTATGCCTAGGAAGCTACCGCGCATGCGTCGAATTCATTTCGAACATGCGCGGGCTTCCGGGCGGACAGGTAAGTGTACACACACTCACTTTTCTCGTCGAGAAACATGCCGAGGAGAATCTCGACGAGAAAATAGAGAGCAGGTTCTCTATTTTCTCGTCAAGGTTTCTTGTTGGTTTTCTCGACGAGAAACCCGCTAGCAGCGTACACACGACCGATTTACTCGGCAAGACCTCTCTGCCAGCAAGTTTCTTGCTGGTTCTTGCCGAGAAAATCGGTCGTGTGTACGAGGCCTCACAGTGCTATTTTGTTCTGCAGCAGGGGAGGGTGAGGGGGGACGCAGGGAGCCTTCCCGGCCAGCAGAACATAATGCTGGCAGAAATCATATGTTAAAAAATCAGACTGGCTGGTTGTACCCAAGTTGATCGATGGATCATCTTGGGTACAATCAGCCTGCCCATAGATGGATCGAATCTCAGCCAGTTCAGCAGGAAATTTCCCATGTATGGCCAGCTTATGGCCATGCAGTGGGAAAAACAAATTGAATTCTAGGCTGCAACACTAGATGGGTTACCAGCAGGAAGAAGGAAGTCCTAATTCCCCTGTATAGATCTTGAGTTAGACCTCATTTGGAATACTGTGTTCAATTCTGGAGACCTCACTTACAAAAAGAGAGACTTCAGCAACTTAAAGTGGTTGTAATCCCGTTACAACCACTTTTACCTACAGGTAAGCCTAGATTAAGGCTTACCTGTAGGTGCTCGAAATAACTCCCAAACCTCCACGGTTTAGGAGATACTTACAAATAAGACGGGCGCCAATGTCTTAGAAACCTTTAGAAACGGCGAGCGTTCCGTTTCTAAAGGAGATTGTGCCATGACTGGCGGCTCCCGCCCGATCACAGCGCGGGAGCCGCGATACCCGGAAGAAAGATGGACGCTTTGTGGAAGAGGAGACATTGGTGACATTGCAGGCTTTGGTTTCAGGTAAGTGACACATAATGGGCTACTATGCGATGCATAGTAGCCCATTATGCTTTACCTTTGCAGGGAAACAATGAGAAAGTAAAACCCATCAGGGTTTACTTCCTCTTTAATACTTTATGTACAGTCTGGAGGAAGGAACTGACTTCAAACTTGGAGGAAATAATTTAACCAAAAGAGTAGTAATTGCTTAACCCCTTCCATACCGGGCCATTGTAAAATGACGCTGGCAGGAACCCTCTCTCCCTCCGGGTGGACGTCATATGACGTCCTGGGTTTGTGGGGGGATATCTGAATGATGCCTGCAGCTAGAGGCATCATTCAGATATCCTTTTTTTCAGCTGGCGATCCTGCGCACCATAAGAACGATCATAGCGGCGGTTCCGCCGCTTGATCGTTCTTATAGGTGGTGGGAGGGGACATCCCCCCTTCCCGCTGCCATCCGGTGCTTCTCCGGGCTCACCCGTGCCATCGGGGACCCGGAGAGAATCGTCCGGCGCCGTTGGTGGATCACGTGACGAGCATAGAGATGACTGGTGACCAGATGGTCACCAGTTATCTCTATGACCGTCGGAGGCCCGGGCGCGATGTGATGACGTCACGCCCGGGTCCTCAAATGTAAACAAAGCCGCCATTGCGGCTGTAAGTATGAGATCAGTGAAATTTTTTTCACGATCTCATGCTTTCCAGCCTGGAGGAGAGATGTGGGGTCTTATTGACCCCGCATCTCTCCATAAAGAGGACCTGTCACACACATTCCAATTACAAGGGATGTTTACATTCCTTTTAATAGGAATAAAAGTGATCAAAAAAAAAAAATAAGTGTAAAAAAAAAAGTAAAAAAAAAAAAAAAAAAGTAAAATAATAAAAAAATAATATATATATTTTTTAAAACGCCCGTCCCCAATAGCTTGCGCTTAGAAGCGAACACACACGTAAGTCCCACCCGCATATGTAAACGCCGTTCAAACCACATATGTGAGGTATCGCCGCGTGCGTTAGAGCGTGTGCAACAATTCTAGCACTAGACCTCCTCTGTAACTATGGAGATTTTTAAGTACCGAAGTTTGGCACTATTCCATGAGTGTGCGCAATTTTAAAGCGTTAGGTATCTTTTTACTCGGCGTAACATAAGCTTTCATATTTCACAAAAAAAATTGGGCTAACTTTACTGTTTTGTTGTTTTTTAATTCATGAAACAATTTTTTTCCCCAAAAAAAGGCGTTTGAAAAATTATTGCGCAAATACCGTGCAAGATAAAAAGTTGCAATGACCGTCATTTTATTTCCTAGGGTGTCTGATAAAAAAAACTGTAGCGGGGTCTCCTTTAAGGCCCCGGGACTACGTTACCCAGAACCCCGTTCGGCACCCAGAGTGCAGTTAGCCATCGCAGAGACTCATGGGAGGGGTTATTTAAGGAGGAGGCGAGGTGGAGCTCGGTCTCTTTGGGACACCGCGCTGCAAGCAAGAGTTTCTTCCTGTGCGGATCTGCTGCAGTGCAAGGCCTGAAGCCTGGGCCTTGCGCAACTTCCAAAGAGACTTCCACCCCACTGCGGAGCCTGGGTGGCATCTGACTTGTTGAGTGAGGACATCAGTTGGATCAGGGAACCCGATCGTTGCAGACGCTGTGTGTGGATACACAGCAGGGTGGACGTTCCGGACTGGTGAGTGGGCACCTACCCAGACCAATAGACTGTGCCGTGTTCAGGCCTATAGACTGAATAGGCCCACAGTTTCGTTTATTTGCTGTTCCCCGGGGGGACCGGTAGCAGGACAGAGTTGAAGTGTCCCCCCCCAGTATAGTGTTCCAAGTTATTGCCTGGTTGTGGATTACAAAGTACTATTCATCAAGTGCACCACCGAAAGCTGGCATGCGAAGAAATCCCTATAGGAAGTGACAGAAGCCTCGTACACACAACCGATTTTCTCGTCCAAAACCGGCAAGAAAAATGCCGTGAGAGCTTTTTCCTCGAGAAAACTGTTCGTGTATGGTTTTACGACGAGAAAATTGCCGTGAATCTCGACGAGAAAATAGAGAACCTGCTCTCTATTTTCTCATCAGGATTCCAGATTTCCTTGTCGTGTTTCTCGTCGGCCTGTTTTGTGATGAGAAAATGGTTCGTGTGTATGCTTTTACGACTCTTCAAAAAGCGCGCATGCTCAGAAGCAAGTATGAGACGGGAGCGCATCTTCTGGTAAAACAAGCCTTCGTAATGGAGATAGCACATTCGTCACGCTCGAAATTATTGCATCGTTTAAATGTTGTGCATTGAAATCTTCTTTAGAATGTTACATTAATCCAAACGAATGAACTTCTTTTGCTGCTGATATTCACACAGAGTTATGACTATCTTTTTTTATCCTTTTTCATGCTGCTCTTAAGAAGATTTAGGTGTATTATATTGTGCAAGATCTTCTGAATATTTTAAATTTTTAAATTTTTCAAACTGATGTTAATTGTAATTTGGCAATGTTTTGATAGTGATCTCCCATTGAATATTTTAATATATATTTGTTAAATTTTACACCCTATTTTTTTTAAATAAGATTGTTATTCTTTTTTTGGGTTTGGTATCTGTCCCTTTTTTTGGCTGTCAAATGTCTCTGCTTACTCCAAAGCTAAATTTTTAATTTTTAAAAAATACACATAGTCAAGTATGAACTTAAACAAAAATAACATTTATTCATGTTTGAAATAAAATAAAGAGAAGGCAGCGCTGGAGAACCTGCTGCCATTTGTGCATCTCAGGGACCCCAGACCACACATCAACCCTGTGTGGACACTAAAATTGGGAGCTTGAGAGAAGGCCAACATTTCTGAGCACAATCTGATGCTGGCCTCCCAGAGGTCAGGAACAGCAGCAGGTGAGATATATGTCCCAAGTGTGTGGTACTACAACAGGCTGCCTTCTGTCCGACCACAATGAAGCAAGGCCATCACTTCCTCGTCTTCCTGGCAACCTTCCCTGCAACCTTTCCTGAAGCCTTCCCTGCAGCCTTCCTTCTTCGTTTGGCTGGAGGCTGGGCCACTGGAGGGGTACTCCTGTCAGGAGGAGGAGGAGGTGGAGGAGAAGGGGGTGGCGCAGAAGAAGAAGGTGGAGGTTGAGGAGAAGGGGGTGGGGCAGAAGAACAAGGTGGAGGTGTAGGAGAAGGGGGTGGCGCAGAAGAACAAGGTGGAGGTGGAGGAGAAGGGGGTGGGGCAGAAGAAGAAGGTGGAGGTGGAGGAGAAGGGGGTGGGGCAGAAGAAGAAGGTGGAGGTTGAGGAGAAGGGGGTGGGGCAGAAGAAGAAGGTGGAGGTTGAGGAGAAGGGGGTGGGGCAGAAGAAGAAGGTGGAGGTGGAGGAGGAGGTTGAGGTTGGGACAGTTGTGCCACCTCACAAATAGCGGTATTGGGGGTAATTTTTTCCATCACCCCCTTGTTCAGCAAGGTGATGAGCAGGGGCTCGCATAGGAGGCGTTGCTCCATGCTCATCACCTTGAACTTTGCCTCCACTAGGCCGGCAATGTCCTCTTCAGGGGATGTGGGCTCCTTGAGGGTGGCATGGGCCTCTCGAATAAGGGCCATTGCTGCCTCACTGGTGGTCCTGTCCCTCCTGCTTCTTTTGGGAAATCGGATGGGAGGCACCTGTGATCTGGTGCTTCTCCTTTGCCCTGCCACCTCCTGGCTGCCACTGGGCCATGCCACCTCCTGGCTGCCACTGGGCCCTGCCACCTCCTGCCTGCCACTGGGCCCTGCCTCCTCCTGCCTGACAGTTTCCAGACCCTCCTCCTGGCTGATTTCATCCTGTGTATGAAAAAGGGACATAGTTTAATATGTTGGTTTAATCTTTGCATCCAAAATTCAGATCATGATTGAAGCAATTCGAATGTTAAACCAGAAATCATTTTGACCAATTTACAACTACATCAGATTGACTATTTAGCACCCAATTTAGGCCAGACTAATGTCTCGAGATCTTGATTTCACTTGTGGAACCCAAAATAGTTTATGTTTGTCATCTTGACATATTTGTCAAACATTAATTTTATCCCAATACATTTTCTATAAATACTATACCTGGCTCCAGATGGCCAAATCAGGTTCATCCAGGATGGCTGCCTCCTCTTGCTCCAGAGAAGGCTAAGGTTGGCTGCAGGGAAGTCTGGGGGGAAGAGTGGAGAGTGATGGCCTTGTCTCAATGTGGTCATCCAGAAAGGACATCCTGCTGTAGTACCACAAATTCGGGACATAAACATCATCTGCTGCTGCTCCTGATCTCTGAGAAGCCAGGACCTTAGAGCGTTCAGTCCTGTATGTGCCTCTCAAGCTCCCAATTTTAGTGTCCACCTGTTTTGCTGTGGCTGTGGGCACCTTGGTATGCACAAATGGGAGCAGCTTCTCCAGCGCTGCTTTTCTCACCCCTTTTTTTTTGTGTATGGGGTTTTTGGTCTCCCACAGAGCCGGGAGCTCCCTTACCCGGTCAATAAATTCCGCCAGGAATTCTTTGTCGCTAATAAAGACATTCATATTGTATCTGCAAGTAAAATAAATAATATATAACTAATGTGAGGCACACAGTCTAACCTCCTTAAAATGTAGTCACCATATATATCCTACAACATTCTCCAGACAGTATAGGCCAACAATTAGTCAAAGTCACAAAATCACATACCTTCGTTCGCACGTCCGTCACTTGAACTCCTCTCTCCGCACAACGAACGTAGTATAGTCACATGTGTGTTTGCTATATATACACCACGCATGCGTCAAACTACGCACACGTCGCTCCGCACACGTCGCCCGCCCATGACGTTCTAACTAACATCTTTTCCCCGCCCCTTCTCTTTCGGCGCGCAGACAGATATGGCGGATTTACAGCAGGTGTCTGATAATTCCTCAAATAATGAGGAGGAGACAAGCCCGGAGACTGAGGAAACGTCACGATCAAGGAGGAGATTCAAGGCATCTAATATATCTTTTGCGGAGATGGTGGACATATTGCTCAAGTCGGATTATGACGCAAAGCATGGGCCGTATAGCAAACCTAATAGAAGGAAGGCCAAAATCCTGAAGAAAGTCGTGAAGAGTCTGAAGACGAATTTCGGGGTGAAACGCTCAAATGAGCAGCTCAGAAAGAGGTGGTCAGACCTCAAACTGAGGGAGCCAGAGCAGTTAAGGAGCATTAAGAGAATGCTAGCAAAAAGTAAGTAAAATGTACACTTTCTTGTTCATACATCACGGGACACAGAGCAGCATAGTCATTACTATGTGGGTTATATAGAATTACCTTCAGGTGCTGGCACTGGCAACTTCCAAAACAGGAAGTACCCTCCCCTATATAAGCCCCTCCCATCCGGGAGTACCTCAGTTTTTTGCCAGTGTCTAAGGTGTTGGCCAAGGTTAACATGTATTCATCTGGGCTTGTGTACAGGTTCTCTGGGCCTTAGCAAGCTATTCCGGATCCGACCAAAAAAGCTTCATAGCTAAACGGTCGGTACCCGGGCCTTGCAGAGAAGAGTAGGGTTTTGCCTGTAATGCCTCTCTTAGGAGGGCTGGACCCTGGGATCCAGAGCTCTGGTCATACCCAAAACCAAGAGGCTATCTGTGCAGGGTGCTATACAGGTCCAGGGGAGTGGAATCCTTGGGAACCCGGTCCCTGAAGGTCTAGTACAATGCCTGCCGTGAGAGGTGAAGTTTGGGCTTCTGTGGACCAAACAAAGTCCTGCGGCGGGGAAAAGGTAAGTGGGGGCCCCTCAGGAACTTGGTTCTATTGAGGGGACCCCCAAGCCTAATATGTCTTTCTGCCTGTTACCTAAAGGTATTCCCGCTAATAGCTGGATATGCCTAAGAAATCCTAGAAATGTCTTTTCATAAAGGAAGTTTTAAAAACTGTAAACCTGGAAATGTTTTTCATAAAGGAGGTTTTAAAAAAAAAAAAAAAAAAAGACAAAAGTGCGGTACCTGTGTTTGTCCACTAGAGGCCGCTGTGGAACGTCTTTTTTTCTTGGGACTATTCCTTCCATGGTGAAAGTCCAGGCAGATGAGTAAGCTCTCTATCAGGGAAGCTGCATTCCTCTGTCATGCTGCCAAGTAGTTTCCTTCCATCCCCGAGTCCTGGTGAAACAGGGACCCTGGCTCCTCTCCCTACAGGGCGCCAAGAGCGCACACGTGCACGCGCGCGCGCGCACACACGCTTTCTTTTTATAGATTTAGCTTCAAAAAAGTGGGCGGAGCCTGGCGAATGACGCGCTCTGTGCGCCCAGCGCTTCTGCGCATGTGCGGGCGTCCCAGCAAGATAAAAGGACTCAGTCCACGCTGCTTGCTATGGACACAGAGCATGAAAAGGAGCTGGTAGCATGGTATAGGGGCTTACAGCGGGCGGTTGATACAGGCATCCCCAGAAAGACGCATTAGTAGACACCCACTGATGTACATAGCAGCAAATTGCATTAGACTATTTCAGTAAAGGGGTGTATTGCGGCTGGAATACCTCAGCTTTGAACTAAGGAATATGCCGCCTAAAAAACTCCGAGATATACCTCTCAGGAAGTGTAGGGGGTCTCCATCGGGCTCTGAGGATCTGGAGCAGTCATCTGCACCCTCCTCCCCTGAGAAATCAGAGGTTAATACCCATAAGGAACCCCCGGGAGTGCCAGGTACTGCGGCTGTCCTCAGTCCACCTGCTCCTGCATATATAACAGAGGAGGTTTTTGCCTCAACTCTGGAGGGATTGGAGCAGAGATTGGCAGCATTGATCGCTTCTTCTCTGCAGGAAAGAAAGCGCGCCAGATCTCCATCACCTCCATTAGAGTGCCTGTTGGCAGAGCAACAGTCCCAGGTAGGGACCGACCTACCTGAAGGGGATCAGGAGGAGGTTAACTCTGTTTTTGAGGAATCGACAGTAGATGAACCATTTTCAGCATCACAGACTGAAAGATTGTGGGTCCAGACCCTAACTGACATGGTTCGATCTGCATTTAAAATGCCTCTTGTTGAACCATCAACTACTGCTGTCTCCTCATTGGGGTCGCTAAAAGCTCCCCAGGTTAATTGCTCCTTTCCAATGCATCCATTATTGGAAGGACTTATATACCAGGACTGGGAACATCCTGATAAACTATTTGTTCCGCCTAAGAAATTTCCGGTGATCTATCCCATGGAGGAAAAGTTCACCCAGAGATGGAATGTTCCTACGGTGGATGCAGCCATCTCTTCTGTGAACAAATCACTGACATGCCCAGTAGATAATGTTCAAATGTTCAAAGATCCAGTAGATAAAAAATTGGAATCTTTATTAAAATCTGCTTTTTCCACAGCAGGGGCTGTTACACAGCCAGCAGTGGCAGCTATTGGGGTCTGCCAAGCTTTAAAGGATCAGATGAAAATGGTCCTGAGGGATTTGCCAGACCAGCAGGCCCAGGCTCTGGCTGATCTGCCTAGAGCATTATGCTTTGCGGTTGACGCCATCAAGGATTCTATCCATCAGGCCTCCCGCCTCACGCTGTCTTTGGTACATATGCGTAGGCTTCTGTGGCTCAAAAACTGGTCTGCTGAAGCTCCCTGTAAGAAGCTCTTAGTTAGCTTCCCATTTCATGGGGAACGCCTTTTTGGCGAGGACCTGGATAAGTATATCCAGAAGATTTCCAGTGGTAAAAGTACTCTCTTACCGAGTAAGAAGAGGTCTAGGGGTCCATCTTTTAAGAGGACTACCTCTCCTATCCCTGCGACGTCTGCTACTAAGCAGTTCCGACGGCCTCCTCGGTCAAACTCAGGGGGTAAAAATCAGGGACAGTCACAGGGTAATAAGAAACCCTGGATCCGAAGGGGTACTAAACCAGCCTCCAAGTCAAGCCTATGAAGGGCTGCCCCCACTCAAACGGGTGGGGGGAAGACTTCAGTTGTTCGCAGAGACCTGGCGGGAGACGATCAAAGACAGATGGGTGCTCTCCGCAGTAACTCTGGGATACAAGTTGGAGTTAAAAGAGTCTCCTCCTTCCCATTTTATGTGGTCAGGCATGCCAAGAGACCCTCTGAAAAGAGGGTCTCTCCTATTGGCGTTAGAACAACTATTGCTCCAAGGAGTAATTATGGAGGTTCCTATGGAAGAGTGGGGGTTGGGTTTCTACTCAAACCTTTTCACAGTCCCGAAGCCAAACGGGGACATAAGACCCATATTGGACCTAAAGAGTCTAAACAAATTTCTAAACGTCCGGTCTTTCCGGATGGAGTCGATCCGATCGGTCACCGCTGCCCTACAGGGGGAGGAATGGTTAGCCTCGATCGACATCAAAGATGCTTACTTGCATGTTCCCATCTTTCCAGGTCATCAAAAATTTCTACGCTTTGCAGTAGAAGGGCGCCATTTTCAGTTCAGAGCCTTACCATTCGGTCTGGCCACAGCACCACGAGTGTTCACAAAAATTCTGGCCCCACTGTTGGCCGATCTAAGAACACGAGGTGTAACGATAATGGCATACCTAGACGACCTGTTGTTGATGGACCACTCAGTTGCCAAGCTAGAAGTGGTAATTGTCGATGCAATCAAGTATCTAGAATCTTCCCATCATGTGCAACTTTAAATACTCAGCGGACACCCTCCAGAGGCTAAGGAATACTGCCTCAACATTACCAACCTCCACCCAAAAAATACTACGAAAAGAACAACTGCTAAGGATCAATCGACAATCGACTATCAAAAACACGAAAACACCACTTCAACTACAACATATAGCTTGCGCCCTGATCAACACCAGATCGGCAGTCAAGCACAGACAGGAAATTCACGACTTCATCACGCAAAACGACATAGATTGCCTCTTTATCACGGAAAGCTGGCTAACACCTGACTGTAACACCATCCTAACAGAATTGGTGCCTGAGAACTACTCCATCCTAACAGAGCATAGAACAGGACAAAGAGGAGGAGGTCTAGCAGTGATCTTCAAATCTCACCTCTCTATCATCAAACCAACTCTACAGAACTCATTGCCGTTCATGGAGACACTCACTCTGCAACTCCAAACAACACCCCAGGACACCATTCACATACTGCTATGCTACAGACTGCCAGGACCAAAGACAAATCTCCTCACACCCTTTACCGAATTCATCTCGACATACACTTTAAAAACCAAAAACTTCCTATTACTCGGGGACTTCAATCTCTGGGCTAACTCCACTCAGGACCCCATCGCCACCTCCTGCATCAACCAATTGGAAGAATTAGGTCTGCAGAAACTGATAAATGCCCCCACGCATGGATCGGGTCACATTCTGGACCTCATCTTCAAACAAAATCTGGACATCAACACAGTGGACAACATGCCGTTACCATGGACGGATCACCACGCTATCAAATTTAAACTTACCACCAACACCATCTCCCAAAAATCAGAACACTCAATAACAACAAAATGGACAAGATCTCAGAAGAAACTACACTCGGAACTCTTCAAAACTACTCTATCAAATAAAATAGGAACGCAAAATCTCAACCACTCAACGGAACAAACACTCAACTCCTTAAACAAAGCATTACTACAAACAGCAGACACAGTCGCTCCGAGACGCAGGGCCCTCATTCGCAGAAACAACTCCGGCTGGTTTAATGACACTCTTACCCTACTGAAGCAAGAACGCAGAAGAGCCGAAGGAGCCTGGAGAAGAAACCCAACTAAGGAAAACCACATTAATTACAAAGCACTCACTAAGAAATATCACAAAGCAATTTTCAAAGCAAAAAAGGAACATTTCTCAAACACCATCAAAAAAGGCCTAAACCGACCTCGTGAACTCTTCAAACTAGTAACTCAAACTATGAACCCCACCTGCCTAGAACCTTCAGCAAACGAAACACAAGAGTTCTGTAATGAGCTATCGGACTTTTTTATAGACAAAATCGAAAACATTCGAGAATCAATTCAACAGAAAAAAACAACCAACCCTGCTCTGCCAAAGCAAATAGAGGAAATCAATATGAACACTATACAATTGACAACATTTTCGCTGGTCCCGATCACCATCGACACCACCAAAAATATAATCAGAAGCCTCAGAGACAGCACATCTCCAAATGACATAATCTCTACAAAACTCCTGAAAGAATGTACCGACATTTTAGCACCCACCATAACACACCTCGTAAATCAATCATTCAAAGGAGGTATTGTTCCAATCTCTCTCAAGCAAGGCATAATCAAACCCCTCCTAAAGAAACCCAACCTGGACCCCAAAGACCCAAACTACCGCAGACCGGTAACAAGCCTCAACACCATCTCCAAGATCATGGAGAAAGCAGTAGTACAACAGCTACAACTCTATTTGGACACCCACAAACTCTTGGATCCACTACAATCAGGCTTCCGCCCAGGCCATGGCACAGAAACAGCACTTCTTAAAATATGGGATGACACCCTCAAAGCAGCAGATGACGGAGAATCATGTCTCCTGGTGCTGCTGGACCTCAGTGCAGCGTTCGACACAGTAGACCACAAAACTCTACTCATTCGCCTTAAAGAAGTACCCGGAGTCGCAGACCCTGACCTACACTGGTTCGCATCCTTCCTAGACAATCGTTCCCAGACAGTGAAACTAGGAGCCTTCACCTCTGAAACTCGCACAATTTCTTGCGGAGTCCCCCAAGGATCACCCCTGTCACCCGTGCTCTTTAACATCTACCTCCGCCCACTCCTCAAAATCATCAGCAAACAGGGCCTGTGCTACCACTCATATGCTGACGACACCCAACTCTACTTTCGTATCACCGGGAAAAAAGACCAATATCACGGATTGGAAACCTGTCTCACATTGATCGATGAATGGATGACTGAGAATTCCCTCAAACTCAACGGATCCAAAACAGAACTCCTTCTCCTCCACGCAAACCGAAAGACAAAAACTAAGACTTCTTGGACACTCCCCACTATCCTTGGACAGACCGTTACCCCGAGCACCAAAGTCAAAAGTCTCGGAGTCATCTTTGACTCGGAGATGTCGATGGACGCACAAATTGGATCAGTAGTCAGCGGAGCTCACCATCTCCTCCGTCTACTACGTAGACTCATCCCCTTCATCCCAAAAGAGGATACAGCAGTAGTAGTTGGAACAATTATCAACTCCCGACTCGATTACGCAAACGCCCTCTACCTCGGACTACCCAAATACCAGATTTCGCGCCTACAAGTCATCCAGAACACGGCTGCCAGGCTGGTAACGGGAAAAAAACCTTGGGAATCCATCACCCCATCACTAAGGACCCTTCATTGGCTAACCGTAAAGGATCGGATCACATTCAAGACCCTCTGTCTCACCCACAAGTGCACACAGGGAAACGCTCCACAATATCTATGCGAGAAGATAAAACACTACACCCCCAATCGCAATCTCCGATCAACCAACCAAAACCTCCTTCACATCCCCAAGTCCCGCTACAAATCAAAGGGAGAACGAAGATTTGCAGTCCAAGGACCACGGCTATGGAACGCTCTACCCACCAACATCCGCATGGAAGAAAACCACCGGGCCTTCAGGAAAAAACTTAAGACCCACCTATTCTGAAGGGTCAGGATGTCACTGGATGCAAAGCGCCTTGAGGCGATTTAGTTCGCATTTGTAGCGCTATACAAGTTATTCACTCACTCACTCACTCAATCTCACGGTTGGGTCATCAACCTGGACAAGTCAGCCCTACAGCCAGTGAAAAACCTGGTATATCTAGGGCTACGGCTGGATTCAGACCAGAGGAAGATTTTCTTACCTCTAGACAAGGTATCCTCTTTGAGGGGCTTGGTCTGTCTGCTTTGTGCAAAAAGACAGCCGTCCATACGCCTGTGCATGAGGCTGCTAGGAAAGATGGTAGCATCATTCGAAGCTGTGCCATACGCCCAATTCCACTCAAGGAATTTACAGAGGGCCATATTGTCAGCCTGGAACGGAAAGATTCAGGCTCTAGACTTCCCGATGGCTTTGTCCCCTTCCGTTCGGAAGAGTCTCTGCTGGTGGTTGATCCCCCAGAATCTCCAGAAGGGAAAACCCTTCAGTCCGATATCCTGGAAGGTGGTCACTACAGATGCCAGCCTTATAGGCTGGGGGGCAGTACTGGAGCAATGGTCTCTCCAGGGCAGATGGTCAAATGTAGTAAAAACCCTGCCCATCAATCTCTTAGAGATACGAGCAGCCCGGTATGCCCTAGTAGCCTGGACATCCAGACTCCAAGGGTCCCCTGTCAGAATTCAATCAGACAATGCCACAGCAGTGGCATATATCAATCATCAGGGAGGCACCAGGAGTCGTGCAGCCCAGAGGGAAGTAAGTCACATCCTGGAATGGGCAGAAAAGCATGTCCCATGTATATCAGCTGTCTTCATTCCAGGGGTGGAGAATTGGAAGGCGGACTTTCTGAGTCGCCAACAATTATGCCCAGGGGAATGGTCCCTTCATCCCGAGGTCTTCCGAGCAATATGTCAGCGGTGGGGAACACCGGATGTAGATCTGCTAGCATCCAGATTCAACGCAAAGGTGGACAGATTTGTCTCCCGGACAAGGGATCCCCTCGCTTGCGGCTCGGATGCTCTGGTGTTCCCTTGGGATCAGTTCAGACTGATATATGCATTCCCTCCGCTACAATTGTTGCCTCGACTCCTTCGCAGAGTCAGGTTGGAAAAGAAGCCGGTGATCCTGGTGGCTCCAGCGTGGCCCCGAAGGGCCTGGTACGTGGAGATCATCAAAATGTCTGTGGGGAGTCCTTGGACCCTTCCACGTCGTCCGGACCTGCTTTCACAAGGACCGATATACCACCCTTCCTTACTAACTCTAAGTTTAACGGCCTGGCTATTGAATCCCACATCCTAAAGAAGAGAGGTCTCTCTAACTCTGTGGTATCAACTATAATCAATGCCAGGAAGCCTGTATCCAGGCAGATCTACTATAGAGTTTGGAAGGCGTACATCACTTGGTGCGAGGCCAGAAAATGGCATCCACGTAAGTACGTTATAGGCAGAATTCTGGACTTCCTGCAGTGGGCTGTAGACAGGAAGTTTGCCTTAAGTACTATCAAGGGCCAGGTTTCGGCCTTATCAATACTATTTCAAAGGCCCCTGGCTATGCATTCACTTGTCAAATCCTTTATGCAAGGGGTGACTCGTATTATTCCACCGATTAAAGCTCCCATATGCCCATGGGATCTAAATTTGGTTCTGTCGGTTCTGCAGAAGCAGCCATTTGAACCTTTGCGGCACATTTCCTTGGTTCTACTCACCAGAAAATTGATATTTTTAGTAGCCATATGCTCGGCTAGAAGAGTGTCGGAATTAGCCGCCATGTCCTGTAAGGAGCCATATCTGGTTATTCATAAGGACAGAGTAGTATTACGCCCTCACCCAGCCTTTCTTCCTAAGGTGGTATCGAGGTTTCACTTGAACCAGGATGTGGTTCTTCCTTCTTTTTTCCCCAAACCAAGCTCGGTAGAGGAAAAGTTATTGCATTCTTTGGATGTAGTAAGAGCAGTTAAAGCTTATCTAAAAGCCACTGCTCAGATTCGTAGAACGGATTCTTTGTTTGTTCTGCCAGAAGGCCCCAGAAAGGGTCAGGCAGCATCAAAATCTACTTTAGCCAAGTGGATTCGACAGGTCATAATACAAGCCTATGGCTTGAGAAGTAGACCGCCTCCGTTCAAAGTTAGGGCGCACTCCACAAGAGCAGTTTGAACTTCATGGGCAGTGCATCACCAGGCCTCCCTGGCTCAAATTTGTAAGGCCGCAACATGGTCTTCAGTACACACGTTTACTAGGTTCTACCAGGTGGACGTTAGAAGTCAGGAGGATGTCGCCTTTGGGCGCAGTGTGTTGCAGGCCGCAAAAGATCCTCATGCCTGATGGCGCCCAGCTTATGTATGGTGTATCCCCCCCCTCATTTGGCATTGCTTTGGGACGTCCCACATAGTAATGACTATGCTGCTCTGTGTCCCGTGATGTATGAACAAGAAAGTAGGATTTTTAAAACAGCTTACCTGTAAAATCATTTTCTTGGAGTACATCACGGGACACAGAGCTCCCACCCCTCTTTTGGGGACACGTATTGCTTTGCTACAAAACTGAGGTACTCCCGGATGGGAGGGGCTTATATAGGGGAGGGTACTTCCTGTTTTGGAAGTTGCAAGTGCCAGCACCTGAAGGTAATTCTATATAACCCACATAGTAATGACTATGCTGCTCTGTGTCCCGTGATGTACTCCAAGAAAAGGATTTTACAGGTAAGCTGTTTTAAAAATCCTACTTTTCTGCTATTAAGGTTTTTCTCAAATTACATGTTGCTCCTTTTTGTTTATTTTCATATTGGACTCCCTTCCAAAATTTCCTAATTTGAACTTGGTTTGGCACAGTAATCGTTCGTTACGTTACAGACACTTCGTTCGGCCACTATCCGCTGTTTTGGCTTATTTTACAGCCACAAAAGAAAATAGACATCTGCCTGTTTTTTACAAATTGTTGTTCCTAAATTTTCGCCTAGATGATGTGTTTGTAAAGCGAATGAAATGCAAACTTTAATCAGTGTAAAGGAGAGGACACTCAGCAGCTGGTACCACATCTGTATTTTGGAGCACTATAGTGTGGGCCAACACAACCGCCTTTTTTGGGTGTCCCACACAGGTGCATCAGTGAATTTTTGTGGTGCCTCCATGTCTAAAAATTTACATCCAAAACGTGAATACTAAACATATTTTTGTTTCCAAATAATGCATTCATCTTTAAAATCCGCACAAACACACACTTGTACCCCACTTCCAAACAATTTAGCCTGTTTTTATTTTTCATAGAGAATTTCAGTGTGATAAATAGACCTTTTGTTTGATTCTCATAGGGGAGAGAAGACTGGGAGGAGAACACTCCAGGGAGCACAGGAACCCCACAGCTTCACAACAACCCCAAACTCCCAAAGACCCACAACCGAAGGATGTTGAGGAAGTTGAGGTGGAGGAAGGAGAAGTGCAGGAAGGAGAGGTGGATGACGTTGTGGAACTGGTCACCACAACAGGTCAGTATCTGTCACCACAGCTTCAGGTAAGAGATGTAGGCCTGCAGAGTTATAATACCTTTTTATTTTGTTTTTAGGGGATGTAAATGTTGTGGTGAAGGATAGTACACGTTTCTCTGCTGACAGTGCCCTCCGAATAATACAGCAAGTGATGGAATGTAGCACGGAACTGGACAGAATAAAACAAATAATTCATGTGATGGATCAAACATTTAAAGACATTCTAGATGTATTGGGGAGAATCGAATAAGTCAACCAAACCCCCATTTTTGTTTCAGGAATGACTGTTCTTCAAACTTTTAAACTCTTTTTGACAATCAAACCAGCCAAAAATTGAATATGCACACAGTGTGTCAACATGTGCTATCTGCCATCAGGGGACATCTATGTACGTCTTTTGGGGGTGCAACCCCTTCCTCGTATCTAAAGTAGCTGAACTGAGGAAGGGGTTGCACCCCCAAAACACGTCCATTGATCACCCCTGATGGCAGATAGCACATGTTGACAATAGGGATCAGGAGTTTAAAATCCCTATTGGAAATTACTTTAAAATGTGTGCGTATTCAATTTTTGGCTGGCCAAGGGGTGGCAAGACCCCATATTATGACGGGCACATAGAGACATAGTTTGTGTAAGTGAATGTCTCAGATTGCTCAGAGATATCCAAAGTTGTACTTTTTGGAATGCAACTGTTGTTTTTGTATTTTCCTAAGAAAAGAATTGGCGGTTTGTGGCCAGGACAAAAAAATTTTTTTAAAAAGTAAACATGTGTGTGAATGTGCACAGAGTAAAATGTTTGAACACAAACAACGTGTAGCTTCTTTTTTCAATACGCTCTAACCTTATTTGTGTTTTTTTTAAGGTTACATAGTGAAATGGTTGTTATTTACTAAAGGAAAATACACTTGGCACTACAAATGCACTAAGACAAACTAGGAGACAGGAAACAAACAAAAGTTAAAAGTTGAAATCAGAATTTTATTTAGCTCATTCTCCATGAATCTTTAGGCATAGCCTGGCATAGAAATTGCCCCCCTACCCGTGAAATATTGCATATATTTCTCCCGAACCTCACAGGCATTTTGGGGGGGCAAGCCAGGACGGGCAGATTCAAGGCCCGGCAGGGGATTTGCAGATGAAAGTCCAGCCTCAGGCAATACTGTGGCCATATAAGAAGTGGATTTTCTGCTGAGAAAGTTGTGTAGCACACAGCAGCATAAAACTACATCGTTTATTTTGTAGTCCGCCAAGTGGATGGAAGTCATAAAAATGCGGAACCGGCTGGCCATTATGCCGAAGGCATTTTCAACGACTCTTCGGCCCCTGGCCAGCCGGTAATTGAACACCCTCTTCTCTGGGGTCAGGGTCCTCTGAGGAAATGGCCTCATAAGATGCGGTCCGAGCCCGAAGGCTTCATCAGCCAAAAAAACAAAGGGGAGTCCTTCAACATTCCCTTCATCCGGTGGCAATGCAAGGTCGTCACACTGGAGACGGAGGGCAAACTCCGTCTGGATGAAGGATCCCCCATCGGACATCCGGCCATTCTTCCCTACATCAACATAGAGGAATTCATACCGTGCTGACACCACCGCCATCAGCACAATGCTATGAAACCCCTTGTAGTTGAAGTAGTAGGACCCAGAACGGGGTGGCGGCACGATGCGGACGTGCTTCCCGTCTATGGCACCACCGCAGTTGGGGAAGTCCCACCGCGTGGCAAACTCCGATGCCACAGTCTGCCATTCCTGTGGCGTGGAAGGAAGCTGGGGAGTCAAACAAGATGAAAATAAATTAGAATTTAAAAATATTACATTACAAGGAGATTATAATAAAAAACATTAGAGGCCAACATCAATCAAATTCTACGTTTATTAATCTGTTTTTAAGAAGTATAATGGAAGGCTCATGTTTCATATTCATCACCCCCTCTGATGGTCCATTAAAAAAATATTTTGGGAGGGGGGGGGGGGGGGGTAGATGTGTTTGGCCACAGGATAGCATTGCAGTGGCGGTGCATCCAGAGTGGGCGCTGGAACACTGCCCCCTCTCTCCTGTGCCCGTCACTCCGAACAATACCCCCTCTCTCCTGTGCCCGTCACTCCGAACAATACATCGGTTCATGCCTTGCATTAACCTATGTATTTTCAATGCCACCCACTATTCAGGGGGATGGCCCCCTGTTAAGCGACCAACATATGAATAACTGCAGCATTTATGGGGTGAAAATTGCATATCAGAAACAGGGAGGCAAATAGGCTTGCACATAACAGCCTGAGGGATGTAATTGGCTTCATAAAAGTTAAATAGGTGACTCAGGGGGGGGACATTCCTTGGGTAAACACTGACAGGCTGCTCTGCCAATCATGTTCACCAAGTCTGTTTAATGGTAACATGATTGGCTGATGCAACATCAAGGGCAGGAGAAGACATCAAGGACAGAAGAAGGATGGCGCTGACCACAAGAAGGTAAGTGCAGGGCTGGGGGGGAACAAAATGGCTGCATTGGAGGGAACAAAATGGCTGCATTGGAGGGAACAAAATGGCTGCATTGGAGGGAACAAAATGGCTGCATTGGAGGGAACAAAATGGCTGCATTGGAGGGGGCAACTGGGGGCGTTTAATAGACACAGTCGCAAAAAAGGAGGAAGTTTATTTCCTAAATTGGGGTTGGACCCCCAATCATTTGGAGCAACAGACGCCCCTGCTGGAAAGCTTAGTGAAGGGAAATATGCATGGAGGAGAAAAAAGGGGCATTTAAAAACTTCCAGCATGCATGGGGACAAAGAGGACATTCTCAGCATATTACAATCATGGTAATTAGGGAAGGATGAAAGAAATACAATACATTAGCATACATGGAATACATAAAATGTGATGTTAATGGAGAAAACTTACCCTAATATAGTCCTCCTGCAGGACTTGTATAATAGCAGAACAGGTGTCTGGGATTATGAGGCCCAGAGCCTGGGGGGAGATGCCTGTCGTGAACTTCAAGTCCTGAAGACTTCTCCCTGTCGCCAGATAACGTAACGTGGCGATGAGCCTCTGCTCAGCACTGATGGCTTCCCGCATAACGGTGTCCTTCCTGGTAATATAGGGGGACACCAAAGCCAACAGTTCCTGAAAAACGGGGTCAGACATCCGCAGAAAATTCCTGTAGTCCTCAGGATTATTCTCGACGATCTCCCGCAGCAGAGGCATGTGGCAGAATTGGTCCCGCTGGAGCAACCAATTCTTGGTCCATGAACTCCTCCTCACACCGTTCATGGACTGGTCTTGGTCCAAAACAAGCAGACCAACACCAAGCGCACGCACAGCACAAACTCGACGACGAGAACGTCCAGGCGACATGGCTAGGAAATGGTCGTCTTATCAGAACGTACAGAACAGAACGCACTTTAGAACAGCAAGGCCTATGAATAACGAACTGAAAATCAGAAACGAACGGGCAAGAACGCACTGTAAAACAGATACGACCTGCCTAGACGCCCTGAAAGTCAAGATACGAACCCACAAGCACAAACTGAACCTCAGAAAACGAACTGAAAAGCACGAAGACTGAAAAGCGCGAATCGTCTCTTCCCAAACTTTTACTTCACACGCGGTAACACAAGATCAGCAAAAGCAGCCCAAGGGGTGGCGCCAAGGAAATCGATCTTCCCCTTTATAGTGCCGTCGTACGTGCTGGACGTGACCGCGGAGAACAACGAGGAAATTTGGAATTGTCAGTGTGTACGCATGGAAAGCTTGACAAGAAACTCGTCAAGGTTAACAAGAATCTCGTCGAAAAAAACGACGAGATTGTTACGACAAGAAACTCGGTCGTGTGTACAAGGCTTGAGATTTATTCCATGTCAGGCCTGACCGGGGTGGGAGTTAAGATATTGTTCAGTGCGCCATAGGACGCGCATACCATAATAGCTACGCGTGGTGAAGTACCGCGCAGCGCCATTATTGTGTGCTGTATTGAGTTCTGCAGGGCTCTGCAAGCCAGTGTCATGTGTTGTATTCTGTCTATGCTCCCTTTTTGATATAAGAGTAAACTGTTATATTTAATCCCACGCTTCAGTGTGTTGTCTTACTGCTAGGAGATTACCCCTTGCAATACTTTTGAATGTGATACAGATATAACCCTAGACTAACTATGCCAGAGTGGGTCGAGTAAGATTGCTGGGGGTTGGTGGTGTTGCACACAGGGCCCGAAAACAAAAATCCAGCGGCTCTCTTAACTGGGGGTAGCGCTACAAAACATATATAATGTTTGGGGGTTCTGAGTAATTTTCTAGCAAAAGAATGATGATTTGTACATGTAGGAGAGAAGTGCCAGAATAGGCCCGGTATGGAAGTGATATAAAAAGCCCTGTATGGAAGTGGTTAAAAAAGACTTCCAGCAGAGGTAGTAAGTCAGTCAACAGTAGGTGGATTCAAACATGCTTGGGACAAACACAGACAAAAAAGTTAAAGAATAACAACCCCCCCCAAAAAAAAAAATAGAAAAGTATGTACAAATCTAAAAAAAAAACAATGGGGCAGACTCGATGGTCCACTTGGTCTTTTGTATGCCCTGACTCTTCTATGTTTCTGTGTTTATATGTGTGAAGTTTTAACTAACGGGCCAAAGGACAGCTATGTATACCTTCACAGGGCAGTGTTTTTTTTTTTATTATTTATTGACCTCTGACAATGTCACTTTAAGACAAAAATGCTTTTTAAAATTGTTTTTTACTTCTTTGAACCAAAATTGTTATTCCACACTTGGACTGTGAGAGTTCATATAAGGGGAGAAAGCAGGAAATGCTGTTCACACGATTTTGTCTTAAAAAATGTTGCCTGCAGCAGGGTTAGCTGGATCAACAGCCTGATCAACTGGTATATTCAACCACAACTGCAAACATAAATACATACAGTGCTTATCTAAGGTACTGCCACACTTCCTCCTTCCCACACTGAATGTGTGGCAAGATTATAACCTGCAACAGAAAGGATCTTCAGGGTGAAATATGTGACATTCAGGTGGAGAAGATTAACCAACAGACATTTGTCTCATCCCAAATAATGTACGTGTGTACTGCTTTCTCTGTTTATTCAGATAATAATGTTTTAATAAACTGAGCCTGTCCTAAAGATTTTATATTGGTTAAAAAAAAATGAAAAATGGAAAACTCATCCAAGTCATTGAGATGAGTAAAATCTGTTCCATTGAAGCATATAGATCTTGCTAACTGTCGTGTGTGGGCACAGACCAATGTTTGCTGTGGCCGGGATGTGGAGTTCAGAGCTCTGCAACTGGTAAATCCCACAGCGTGTTATATTACCGCCAGGCTGGGAAGAAAAAAGCTAAATGATGCATGGCATCATCTATCCTAGAAGTTAGGGGAAAGCACAGATTTCTGGTCAAATTCTGAGACTTAAGCCTAGTACAGACGGCCGAGAATCTCGTCAGGAAAAAACCCGTCGTTTTTCCTGACGAGATTCTTGACAAGAATCTTGTCCCGGCCGAGTGAACACACGTACAATTCAAAAGAACCGCCGTTTTTTTGAATGGCACGAACGCGGTGACGTCATCGACTATGACGAGCATGCGCTCGTCACATTCGATGCCGTCGCCGCCATCTTGCTCCACCCTACCTATGCCTAGGAAGCTACCGCGCATGCGTCAAAGTCATTTCGAGCATGCGCAGGTTTCCACGGCGACAGGTAAGTATACACACTCACGGGTTTCTCGTCGGGAAACAGGCCGACGTGAATCCCTACAAGAAAATAGAGAGCAGGTTCTCTATTTTTCTCGTCGAGATTCTGGGCAGTTTTCTTGACGAGAAACCTGAAAGCCTCGTACACACGCACGGTTTTCTCGGCAAGAAAGCTCTCCCAGCAGTTTTCTTGTCGTTTCTTTTTTTCAAATTATATCTATTTATTCTTTTTGATACAAGGAAATACAACATCAAATTATACAAACATACAATATCCAGAAGATACATCCAGCTCCACATTAATTATTTCAAACACCAAGCCGATAGAAGTATCTAAAACATGACCTCATATTCTAAGCAACAAAAACAAAACAAAAAAAAACAAAAAAAGGGTTAAGGGGAATCCACCCCCCTATTCTGTCTCTCTATGACCGCTAGAAAAATGGCCGACTTTCCCTTCTCTGGATTATATCAATTAATGGGCTTAGTATTCATTAGTCCTTCCCACCATCATTTCATTTTCGGAGAGGGTTTTCCCCCCATCCGAAGCCAGGAAGGTGTTCCAAGCAAACCAGGTCTCGGAATACCTTCTATGCTGTTGGTGTGCAGAAAGAACTAGGTCTTCTAGTTTACTAACAACATGGCCTGGGGAATGCCCAGGGAAAAACCAAGCCTACTTACCGACCAGCTCGCTGACAACCAATTAACCTGTCTAACAGTATGCGTTAAAAACAGGGGTTTGTCCGCACGCATTTGCAAACGCATGCGTGAGCCACAGAGCCACGCCAAGGCCCCCTGGAGTCTGTGGTCCTACACTAACATTGAGTGTCCCCACAATGGAGGCACATGCATTCTGATGGTTAGATGAGGGCAGGTGGACTGAAGGGGAGCCACCCCTCCTTAAAGGTACAGGAGCACACCAAACACCCAGCGTAGCACAATGGCAGCAAAGGTGTTGGTGCACTGCTGGACCAATACAAGCACCATAGGTGAAAACAAAAACATGTCCACCGCCCCCATCTATAGCTGGCTATCACGGTAAGTAGCATTGGAAGGCTAAAGCAGATAACAACATGGCCTGGGGAATGCCCAGGGAAAAACCAAGCCTACTTACCGACCAGCTCGCTGACAACCAATTAACCTGTCTAACAGTACGCGTTAAAAACAGGGGTTTGTCCGCACGCATTTGCAAACGCATGCGTGAGCCACAGAGCCACGCCAAGGCCCCCTGGAGTCTGTGGTCCTACACTTCCAATGCTACTTACCGTGATAGCCAGCTATAGATGGGGGCGGTGGACATGTTTTTGTTTTCACCTATGGTGCTTGTATTGGTCCAGCAGTGCACCAACACCTTTGCTGCCATTGTGCTACGCTGGGTGTTTGGTGTGCTCCTGTACCTTTAGGGAGGGGTGGCTCCCCTTCAGTCCACCTGCCCTCATCTAACCATCAGAATGCATGTGCCTCCATTGTGGGGACACTCAATGTTAGTGTAGGACCACAGACTCCAGGGGGCCTTGGCGTGGCTCTGTGGCTCACGCATGCGTTTGCAAATGCGTGTGGACAAACCCCTGTTTTTAACGCATACTGTTAGACAGGTTAATTGGTTGTCAGCGAGCTGGTCGGTAAGTAGGCTTGGTTTTTCCCTGGGCATTCCCCAGGCCATGTTGTTATCTGCTTTAGCCTTCCAATGCTACTTACCGTGATAGCCAGCTATAGATGGGGGCGGTGGACATGTTTTTGTTTTCTTCTAGTTTACTAATCTCTTGTACCTTACGAATCCACATCTCCATCGTCCGTGGTGATGGTGATTTTCATTTTAGGGGGATACATGCCTTTGCGGCATCTAAGAGATGGGGAATGCATGATTCCCTATATCTCCTGTCAGGTATCTGATTAACATGTAAGAGGAAGAACGCCGGATCTTCTGGTATTATTAACTCTGTGCAAAGTTGGAGACTCTGTTTAATCCTCTGCCAAAAACCTCTTAGCTTGGAGCAGTTCCAGAAATTGTGTAACATAGTACCTTTATCTTTCTGACATCTCCAGCATCGATCTGAGACATCGGGAAACATTTTCCACAGTTTCTCTGGTGTTCTGTACCACCTAGTAAAGATCTTATAGTTGGTTTCTTGTGTTTTAACACAAATTGATGTTTCATGTGTAAGCATAAGCATCTTCTGTCGCTGCTCCAAACTAAATGTTCTGCCCAATTCCTTTTCCCATTCCTGAACGCATTTCAGGGAGTAAGGTTCCGGATGTAAGATTAACAGTCCATAACTTACAGATAATGTATGCGATATTACTCCCTTCCCATTACAAAGTTTCTCGAATGTAGTAAGGGGTCTGTCGAGCTGTCCCGGATTCGGAAGAGTACCAGGAAAATGGGTGATCTGTAGGGCATTCCAAAATTTTAATCTAAAGATATTTTCTTGTACCATCAATTCCCTTATTGTAAGCCATGTTCCTGTCTGGCTGTAGTTAGATGCTTGAGTGTATCCCATGCGCACTAAATGTCGAAATGCACTATCTTCACATCCTGGCTGGAAGAGAGGATTGCCTAGTATCGGATATAGAGGGGAACTCCTAGGCTCTATACCCAAAGTGGTAAACAGGGTCGAACAAATTCTGGCCGTATTGCCTAGTACCGGGTTTGTAGTCACCTCCCTAGGAAGTGCTGCATAACACCAAGGTGCTCTGTTCAGAGGCACTGGTGACTGAGCATTTTCAATTTGTACCCACAATTTAGTCTCTTTATGTCTATTCCAATCAATAACTCTATTCAGGTGAGCTGCTTGGTAGTACTTCCGTATATCCGGGACAGCCAGTCCTCCCTGCCTCTTAGTGAGCATTAGTTGTTTCCGTTGTATCCTGGGCTGTTTGTGTGACCATATAAATTCAAATATTAACTTCTGACACTTTTTAAAAAAACTTAAAGGGATATATACAGGTAATGCCTGTATTAAATATAGGAATTTAGGGAGTATGCTCATCTTAATAATATTACAACGTCCTAGCCAGGTATGAAAGCCAGAACTCCATTTGTCTAATAAGGTCTTGACTCTTTGCAATAAAGGAGGAAAATTTAACTCATAGATCTTGGCTATGTTGCTTGGAAGTGAAGTACCTAAATACGTCAGGGCTCTATCTGTCCATTTAAACTTAAAATCTTGTTTCAGCTGTATTATCGATGTATATGGTAAGTTCACCCCCATTGCCTCTGATTTTTTAAAGTTAATACAAAGATTCGAGAGTACGCCATATTTCTCAAATTCCCTCATCAGATTTGGTATCGTGATCAGAGGCTTAGTAAGGGTGAACAGCATATCATCAGCGTAGGCCGAAATTTTACATTGAATCTTCCCTATTTGAATCCCTGAAATGTCATGATTGAGTCACAGTGTGCAGAGAAACGGTTTCTTGATGAGAAAACCGGCCGTGTGTACGAGGCCTTACAGTGAGAAGATGAATGGAAATGGTGAACAAAGAACAATATGTTTACAAGCAGGATGCCATCAACTATTCAAGGTACATGACATTTTTGAGACTGGAGTTGGGCTGGAGATGGGAAACCTGGGGTATTCTATTCTGCAAATATTAATTTTAACCAAGAAGTCAGAAGTTAAGGCTAAATTCCAAATATGGCATTTTATAAATAGTTACATTGGTCAAGCGTGGACCAATGTTACTATGCTTAGACCAATGTTTCTCAACCTTATCCCAGTCGGGGCGCCCTTAAAAATTTTTTTTTAGTCTTGAGGCACTCCAGTCCAAGGCTTGGTTCACATTACGGTGTGTCGCAGAACACGCGCAAAATCGCGCTCATTCCTGACACACAGACAAATTCTCTGCTCTTTAAGGGTACCATTAATTCTTAATGGTACCCCACACATTGGAAAACATGGGGTGCTTTTGCTGCAGTGCAAAAAAAAAAAAAAAAAGGTTGGGGACTTGATTCCCTGCATTTTTGTGGGTACGGAAGCCCATTGAAATGAATGGGCTGCCCTACACGCAGCCAGACAGATGTGAACCAAGGGCTTGTTCACATGTCAGAGGGGTGGTAAAACCACATGGTTGAGCTGTTTTTACCACCCCCAACTTCTCCAACTTTAGCTGCAGAGGCAGCAGCTGGGGGTGTACACATGCTGTGGCTGCAACTGGAGGTATACCGAGGGTGAATGGGGCTGCACTGCAACTACCCCGCAACTGTGTGCATTGCACGGTTGTAGTGTAGTGATGCTGCATTTACGGGCTTAAAACAGGTGTGGGGAGGCAACATAATGCCTCTTTACCACCTGTCAAATGCCTCTGAAAAGCGATCTGTGCATGGATTGCTTTTCAGAGGAGCAGCAGTGCTTGCTGCTATCACACAAGCCCTACAAAAGCCATTCTGATGATACAGGAATGGGGGGGGGGGGGTCTGGATTAAACGTAACATACACACACACACACACAGACACATGTACAGATACATACAGACACATGCATACACACATGCTTACACACGCATACAGACAAATGCATACACACATACAGACACATGCATACACACACATACAGACATATGCATATGCACACACACACACACACATACATACAGACACATGCACATACAGACAGATACATGTACACACATACAGACACATGCACACACACACATACATACAGATACTTGTGTAGCGGGTATGTACTTTCCCGGGTGTAAATTTGAACCTGACAGAGACATTGGTGATGTGAAATTCCCTGCAGCCCAGCAGGTGGCGCTGTTGCCCTGGGCTGGGGTTGAATCATTGCTGTGTGCTGTGCCTCCTTTTTGTCCTCCCTCGGCAGCGGTATGGTGGGGGGAAAAACCACCGTGCTTGCTGGGAGAGGGTATAAAGGGGCCGGCCATCTTTGTCACGGGGGGAGTCCCAAGCACCTTCAGCTTGTGGACGGTGGTTCGTGTCGGTCCTCTGGGTGGCCTAGGCCTAGAGGACAATCAGAGGTCGTGTTCCATCCCAGGCACCTTTAGCCTGGGGTGAGGTACTCGGATGGAGGTCCGGAGCTCAGTGCCCAACACTGAGTTCCACGAGGGAAGGAGATCCTAGGGAACCCCGGGAGTGGGTACCCGAATCCGGAAGGCGCAATGGACCGGGGGGAGCTCCTCACTTGAAGACCCGGTCCAGCATATTGCCGGTGACAGGTGAGCCTCTCGTCAGAGACCGCCTGGAAGGAAATCCCCCCTCGTGCGTAGACCGTAACCCTACTTTCAGGAAGGAAAGTTGAGAACTAAATTGTGTCTGGGCCTATTCGCATCCACACCTCCTTTTCTGTTCTGTTTCTACCAAGGGAGTTCAACTGATTGTGTTCATTCGAGAAGAATAAAGGAGTGTTGAACTTTAATGGTGTGGGGCTCATTTCCTAACAGACATTGTTCAAGGTGACTCTTGGAGGGAGGATCCAGGTGCACAGCACTGACCCGAAGGTAATACAAGAACGTTGCTTATACCGCACTGACACATGTGGTGGAAGCTAGGCGTGGTGTCCCCGCTCCCTCCCCTCTAAGATACCCCTAGACAAGAGAAAGACGAGACGAGAGAAAGAGGGGAGTGAGGAGGGCGCTACACGTGGGGGCTCGTCCGGGATAGTGTTTGTGCACCACAGTATTTAACGTGTCTGTTGGAAGAGTTAAGAGAATAGGCAGGCCTTCATTGGCCGAAGTGCATCCCTGCTCGAAGTCGTGGACATGACCCAGTGAAGGGAAAGGCCCGCGCAGAAGAGTGGAAAGAGGGGGAAGTTCAGCCGTGTGAAGTACTACACGTGGGGGCTTCTATTGCACTGCGCCACCAGGCACACCCCCATCGCTTAGTTCGTGGGCGTGACTCAGAAACAGAAAAGAAGAAAAGCCCGCGAACTGGAGCAAAGGGGAGGAGTCCAATACGTGTGAAGGACTACACGTGGGACATTGGCGCAAAAACTTTGCAGTGTGCGATGGATCAGCAACAGGTCGCCATGTTCGGACATACATCGTGGATTCCAGTTCACCCTTCCACCACGACATTGACTGCTGCTGCTCCGGTAACAGATACGGGGATCCGGCTAAAGCCAAGGGGTCGATTCGCCCTGTACTCGTGCATGGACGTTGAGGCCCTGGGTGTGATTTGTCCCGGCTGTTCGGGACTGGTGTGCCAGCTGAAGCCATTCGGGCGATGTGAGGCCTGTGGGGAGTTCCTGTTCGAAGTGGATCCGGCGGTTGAGAGGCCGAGAACCATTTACCCCGGCCGTGCTGCGGGCAACACCACTCAGAGAGGAGGAATCACTGCTGTGAGAGCCATCCCTACACACACTGCAGCGACCATGGAGGAGGTCGTAAAACCCCAACGGGAGAAATCCGAGGATGCTGACTCGGTCACCACGATCTCACAGAGTCCACCACCGAAGAGAAAGACCGGTATGGTAGCCCCGACCAGCGGTTGTGGTGGACCGTCTCGCCTGGCCTGGATGGATCCGTCGACAAGAGTTCCGGACTTCCCGCTTCAAGTAAAGACCGGGGTAAGCCAGGCGGAGAGATTTGGTGTGTGGGCGGAGGTGTCGGGAAGGTGGTGGCTCCGTTTCTACAACCGGCTACATACCCGCGGAGGAGTGTGACACCTCTGACCTGGAGTCGCTCTCGGACATGGGAGACGACGTTGCCATATACGATTTGTTTGCCGGGAAGGGCTGGGACAAAATACCTCTCGCTTCATCTCGGAGGATCAGAGATCCACCCATGTCAACAGGGGAAAGTACACCCCGGTGGAGGCACCAGCGCCTGAAGAGAGGTCCTGTCCCCAGCCTGCTTCTACATCCCCGGTGCCATCTGTGCCGAGGGCC
This sequence comes from Rana muscosa, assembly GCA_029206835.1. Classification (NCBI taxonomy): domain Eukaryota; kingdom Metazoa; phylum Chordata; class Amphibia; order Anura; family Ranidae; genus Rana; species Rana muscosa. The sequence goes on from CM055116.1 coordinate 212,072,555, forward strand.
GGGGAAAAGAGACTGTTGCTGCGGGCGCCTATGCCCAGATCAGATGTGATCAAGGTCCCTCGCCACCCGGACTTGATAGTGTTGCCTGGCGAAGGGGACAAAGCCACCATGCCTCCTTTGGCGAGATTACAACGGCTATTTGGCCAGAAGGTTGCTGCAGATTATGGATGGGAGTATCCATACTTGTCGAAGGAACTGCTTTATGAGGTGGAAGTGTGCCGGGAGCGCTGGTACAATGACTTTGTGTGGACCCACCTTTAGGTTCCCCACGCCCGCAGGTACCTGGCATGCTCTCCAAAGGCCTCTCAATGTTTTAAAGACTGCAAGGCAGAATGGATGTTGGGACGACACATCCATGCAGATAAAGTGTTCATCCGGCGCAAAGAAGGAGAAGATGTGGAGTATCATCTGGAGACCATGGATCAGCACTTGAAACCACTTGTTCTGCCGCATCCCCGCTTTTACCTGTAGGAGAAAAGAGACTCCGTTCTTATCATGCTGCTGAACTTTCTGGGGTCCGTTGTTTTTGTGCCCAGAGGAATGAAGAACTGTTCCTGTTGTTTTTCACTTTCCTGAAAGAGATTATGGACTCTGGGGTAGATAGGGCCAAAGGAACAGAGGAAAGCTCCACGAGTGCAGTTACCGCGGTGCTGTCACCAGGTGGCAGTGTTGCGCAACGTTAAGACACTTTTCATGCACTCACTCCTTGGAGAAAAGGGATTTCTTCTCGGAGAAGTTTCTTTTCCATTACACGGATACAGGTGTCAGGGTTATGTGTGTTAATCCTTTCTTTTCCCTCTGCAGGAGAACATCCCATCAAGTTTACTGAGTATGGGGTGGGTCTTAGTCAGGATTGGGGGGGAAAAGTCAAATGTGAATATGTGATTCAAAGTTATGAATCAGTGTTGTTGTTTTCTCTTGTCTTTATTCCCTTTTCTTTACAGGGCTCAGACACAATGTTTCAGTTGGATAGTTTTTTTCTAAAGTTTTACATTTTTGTACAATTGTTAGTCGGTTTCTGGATTGGATTATGTCAGCCGTTGAGGGGATGATTTACTCCAGACACTGGGGACCAGTGTCAAATGACCGGGGGGAGAGTGTAGCGGGTATGTACTTTCCCGGGTGTAAATTTGAACCTGACAGAGACATTGGTGATGTGAAATTCCCTGCAGCCCAGCAGGTGGCGCTGTTGCCCTGGGCTGGGGTTGAATCATTGCTGTGTGCTGTGCCTCCTTTTTGTCCTCCCTCGGCAGCGGTATGGTGGGCGGGGAACCCGCCGTGCTTGCTGGGAGAGGGTATAAAGGGGCCGGCCATCTTTGTCACGGGGGGGGGAGTCCCAAGCACCTTCAGCTTGTGGACGGTGGTTCGTGTCGGTCAATCGGAGGTCGTGTTCCATCCCAGGCACCTTTAGCCTGGGGTGAGGTACTCGGATGGAGGTCCGGAGCTCAGTGCCCAACACTGAGTTCCACGAGGGAAGGAGATCCTAGGGAACCCCGGGAGTGGGTACCCGAATCCGGAAGGCGCAATGGACCGGGGGGAGCTCCTCACTTGAAGACCCGGTGCAGCATATTGTCGGTGACAGGTGAGCCTCTCGTCGGAGACCACATGGAAGGAAATCCCCCCTCGTGCGGAGACCGTAACCCACTTTCAGGAAGGAAAGTGGAGAACTACATTGTGTCTGGGCCTATTCGCATCCACACCTCCTTTTCTGTTCTGTTTCTACCAAGGGAGTTCAACTGATTGTGTTCATTCGAGAAGAATAAAGGAGTGTTGAACTTTAATGGTGTGGGTCTCATTTCCTAACAGACATTGTTCAAGGTGACTCTTGGAGGGAGGATCCAGGTGCACAGCACTGTCCCGAAGGTAATACAAGAACGTTGCTTATACCGCACTGACACATGTGGTGGAAGCCAGGCGTGGTGTCCCCGCTCCCTCCCCTCTAAGATACCCCTAGACAAGAGAAAGACGAGACGAGAGAAAGAGGGGAGTGAGGAGGGCGCTACACTTGCATACACACACATACATACAGACACATGCACATACACATACAGACACTCATGTGCACACACACACACATACAGACAGACACTCACATGCACACTCACATGTGCACACACACAGACACATGTATAAAGCCCTTTTAAAACAAATCTAGCTTTTAGCTCAGTACCTTTCCAGATTCCTCATTCAGCCGGGTACTGCACTCTAGGAGGAAGCAGAGAGCACAGCACACTCCCCTGCAGCTTACTTTCACTTTTGAAGCCGACGGAGCTTCTCACAGTGACGATGTATAGTTCGGCAGGGGATCGGGAGATTGGGCTCATCTGACAGCCCCTCTCTCCCCTGACCCCGCGGCACACCTGAGAACCTCTGATGGCCCACCAGTGTGCCGCGGCACACTGGTTGAGAAAGGCTGGGTTGGACCATATTTGATATTTGTGGGATCCCTCTAGAAGCTGGAAATCACTGTAGTAGACACTACTACTATGGTGATCTCAAGTAGCTTCCGGGTCCCATGCTCAGTGGCTGTCCTGCTACTTTGTGAACACAGAGGTAGGCCGCTCGGCATAGGCACCATTCAGAGATTGCTTTGCATTTTCTCAATGCAATGTGTCCTCTGATTGGACAAGGTGAAGAGTGTGACATCACTACCTCTCCACCTCATCCTATCAGAGAACACTTAATTAATTAAGAAAATGCAGAGCATTCTCTGAATGGAAGCTGTGGCAAGTGGCTGACCTTCTGTGTTCACAATGCAGCAGGGCAGCCAGTAGGCTTGTGCAATTCGTTTCGTAACGAATTGAAATTCGTCCGAATTTAGCAACTTTCGGACATTCGGAAGCATTCGAATTTCCGAACAAAGCAATTACGAATAAGACCGAATCCGAAATAAATTATACCGCAAATAGCGAATGCCCGAATGTCTTCGGCATAATTCGTTATGAAAAAGTTACGAATGTACGAATCCATACGAAGCACAATAACACTCACTCTGCTCTGCTCTCTGCTTCTCCCACACCGTGCTGAACTCCCTCTCAAAATGGTGTACAGGGGCGGAGGTTATAGCCGCATGTAAAAAACGAAAGTAAAATACGAGATTTCGAATCCATTCGAAGCACAATAACACTCACTCTGCTCTGCTCTCTGCTTCTCCCTCACCGTGCTGAACCCTCTGAAAATGGTGTACAGGGGCGGAGCCTATAGCCGCATGTTAAAAACGAAAGTAAAATACGAGATTTCGAATCGTTACAAATAACCGCAATGTATTTAGAAAAGTACAAATCCATTCGAAGCACATTAGGCATAATAGGCAGCGTCGTTGTGAGAGAGACACGGAAAATTACAAATCAACGAACCCAAAAAAAGTTACGAAAGTAGGAGTTGTGTCCAGAATCAACGAAAAACAACGTACTCTACCGAAAGTACGAACCCAAAAAAAGTTACGAAAGTAGGAGTTGTGTCCAGAATCAACGAAAAACAACGTACTCTACCGAAAGTACGAATTATAAAGCAACAAAAAATTCAACGAAAAATGTCGCTTGCAAAAATACGAATGAGTCCGAACACGAAAAATCCCGTCTAGCAAAATTACGAATGATTACGAATCAACAGGACCGGAAAGAAACGAACCGAAACGGAACGAATTTTTCCGTTGTGCACAAGTCTAGCAGCCAGTCAGCGCAGGACATGGAAAGAAGCGGAGATAACTGGAGTAGCAGTGTCTACTGCAAAGATTTACAGCTTCTAGAGGGATCCCACAGTTATAGTATATGTATCAGTGGTGGCCCGTCCATACGGCCCTAATCCATGCGCCCGGCCACTATTTTTTTGATTAGATTCGATTGATTAGAGCCTGAGGCTCTAATTGGCTTCAAAAAAAGGTAGGCTTCAGGACTCAGGAGATGGCGACCCTGAGCAATCTCTGCATTGGCGCTGAGATTGAGAGCCCAACCGTGTGAGTACCACCCACAGGGGGGGTGGTTTGTTTGCCCCCCCCCCGGGTGGAGCGCCAGCCGCCACTAATATGCATAGTTACATTGATCCAAGCTGGACCATTGTAACTATGTATAAAATGATATACCTGGAATTCTTCATTAGGTTGACTATACACTGGTAAATTTTCAAAGGAATATTCTCAGCGTATTCGATAACTGGATGAATGGCATTCAAAAGTACTTCAAATTGTGTTTGCTTTTAACATTCAATTTTGGAATGAATGTACTCTCCCTAACTAAAGCCACCTGCACTGTTAGCAACTTGTTAATTTGAGCAAAAGTTCCCATCCTACTCCTTTGAATTTTCTCATCACTGTGGTCGAAAATGAACATTGATGTAACACTAATGATTTAAAAATTGAACGTATGTTCTTAAAATGAAAAATTTAAAGACTACCCCTTTCCCTAGGCTCTCATTTTTGTGCCATTGCTACCATTCAAATAGCATTGCATAGGGGAACAGAAAAGGAGAACAGAAAATGAGGAGAGAGTGAGCACTTTCTAATATTTTTGTGGGTTTTGCACTCTGTTCTTAAAGTGGAGTTCCACCCTAAAAAAATAAAAATTACACCAAAATGGTACAAAAAAATTGAAAAAATAAATACATTTTTACTTACCAGAAATTGCGGTTGCTAGTGTTAGCGAAATCAGGCTGTACGCAGAGCGCACAGCCAAATCTCGTGTCTCTAATAATAACACATTTAGTCTTAATGATATAATGCATCTCACCAATCATTCGATTCCGAATTCATCCAAGTAAAAAGACATCACCATCCTACGTTCTCAGCTCGCCCAGCATCTCGCTCTTTTATTAAAATACCAACAGGAAGTGATGTCACAGCATGTGATCTTCACACAGGAAAATTACCATACAAGGATCTGACCATATAAAGACATCCTTCCAACAGGATGTACAATACAAAACAATACAATTAAAGGATTCTGATGGGTGTGTCTGAGCAGAGACAGGGTGAATGGAAGCTAAACAAACATGGACGCCATCTCTGGTCATAACAACCCAAGACTCCTGCTTTACCGCTAATAGGAATCCTTATTCTGCGCTATTCCAGAGAACAACGCATATCCGGATTATACTATTATTGCTTGTTAGTGATGAGCCGAACACCCCCGGGTTCGGTTCGCACCAGAACCCGCGAACGGACCGAAAGTTCGAACGAACATTAGAACCCTATTAAATACAATGGATGCGAACGTTCGAATTCTAAAGTGCTAATTATAACAACTATTATGCATGTTATTGTCATAAATAGGGTTTGGGAACCCGGGTTCTGCACCAGGGGACATGTATCAATGCAAAAAGAAGTTTTAAAAACGGTCGTTTTTCGGGAGCAGTCATTTTAATGATGCATAAAGTGAAAAAAAAAAAGTCAAATATTCCTTTAAATATCGTACCTGGGGGGTGTCTAAAGTATGCCTGTGAAGTGCCACGTGTTTCCCGTGTTTAGAACTGTCCCTGCACAAAATGACACTTCTAAAGGAAAAAAAAGCTATTTAAAACTGCTTGCGGCTTTAATGTAATGTCTGGTCCCGGTAATATGGATGAAATTCTTTAAGAAAAATGGCATAGCTACCCCATGACCCCCCCCCCCCTACCCCAGCCCATTACCAGCCCCTTTGGGTCTTGTATGGATATTAAGGGGAACCCCGCACATAAAATAAAAAAGGCCCTATATACTCTGAACAGCCGTATACAGGCGGTGCATACAAGACAGGGACTGTAGGTTTGTTCTTATGTAGAATCTGTTTGTAATTTTGAACAGGTACATTGTTGAAGTGTAGCTCCAGCCCAAAAATCTATTTTTAAACTTTTTGGGAAACATAGGTAAGGGTTATCACCCCTGTAACATTTGTTTTGCTGTCTGTGCCCCTGTTCAGAACATTTCACCTCACTTTCCGTCCCAATGACAACTGTTTTTGAAATGTGGTGTTTTTCTTGAAACAAGGATTGCTGATAAAGCATCAGTACAGATGAGACCCCTTTCTCCCATATTTATTCTTACAGGAGAGAATTTTCCTTTCTAGGGGTAGATTTCCTCTCACTTCCTGTTGTCTTCTTTCGTTTGCAAGTAGGAGTCGTTTGTAAGTTGGATGTTTGAAAGTAGGGACCTGCCGTATATACTCTGCAGAAATAGGCCCCTTAGTTGTTGGTGTTGGCACAACACTGTAAGCACTCAGTTACTCTTGGTTGGTGCTGGAACGCCCTGCTGTCAACTATTATATCAGGAATTTTAATTACATATAATTGTTGAACAGTGGTAGTAAAAATTGGGGCTTTGATGGTGGTGCTGGTGCCACAACACTGTAAGCCCTGACAGTTACTCTTGGTGGGTGCAGCAATGGGCCCTGCTGTGAATTATTAGATCAAGAATTGTAATTACATGCCCCTTTTGAACAGGGGCTGAAAAATTGGGCCTTTCGTGGTGGTGGTGGTGGTGGCGTTGCCACAAGACTGTAAGCCCTCAGAGTTACTCTTGGTGGGTGCAGCAATGGACCCTGCTGTGAATTATTAGATCAAGAATTGTAATTGCATGCCCCTGTTGAACAGGGGCTGAAAAATTGGGCCTTAGGCACTGGTGGCACAACACTACAACCCCTCACAGATACTGTACTTGGAGCACAGCAATGAGCCCTGTTGCAAAGTATTGCTTCAAAAATTGTAATGACACGCCCCTGTTAAACAGGGGCTGAAAAATTGGGCCTTAGGCACTGGTGCCACAACACTCCAACCCCTCACAGATACTGTACTTGGAGCACAGCAATGAGCCCTATGGCAAATTATTGCTAAAAAAATTGTAATTACACGCCCCTGTAAAACAGGGGCTGAAAAATTGGGCCTTAGCCACTGGTGGCGGCACCCATAAACAAAAATGATCTTCCAAGCTATCATCATCAATCGTATCATTGAGGACTCGGAGGAGGAGGATAGCCAGTCAACATAACAGCACAGGCACTCAGCATCAGCATCAGTCTTGAAGGGATGTGACATGTTAAAATCAATTAGTCTGTTATATCAGCATCAGGTGTGTGGTAGCTGGTGGTGATCCAAGACTGGTTCATCTTGATGAAAGTCAGTCGATCAACCGAGTCGGTGGACAGGCGCACCCTGTGATCCGTGACAAATCCTCCAGCAGCACTGAATGTGCGTTCCGAAAGAACGCTGGATGCAGGACAGGCCAGTAGCTCAATTGCATACTGTGCAAGCTCTGGCCAGTGATCCATCCTCAAGACCCAGTAAGCCAGAGGATTTTCGGTGGGGAAGGTGTCCAAGTCTGACCTTGCCCCTAGATATTCCTGCACCATGTTTATCAGACGCTGGCGATGGTTGCTGGAACCGATCATACTTTGGGGCTGCGGACTAAAGAATTGTCTGAACGCATCGGTCAGACGGCCACCTTCCCCAACGCTCCTTCTTTGACTGGCCGAAGCCTCAGCAACTCGTTGTCCAGGACCAGGAGTTTGTAACCTCCCAGTCTCTGGGAACGCGTTGCACAGACCTTTCTGCAAGGCCTCCCGGAGTTGTCTCATCCTCTGCTCCCTCTGCGACGGTAACATAAGGTCCGCAACCTTACCCTTGTACCATGGATCAAGGAGAGTGGCCAGCCAGTAATGGTCCCTCTCCTTGATCCGAAGAATACGAGGATCCTTCTGCAGACTTTGCAGGATCAGGGAGGCCATGCAGCGTAGGTTTGCTGAGGCATTTGCTCCGGAGTCCTCTGGGTCACTAAGGACGACATGATCCGCAGCCACCTCCTCCCAGCCACGTACAAGTCCACTGGTTTCTTGGGACTGTAAATCATCCCTAAAAGACTGCTGCTGATGATGCTGAGTGCCAGCCTCCACCTCCATGCTGACACAATCCTCCTCCTCCTCCTCCTCCTCCTCCTCCTCCTCTTCCTGTGCGATGGGTGGGACAGAAGGAACACTGTCTGGGTAAAGGGGGCCTTGAGAGGCAAGGAAGTCCTCCTCTTCCTGCCTCTGTTCTGCCTCAAGTGCCCTGTCCATTATTCCACGCAGCGTGTGCTCCAACAGGTGGACAAGAGGTACAGTGTCACTGATGCATGCACTGTCACTGCTCACCATCCTCGTGGCCTCCTCAAATGGTGCCAGGACAGTGCATGCATCCCTGATCATGCCCCACTGGCGTGGAGAAAAAAAACCAAGCTCCCCTGACCCTGTCCTGGTGCCGTAGTCGCACAGGTACTCATTGATGGCCCTCTGCTGCGTGTGCAGCCGCTGCAGCATGGCCAACGTTGAGTTCCACCTGGTGGGCATGTCACATATAAGTCGGTTCTTGGGCAGGTTCAACTCCTTTTGCAGCTCAGCCAGGCGAGCACTGGCATTATAAGATCTGCGGAAATGCACACAGACTTTCCTGGCCTGCCTCAGGACATCCTGTAAGCCCGGGTACCTGCCCAAGAACCGCTGCACCACCAGGTTAAGGACGTGAGCCACACAGGGCACATGGGTCAGTTGTCCCTGTCGGAGGGCGGAGAGGAGGTTGGTGCCATTGTCGCAAACCACCATTCCTGGCTTAAGCTGGCGTGGCGTCAACCACCTCTCGGCCTGGCCCTGCAGAGCAGACAGGACCTCTGCCCCAGTGTGGCTTCTGTCCCCCAAACACACCAGCGCAAGCACGGCATGGCATCTTTTTGCCTGCGTACTTGCGTAGCCCCGTGAACGGCTACGGAGCACCGCTGGTTCATAGGACAAACCACAGGAAGAGGCCATGGAGGAAGAAGAAGAGGAGGGGGTGGAGGAGAGAGGTGTGTCACAACCAGTAGTAGCATTTTGGAGGCGTGGCGGTGGGACAACCTCCAACACTACTGCACCTTGTCCTGCATCCTTCCCAGCTGCCAAAAGAGTGACCCAATGGGCCGTGAAAGAAAGGTAACGTCCCTGTCCATGCCTGCTGGACCATGAGTCAGCGGTAATATGCACCTTACCGCTGACCGCCCTGTCCAGCGAGGCCAAGACATTGCCTTCCACATGCCGGTAGAGAGCCGGAATAGCCTTCCGTGAGAAAAAGTGGCGTTTGGGAACCTGCCACTGAGGAACCGCACATTGCACAAACTCACGGAAGGGGGCCGAGTCTACCAACTGAAAAGGCAGCAGTTGAAGCGCTAGCAATTTAGCCAAGCTAGCATTCAACCGCTGGGCATGTGGATGGCTGGGAGTGAACTTCTTTCGACGGTCCAGCAGCTGGGGCAGGGAAATTTGCCTGCTAGAATCGGACGTCGGTGTACTGCTAGCAGAGTGGCCGCAAGTACTTGGCTGTGACACACCTAATTCTACACCTTCATTCCTCTCAGTGCATGTTTCAGAGAGGACTGAAGTTATAGTGGGGTTGGAGATCCCAGCTGATGCGGTGCAAGGAGAGGTCCGCTTTGTTCTTTGGTGTGGGTCTTTCAGGTAGGCTTGCCAACGAGCTGCATGGCAGGTCAACATATGTCTGGTCAGGCATGTGGTACCCAAGCGGCTGATGTTTTGGCCACGCGATATACGCTTGAGACATATGTTGCAAACAGCAGCTGTGCGATCTGATGCACTAGCCTCAAAAAAGGCCCACACCAAAGAACTTTTTGAATGACGGGCAGAGGCAGCGCCCTGCACAGGCGGAGCTCTGCGGTGTGATTCCGTCGGTGTACTGCCCTTACGCTGGCCACCAAAGGGCATCCTGCCTCGTTGGAGATGTGCCTCCTCCTCATCCTCCTCCTCCTCCTCTCTCCTATTAGGCACCCACGTGGAGTCAGTGACCTCATCATCACCTCCCTCCTCATCACTGGAGCCAATCTGGCAGTATGCTGCAGCTGCTGGAACATGACTGCCAGATTGGTGTCCTTCTTGAGCATCCCCTCTGTCTGCTCTCACGCTACTGCCTTCCTCTAGCTGGGTTTCATCATCAGACCCTTCGAAACGCTGGGCATCCTCCTGGAGCATGTACCCAACACTGTGCTGAAACAGTTCGGGGGACTCCTCAGGAGGAGGACATGGTGGGTCTAGGGAAGGAGTGACTGATGATGAGTCTGACATTGATACCAGGGAAGAGGACGCTTTGGCAGCTGCTTTTCCAGTACCCTGAGCCTGGGTGAGAGAGGATGAGGAGGAGGAGGAGGGCTTGGTCATCCACTCTACCAAGTCTTCGGCATGATGTGGCTCAACATGTCCAGCTGCCGAAAAGAAGGACAAGCGTGTCCCATGGCCATGTGCTGATGACAATGCACCGCGTCCACGACCAGCACTGTTGCCCCCAGACACAGAGCCTGCTTGCCCTCTTTTATTGCCTCCTGACTGTCTGCCTCTCCTTGTTTGCCTTCCAGACATTCTAATAGATGGCCTGCAGGGAAATGGGAAAAAAGCAATAAGGGCTACCTTCAGGTGTCCTTCTCTGTCCCTTGAAACAAGGACTTTGACAGTGAAAGAAACTGACACACTCTCCCTACCTACAGTTTTTTGTCCCTAGAAAAAATGTTTTTTTTAAGCACAATTTAGCACAAGGAGAATTCACTCACTGTCCTTCCAGGTCCCTGGAAACAAGGACTTTGACAGTGAAAGAAACTGACACACTCTCCCTACCTACAGTTTTCTGTCCCTAGAAAAAATGTTTTTTTTAAGCACAATTTAGCACAAGGAGAATTCACTCACTGTCCTTCCAGGTCCCTGGAAACAAGGACTTTGACAGTGAAAGAAACTGACACACTCTCCCTACCTACAGTTTTCTGTCCCTAGAAAAAATGTTTTTTTTAAGCACAATTTAGCACAAGGAGAATTCACTCACTGTCCTTCCAGGTCCCTGGAAACAAGGACTTTGACAGTGAAAGAAACTGACACACTCTCCCTACCTACAGTTTTCTGTCCCTAGAAAAAATGTTTTTTTTAAGCACAATTTAGCACAAGGAGAATTCACTCACTGTCCTTCCAGGTCCCTGGAAACAAGGACTTTGACAGTGAAAGAAACTGACACACTCTCCCTACCTACAGTTTTCTGTCCCTAGAAAAAATGTTTTTTTTAAGCACAATTTAGCACAAGGAGAATTCACTCACTGTCCTTCCAGGTCCCTGGAAACAAGGACTTTGACAGTGAAAGAAACTGACACACTCTCCCTACCTACAGTTTTCTGTCCCTAGAAAAAATGTTTTTTTTAAGCACAATTTAGCACAAGGAGAATTCACTCACTGTCCTTCCAGGTCCCTGGAAACAAGGACTTTGACAGTGAAAGAAACTGACACACTCTCCCTACCTACAGTTTTCTGTCCCTAGAAAAAATGTTTTTTTTAAGCACAATTTAGCACAAGGAGAATTCACTCACTGTCCTTCCAGGTCCCTGGAAACAAGGACTTTGACAGTGAAAGAAACTGACACACTCTCCCTACCTACAGTTTTCTGTCACTAGAAAAAATGTTTTTTTTAAGCACAATTTAGCACAAGGAGAATTCACTCACTGTCCTTCCAGGTCCCTGGAAACAAGGACTTTGACAGTGAAAGAAACTGACACACTCTCCCTACCTACAGTTTTCTGTCCCTAGAAAAAATGTTTTTTTTAAGCACAATTTAGCACAAGGAGAATTCACTCACTGTCCTTCCAGGTCCCTGGAAACAAGGACTTTGACAGTGAAAGAAACTGACACACTCTCCCTACCTACAGTTTTCTGTCCCTAGAAAAAATGTTTTTTTTAAGCACAATTTAGCACAAGGAGAATTCACTCACTGTCCTTCCAGGTCCCTGGAAACAAGGACTTTGACAGTGAAAGAAACTGACACACTCTCCCTACCTACAGTTTTCTGTCCCTAGAAAAAATGTTTTTTTTTAAGCACAATTTAGCACAAGGAGAATTCACTCACTGTCCTTCCAGGTCCCTGGAAACAAGGACTTTGACAGTGAAAGAAACTGACACACTCTCCCTACCTACAGTTTTCTGTCCCTAGAAAAAATGTTTTTTTTAAGCACAATTTAGCACAAGGAGAATTCACTCACTGTCCTTCCAGGTCCCTGGAAACAAGGACTTTGACAGTGAAAGAAACTGACACACTCTCCCTACCTACAGTTTTCTGTCCCTAGAAAAAATGTTTTTTTTAAGCACAATTTAGCACAAGGAGAATTCACTCACTGTCCTTCCAGGTCCCTGGAAACAAGGACTTTGACAGTGAAAGAAACTGACACACTCTCCCTACCTACAGTTTTCTGTCCCTAGAAAAAATGTTTTTTTTAAGCACAATTTAGCACAAGGAGAATTCACTCACTGTCCTTCCAGGTCCCTGGAAACAAGGACTTTGACAGTGAAAGAAACTGACACACTCTCCCTACCTACAGTTTTCTGTCCCTAGAAAAAATGTTTTTTTTAAGCACAATTTAGCACAAGGAGAATTCACTCACTGTCCTTCCAGGTCCCTGGAAACAAGGACTTTGACAGTGAAAGAAACTGACACACTCTCCCTACCTACAGTTTTCTGTCCCTAGAAAAAATGTTTTTTTTAAGCACAATTTAGCACAAGGAGAATTCACTCACTGTCCTTCCAGGTCCCTGGAAACAAGGACTTTGACAGTGAAAGAAACTGACACACTCTCCCTACCTACAGTTTTCTGTCCCTAGAAAAAATGTTTTTTTTAAGCACAATTTAGCACAAGGAGAATTCACTCACTGTCCTTCCAGGTCCCTGGAAACAAGGACTTTGACAGTGAAAGAAACTGACACACTCTCCCTACCTACAGTTTTCTGTCCCTAGAAAAAATGTTTTTTTTAAGCACAATATAGCACAAGCACAAAACACACTGACACTCTCCCTACCTATCCTTCTCTTTCCCTAAACTAAAGGAATCCAGGTTAAGCAAGAAAGAAATAAAAGTCACTGCCCCTGCCTATGCTGCTCTATCCCTGCTCCGGAACACACTACACTAGGCCGCCGTGCTGGCGGCCTTTTATAGTGTGGGGCGTGTACTAAACACCCTCAGCAATAATTGGCCACAGGCATCCTGCCTGTGGCCAATCATTGCTCTCCTCGCTGCCGGCGCTGTGATTGGCCAAGCATGCGGGGTCACAGTGCATGCTTGGCCAATCACAGCGCCTGGATGACACTGCGATGGCGTAGTGCATTGTGGGCCGTTCGCGTCACTCGAATTTGGCGCGAACGGCCCAAATCGTTCGATCTTCGTCGAACGATCGAACAGCCGATGTTCGAGTCGAACGTATGTTCGACTCGAACACGAAGCTCATCCCTATTGCTTGTGGAAGGGAGGCTATTTGCAGGCGTGCGCTACGAATCCCGACCATGCTGATCAGACATAGCAGAGACAAGAGCGCACATCCGCCTACAACCAATAATGTCCTTGCAGAGCGAACATATCCCCCCCTCGACGATCGTCTCCGCTAATGCACAGGGGCCCTTCGTCGGTGCACATATCCCCACTATGCAAACATCACTCTCCAACCTTAAGACGTTTTCCACTACCAGACGGGACTCAACCAGCGTCAGTCTGCCCCAGTCAGCTCTAAAGAGCAGGTTGCGGGAGAACTAACACTGGGAGACACTATGACAATACATATTAAATACATCTTCTTAAATTTTCCATGACACTAGGCAGATCTTCCTAATCTGCCTCTTCCTAGTCCGGAGCTGGTCTTCATCCTCGCGTTGTCTTCTGGGGAATGGGGCGCGCTGCCTTCTGGGAACTGTGTGTATCCCAGAGAGCAGCCACCCATTCATACAGCGCTGCGAGACTCGCGCATGCTCAGTAGGAAACGGGCAGTGAAGCCGCAAGGTTCCACTGCCTGTTTCCCTTTGTGAGGATGGCGGCGCCGGGACCTTCTAGGATCGAGAGATCGGCTTCGGGGGGACGACATCGCGGGCGCCTAGGACAGGTAAGTGATCTTATTAAAAGTGTTTGTAGCTGCTGACATTTAAAAAAAAAAAACGCGGGTGGAACCCCGCTTTAAGTTATGGCATGTGATAAAAATGAGAGAAAAGGCTATGTGTCACCTAATAGGAACGTTAACCATCATGCTTTTCTTTTGCGCACATATAGCAATTCTATGGACGATAAAGGAGATTTTGCAGTGACATGGGTTATAAAGAAACCATTTCTGACACCCCTGGGTGCATTGTTTTTATCCTGCCAGATACTCATAACATGGGGAAATCAATTCCCCATTTCTCAGCTTTTGTCTAAAATTGTGCTAAAAGCTCATGAGCAGGCACAAAGCAGCATATTGATAAAGTAGAAGTTTCTTAGGAAAATGAATGTTAAGAGACTTCTTGTTCTAGTTTCCAGATTATGTCTGAAGTAGACAATTATACAGATGAGTGCAAACTGCAAATCGAATAATGCTATCACAAGATTGACCGTACACCACCAAATAGGTCACCACTTTGATCTTATAAGCTTTTGAATAACCAATGTGACCCACTTGTAAAAAATTGAGTTGGAAATGTTAGGTTATAGTAAGTTTGAAGGACATTTTTTTAATATAGGTTTTTATTTCTGGCTGTGTCCCTTCACGAGAAATGATCCCTCAATTTGTTCTGGTGATACTGTGTTTGGTAGAGAAAGTGAAGGAATATCCAGAATTTTGCAGTTGTTACCAGAACAGGATCAGAAGGTAAATCTTTAGATTTAGATCTTTACGAATGTAATGCTCACTTTATGTTGTGTCTCAAGGATAGAAAGCAAAGAGAAATTTCCCCAACGAGACACAGACAGCAAAACCTTTTTTTATACCATTCCTACTCAATCCAAAACTCAAAAAAGAAAAAGTATTGGCTTTGGATATACTTTAGGATAGCAAAAATGGTAGCAGTCTTTTAGGAATGTCAGTCCCAAAAATTCAGCTTAAGGGTCTTAACATTTTAAAAAAGATTTTTATGCAGATAGACCTATGAAATACATATCATAGCCAAATAAGACTATTAGTTGAGAATATACATTACCGTATATACTCGAGTATAAGCTGAGTTTTTCAGCACATTTTTTTGTGTGCTGAAAATGCCCCCCTCGGCTTATACTCGAGTCACCTTTTTGCGCCTGATCTCCTGGACTTTGGGGACCCAGGGGACCTACGGCCGGGGAGCACCGATTTTTTAAAGCCGGGCACCCCTTCCATAGACTCCCATGTTAAACGGTAATTTCTCCGGTGAATTTGGGGACCCGGTACCATTTGGTCGTAGGTCCCCTGGACCCGCAACTTGGCACACATGTAGCCCCATTTCTCTTCTATAAGTGTGCAAAGTTTTTTGTCTGGGGGACCTACGGCCGGGAGCACCGATTTTTCAAAGCCGGGCACCCCTTCTATAGACTCCCATGTAGGGATGAGCTTCGTGTTCGAGTCGAACATACGTTCGACTCGAACATCGGCTGTTCGATCGTTCGACGAAGATCGAACGATTTGGGCCGTTCGCGCCAAATTCGAGTGACGCGAACGGCCCACAATGCACTACGCCATCGCAGTGTCATCCAGGCGCTGTGATTGGCCAAGCATGCACTGTGACCCCGCATGCTTGGCCAATCACAGCGCCGGCAGCGAGGAGAGCAATGATTGGCCACAGGCAGGATGCCTGTGGCCAATTATTGCTGAGGGTGTTTAGTACACGCCCCACACTATAAAAGGCCGCCAGCACGGCGGCCTAGTGTAGTGTGTTCCGGAGCAGGGAAAGACAAGCATAGGCAGGGACAGTGACATTTATTTCTTTCTTGCTTAACCTGGATTCCTTTAGTTTAGGGAAAGAGAAGGATAGGTAGGGAGAGTGTCAGTGTGTTTTACTGTGCGAGTCCTTGTTTCTAGGGACAAAGAAGGAAAGTGAGGGGAATTCTCCTTGTGCTATAGTGTGCTTTAAAAAAACATTTTTTCTAGGGACAGAAAACTGTAGGTAGGGAGAGTGTCAGTTTCTTTCACTGTGCCAGTCCTTGTTTCTAGGGACAAAGAAGGAAAGTGAGGGGATTTCTCCTTGTGCTATAGTGTGCTTTAAAAAAACATTTTTTCTAGGGACAGAAAACTGTAGGTAGGGAGAGTGTCAGTTTCTTTCACTGTGCCAGTCCTTGTTTCTAGGGACAAAGAAGGAAAGTGAGGGGAATTCTCCTTGTGCTATAGTGTGCTTTAAAAAAACATTTTTTCTAGGGACAGAAAACTGTAGGTAGGGAGAGTGTCAGTTTCTTTCACTGTGCCAGTCCTTCTTTCTAGGGACAAAGAAGGAAAGTGAGGGGATTTCTCCTTGTGCTATAGTGTGCTTTAAAAAAACATTTTTTCTAGGGACAGAAAACTGTAGGTAGGGAGAGTGTCAGTTTCTTTCACTGTGCCAGTCCTTGTTTCTAGGGACAAAGAAGGAAAGTGAAGGGAATTCTCCTTGTGCTATAGTGTGCTTTAAAAAAACATTTTTTCTAGGGACAGAAAACTGTAGGTAGGGAGAGTGTCAGTTTCTTTCACTGTGCCAGTCCTTGTTTCTAGGGACAAAGAAGGAAAGTGAGGGGAATTCTCCTTGTGCTATAGTGTGCTTTAAAAAAACATTTTTTCTAGGGACAGAAAACTGTAGGTAGGGAGAGTGTCAGTTTCTTTCACTGTGCCAGTCCTTGTTTCTAGGGACAAAGAAGGAAAGTGAGGGGATTTCTCCTTGTGCTATAGTGTGCTTTAAAAAAACATTTTTTCTAGGGACAGAAAACTGTAGGTAGGGAGAGTGTCAGTTTCTTTCACTGTGCCAGTCCTTGTTTCTAGGGACAAAGAAGGAAAGTGAGGGGAATTCTCCTTGTGCTATAGTGTGCTTTAAAAAAACATTTTTTCTAGGGACAGAAAACTGTAGGTAGGGAGAGTGTCAGTTTCTTTCACTGTGCCAGTCCTTGTTTCTAGGGACAAAGAAGGAAAGTGAGGGGAATTCTCCTTGTGCTATAGTGTGCTTTAAAAAAACATTTTTTCTAGGGACAGAAAACTGTAGGTAGGGAGAGTGTCAGTTTCTTTCACTGTGCCAGTCCTTGTTTCTAGGGACAAAGAAGGAAAGTGAGGGGAATTCTCCTTGTGCTATAGTGTGCTTTAAAAAAACATTTTTTCTAGGGACAGAAAACTGTAGGTAGGGAGAGTGTCAGTTTCTTTCACTGTGCCAGTCCTTGTTTCTAGGGACAAAGAAGGAAAGTGAGGGGATTTCTCCTTGTGCTATAGTGTGCTTTAAAAAAACATTTTTTCTAGGGACAGAAAACTGTAGGTAGGGAGAGTGTCAGTTTCTTTCACTGTGCCAGTCCTTGTTTCTAGGGACAAAGAAGGAAAGTGAGGGGAATTCTCCTTGTGCTATAGTGTGCTTTAAAAAAACATTTTTTCTAGGGACAGAAAACTGTAGGTAGGGAGAGTGTCAGTTTCTTTCACTGTGCCAGTCCTTGTTTCTAGGGACAAAGAAGGAAAGTGAGGGGAATTCTCCTTGTGCTATAGTGTGCTTTAAAAAAACATTTTTTCTAGGGACAGAAAACTGTAGGTAGGGAGAGTGTCAGTTTCTTTCACTGTGCCAGTCCTTGTTTCTAGGGACAAAGAAGGAAAGTGAGGGGAATTCTCCTTGTGCTATAGTGTGCTTTAAAAAAACATTTTTTCTAGGGACAGAAAACTGTAGGTAGGGAGAGTGTCAGTTTCTTTCACTGTGCCAGTCCTTGTTTCTAGGGACAAAGAAGGAAAGTGAGGGGAATTCTCCTTGTGCTATAGTGTGCCAAAGCATTCCTCATCAACCATCTTTGAAATCCTTGTTTTTTGGACAGTCAGGGAAATTGTCGTTGTGCTATTCTGTGCAAAAGCAATAATCCTCAACCATATTTAGAAATCCTTAAGTAAAGGGACAGAGAAGGACACCTGAAGGTAGCCCTTATTGCTTTTTTCCCATCTCCCTGCAGGCCATCTATTAGAATGTCTGGAAGGCAAACAAGGAGAGGCAGACAGTCAGGAGGCAATAAAAGAGGGCAAGCAGGCTCTGTGTCTGGGGGCAACAGTGCTGGTCGTGGACGCGGTGCATTGTCATCAGCACATGGCCATGGGACACGCTTGTCCTTCTTTTCGGCAGCTGGACATGTTGAGCCACATCATGCCGAAGACTTGGTAGAGTGGATGACCAAGCCCTCCTCCTCCTCCTCATCCTCTCTCACCCAGGCTCAGGGTACTGGCAAAGCAGCTGCCAAAGCGTCCTCTTCCCTGGTATCAATGTCAGACTCATCATCAGTCACTCCTTCCCTAGACCCACCATGTCCTCCTCCTGAGGAGTCCCCCGAACTGTTTGAGCACAGTGTTGGGTACATGCTCCAGGAGGATGCCCAGCGTTTCGAAGGGTCTGATGATGAAACCCAGCTACAGGAAGGCAGTAGCGTGAGAGCAGACAGAGGGGATGCTCAAGAAGGACACCAATCTGGCAGTCATGTTCCAGCAGCTGCAGCATACTGCCAGATTGGCTCCAGTGATGAGGAGGGAGGGGATGATGAGGTCACTGACTCCACGTGGGTGCCTAATAGGAGAGAGGAGGAGGAGGAGGATGAGGAGGAGGCACATCTCCAACGAGGCAGGATGTCCTTTGGTGGCCAGCGTAAGGGCAGTACACCGACGGAATCACACCGCAGAGCTCCGCCTGTGCAGGGCGCTGCCTCTGCCCGTCATTCAAAAAGTTCCTTGGTGTGGGCCTTTTTTGAGGCTAGTGCATCAGATCGCACAGCTGCTGTTTGCAACATATGTCTCAAGCGTATATCGCGTGGCCAAAACATCAGCCGCTTGGGTACCACATGCCTGACCAGACATATGTTGACCTGCCATGCAGCTCGTTGGCAAGCCTACCTCAAAGACCCACACCAAAGAACAAAGCGGACCTCTCCTTGCACCGCATCAGCTGGGATCTCCAACCCCACTATAACTTCAGTCCTCTCTGAAACATGCACTGAGAGGAATGAAGGTGTAGAATTAGGTGTGTCACAGCCAAGTACTTGCGGCCACTCTGCTAGCAGTACACCGACGTCCGATTCTAGCAGGCAAATTTCCCTGCCCCAGCTGCTGGACCGTCGAAAGAAGTTCACTCCCAGCCATCCACATGCCCAGCGGTTGAATGCTAGCTTGGCTAAATTGCTAGCGCTTCTACTGCTGCCTTTTCAGTTGGTAGACTCGGCCCCCTTCCGTGAGTTTGTGCAATGTGCGGTTCCTCAGTGGCAGGTTCCCAAACGCCACTTTTTCTCACGGAAGGCTATTCCGGCTCTCTACCGGCATGTGGAAGGCAATGTCTTGGCCTCGCTGGACAGGGCGGTCAGCGGTAAGGTGCATATTACCGCTGACTCATGGTCCAGCAGGCATGGACAGGGACGTTACCTTTCTTTCACGGCCCATTGGGTCACTCTTTTGGCAGCTGGGAAGGATGCAGGACAAGGTGCAGTAGTGTTGGAGGTTGTTCCACCGCCACGCCTCCAAAATGCTACTACTGGTTGTGACACACCTCTCTCCTCCACCCCCTCCTCTTCTTCTTCCTCCATGGCCTCTTCCTGTGGTTTGTCCTATGAACCAGCGGTGCTCCGTAGCCGTTCACGGGGCTACGCAAGTACGCAGGCAAAAAGATGCCATGCCGTGCTTGCGCTGGTGTGTTTGGGGGACAGAAGCCACACTGGGGCAGAGGTCCTGTCTGCTCTGCAGGGCCAGGCCGAGAGGTGGTTGACGCCACGCCAGCTTAAGCCAGGAATGGTGGTTTGCGACAATGGCACCAACCTCCTCTCCGCCCTCCGACAGGGACAACTGACCCATGTGCCCTGTGTGGCTCACGTCCTTAACCTGGTGGTGCAGCGGTTCTTGGGCAGGTACCCGGGCTTACAGGATGTCCTGAGGCAGGCCAGGAAAGTCTGTGTGCATTTCCGCAGATCTTATAATGCCAGTGCTCGCCTGGCTGAGCTGCAAAAGGAGTTGAACCTGCCCAAGAACCGCCTTATATGTGACATGCCCACCAGGTGGAACTCAACGTTGGCCATGCTGCAGCGGCTGCACACGCAGCAGAGGGCCATCAATGAGTACCTGTGCGACTACGGCACCAGGACAGGGTCAGGGGAGCTTGGTTTTTTTTCTCCACGCCAGTGGGGCATGATCAGGGATGCATGCACTGTCCTGGCACCATTTGAGGAGGCCACGAGGATGGTGAGCAGTGACAGTGCATGCATCAGTGACACTGTACCTCTTGTCCACCTGTTGGAGCACACGCTGCGTGGAATAATGGACAGGGCACTTGAGGCAGAACAGAGGCAGGAAGAGGAGGACTTCCTTGCCTCTCAAGGCCCCCTTTACCCAGACAGTGTTCCTTCTGTCCCACCCATCGCACAGGAAGAGGAAGAGGAGGAGGAGGAGGAGGAGGAGGAGGATTGTGTCAGCATGGAGGTGGAGGCTGGCACTCAGCATCATCAGCAGCAGTCTTTTAGGGATGATTTACAGTCCCAAGAAACCAGTGGACTTGTACGTGGCTGGGAGGAGGTGGCTGCGGATCATGTCGTCCTTAGTGACCCAGAGGACTCCGGAGCGAATGCCTCAGCAAACCTACGCTGCATGGCCTCCCTGATCCTGCAAAGTCTGCGGAAGGATCCTCGTATTCTTCGGATCAAGGAGAGGGACCATTACTGGCTGGCCACTCTCCTTGATCCACGGTACAAGGGTAAGGTTGCGGACCTTATGTTACCTTTGCAGAGGGAGCAGAGGATGAGACAACTCCGGGAGGCCTTGCAGAAAGGTCTGTGCAACGCGTTCCCAGAGACTGGGAGGTTACAAACTCCTGGTCCTGGACAACGAGTTGCTGAGGCTTCGGCCAGTCAAAGAAGGAGCGGTGGGGAAGGTGGCCGTCTGACCGATGCGTTCAGACAATTCTTTAGTCCGCAGCCCCAAAGTATGATCGGTTCCAGCAACCATCGCCAGCGTCTGATAAACATGGTGCAGGAATATCTAGGGGCAAGGTCAGACTTGGACACCTTCCCCACCGAAAATCCTCTGGCTTACTGGGTCTTGAGGATGGATCACTGGCCAGAGCTTGCACAGTATGCAATTGAGCTACTGGCCTGTCCTGCATCCAGCGTTCTTTCGGAACGCACATTCAGTGCTGCTGGAGGATTTGTCACGGATCACAGGGTGCGCCTGTCCACCGACTCGGTTGATCGACTGACTTTCATCAAGATGAACCAGTCTTGGATCACCACCAGCTACCACACACCTGATGCTGATATAACAGACTAATTGATTTTAACATGTCACATCCCTTCAAGACTGATGCTGATGCTGAGTGCCTGTGCTGTTATGTTGACTGGCTATCCTCCTCCTCCGAGTCCTCAATGATACGATTGATGATGATAGCTTGGAAGATCATTTTTGTTTATGGGTGCCGCCACCAGTGGCTAAGGCCCAATTTTTCAGCCCCTGTTTTACAGGGGCGTGTAATTACAATTTTTTTAGCAATAATTTGCCATAGGGCTCATTGCTGTGCTCCAAGTACAGTATCTGTGAGGGGTTGGAGTGTTGTGGCACCAGTGCCTAAGGCCCAATTTTTCAGCCCCTGTTTAACAGGGGCGTGTCATTACAATTTTTGAAGCAATACTTTGCAACAGGGCTCATTGCTGTGCTCCAAGTAACGTATCTGTGAGGGGTTGTAGTGTTGTGCCACCAGTGCCTAAGGCCCAATTTTTCAGCCCCTGTTCAACAGGGGCATGCAATTACAATTCTTGATCTAATAATTCACAGCAGGGCCCATTGCTGCACCCACCAAGAGTAACTCTGAGGGCTTACAGTGTTGTGGCAACGCCACCACCACCACCACCACCACGAAAGGCCCAATTTTTCAGCCCCTGTTCAAAAGGGGCATGTAATTACAATTCTTGATCTAATAATTCACAGCAGGGCCCATTCCTGCACCCACCAAGAGTAACTCTGAGGGCTTACAGTGTTGTGGCAACACCACCACCACCACCACCACCACGAAAGGCCCAATTTTTCAGCCCCTGTTCAACAGGGGCATGCAATTACAATTCTTGATCTAATAATTCACAGCAGGGCCCATTGCTGCACCCACCAAGAGTAACTGTCAGGGCTTACAGTGTTGTGGCACCAGCACCACCATCAAAGGCCCAATTTTTACTACCACTGTTCAACAATTATATGTAATTAAAATTCCTGATATAATAGTTGACAGCAGGGCGTTCCAGCACCAACCAAGAGTAACTGTGAGTGCTTACAGTGTTGTGCCAACACCAACAACTAAGGGGCCTATTTCTGCAGAGTATATACGGCAGGTCCCTACTTTCAAACATCCAACTTACAAATGACTCCTACTTGCAAACGCAAGAAGACAACAGGAAGTGAGAGGAAATCTACCACTAGGAAGGAAAATTCTCTCCTGTAAGAATAAATATGGGAGAAAGGTGTCTCCTCTGTACTGATGCTTTATCAGCAATCCTTGTTTCAAGAAAAACACCACATTTCAAAAACAGTTGTCATTGGGACGGAAAGTGAGGTGAAATGTTCTGAACAGGGGCACAGACAGCAAAACAAATGTTACAGGGGTGATAACCCTTACCTATGTTTTCCAAAAAGTTTAAAAATAGATTTTTGGGCTGGAGCTACACTTCAACAATGTACCTGTTCAAAATTACAAACAGATTCTACATAAGAACAAACCTACAGTCCCTGTCTTGTATGCACCGCCTGTATACGGCTGTTCAGAGTATATAGGGCCTTTTTTATTTTATGTGCGGGGTTCCCCTTAATATCCATACAAGACCCAAAGGGGCTGGTAATGGGCTGGGGTAGGGGGGGGGGGGGTCATGGGGTAGCTATGCCATTTTTCTTAAAGATTTTCATCCATATTACCGGGACCAGACATTACATTAAAGCCGCAAGCAGTTTTAAATGGCTTTTTTTTCCTTTAGAAGTGTCATTTTGTGCAGGGACAGTTCTAAACACGGGAAACACGTGGCACTTCGTAGGCATACTTTAGACACCCCCCAGGTACGATATTTAAAGGAATATTTGACTTTTTTTTTTTCACTTTATGCATCATTAAAATGACTGCTCCCGAAAAACGACCGTTTTTAAAACTTCTTTTTGCATTGATACATGTCCCCTGGTGCAGAACCCGGGTTCCCAAACCCTTTTTAGGACAATAACATGCATAATAGTTGTTATAATTAGCACTTTAGAATTCGAACGTTCGCATCCATTGTATTTAATAGGGTTCTAATGTTCGTACGAACTTTCGGTCCGTTCGCGGGTTCTGGTGCGAACTGAACCCGGGGGTGTTCGGCTCATCACTACTCCCATGTTAAACGTCAGTCTAGTCATGGACACAGTGAGGCATGGGCACAGTAAGGCATGGACACAGTGAGGCGCGGACACAGTGAGGCATGGACACAGTGAGGCATGCACATGGACACAGTGAGGCAAAGTGAGGCACAGTGAGGCATGCAGATGGACACCCTAGGCTTATACTCGAGTCAATAAGTTTTCCCAGTTTTTTGTGGTAAAATTGGGTGCCTCGGCTTATACTCGAGTATATACAGTAGTTTGTAAATATAAAGAATTTTAATGTGCCCATATGTTTATGATATTATTTATGCCTGTCATTCACATATAGTGTTTAGAAGAGCCAGACTAGGAATAAGACACAGTTCACAGCTTTGTGCTGTGGAAACATGTTGCCCATTGGAATGCAATGGTAAAATTCATTGTTAAAGCGGAGCTCCACCCTAAAGTGTAACCCCCCCTCCGGTGCCACAATTGGCACCTTTCAGGGGGGAGGGGGGTGCAGATACCTGTCTAAGACAGGTATTTGCACCCACTTCCGGGAATCCACACTGTGGGTATTCTGCGGGTAGTGCGTCACTTCCCTCCCCCCCCTATTGTGTTCTGGGAAACACACGGCTCCCAGAACACAGCAAAGACCAGTGAAAGACGCGCAGCGCTGCTCGCACATGCGCAGTAGGGAACCGGGAAGTGAAGCCGCAACGCTTCACTTCCTGATTCCCTCACCCATGATGGCGATGGGGGCAGCCGAGTGATGAGCGATTGCTCATCTTCTGCTGCCGACGTCGCTGGACTCCAGGACAGGTAAGCTTCCTAATATTAAAAGTCAGCAGCTGCAGTATTTGTAGCTGCTGGCTTTTAATATTTTTTTTACGGCGGAGCTCCGCTTTAATTGCAACCCAATGCGCCCTGTCAACAAAAGTGTATTGCAGCATACCACAACGTATGGTAATGCACTACATTCCAAATAAATCATTTTCTTTCATGTGAAATACTTTTTCTTTCATGAAATACTTTTCACATGAAAGAGTGAAGTGATTCATGTCAACATGCCTTGTGTTAATGAACTACAAAAGTGTGAACCTAGCCTAAATATTACATCTGTTATAAAATGTTTTTTTTAATTATATTATTGTTTCTGTTGTATCAGCAAAACATACAGTCATAAATATGTGTAGCACCACCCCAGAAGGAGCCGCTTGGCAATTTGGGGTTCTCTGTTCTGCTCCTCGACGCAAAGATCAACTTTAGCCCATCTGATACACCTGGTTGAATAAATGTCACTGCAAGCATATAGATAGACTCAAGTATAAATACCTGTTACCTGGTTGTGAGTTATTACCAGAAAATAAACAGCCACTTAGTGATAAATGCAATTCCCAAATGAATAAAGGTTTAGAATAGCTGTCAGTAGAACATAGATGAGCACACAACGGGTGAATTTGAACACAGTTTGCTAAACCGAGTAATAACTAAATTTAACCAAATGTTAGGTTCTATACCGCTAACTGAAATCAATACATGAATCCACAACTCAATGTACATAAACGGTAAATGCAGGGTAAGTGATACTGATACTACACTGGTTAGGAGTGCACTCTAATGGATTGGCTGGGGTATGGTGCAGCATCTCCTAAGAGGTATCTCTTTAACAAAGCAAAAGGGGTAAAAGGTCTCTGGATAGCAACGTCTAGGGGACAGTCTTTAATCCTGACTTTTAGCTGGCTAAATGTTGGGGCCCAGTAACCGTTGTTGCTCTTTAAGTTAGTGAACAAGGCCTGCAGACAGTACTATAGCTATACGGTAGCTGGTTAGGTAGTTCCTAATAGCTCAGTCTCAAGTGTTTTTAGCAAGTAATGGCCACAAGGCCCTCTTACCAGACCCGGGGAAACAACAGCAGTGATCCATCTGGTTAGGTGTCTTCTCCCTCTGGGTTGCCCAAGGCAGTGTAGCAGGGTCTGTATGCTGGCAGTGGCTCCGGGTCTCTGCAATCAGGCCCCAGCTCTGCACTGTCTGGCTTCCAATGTCACGGTCACACTCTCCCTCTCTCTCTCTCTGTAAAGGCAACCGCCAATACTGTCCCCTCACTCTCACTGCCTCCCCCACACTGAATTCCAGTAGAATTTGCCAGGGCAAAACTTCCTGCTCTCTCCTCCTCTGTAAAAAAAAAAAAAAAAAAAGGCTCCCTCAGAATTGTAGTTAAGAACTCATCTGTCCCTATTTGCTTCTATTATGCAATACCCCTTTAAGAACTACAAGTTCCACTCTCTTTTGCACCTCTTGCATTCTAAGTAGATGCTCCACCCCTGCCCCATATTGGATTTGACCCTGCTACAAAAGTGAGGGAGAGAAAAGCAGGAGTGAGGGGGATAAAGTGGGGCAGACAGCCACAGCCTGCAACGGTATCTCTCTCATTATTTGCAGTGTTGGGGGATCCACACAAGTCAATTCAGCCCACGCTGCCATTATTACAGTGGAGCTGCTCTAGCTGCACACCCAGCGTGGGGGGGTGTTAAAGGATGAAAAGAGAGCCGCACAGGAGCACACTGTACAGCATTCCTCTAGCCACTGTATACGTTATAGACCGGGGGTCAGCAACCAGTAGAGCGAGGGACTACTTGTAAAGTTAGAGCTGTAGTAGGGAGCAAAAGCCATATAAGCTGAGGCCTCCTCGGTAGTGCTGGGTCCTGTCCCACGCGGAGTGATAACAAATGCACTCCACCTTTTTTCCCGGCTAGTGGTCTCCAGAGTGGTGCCAGCAGCAGGAAAAAATAGATATTCAGGTCAGTGTGAAGCAATACACTGGGCATAATGGTATAGGGCTGATTTCACACTGATGCGCATCGGTTTACCCACACCGAGGGTGCAGTATAGTGTACCTGCAACTTTCCTGCAGGTTTGCTGCGCTTAGCCATAGACTTCTTTCTTTCAGAAAATGCACCACAACTGCAGGATATAATAGAAGTCTATGGCAAAATACAGCTAACCCAGGAGTTAAAGATGCACTGCACTGCACCCACGGGTCAGTTAAACGGCAGCACATCAGTGTGAAAGCAGCCTTATGCCGCGTACACACGATCATTATTCACGGCGGTTAAAAAACCGCCGTGAATAATGACAGGAAAAACAAGGGAACCGCTTGGTTCCCTACACATGGTCGTTTTTCCCGTCATTTTTTCTCTTGACGAGAAAAACGACCGTCTGTGGGCTCCGCGGCAGTGTTTCCCTATGGGAAAACTGCCGCGGAAAAAAATGCTGGAAAAAACGATGAGAAAATTTAGAACATGTTCTAAATTTTCTCGTCGTTTTTTATGCCGTTTTTCTAGACGAGAAAAACTACATAAAGCCCACAGACGATCGTTTTTCTCGGCGAAATAAAAAAATGCAGTTTTTCTCGTCGAGAAAAGCGGTCGTGTGTACGCGGCATGATAGTGGTCTCAGATGAGTAAGGGTTAATTTACATTTGCAGTTTGGGGGGTAGTAAGATCCCATAGTTAAAGAGGAACTGCAGTCTGCTCACATATTTTGTAATAAAAACATCTTTGCCATTCTGAAGCTTCCCTCCAACCACTTTGCATATTATTTTATATATACTGTGATTCTGTACTTGCCAAATATGCTGCAGAAATCTCCCTCCACTGAGTCTGGTTGAAATCATTTCAACTGTGGGCTGCAGAAGCTGCTGCTTGTTCACTTGGATTTACACAGACACACAGAGGCACACCTCCAGCTCTGCAGCTCTAATTGGCCCTCTTAGGACTCATCCCCCTCCCATCCTGGCAAACTCTCACGAGAGTGAGAGAGAGAGAGAGAGCTGTGCATGATGTCATAAGCCTAGGCTAATGACCAGACAAGAAACAGGAAGTTGGCTGTATAAGGTATTTACTGGCAGAAAAAAATAGGATTTTTTGTACTCACCGTAAAATCCTTTTCTCTGACGTCCATGGACTGACACAGCATCTTCAATCTTGACAAAGTGGGTTATGTTCCTGCTCATAGGAAAAGACTAGGCAGAATGTTAGATGTTTTAACATACATTCCATTACATTCCAGAGCTGAACAACCCCACCCAGGGGGCGGTCCCTCCGGATATAACCCTCCTACCTGCAGCCAGCAGCCTCAGTTCGTATTAAAGCAGTACAAACTCAACAAAGGAGGGGTGGGTGCTGTGTCAGTCCATGGACGTCAGAGAAAAGGATTTTACGGTGAGTACAAAAAAATCCTATTTTCTCTTACCGTCCACGGACTGACACAGCATCTTCAATCTTGACAAAGTGGGACGTCCCAAAGCAGTGTCAAAGAACAAGGGGTGTGAACAGTATCAAGGAAAAAACTAAACTTCACCTCAAACAAGCAGAGCTCCTCAACGGAGGAGGTGCAACATTAAACAGCCGCCTGCAAAACCTTGCGACCGAAGGAAGCATAAGAAGATGCAGCCACATCAACCTTATAGAACTTTGAAAAGGTATGTGCGGACGACCAGGTCACCGCCTTGCACACTTGTGCAACAGACGCTTGATGTCAGAAAGCCCAGGAAGCACCAATTGCCCAGGTAGAATGCGCCGTAACCGGAAAGGGAGGCGCCCGCCCCTTAAGGGCATAGGCCTGTATGACGGTCTGCCTGATCCACCGAGAAATGGTGGCAGACGAAACTGCTTGGCCCTGCTTTGGACCAGACACAGACACAAACAGCGAGTCAGACTTCCAAAACGAAGCCGTAGCAGACAGGTACACCCGTAAAGCACGTACCACGTCTAACGTGTGAAGCGCAAACTCTCTGGGATGCAATGGACGAGGACATAAAGACGGAAGTACAATGTCCTCATTAAGGTGGAAGGCCAAAACCACCTTCGGGAGAAAAGAAGGCACCGCCTTATCCTTATGGAGAACCAAGTATGGCGGTTTGCAAGACAAGGCCGCCAATTCAGAAATCCTTCTGACAGAAGTAATGGCTACTAGAAAAGCTACCTTCTGAGATAAAGTTAAGAGAGGAATCTCTCTGATGTTTTCAAAAGGAGGTTCCTGAAGAACCTGAGAGCACCAAATTCTAATCCCAAGGAGGAAGAGGTGGTTTAATAGGGGGGAGCACATGTCGGACCCCTGTACGAAGGTACTAATCAAAGAATGGCCCGCTAGCGGCCGCTGAAAGAAAATGGCCAAAGCCGAAATCTGACCCTCAATGGTGCTTAAAGCGGAGTTCCACCGTAAAAATGAACTTTCTATTAACAGCTTGCCTTTAATGTAAAAAAAAAAATAATAATTTTTTTACTCACTTCTATCTGGCTCTTACTAGGCAGATTTCGTAATCTGCCTAGTTCCTGGTCCTAGGTGGTTCAACTTTCTGTCCTAAGACCCCATTGCCTCCTGGGAAATGATGAAACTCATTTCCCAGGAGTCTCTGGGCATTACTGTGCCTAAAAATTGCCCAGCATGCACCTCTCCCTGAAAACCAGGAAGAAAAAGGAACTGGGCTTCACATGCCCACACATATGATGGATACAGCCACAACATAAGCTGGAGGATATAAGGAAAGTGTTTGCCATGATTTCTGGAGTGATTGGGGAGCTATTAATATGTTTTAGGGACTATTTAATGTGATTAATTTTAGCTTGCAAAAAAAATAAAAATACAACTATGCCCGGAACCCCGCTTTAAGGCAAGCTTTTGGGTCACAGCACGCTGTAAAAACAGAAAGATCCTGGGATTGGAATACGTCTGTGGACGCCAATCCAGCTCCTCGCACATAGTGATGTAGGCCCTCCAGGTACGGTGGTATATTTTCCTGGAAGAAGATTTTCGTGCCTTCAGCATGGTCGAGATGACCGAATCCGAGAGACCCCGGTCTCTCAGCACCTGGCTTTCAATAGCCATGCCGTTAAAGCCAGCGACTGTAAAGCAGGATGAAGTATGCGACCTTGAGACAGAAGGTCCTCCCACACAGGCAGTCGTCATGGAACGTCCGTCACTAGGTGCACAAGATCGGCGTACCAAGGAAGGCAAAGCCAATCTGGAGCGATGAGGATCACCGGAATCCCCTCGGCCTCCACCCTGTGAAGGAGTCGAGGAAGCAATTTCAGTGGAGGATAGGCATAAACCAGCTGATACCGACCCCACGGGGCCACCAACGCGTCTGACGCGTCCGCCAAGGGATTCCTGGACCTGGCCAAGAATCTTGATACCTTGCGATTGAGTCGAGAGGCCAAGTGGTCCACATCCGGCGTGCCCCACCTCCGGCAAAGGAGGTGAAACACCTCCGGATGCAAGGACCATTCCCCCTGGTCCAACATCTGGCGGCTCAGATAGTTCGCCTGCCAGTTGTCTACTCCTGGAATGTAAACGGCCGACAGAGCCGGCACGCTTCTTTCCGCCCACCTTAGGATGTGAGCGACCTCGGACGCCTCAGCTAAGCTCCGAGTCACCCCCTGATGGTTGACATAGGCCACCGCCGTGGCGTTGTCCGATTGGACCCTGACCGAGCGTCCCTGCAGTCTCCTTGACCACGAGGAGAGGCACAGTCTGATTGCCCGGAGTTCCAGGACATTGATCGTCAGACGGGACTCGTCCGGAGTCCAGAGCCCTTGAGCTGACAGAACTCCCCAGACTCCGCCCCAGTCCGAAAGACTGGCATCTGTTGTGATCACAGTCCACTGGACAGGAAAGAACGACTTCCCCGTCCGAAGGCCCGGGGATCTCAGCCACCACGTCAGGGATGCCCTGACCAGGTGACTCACCTGGATCCGACGATCCAGTGACAATGGAGACTTGTTCCAGCAAGATATGATCTCCTTTTGTAAGACTCGAGTGTGGAATTGGGCATACGGCACCGCCTCGAAGGAAGCCACCATGATTCCCAGGACCCTTATGCAAAAACGGAGTGACGACCATTTGCGGGACGTCAGCACCCGTACCGCAGATTGAAGAGTCTGTAACTTGTCTAAAGGTAGAAATACCCTTGCCTCCGAGGAGTCCAGGATCAATCTTAGGTACTCCAGACGCTGAGTCGGAACCAGGACTGACTTCTGAATGTTCAGTAGCCAGCTGAATTCTCTGAGGGCCTGACTGGCTATCAACACATTTTCCTCTAATTCCGAGCCAGAGACTGCTTTTAGAAGAAGATCGTCCAGATAGCCCACGATAGCAATGCCTCGCTGTCTCAGCAAAGCTAGAATCGGGGCAAGCACCGTGGTGAAAACCCGCGGTGCTGACGCCAACCGAAAGGGAAAAGCCACAAACTGATAGTGGTCTTTGCCTATCGCGAAGCGCAGAAACTTCTGGTGACCCGCGCAGATTGGGACATGCAAGTAGGCGTCCTGGATGTCCAAGGATGCCAGAAAATCCCCCGGGTGGAGAGCAGTAATCACCGAGTGAATGGATTCCATGCGGAATTTCCGAACCTTCACAAAGGCATTTAGGGCCTTGAGGTCCAAAATTGGACGGACTCCGTCCTTCTTTAAAACCACAAACAGATTCAAATAAAATCCCTGAAACCTCTCCTTTGACGGTACCGCCGCCGGCACAATTACTCCGCACCTCAGAAAGTCCTGCACTGCCCCCAATAGGGCGGCCCGACGCGCCGGAAGGAGAGAGAAATTAAAGGGAAAGAATCTGTCTGGTGGCCAGGAAAGGAACTCTATCCTGTACCCCGAGGTGACCACCTCGCATACCCACCGGTTGAAGATCCGGGAGGTCCACCGATCCATGAACCTGCAAAGTCGCCCCCCCACTCCAGAGTCGGGCGGGGGCAAGACTTCATGCGGTGGCGGGCTTGCTTACCGGCTTGTTTGGCTTACGCACCCAGGGACGCTTCTGTCCCCCATCCGTACCATTGTCAGTCCGGGAGAATTTTCCCGTGGGATCTGACTGATGAAAAAACCTCTTCTGAGTGGGAAAGGAAGGACCCAGCTTACGGCGTGGCTCCTTCGCCTTAGTAGGCTGAGGAAGAAGGGTGCTCTTACCCCCTGTGACATTTTTAATAATGTCATCCAGGGAAGCACCAAATAGCCTTCCGCCTGTGAAAGGCAAATCCGTCAGGAGCTTCTTAGAGGCCAGGTCAGTAGACGAGCATTTTAACCAGATTAGGCGATGCAAAACCACCGCAGACACCGAGGCCCTAGAAATTAGGGGAGGGAACGTCCATAGTGGCATCGCACACATACACCAGGCCCTGTACCATATGGTCTGCCAGTGTAATGCATTCCGGAGGAAGATTATGCTCCTGCACAGTCTGGTGCATAATCTTCGCCCATTCCGTAAGTGTCTGAGACACCAGGGTCACCGCTACAAGAGGACGTAGTGCGGATCCCAGCATGGTGAACATGGCTCTGCTCACCACTTCCGACCTCCTATCAGTAGGGCCCTTAAAAGCAGGGGTCCCCTCAACCGGGAGAGTCGTGGCTTTATTTAACCGGGCGACCGGGGGGTCGACCACCGGAGGAGAGGCCCATTTCTTAATCAGGCTGTCCTCAAAGGGGTACCTAACCGCCAGACGCTGCGAGACCGCAAAGGACTTCTGCGGTTTGTCCCAAACCTGGTCTATGAATCTTTCAAAGAAAGGTGTATAGGGAAAAACCTTCTTAGAAGGATTAGCTTAAAAAGAACCAAAGGAGACTTACTCCACCATGGGCTCCACAGCCGCAGCATCCAGCTTGAGAG
The DNA here is from genome assembly GCA_029206835.1 of Rana muscosa. NCBI lineage: Eukaryota > Metazoa > Chordata > Amphibia > Anura > Ranidae > Rana > Rana muscosa. Next base: position 212,104,465 of record CM055116.1, read on the forward strand.
TGTCCCTCACAGCATCAATGAGTTCACCAACAAGTGTCCTGTCATGTACTGACCCAGATAAGGAGTCTTCCTCACAAGGAATGTCTTGGTCAAAAATACCCAAAAATTCAGAGCTAGGATCCTGTGCCTCAGCAAGACCCATATCCGAATCAGAGCACTCCCCTGGAGATGGTGGGGGGTGAGGGCGCTTTATAGCTCCCTTGTGCTCGCACACCGCTTCCATCCTGGCAACAAATGATTCCAGGACTGCCGACAACTGGTCCATAGGGACCGCAGGTGCAGTTGCACTGCCAGTTGCTTCTGACATGAATGGGGAAACAGGTGACACTGACTCCATGATACCACCACCCTCTGAGACTTTGTCAATAAATGAGAGAAAAAAGCCCACCCTCCGGCTGCACTGACTGTGGGGGGTTACCCAGGGGACTCACCAACTCGGACAGGACCGCTCGGTTCTGCTGCCTGTGTGCCTCTCTAGCGTGAGTGAACAGTGAGGAGACTGTGAGGAGAATTGCGCTGTTCCAGTCAGCGATAGAGGCCAAACAAGCGCGAAAGAGTGCGCGGCTTCAAGAAAATGGCTGCCGCAATAACAAGTGCGCCACAGAGTGGCCACGGCAAGATGGCCGCCAATGCGGTTTACAATGCAATTGAAAGTACAGTAAAAACATGGCGCCGAACGGCGCGCAAGGCCCAGGCTGACACAGAAAGTACCGCACACCACAATGCAGACCCCTATGGACCCCCATTGGGACAGAGTGACCCCCAGTCAGCACATCGCCAGTCGGTAACAGAGAGTAGCAAAAAAACAAGGGGGAGGCAGGGAAAACCCCCCTACCATAGGAACACACAGTATGTACTCACCTGCTGAGGCAGGAGAAACAGTACTTACCCGTCCAGCTAGGACCCACTGGTGTGTTCCTGACAGGTCTATCATAGTGCAGTACTGAGTAGCTGTCGGTACGGTCCACCGTGAAAGATACAGCACAAATGTTCAGTCGCATGTGGACCTTGGAGCAAAAAGCTCACCGGCCACCCCTGGAGCCATGGGGCATGTCGTGGACTGATATCATGCAGAGCGAGGATCAGCACGCTCGATGGTCGGACTGGGAAGACTATGAGGATAGCAACTACCCAACCTGTTGCCCAGCCGACAGTTGATAGAAGAATCACAAAAATAAAATAATAAAAGTTCAAAAAAATAACAAAATATTTCTTCAAGAGACTGGCTCCGAAGAGAGCCACGTCCTCTCCTCTGCTAGGCAGAGAAAAAATGAAGCTGCTGGCTGCAGGTAGGAGGGTTATGTCCGAAGATACCGCCCCCTGGGTGGGGCTGTTCAGCTCTGGTAATGGAATGTATGTTAAAACATCTAACATTCTGCCTAGTCTTCTCCTATGAGCAGGAACATAACCCACTTTGTCAAGATTGAAGATGCTGTGTCAGTCCATGGACGGTAAGAGAAAAAAAGTTTTACTATCCAAAGTTAAAACAAGGGTAGAAGATTTAATAGATGAAAAGATGAAAGAATGACTGAAGTTCCGCTTTAAGATGCGCTTTTATCACCCTTACTCCAATTGCACCTTCTTTAGCTGCAGAAGCCAGGGGGTACACATGTCACAACTGTAGCAGGAGTTATACACCCTGTTATGGTTGGTGGGTGTAGCACCTGCCAAGCATGACACACTCAAGTGAACGAGGCCACTCTGCAAGTGCCCTGCAACCTTGTGCAATACAGCAAACAAGGGGTTAAATCAGTCAGCATTGTGTTGCTTTCTCATTACCTGCTTTAACCCCTTAGACCCCGCAGAAGGATGCAGTTGCGGGGCACTTGCAGAGTGGCCCCATTTACTTAAATGGGTTGCGATTGGCAGACGGTAGCACCCACCAAAAGCAACAGGGGGTTTAATTCCTGCTGCAGCTTGTGTACTCCTTTGGCTGCTGCCTCAGCAGCTAAAGGGTGTAGGGATTGGGGGTTCACCACCCCTTCCTTATGCATGAATGAGCCCTAAGGGTGCCTCTGCCAGATGCAACTAAGAGTGAGTGTGGAGGCAACATATCGCCTCCTCACCACCTAATTTAAACCCATGATTGTCATGCACTGCACGTGATTGTGAGGCGATAGTAAGGCAATTTGAGGGTTAAATAAGTTGTGAGGAGGCGTCCCTGAGCCCGGTGATCCTTGACTTGTCCCATGTTGTTCAGGCAGATCGCCACCTCTTTAAGGTTGTCTACCTCTGTTATAGAATATAGACAATGTAGCAATATGGGCTATAATTGCCACAAACACCTATTCCCTGCCCTATCTGTGTACCACATTATTCCTCTAGTGCCCAGCGTTATGAGACTGACATCATATCTGTGAGCCCAGCCAAAGGGATAATGGAACTGGAAGTTTCATCAGACAGCTGTTCCCCTGCACGACTATGCATTCGCACTACATATACCAGGGATCTTTGTTGACACCAGAGACGTTGCTTGAAAGAACTATAAAAGAAACCAGAGACCCACCTTGCACTCTCTTCCCCTGGGGCCTTGTGTGTGAAGGACCTCTCCACGCCGTGAGAGTGAGGTCGCAGCCTACCACGCAGTCCACAACATTCCTACCTGACCATGAAGGGATCCAGCACTGCTTGCTGTTCATCGGACATCTGATCAGCACTATCCCTACAGTGCAGTGACTCACATTTCGTGCTCCGCAACGCGTGATCATCACAAGTGGAACTACAGCCAGGACATCCATTCGGAAGTCAGCCGTGGGAAGGCATTGAATCGGACTGGTCGTTGGTGAGAGGGCTATTGCCCAGTTTTGCAACCTTTTCCTTTGTTTCACTGGGACACTGTGCACAGACAGCTTTACCTTGACTTCACTTCACTACACCTTTATCTGAACACTGTACATAAGTTCTTTAACTTAGTCAGTACAAGATATACTACCACTCGGTTTGCTCATACCTCCCAACTTTGTAAAGTCCCTTCGCGGGACATTCTGATGTCCCCTCTCCCCTGCCGGAACATTTAAAAAAAAAAAGGACTTGCAAAAACAAAAAAAAATTTAAGCAGGGGGGGGGGGGGGGCGGTTGGGGCGCGGCGGGGGGCCGCCGATCGGGAGGGGGGCATACTAGTGCACCGATCGCGGGGGGGGGGGGCTCTTACCTGCTGCTGCTCCTCTTCTTCTCTTCATGTTTCCTGCTGTGCGGGAAACATGATAGTCTCGCGGGAGTGCGGGAAGGAGGAGCCTCTGCGGGTAAAACCCGCACAATCCGTGCCAGTTGGGAGGTATGGGTTTGCTCCATCCTATTGGATACAATTAATGAATTAATGAGCTCCGACTGCTGGTGAAAACCATCAGATCTGCAATGGGGACATTCTGTCATTGCTACTTAAAGGGCCCTCATACCATTCATGTTTAGTTTTATTCTCCATTAGGATAAATTATAGAAGTATTGTCAGTGTTGATGCTTGATGCTTAACTTGCTTATCCTTGCAGGTGACGTTCCAGTGGCATCCTATTATCTATAGGTATATATATATATATATATATATATATATGTATTGTGAGGGGGTTAGCTCGGCAGCGGGTGTGTGTGACCCCCGGGATGGGCTCCCCAGACAAAAACAGGCCCAGCAAACGGAGGTTGTGGTTTTCAAAATCAAAAAGGTGCGGTTTATTTTCTATTTACAGTGACAAAACACAGCAAAGCAAAAGAAACATAACCAAAATAAATCCTGGTCAAGTTGACCTCTGACTAAACATACAGGTTTCCTAACTAACAACTGGGATCAGCCTAGTGCTGTCCTAGTCCCTAAGTCCCTGGTTTAGTAAAAGTCCAAACAAATAGCCACACAGGCTTTGCCTCACCGCACAGGGGTTCACTCTCCCTAGACAGTCCACACAGGTCTGGTTCCAGGCATGAGCTAATATCTAATGAAGCTGGGAGTTCTTATAGAGGCCTAAATGAGCTGACAAGCTTCAGCTGGCCTCATCAACTCCCTGTCTGTACGACGCCCCACACTCTCCCTAGAGGTATGAGTCATCCATGAGCCCACTAGCCTTATACAACTCTCCACCTAGTTGTATAAGTCGGCGTAAAGCCTGAATCTGGGCGAAATATATCTACCCCCCTGGATGCAACCAGGTGACTTTACCTTCCTGCTGTCACATACCCCCCCCTCTTGTTTTAACCTCGGGGTTGGAACACCAGCAATCAGGCATTCATGTACTCGAGACAAAGCATCCACATTCCCCATTTGAACGCCAGGGCGATGCTTTACTGTGAAGTTGAATTCCTGGAGGGCCAGGAACCACCTATTCACTCTTCTATTTGTTTCCTTGTTTTGAGCCATCCACTTTAACGGAGCGTGATCCGTAACCATGTCAAAGTGCCTACCTAGCAGGTAGTACCGAAGGGAATCTAGAGCCCACTTCACCGCTAAACACTCCTTTTCAATGGTGGCGTAATTTACCTCATGGGACTTCAACTTCCTGCTGAGGTAAATGACTGGGTGCTCTTCCCCGTTCCAGACCTGGGACAATACTGCTCCTAACCCCACATCTGACGCATCACTTTGTACGACAAAGTCTTTAGAGAAGTCGGGTGAGTACAACACTGGCTGGCTACATAAGGCTTGTTTCAAGAATTGGAATGCTGCCTCAGCCTCGGGGGTCCATTTAATCATGACCGACCCTTTCCCCTTCGTCAGGTTGGTTAGGGGCACAGCCTTAGAAGCAAAGTGGGGAATGAATCGCCGATAATACCCAGCGATTCCCAGAAAGGCTCGTACCTGCTTCTTGCTGTTGGGACGTGGCCAACTCTGGATGGCCTCGACTTTGTTGAGTTGGGGTTTTATTACTCCCCTCCCAATGGTGTACCCAAGATATTTGGCCTCCTCCTGCCCAATGGTACACTTCTTGGGGTTAGCCGTAAACCCCGCTTCCCGAACAGAGTCCAGGACTGCTTGCACTTTTGGCAGATGTGAGGCCCAATCTGTGCTATGGACAATTACGTCATCCAGGTAAGCCGCAGCATACTTCCGATGGGGCCTCAGCATCTGGTCCATTTTCCGCTGGAATGTGGCCGGCGCATTCTGTAACCCGAACGGCATTCTTTTATATTGGAACGCCCCGTCTGGGGTTAAAAATGCGGTTTTCTCTTTGGCCGACTTGGCCAGGGGGATTTGCCAATACCCTTTTGTGAGGTCAAGAGTCGTCATGTATCGGGCTGTTCCCAGCCGGTCGATCAACTCATCTATACGTGGCATGGGGTAGGTGTCAAATTTTGTAACTTTGTTCAACTGACGAAAATCGTTACAAAATCGCCAGCTCCCATCCGGTTTAGGCACCAACACAATGGGACTAGACCAATCACTTTGGGACTCCTCTATCACCCCTAAGTTCAGCATTTTCTGTACTTCCTCCCGTATTGCCTCCCGTCGGGCCTCTGGGATCCGATAGGGTTTTAACTTCACCCTTTCACCGGGCGGGGTAATGATGTCATGCTCTACCCCAGATGTTTGTCCCGGCAGCTCAGAGAATACCTCCTTGTTGCGAAGCACAAACTCCTTAACCTCCTGTTGTTGGGGTTGTGACAAGGTGGCTGCTATTCCAACCTCAGGAATCACGCAACCAGTTTGAGCTGGTGACCAAGTGTCTGCGACTAGGGACTCTCTATCCCTCCAGGCTTTCAACAGATTAACGTGATAGATCTGTTCGGGCTTTCGCCTTCCTGGTTGTCTGACCTTGTAATTCACTTCGCTCACTTTTTCCATTATCTCATAGGGACCTTGCCATTTGGCAAGGAATTTACTTTCAACCGTAGGGACAAGTACCAGTATCCTATCCCCCGGGGAAAAGGTACGGGTCTTGGCTCCACGGTTGTACACTCTCTGCTGTGCTAACTGCGCTTGGGCCAAATGTTCCTTCACGATGGGCATTACCTGTGCAATTCGGTCTTGCATCAGGGCGACATGCTCAATCACACTCCTGTGGGGAGAACTCTCACTTTCCCAAGTTTCCTTGGCAATATCCAACAGCCCTCTTGGGTGTCTCCCATACAGTAACTCAAAGGGGGAGAATCCCATAGAGCTTTGGGGCACCTCCCTAATAGCAAACATCAGATAAGGAAGTAGACAGTCCCAATCCTTTCCATCTCTATCCACCACTTTCTTCAACATTTGTTTTAGGGTTTTGTTGAATCTTTCAACCAGCCCATCGGTTTGGGGGTGATACACAGATGTACGTAATTGCGTCACTTTGAACAATTTACACAGCTCCTTCATAACCCGGGACATAAAGGGTGTACCTTGGTCCGTAAGCAGTTCTTTACAAATACCCACCCGGCTAAACACAAGAGATAGCTCTTTGGCTATGGTTTTGGCCGAGGTATTTCGGAGAGGGATCGCTTCTGGATAACGGGTGGCATAGTCCATTATAACTAATATGTACTGGTGCCCCCTAGCGGACTTGATTATAGGCCCTACCAAATCCATGGCGATCCTCTCAAACGGGACCTCAATGATGGGTAGAGGGACCAGCGGGCTACGGAAATGTGGCATCGGGGCCGACCTCTGACACACAGGGCAGGAGGAACAATAATTTTCTATGTCCTTCATCACCCCCGGCCAATAGAATCTCTGTAATACCCTCTCTCGGGTTTTCTCTGTCCCCAGATGACCTCCAAGAATGTGCCCATGGGCCAACTCCAACACCAACTTCCTGTAAGGTTTGGGCACCACAAGCTGCTCAACGGTTTCTTCTGCCCTTTTTGCCACCCGATACAGTAGGTCCTTCTCTACGCTGAAGTATGGGTAAGTGCAGGTATTATCTGGGTTCACTAACTCGCCATCTATTTTCACTACGTTTTCCCGTGCCTTTATTAGGGCGGGGTCTTTCAACTGTTCTGTGGCAAAGTTTTCCCTGTGAACCTCAAGATCAGAAAACTCCACAGACGGTAGGTTTTCGTCTGAGGAGGTGGGCTCCTCTCCAGTTTCTTGAGTCTCCCCTGCCAATACTGATAAGGGAAATTCCGGAGAGTCCTCACCACTCTCAGGGGAGTTCTGGCTATCACATTCCTGGTACATAGGGGCACCAGTGGGGGGCTCAGGATCATCCCACAGTTCCCAGAACTTCGGAAAATCCCTTCCCACAATGGCGTCATGCGGTAACTGAGATACTAAGCCCACTGGATGAGAGAGGGTACCTTTGGGGGTCTCGAAACACACTGTAGTCACTGGATACTCTCGGGTGTCCCCATGCACACAAATAACAGCTACCTTGCTATTCCCAAAGACCTCTGTTTTAACTAACTCAGCCTTTATCAGGGTCACAAGGCTACCTGAATCCAGCAATACCACAACATTTCTACCATTAACACACATTTTGCATAAATGTTTCTCAGTTCCTCGAATGGCAGTGCATGCGACTGTCGCACACAGCGACTGACGTCTGCCCGTCAGAAAGTCACACTGCATGGGTTCCTCCACAACCGGGCAATTGGCTGCAATATGTCCCGCTTGCCGGCAGCGGTAGCAAACGATCCTTCTTGCCGCCTCTTGAGCCGCTGATTTCCCAGGCTGTTCTCGCCAAACTTGGGGTAGAGCTCCCACCCTCTCACTCTCTCCACCCTCACCCCTTGGAATCCTCTTATCCGCCCCTGGGGATGGTCTGGTCTTAGGGTGGAAAGTCCGAGTGTCTCTGGAAGAGGCCGTCAGGTTCTCTGTAGCCAAGTATTTCTCCACACGATCCACAAGACCATCGGCCGTCTCTGGGTCTCCATGGCTTACCCACTTTTGGATGGCAGTAGGAAGAGCTCTCAAAAACCGATCCATTACAACACGTTCCACAATCTTTGGTGCGGACAAAGTCTCTGGCTGTAGCCACTTTCTGCTCAGGTGAATGAGATCATACATTTGAGACCTGGGGGGTTTTCCAAGCTGGAAAGTCCAGTTATGCACACGCTGAGCCCGGACAGCCTGGGTGACACCCAGCCTTGCCAAAATTTCAGCTTTTAGCATCACATAGTCTTTTGCTTGGTTAGGCTCTAGGTCATAGTAAGCTTTCTGCGATTCACCAGTTAACAGAGGAGCCACCAGTCCAGCCCACTGCTCCTCAGGCCACTTTTCTCTTTCAGCGGTCCTTTCAAATGTGGTCAAAAATACCTCTGGATCATCCTCTCCAGTCATTTTTGTCAATAAACGACTCACCCCAAAGGACGCGGTATTAGTGGGACGGCTTTCCTCACTGGTCTGCGGACGTTGCTGCATTACTGCTTCCATTTGTTGTAGTCTCTGCTCTTGCTTCTGTAACAGGTCTATGAAGCGGGCCTCAGATTGCTGCTGGGCTTGTTGCTGAGCTTCCAGACTCTGTTGGTGAGCTTGCTGCTGGGCTGCAAGGCTCTGTTGATGAGCTGCAAGGCTCCTTTGCAAACCTGCATTTGTCTGCTGTTGATTGGCATTTGCTAGAGCCAGCTGTTTCAGTATCTCCTCCATGCTGGCTTAAAAAAAAACTGCCACTGGTTCTCCACCAACTGTGAGGGGGTTAGCTCGGCAGCGGGTGTGTGTGACCCCCGGGATGGGCTCCCCAGACAAAAACAGGCCCAGCAAACGGAGGTTGTGGTTTTCAAAATCAAAAAGGTGCGGTTTATTTTCTATTTACAGTGACAAAACACAGCAAAGCAAAAGAAACATAACCAAAATAAATCCTGGTCAAGTTGACCTCTGACTAAACATACAGGTTTCCTAACTAACAACTGGGATCAGCCTAGTGCTGTCCTAGTCCCTAAGTCCCTGGTTTAGTAAAAGTCCAAACAAATAGCCACACAGGCTTTGCCTCACCGCACAGGGGTTCACTCTCCCTAGACAGTCCACACAGGTCTGGTTCCAGGCATGAGCTAACATCTAATGAAGCTGGGAGTTCTTATAGAGGCCTAAATGAGCTGACAAGCTTCAGCTGGCCTCATCAACTCCCTGTCTGTACGACGCCCCACACTCTCCCTAGAGGTATGAGTCATCCATGAGCCCACTAGCCTTATACAACTCTCCACCTAGTTGTATAAGTCGGCGTAAAGCCTGAATCTGGGCGAAATATATCTACCCCCCTGGATGCAACCAGGTGACTTTACCTTCCTGCTGTCACAGTATATATATATATATATATATATAATATACTGTTGTTACCATCTGTCTTAACTGACATTACTAGAGTGGTCATTTGGCTGAGCTTGTGCTGCTATTTCAGACTCAGTTGCAACACCATCTCTTTTGTACAAATATATCTTAACCAAAGTATTCCAGTAAATGCTAATATAATATAAACGCATTGAGTGCTGTCTTATTATTTAACCACTTCAATACCATGCACTTATACAGCTTCCTGCCCAAGCCAATTTTGAGCTTTCAGCGCTGTCGCAATTTGAATGACAATTGCGCGGTCATGCTACACTGTACCCAAACAAATTTTTTATCATTTTGTTCCCACAAATAGAGCTCTCTTTCGGTGGTATTTGATCGCCTCTGCGATTTTTATTTTTTGCGCAACAAATAAAAAAAGAGCGAAAATTTTTAAAAAAACTATGTTTTTCTTTGTTTCTGTTAATTTTTTTTGTAAATAAGTACCTTTTCTACTTCAATGACGGCACTGATAAGGCGGCACTGAAGGGCACTGATAAGGCGACACTGATGGGCACCGATGAGGTGGCACCAATGAGGTGGCACTGATGAGGTGGCACTGATGGGCACTGATGATGGGCACTGATAGGCGGCACTGATGGGCACTGATATGTGGCACTGGTATGCGGCACTGATGGGCACTCATAGGTGGCACTGATTGGCACTCATAGGCGGCACTGATTGGCACTCATAGGCGGCACTGATGGGCACTCATAGGCGGCACTAATGGGCACTTTTAGGCGGCACTGATGGGCACTTATGGGTGGCACTGATAGGTGGCACGGACGGGCACTGATAGGTGGGCACTTATGGGCACAGATGGGCACGGATGGGCACTGATAGGTGGCACTGATGGAGACTAGTAGGTGGCACTGGTGACACTGCTGCCTAGCAATGCCAGCCACCACACATTATTTTCTTGGCATGATAGTGCCAGTCAGTGCCCATTTGTGGGCACTGATTGGCATATTTTTTTATGTTTTTTTTATATATTTTTTTTTACTACATGTGGATGGCCATGGGGGCCATCCACATGCTTAGGGCTTCCCTGGTGGTCCTTGGGGGCTTCCCTGGTGGTCCAGTGTGGGTATCCGAGGGGGGGGCTGCGCTGATAAACAATCAGCGCGAACCCCCCCTGTCAGGAGAGCCGCCGATCGGCTCTCCTCTACTCGCGTCTGTCAGACGCGAGTGAGGAAGAGCCGATCAACGGCTCTTCCTGTTTACTTCCTGATCAGCCGTGATTCGACACGGCTGATCACATGGTAAAAAGCCTCCAACGGAGGCTTTTTACCGAGATCAGTGTAGCGGTGGGTCAGACTGACCCACCGCTCCACCGATCGCCGCAATGCGCGCCCCCCCGGGCGCGCGGCGGCTGTTATCCCGCAGGACGTCATATGACGTCCAGTGTGGATAACAGAACCACTTCCCGGACGTCAATTTGCTATTGACTGGGCGGGAAGTGGTTAAAGGTGTTGCAATGATGTCTAAACCCAAAGTGTCAGGTGGGTTGGAAGCTTCACTGGGTCATGGTGATGCAGATGAGCAGGTAAATCCAAGCAGTCCCCTAGGGGGCTGTGCTAAAACTATAAAAAAAAAAAAAGAAAAAGAATGATAGCCCTGGTCATTGTAGCCCAAATGCATGAATGTTACTAAACTCTGCCAAGCCATATAATTCTGTCTGTCCAAGGGGATAATCAGAATTATTGGAAATATGAATTTTGCCAACTTATAAAATTCCTACATGAGCTCAAACCTGCATGAAAACACTTTCACATAGTCCAATCATAGACAGTCTGAGCCTGCCAGTTAGCAGATATGATATGATCACCATTTTTATCTTTGCTTGTGTTTGGGGCATATGAGAGAATTGGATGTCCTGCTCAATTGACTTTTGTTTGTCATTGGAATCCATAGGTTATCTCTAGCGATTGTTCATATGCATAGGCAAGCTGTACTTTAATGCATGACAATTATATAAATCATGTAGATAAGAAATACCAGCCAGACAAAAATTTAAAACCAATTATCTAGTCTCTGGAGTAGATAAATGAAGTGACTGGTGACAATATCCAGCCCATCGTTAGTAGTGCAGGTTGCTACTGCATACAGTGCATTTCTCATTCACTACACACCTCTCCTTTTCCACCCACCAGCTTTATGTGTATTGTCTCTACATTACTGGTAAGTATACCAGAGATATTTGTATTAGTATAAACAGTGGCAACACATTTTTCATTTTTAGAGTACAAAACCTATTAAAGTGGAACTTTAATCAACATTGACTATTTTTAATCCTTATGCTGCTAGAATTAGTAAATAAATAGGAAAGTATACCTTTTTTTTTTTTTAAGTTTTAAACTGTTTTACATTTCTATATGTAGCGGGGTGCTAAATTTAGGGGAAGTGTTTGGGTGGTAGTTATGCCCAAACACCCTAATTTGTCAGGGTTTTGCAACCATTTTATCCGCAGGGAGAGTATTGGTGTACAGTTCCCTGTGGCCTACAGGTGGCGCTGCCATAGTAGGCTAGGGTTGAACCACTAGTACAGGGCTGTGCTTTTTGTGTCCCCTCTCGGCAAATGTACGGTAGGGCGGGGTTAACCTGCTGTGCATGCTGGGGGAGGAGATAAAAGAGGCAGATGCTGCCTGTTCGGGGTTGTGGTTAGTCGGTGGGGTCCTACCCCAGGTTCTTGTTCCAGTCCGCCCTGGGCGCCCTAGGCCCAGGGGCGGGTGTTCTCTGTTCCTGTTCCATCCTGGGCACCTTTAGTCCCAGGGTGAGGTACTACTCTGCTGTTCCTGTCCGTCCTGGGTGCGTGGACTCGGGAATTGCAGCAAAGGCCTGGGCCCAGCACCTTTGGCTGGAGCCCATCGGGGATCGAGGAATCTCAGGGTGCCGCCTTGCGAGGGGACCCATATCTGAGTAGAGGAGGCCGGATGAGGAACCGTTCCAAAGGACTGATGCGGTAGTCACGGTGAAGGAAAGGGTCCCGGTAACTCTCCGGAAGGATGTCTTCTCCCTAGGCCAGGGCCAAGTTCACCAGGTCTGTGATAGAGGCCTTGAGTAAAGCGTGAGTGTCATTTGGCTGCTAGTCTTGTCCTAAATAGACTATCCATTTGAGGCCGAGGCTGTTCGAGAAGCTGAACAGTGAAGTGACTGAGATTGTGCCTGGACCTCTCCCCACATCTTGTGCTGTCCTTTTTCTTGCTCCAACCTTTGTTCCTATCAAGAGACTGTTATTTGCTAAGAGAAGATATAAACTCTCTGTTGGAGTTACATTCACTGGGGGAAACAAGTACTCAAATCTGTTATCCACAGAGGTGAGAAAACATTTTCTGGCTCGACTGTGAAATGACCCACCAACAACACCGCTCAACCTCTTAATACAGGAGAGTACGGGCTTGTGGCATGGTGTGCCCCTTCTTCCTGCGAAGAGCCGAAGAACAAGGAAGGTAAAAGGGGGTCTGTGTGCTACATATAGTTATGTAAAAAATTATTACTTATACACCGCTCAAAAAAATGAAAGGAACACTTTGAAAACACATCAGATCTCAACGGGCAAAAATCTCATGCTGGATATCTATACTGATATGGACTGTGTAATGTGTTAGAAATTAAAGGATGGCACATCATTTGATGGAAATGAAAATTATCCATCTACATAGGGCTGAATTCAAAGACACCCCGAAAATCAAAGTGAAAAAATTATGCAGCAAGCTAGTCCATTTTGCTGAAATTTCATTGCAACAACTCAAAATGGTCCTCAGTAGTTTGTATGGCCCCCAAGTGCTTGTGTGCATGCCTGACAACATCAGGGCATGCTCCTAATGAGACGACGGATGGTGTCCTGGGATATTTCCAGTGGCGGAATTTTCAGGGTCGCAGCAGTCGCAGCTGCGACTGGGCCCTGTAGTTCCGTGAAGTCCGGGGGGCCCGCCCTCCGCCCGTGTGAGGGGCCCGCCCACCGCCCGCCAGTATGAGGAGCCGTTCCGCCGCAGGGATCGGGTGCTGACAAGGCAGTGGATGCAGGGGCGGCACCGCGGCAACCCCCCAAGACTCCCAAGACATCTCCCCTGCCTGCACCTCTGGCTGGCCGTTTAGAGTGCAGTGGGGAGATGTGGGAGGAGGTGGAAGGCGGCGATCGGCAGCTCTATGGTGCCTGTGTGGGCAGCAAGATCTCCCTGGGGTTTGTAGTACTCGAGTGTCAGTGTGTATACAGAGGAGAGGGGAGGGGAGGGGCCTCTGACCCGGGCAGGTATTAGTTTCACTTTCACTCTGCTTGCACAATGTTGCTGATGCCCGGGTCAGAGGCCCCTCCCCCCTCACATGGTTCGGATATAGAACTACTAGCCCCAGCAAGACCCCCCTGCCTGTGAACACCATAGAGCTGCCAATCGCCACCTCCACCAGCCAGGTACAGGGGAACCCCTGCAAGGGGGGAGTCAGCTGTTTGGGGACCCTGATGTAAGAGGGGGGGGGTTTCTGGGGACACTAATGTAAGGAAGGGGGCCTCTGGGGACACTAATGTAAGGAAGGGGGCCTCTGGGGACACTAATGTTAGAGGGGGGCTCTCTGGTGATCCTGGTGTAAGGGGGGGGCTCTCTGGGGACCCAGGTGTAAGGGGGAGCTCTATGTGGACCCTGGTGTAAGGGGGGGCTCTCTGGGGACCCTGGTGTAAGGGGTGCTCTGAGGACCCTGGTGTAAGGGGGGCTCTCTGAGGACCCTGGTGTAAGGGGAGGTGCTCTGGGGACCCTGGTGTAAGGGGGGGCTCTCTGAGGACCCTGGTGTAACGGGGGGCTCTATGTGGACCCTGGTGTAAGGGGGGCTCTCTGGGGACCCTGATGTAAGGAGAGGCTCTCTGGGGACCCTGGTGTAAGGGGGGGTGGCTCTCTGAGGACCCTGGTGTAAGGGGGGCTTTCTGGGGACCCTGGTATAAGGGGGGGCTCTCTGGGGACCCTGGTGTAAGGGGGGGTGGCTCTCTGAGGACCCTGGTGTAAGGGGGGCTTTCTGGGGACCCTGGTATAAGGGGGGGCTCTCTGGGGACCCTGGTGTAAGGGGAGGCTCTCTGGGGACCCTGGTGTAAGGGGAGGCTCTCTGGGGACCCTGATGTAAGGGGAGGCTCTCTGGGGACCCTGATGTAAGGGGGAGGCTCTCTGGGGACCCTGGTGTAAGGGGGGGGCTCTCTGGGCACCCTGGTGTAAGGGGGGGCTCTCTGGGGACCCTGGTGTAAGGGGAGGCTCTCTGGGGACCCTGGTGTAAGGGGAGGCTCTCTGGGGACCCTGGTGTAAGGGGAGGCTCTCTGGCGACCCTGATGTAAGAAGGGTCTCTCTGGGGACCCTGATGTAAGGAGGGGCTCTCTGGGGACACTAATGTAATGTAAGAGGGGAGGCTCTCTGGGGACACTGATATAAGGGGAGGCTCTCTGGGGACCCTGATGTAAGTAGGGAGGCTCTCTGGGGACCCTGATGTAAGTAGGGAGGCTCTCTGGGGACCCTGATGTAAATAGGGAGGCTCTCTGGGGACCCTGATGTAAGGAGGGGCTCTCTGGGGACACTAATGTAGGAAGGGAGGCTCTCTGGGGCCACTAATGTAGGAGGGGAGGCTCTCTGGGGACACTAATGTAAGGGGGGGCTCTCTGGGGACCCTGATGTAAGTAGGGAGGCTCTCTGGGGACCCTGATGTAAGGGGAGGTTCTCTGGGGACCGTGATGTAAGGGGAGATTCTCTGGGGACCGTGATGTAAGGGGAGGTTCTCTAGGGACCCTGATGTAAGGGAAGGTTCTCTGGGGACTCTGATGTAAGGGGAGGTTCTCTGGGGACCCTAATGTAGGAGGAGGCTCTCTAGGGACCCTGATGTAAGTAGGGAGGCTCTGTGGGGTCCCTGATGTAAGGGGGGCTCTCTGGGGAGTCCCCCTATGTGATGGTGTGTGTGGGGGGGGGCGGTATTGAAGGACCTGGCCTTGGGGCGGCAAAGGGAGTAAATCTGGGCCTGGGCATGAGACTGGGGGCAGACACTGAAAAATTAAGTCAGCAGACCTGCTGACACCAATGAGAGAAGGCGAGGGAGGAGTTTTTCTCTCTGCATGGAATACCTATACGGTCTACCCATGAGGCAAGAAGGCATCCTGGCGGGAGATTAGAAGGCACGGTGACCGTGACCGATCGAACGGAATTCCCGGGGAATCGATTGATTGACGGTAAGTGACATTTTGCAGAGCTAAGCAATCGATGCCAACCTCCACCACCTGTGCCTCTTACTGATCCCATCCCCCCACCACTCATCTCATCCCTATCCCCCCATTACTTCTACAACAGAGATGATGGGGGGGATAGGGATGAGATCAGTGGTGGGAGGATGGGATCAGTAAGAGGCACAGGTGGTGGTGGGAGAGGATGGCACCACCACTGCCACTGCAGCCACCCCCCTCAAGTACCACCACTGCCACCCCCCTCAAGTACCACAGCTGCCATCCCCCCTCAACTACCGCCGTTGCAACCCCCCTCAAAAAAAAGTATCAAAATCATGCTTTTTCGAGGGGGGGCCCTTTGTGATTTCTTGCACCGGGGCCCAGAGGTTTCTAGTTACGCCTCTGGATATTTCCTCCCAGATCTGGACCAGAGCATCACTGGGCTCCTGAACAGACTGAGGTGCAACCTTGCGGCACCGGATGGACCGAAACATAATGTCCCAGAGGTGTTCTTTTGGATGTAGGTCAGGTGAGCGTGGGGGCCATTCAATGATATCAATTTCTTCATACTCCAGGAACTGGCTGCATGCTCTCGCCACATGAGGCCGGGCATTGTCGTGCACCAGGAGGAACCCAGGACCCACTGCACCAGCGTAGGGTCTGACAATGGGTCCAAGGATTTTATCCCGATACCTAATGGCAGTCAGGGTGCTATTGTGTAGCCTGTAGAGGTCTGCGTGTCCCTCTATGGATATGCCTCCCCAGACCATCACTGACCCACCACCAAACCGGTCATGCTGAATGATGTTACAGGCAGCATAAAGTTTTCCGTGGCTTCTCCAGACCCTTTCACGTCTGCTCAGGGTGAACCTGCTCTCATCTGTGAAAAGCATGGGGCACCAGTGGCGGACCTGCCAATTCTGGTGTTCAATGTAAAATGCCAATCGAGCTCCACAATGTCCGGCAGTGAGCACAGAGACCACTAGAGGATGTCGGGCCCTCAGGCCACCCCCATGAAGTCTGTTTCTGATTGTTTGGTCAGAGACATTCACACCAGTGGCCTGCTGGAGGTCATTTTGTAGGGCTCTGGCAGTGCTTACCCTGTTCCTCCTTGCATAAAGGAGCAGATACCGGTCCTGCTGATGGGTTAAGGACCTTCTACGGCTCTGTCCAGCTCTCCTAGAGTAACTGCCTGTCTATTGGAATCTCCTCCATGCTCTTGAGACTGTGCTGGGAGACATGGCAAACCTTCTGGCAATGACACGTATTGATGTGCCATCCTGGAGGAGTCGGACTGCCTGTGCAACCTTTATAGGGTCCAAGTATCGCCTCGTGCTACCAGTAGTGACACTGACCCTAGCCAAATGCAAAACTAGTGAAAAACAGTCAGAAAAGATGAGTAGGGAAAAAAAATGTCAGACACCTCCACCTGAAAAAACATTCCTGTTTTGGAGGTCGTCTCATTGTTGCCCATCTAGTGCACCTGTTGTTAATTTAAATTAACAGCAAAGCAGCTGAAACTGATTAACAACCCCCTCTGTATGCACCCCTCCCCCTCTGTATACACCCCTCCCCCTCTGCTACTTAACTGACCAGATCAATATCCCAGGAGTTCTGATTCAAAAGAGTTCCTTTATTTTTTTTGAGCAGTGTATATTGTTTATATTAATAAACAATATATAGGTAAATGTATAGGAATAAAAATAATTTACATTCACCTTCAAAATATCAGTTGTACGGTCATATGGTGGCAGAAGAAAATTATGACATTAAAAATATTTTTTCTTTGTAGCTCCAAGTATATTACAGTCAGCTATTGCACATGTCTCACACATCCTATGAATCATGTTGTCAGTGAATCTGCTGTTAAAGGCTTTGCAAAAGTAAACATAATGCAGGTGCAGACCTACTGCTAAAGGGCAGCAGACATTGTATCTAGGGCAAGATGGTCAACATTATAAACTGACAGCCTGTGTCTTGAAACAGGTCTACCACGGCAGCAATGAGAAAAAGTGTAGCTTCCCATATGCTCCTTCTAGGAAGGCCACATTTTATCCAAGGGTGTAAAAGTTATAAAAAAAAATGCTACTCAACAATGCAGGCTGATAAATGTTTGAAATGTGGATACTTGCTGGACTATCTCTTATCTTTGTTGACAAATCCCCAGCTCTGTAATATCTTCCACCCTTCTCATTTGCAAAATGATTTTCAAGTATAATTGCAAAGTTGACAGTGAGGGGATACAGATTCTATGTCCATTATACCAGGTGGCAGTGGGGGTTCATGAGCCCCATTAGATAGGTGAAGAGTAGAGAAGGGTCCCATTACATTGGTGCCGAATAGAGAAGGGCCTTTTTACATTGTTGGCTAGTGTGATCAATTCAAAGAAAGCCACCCTTCCAGACAGCAAAAGAAAGGTCTTTGCTGTCAAAGGTTACTTATCTGAGAGATGAGAAGTTAGGCTCCACTAGTTCCACAACTCTGGTTCTGCTGAGTGATGACCCCATAGCTATCAGATACAAAGATGTAAAGTTACATGCAAATGAGTGCATTTCATATGACCGTGGTCATTATTTTGCCTTAAGAAAGGGCCCTTGTGAGGCACTAAATGGCTTATGTCACAGGTGTCAAACACAAGGTCCGTGGGCCGAATCCGGCCCTCCAGGCCATTTCATGTGGCCCTCGCACCTCTCCTGCAGCTGCAGCCCTCCTCTGGTCCTACTCCAGACCCTTACTTTCTGCTTTCAAGCAATGAATCTAGCTTCTTTCCAGCAGCAGCATAAGGAAAGGGGGGTACACTGTGATGTAAGGGAGAGTGAGGAACTCAACTTCTGATGGTGGGGTGCCTCTTGACATCTAATATAAGGGGAGGGGATGCGCTGGACATCTAATCTTACAGATACAACCAGCCCTTTTGAGGGCAATCATAATGCTGATGCGGCCCACAATGAAATTTAGTTTGACACCCCTGCCTTATGTGATGCTGTCTTCACAATAAACACATAAAGCGCATTCATTTGGAGTGCTGGTGACTTCAAATCTTTGTATCTGGTTCTGGCACAGCACCATTCATAGCATTCACTCATCATTAACCACTTCCCGCCCAGTCAATAGCAAATTGACGTCCGGGAAGTGGTTCTGTTATCCACACTGGACGTCATATGACGTCCTGCGGGATAACAGCCGCCGTGCGCCCGGGGGGGCGCGCATCGCGGCGATCGGTGGAGCGGTGGGTCAGTCTGACCCACCGCTACACTGATCTCGGTAAAAAGCCTCCGTCGGAGGCTTTTTACCATGTGATCAGCCGTGTCGAATCACGGCTGATCAGGAAGTAAACAGGAAGAGCCGTTGATCGGCTCTTCCTCACTCGCGTCTGACAGACGCGAGTAGAGGAGAGCCGATCGGCGGCTCTCCTGACAGGGAGGGTTCGCACTGATTGTTTATCAGCGCAGCCCCCCCTCGGATACCCACACTGGAACACCAGGGAAGCCCCCAAGGACCACCAGGGAAGCCCTAAGCATGTGGATGGCCCCCATGGCCATCCACATGTAGTAAAAAAAAAAAAATATGTAAAAAAAAACATTAAAAAATATGCCAATCAGTGCCCACACATGGGCACTGACTGGCACGATCATGCCAAGAAAATAATGTGTGGTGGCTGGCATTGCTAGGCAGCAGTGTCACCAGTGCCACCTACTAGTGTCCATCAGTGCCACCTATCAGTGCCCATCCGTGCCCATCTGTGCCCATAAGTGCCCACCTATCAGTGCCCGTCCGTGCCACCTATCAGTGCCACCCATAAGTGCCCATCAGTGCTGCCTAAAAGTGCCCATCAGTGCCGCCTATGAGTGCCCATCAGAGCCGCCTATGAGTGCCAATCAGTGCCGCCTATGAGTGCCAATCAGTGCCACCTATGAGTGCCCATCAGTGCCGCATACCAGTGCCACATATCAGTGCCCATCAGTGCCACCTATCAGTGCCCATCATCAGTGCCCATCAGTGCCACCTCATCAGTGCCACCTCATTGGTGCCACCTCATCGATGCCCATCAGTGTGGCCTTATCAGTGCCCTTCAGTGCCGCCTTATCAGTGCCCGTCATTGAAGTAGAAAAGGTACTTATTTACAAAAAAAAATTAACAGAAACAAAGAAAAACATAGTTTTTTTAAAAATTTTCGCTCTTTTTTTATTTG
Organism: Rana muscosa; assembly: GCA_029206835.1. NCBI lineage: Eukaryota > Metazoa > Chordata > Amphibia > Anura > Ranidae > Rana > Rana muscosa. Next base: position 212,124,001 of record CM055116.1, read on the forward strand.
TTGCGCAAAAAATAAAAATCGCAGAGGCGATCAAATACCACCGAAAGAGAGCTCTATTTGTGGGAACAAAATGATAAAAAATTTGTTTGGGTACAGTGTAGCATGACCGCGCAATTGTCATTCAAATTGTGACAGCGCTGAAAGCTCAAAATTGGCTTGGGCAGGAAGCTGTATAAGTGCATGGTATTGAAGTGGTTAAAGTGGTAGTCAAGTTGTGTCTGACACTTTTACTTACAGGTAAGCTTATAATAAAGCTTACCTGAAGGTAAAATAAATATCTACTAAATGTGCACCATTTAGGAGATCTTCCACTGAGCAGCAGCTGGTGAGGTCACCGGCGCATGCTCTCTGAAAGAACATCATACCGTGCCAGTCCTTCAGCGGTCTGTGCTGTAAACCGTGTGTGCATGCAAGGAAGTGACGTCATCACCGCTTGGCCAGTCAGACAGGTGGAGCCCACAAACCCAAAAGAAAGACCGAGTGAAGATGAAAGCCCTATCAGCATTGACAGCACACCTCTGGAGGGCTTAGATTTAAGGTAAGTCTCTCATAATGTGCTAGTATGCGATGCATACTAGCACATTATGACATTGCCTTGCAGGGTGACATATATTTTTTTATACAAACTTTACTACCGCTATTAAAAGTTGGGTGCTGTGAGGAGCGCAGCTTCTATTTGGACTTTATAGAGTCCCATAACTATCAGTTCTTCCACTGCTCAGTGCTCAAGGAACCTATAGCAATCTTCGGGGGGGGGCCCCAAAGATTACACAGAACTGGTTGAGAAAGACTGTTCTATACCCTGCCACGTTCATTTTTTTTTTCTTGCGTGAAATAGATAGATAGGTAGGGGAAAGAAAATTACAGTAAATATATAACGTTTGCAAAGATTTTCCTATTTATTTATAAATTAAACCTCGATTTTTCCCTTTGGACATATTTCTTTTTTAATCATAACACAGACAGTACTTAAGATTGTTTTTTTCATTTTTATAACACAAACTCGGTGTAAATTTTCCTTCATTAAAACAAACTTGCCACCAAAGAGAAATATGTGCTTAAACCTATATTTCAATGGGAATCATAAAAAAAAAAAATATTTAGGCTGTGAAAAAAATTACATAATTTAGGGATCTACATTATAAAAAAAGAAAACATTCTTCAATTCATGAGGTGATGGTGTTTAAATAAAATGATAACACAAAGTACTGGATTGTTTGTTTAAATACTGCATAGCTATTCACTTGTCAAAATGTCTGTGAAAAATGGTGTCATCCTTTCAGTCGGTTACAATGCTCCCATAGTGTGAAGAATTGATGGATGGATTATAGTCTAACATATTCCAAGACAACAAAGCACCTGGATATCATACATGTTCTTACAGGTCCAGCGAATTGGGTCATGTCAGTGTACATTGTGTCTTCTTTCATCTTAATTCTTGAAAAAATATACACACTGTTGTTCTTATTGGCAAACAACTTGATTTGTACTGTACCTGTATTTGTTCGGGGTCATAAATACCCAACTAAACAATATGAATGCAGTCACAAATTAGAGCTAATCACTGAGATCACCACTCAACTGTAATCTTATCTTTTACCTCTTAAGCCAGTAAATGTAATGAGCTCTCCAAATCTGTATTCATATCTGTAAGATAAACATGTACACCCTTCTCCTTTCAGACACCAGTATCAGTAGGTATGCAAACAAATTTTTTTGGCTTGGCCAAGCGTAATATTTGAGTCTATGGAGGGGAGAGGAGATGAATAGGCCACTGCCACTTATCTTATGTAACCCACATGTATCTATATGATCATACAATTAATTAATTAATTGAGGCTAAACTGATCAATTTGAACAGAAATCTCAAACCAAAGACCCGCCATTTGTGCAATTTAGTGAGCCATTAATTGATTTCAACTCTTCTAAGTTGATCAGTTGTTGAAAGGAAAAAAGAAAACACATTTGGCTGGAGTTGGGCTTCAAAGATAAACCACAGTGATTAGATAAATGTTTCTAACTTGCCTAAAATTAGTCATGCATTTGTTGGGAGCCGGTCTCATTGACATAAACGTTGTCATCTGATCCACCAAAAAAAAGAATTTGGGTAACTGCATGCTATCACTTACCTATAGAATGGCAGCCAGTGATTCTTAGCCATCTCTAATATATATGTAGCACCACCCTCTCCTCTTAGGGTAAAGGAGAGGCACCCATGCCACAAGCCCGTGTCCTTTAGTTTAGAGGTCAGGCGGTGTATATGTACCTGGGTCCCGCAGCAAGTTACCTCCTTCCACTGGTTCCCATCTCCAGAATGTAGAGACGAGTCTGTACTTTTCCCTCTTTAATAAAGTCAATGTCCAAACCACCTAAACTCCAACGTTGAGTTTATTTTTTATCATTGCTTGATAGATAAGAGAGAGTAGATGAGAGATGATAGTTGAACTAGAGCAGATCCAGGCACAGAACTCCCAGATTTATCACCACTCGGTCCCGAGTGGGTACAGCTCACCCGGATAGTCCCTCAATGGTCCTAGCAGCCGGCGTGGAGCTCGAACAAGCAATTTAATTCCTCCAAGGACAAGTTCAGTCTGTCCTCAAAGAGCAGCGGCACTCCGCAGGGTCAGATCTGCGGAGCATAGGATCCTTCCCTCCGACAGGTCACCAGGCCTTTCCCGAGACAGCAATCTAACTATCACTCATCTCCTGTTATGGGACCGATCCTCCCAGGGCTTCCTCTTGGTCGGAGCGGATACCCTCACCCGGGCATCCTAGGACTCCAAAATTCTGCCTGTAGACCCAGTTGAAGATACTGGGCCTACCCGGAACGTTGCGGTCTCGGGCCGAAGGTGCCCGAGACTCCTCAGTCGGGGTACGCACCCCCCTCCTTAGGGGGCACACTCCTCCGGGTACTTGTCCCCGGGTCTCTCCTCCAATGAAAATTGCGTCTGCCTCTTTTATATCCTCTCCCGGCATGCACAGCAGGCAGAACCAGCCTTACGGCATGGTAGCCGAGAGAGGACATCCAATAGCGCCAATACAACCTATGCATAGGTTCAACCCTGACCCAACATGGCAGCGCCACCTGCAGACCACAGGGAACTCCACATAGGCACACAGCAACAAAGCAGAGTCCAGCACAATTAAAAGGCACGAACCATACTAGTGCTCGGGTCATCCCCCTAAATTTAGACATAGAGACCCCCTGAATTTGGAGTACCCGCTATATATATATATTTTACGTTTTTTTATTACCAGTCAAATAAAATTACATATAGAAGTACAGCATTACATAAAATGATCCATACTAGTACACTGATATCCAACACTCAGCATGTATTTATCAAAAAATATAGTTTGTGCATAAAACATAACCACTAAATGTACTCTCCCTATCCCTAGCAGTGTACCACAAAACCTGGTAAGTACCATTCCCCCTCCCCCCCCCCTTTATTTTTCCCACCCCTCCCAACCAGCCTTAAGACCTTGAGGGCAAAAAACAAAAAACAAAACACCATATTTCACACAAGGTCTGTCCACAGTACATACCCACAATAAACATATCACACAATTAATTATCTCAATTTGTTCCCTCTCATAGATCTTCAAATAATAGAGGCCACCTATCGAAACTAAACCTTCCTGAATTTTTTGGGCTTTGTATGTCATCTGATAAAGTGGAATATCCGCATTAACTATTTTCAATAAAATCCCCAAAGTCAGGTTCTCCGTATATAACCACCTCCTAGCTATAAGCTTATAAGCCGAAAATAAAAGAAGTCTAAGGAATAGTTTTGTAGCCACATTCATCTCCTCATCTTCGATAGCTCCTAAGAGACATAACAGAGGAGTGCATACATTGGGGAGACCAAACTTATCAGCGATGAACTCAGTTACCATAGAGCACAAGAGCAGCCGAAATGTTCATGCATATTACAAAAGCAAAAGCAGCAGAAATAGACACCCTCTAATGAAAATACCATGTCAACGAATGAGTAAAGCCAAACATATATTGCTATTGCCACTATAAAACAATACATTTGGCAGATCTGTGCACCCAATTATCTATCTTTATGTACATTAGAAAACCAGCAATGGTCATATCATTGATGTAATAAGTTGGAAATATTTATCTGATACATCTTAAGTAGGGATGAGCTCGGTGTTCGAGTCGAACATAAGTTCGACTCGAACATCGGCTGTTCGACCGTTCGGCGAACATCGAACGATTTGGGCCGTTCGCGCCAAATTCGAGTGACGCGAATGGCCCACAATACACTGCGCCATCGCAGTGCAATCCCGGCGCTGTGATTGGCCAAGCATGCACTGTGACCCCGCATGCTTGGCCAATCACAGCGCCGGCAGCTAGGAGAGCCATAATTGGCCACAGGCAGGTTGCCTGTGGCCAATTATAGCTCAGGGGGTTTAGCACACGCCCCACACTATAAAAGGCCGCCAGCGCGGCGGCCTTGTGTAGTGTGTTCCAGCGCAGGGAAAGAGTTACATAGGCAGGGACAGTGTCAGTGCTATTTGTACCTCAAACTTGTGTGTAGGGAGAGAGAAGGATAGGCAGGGAGAGTGTCAGTGTCATATTCTTTGCTAAACCTTGTGTGCAGGGAGAAAGAAGGATAGGCAGGGGACAGTGTCAGTGTCACATTCTTTGCTAAACCTTGTGTGCAGGGAGAGAGAAGGATAGGCAGGGAGAGTGTCAGTGTCATATACTTTGATAAACCTTGTTTGCAGGGAGAGAGAAGGATATGCAGGGGACAGTGTCAGGGTCATATTCTTTGCTAAACCTTGTGTGCAGGGAGAGAGAAGGATAGGCAGGGGACAGTGTCAGTGTCACATTCTTTGCTAAACCTTGTGTGCAGGGAGAGAGAAGGATAGGCAGGGAGAGTGTCAGTGTCATACTTTGATAAACCTTGTGTGCAGGGAGAGAGAAGGATAGGCAGGGGACAGTGTCAGTGTCATATTCTTTGCTAAACCTTGTGTGCATGGAGAGAGAAGGATAGACAGGGAGAGTGTCAGTGTCATATACTTTGATAAACCTTGTGTGCAGGGAGAAATTGTTGCTAAGCCTCCTGCACATTATACACCTGAAGTTAGCCCGCATTGCTGCTTTTTCCTGGTGTGTTACACCAACAGGCATTTGCAGCACTTACAGCGGGCGGAGTGTGCCTCCTGATCATATTACACCTGAAGTTAGCCTGTATTGCTGCTTTTTCCTGGTGTGTTACACCAACAGGCATTTGCGGCACTTACAGCGGGCGGAGTGTGCCTCCTGATCATATTACACCTGAAGTTAGCCTGTATTGCTGCTTTTTCCTCGTGTGTTACACCAACAGGCATTTGCAGCACTTACAGCGGGCGGAGTGTGCCTCCTGATCATATTACACCTGAAGTTAGCCTGTATTGCTGCTTTTTCCTGATGTGTTACACCAACATTCATTTGCGGCACTTACAGCGGGCGGAGTGTGCCTCCTGATCATATTACACCTGAAGTTAGCCTGTATTGCTGCTTTTTCCTGGTGTGTTACACCAACAGGCATTTGCAGCACCTACAGCAGGCGTAGTGTGATTCCTGCAAAATATACTCCTGAAGCTAGGCCTTATTGCTGGTTTTCCCATTTCCCTGCAGGCCATTAGAATGTCTGGAAGGCAAACAAGGAGAGGCAGACAGTCAGGAGCCAATAAAAGAGGGCAAGCAGGCTCTGCGTCTAGAGACAACAGTGCTGGTCGTGGACGCGGTGCATCGCCATCAGCACGTGGCCATGGGACACGCTTGTCCTTCTTTTCGGCAGCTGGACGTGTTGAGCCGCATCATGCCGAAGACTTGGTAGAGTGGATGACCAAGCCCTCCTCATCCTCCTCATCCTCTCTCACCCAGGCTCAGGGTACTGGCAAAGCAGCTGCCAAAGCGTCCTCTTCCTTGGTATCAATGTCATCATCAGTCACTCCTTCCCTAGACCAACCATGTCCTCCTGAGGAGTCCCCCGAACTGTTCGAGCACAGTGTTGGGTACATGCTCCAGGAGGATGCCCAGCGTTTCGAAGGGTCTGATGATGATACCCAGCTAGAGGAAGGCAGTAGCGTGAGAGCAGAGAGAGGGGATGCTCAAGAAGGACACCAATCTGGCAGTCATGTTCCAGCAGCTGCAGCATACTGCCAGATTGGCTACAGTGATGAGGAGGGAGGGGATGATGAGGTCACTGACTCCACGTGGGTGCCTAATAGGAGAGAGGAGGAGGAGGAGGAGGAGGATGAGGAGGAGGCACATCTCCAACGAGGCAGGATGCCCTTGGGGGGCCAGCGTAAGGGCAGCACACCGACGGAATCACACCGCAGAGCTCCGCCTGTGCAGGGCGCTGCCTCTGCCCGTTATTCAAAAAGTTCTTTGGTGTGGGCCTTTTTTGAGTCGAGTGCATCAGATCGCACAGCTGCTGTTTGCAACATATGTCTCAAGCGTATATCGCGTGGCCAAAACATCACCCGCTTGGGCACCACATGCTTGACCAGACATATGTTGACCTGCCATGCAGCTCGTTGGCAAGTGTATCTTAAAGACACACACCAAAGAACAAAGCGGACCTCTCCTTGCACCGCATCAGCTGGGATCTCCAACCCCACTATACCTTCAGTCCTCTCTGAAACCTGCACTGAGAGGAATGAAGGTGTAGAATTAGGTGTGTCACAGCCAAGTACTTGCGGGCACTCTGCTAGCAGTACACCGACGTCCGATTCTAGCAGGCAAATTTCCCTGCCCCAGCTGCTGGACCGTCGAAAGAAGTTCACTCCCAGCCATCCACATGCCCAGCGGTTGAATGCTAGCTTGGCTAAATTGCTAGCCCTTCAACTGCTGCCTTTTCAGTTGGTAGACTCAGCCCCCTTCCGTGAGTTTGTGCAATGTGCGGTTCCTCAGTGGCAGGTTCCCAAACGCCACTTTTTCTCACGGAAGGCGATTCCGGCTCTCTACCGGCATGTGGAAGGCAATGTCTTGGCCTCGCTGGACAGGGCGGTCAGCGGTAAGGTGCATATTACCGCTGACTCATGGTCCAGCAGGCATGGACAGGGACGTTACCTTTCTTTCACGGCCCATTGGGTCACTCTTTTGGCAGCTGGGAAGGATGCAGGACAAGGTGCAGTAGTGTTGGAGGTTGTTCCACCGCCACGCCTCCAAAATGCTACTACTGGTTGTGACACACCTCTGTCCTCCACCCCCTCCTCTTCTTCTTCCCCCATGGCCTCTTCCTGTGCTTTGTCCTCGGAACCAGCGGTGCTCCGTAGGCGTTCAAGGGGCTACGCAAGTACGCAGGCAAAAAGATGCCATGCCGTGCTTGCGCTGGTGTGTTTGGGGGACAGGAGCCACACTGGGGCAGAGGTTCTGTCTGCTCTGCAGGGGCAGGCCGAGAGGTGGTTGACGCCACGCCAGCTTAAGCCAGGAATGGTAGTTTGCGACAATGGCACCAACCTCCTCTCCGCTCTCCGACAGGGACAACTGACCCATGTGCCCTGTGTGGCTCACGTCCTTAACCTGGTGGTGCAGCGGTTCTTGGGCAGGTACCCGGGCTTACAGGATGTCCTGAGGCAGGCCAGGAAAGTCTGTGTGCATTTCCGCAGATCTTATAATGCCAGTGCTCGCCTGGCTGAGCTGCAAAAGGAGTTGAACCTGCCCAAGAACCGCCTTATATGTGACATGCCCACCAGGTGGAACTCAACGTTGGCCATGCTGCAGCGGCTGCACACGCAGCAGAGGGCCATCAATGAGTACCTGTGCGACTACGGCACCAGGACAGGGTCAGGGGAGCTCTGGTTTTTTTCACCACGCCAGTGGGGCATGATCAGGGATGCATGCACTGTCCTGGCACCATTTGAGGAGGCCACGAGGATGGTGAGCAGTGACAGCGCATGCATCAGTGACACTGTACCTCTTGTCCACCGGTTGGTACATACGCTGCGTGGAATAATGGACAGGGCACTTGAGGCAGAACAGAGGCAGGAAGAGGAGGACTTCCTTGCCTCTCAAGGCCCCCTTTACCCAGACAGTGTTCCTTCTGTCCCACCCATCGCACAGGAAGAAGAGGAGGAGGAGGAGGAGGAGGAGGATTGTGTCAGCATGGAGGTGGAGCCTGGCACTCAGCATCATCAGCAGCAGTTTTTTAGGGATGATTTACAGTCCCAAGAAACCAGTGGACTTGTACGTGGCTGGGAGGAGGTGGCTGCGGATCATGTCTTCCTTAGTGACCCAGAGGACTCCGGACCGAATGCCTCAGCTAACCTATGCTGCATGGCCTCCCTGATCCTGCAAAGTCTGCGGAAGGATCCTCGTATTCTTCGGATCAAGGAGAGGGACCATTACTGGCTGGCTCCTTGATCCATGGTACAAGGGTAAGGTTGCGGACCTTATCTTACCGTCGCAGAGGGAGCAGAGGATGAGACAACTCCGGGAGGCCTTGCAGAAAGGTCTGTGCAACGCATTCCCAGAGACTGGGAGGTTACAAACTCCTGGTCCTGGACAACGAGTTGCTGAGGCTTCGGTCAGTCAAAGAAGGAGCGGTGGGGAAGGTGGCCGTCTGACTGATGCGTTCAGACAATTCTTTAGTCCGCAGCCCCAAGGTATGATCGGTTCCAGCAACCATCGCCAGCGTCTGATATACATGGTGCAGGAATACCTAGGGGCAAGGTCAGACTTGGACACCTTCCCCACCGAAAATCCTCTGGCTTACTGGGTCTTGAGGATGGATCACTGGCCAGAGCTTGCACGGTATGTAATTGAGCTACTGGCCTGTCCTGCATCCAGCGTTCTTTCAGAACGCACATTCAGTGCTGCTGGAGGATTTGTCACGGATCACAGGGTGCGCCTGTCCACCGACTCTGTTGATCGACTGACCTTCATAAAGATGAACCAGTCTTGGATCACCACCAGCTACCAAACACCTGAAGCTGATATAACAGACTAATTTATTTTCAAATGTCACATCCCTTTAAGACTGATGCTGATGCTGAGTGACTGTCCTGTTATGTTGACTGACTATCCTCCTCCTCCTCAATGATCCGATTGATGATGATAGCTTGGAAGAACATTTTTGTTTCTGGGTGCCGCCACCAGTGGCTAAGGCCCAATTTTTCAGCCCCTGTTTAACAGGGGCATGTAATTACAATTTTTTATGCAATGCTTTGCAGCATGGCTCATTCCTGCACTCCAACTAGGGTATCTGGGAGAGGTTGCAGTGTCGTGGCACCAACACCAGTGGCTAAGGCCCAATTTTTCAGCCCCTGTTTAACAGGGGCGTGTAATTACAATTTTTGATGCAATACTTTGCAACAGGGCTCATTGCTGTGGTCCAAGTACAGTATCTGTGAGGGGTTGCAGTGTTGTGGCACCAGTGCCTAAGGCCCAATTTTTCTGCCCCTGTTTAACAGGGGCATGTAATTACAATTCTTCATCTAATAATTCACAGCAGGGCCCATTCCTGCGCCCACCAAGAGTAACTGTGAGGCCTTACAGTGTTGTGTCAACACCACCACCACCACCACCAAAGGCCCAATTTTTCAGCCCCTGTTCAACAGGGGCATGCAATTACAATTCTTGATCTAATAATTCACAGCAGGGCCCATTCCTGCGCCCACCAAGAGTAACTGTGAGGCCTTACAGTGTTGTGTCAACACCACCACCACCACCACCAAAGGCCCATTTTTTCAGGCCCTGTTCAACAGGGGCATGCAATTACAATTCTTGATCTAATAATTCACAGCAGGGCCCATTCCTGCGCCCACCAAGAGTAACTGTGAGGCCTTACAGTGTTGTGTCAACACCACCACCAAAGGCCCAATTTTTCAGCCCCTGTTCAACAGGGGCATGCAATTACAATTCTTGATCTAATAATTCACAGCAGGGCCCATTCATGCGCCCACCAAGAGTAACTGTGAGGGCTCACAGTGTTGTGGCAACACCAACATGTAAGGGGCAAATTTCAGCTGAGTATATACGGCAGGCCCCTACTTTCAAACATCCAACTTACAAACGACTCCTCCTTGCAAACGGAAGGATACAACAGGAAGTGAGAGGAAATATACCCCTAGGAAGGCAAATTCTCTCCTGTAAGAGTAAATATGGGAAAAAAAGTGTCTCCTCTCCACTGATGCTTTATCACCAATTCTTGTTTCAATAAAAACCCCAAATTTTCAAAAAACATTTGTCATTAGGACGGAAAGTGAGGTGAACTGTTCTGAACAGGTGCACACTGCACAGACAGCAAAACAAATGTTACAGGGGTGATAACCCTTCCCTATGTTTTCCAAAAAGCTTAAAAATAGATTTCTTGGCTGGAGCTACACTTAAACAATGTACCTGTTCAAAATTACAAACAGATTCTACATAAGAACAAACCTACAGTCCCTGTCTTGTATGCACCGCCTGTATACGGCTGTTCAGAGTATATAGGGCCTTTTTTATTTTGTGTGCTGGGTTCCCCTATATATCCATACAAGACCCAAAGAGGCTGGTAATAGGCTGGGGTGGGGGTGATGGGGTAGCTATGCCATTTTTCTTATAGATATTCATCCATATTACCGGGACCAGACATTACATTAAAGCTGCAAGCAGTTTTAAATGGCTTTTTTTCCTTTAGAAATGTCATTTTGTGCAGGGACAGTTCTAAACACGGGAAACACGTGGCACTTCACAGGCATACTTTAGACACCCCCCAGGTGCGATATTTAAAGGAATATTTGACTTCTTTTTTTTTCACTTTATGCATCATTAAAATGACTGCTCCCGAAAAACTGCCGTTTTTAAAACTTTTTTTTGGATTGATACATGTCCCCTGGTGCAGAACCCGGGTTCCCAAACCCTTTTTAGGACAATAACATGCATAATAGTCGTTATAATTAGCACTTTAGATTTCGAACGTTCGCATCCATTGTATTTCGGTCCGTTCGCGGGTTCTGGTGCGAACCGAACCCAGGGGTGTTCGGCTCATCACTAATCTTAAGGTGATTGTAGCCATATTAGTGAATCTGCAACAACACAGTTAAGATTGCACAGTTAAAATTGCAGAAAAAGCTTATGGTGGTCTGTCCCCTTATTTTCGGCCAAAGCACTAATGAAACCTAAATTGGTTCTAAAAGACAGAAGTTTTTTTTTTTATCTTAATGCATTCTATGCATTAGGATAAAAAGCCTTCTGTGTGCAGCAGCCCCTCTCAACCCCCCTAATACTTACCTGAGCCCCATCTCAATCCAGCGATGTTGCACAAGAGACTCAGTTGTCCGGAACTCTCCCTCCTGATTTGCTGAGACAGCAGTGGGCGCCATTGGCTCCCGCTGCTGTCAATCAAAGTCAGTGAGACAATGAGGAGAAAGAGGGGGCGGGGCTGAGCTGAGGCTCTGTGCCTGAATGGACGTACAGAGCAGCGGCTCGACTCGGTGCCCCCATTGCAAGCTGCTTGCTGTGACGGCACTTGGCAGGGGTGAGGTGCCAGCAGTGCCAGCGCGGGATCTGTGAAGAGGAGGATCTGGGCTGCTCTGTGCAAAACCACTGCACAGGGCAGGTATATAAAACATATTTGTTATTTTTAAACAAAAAAAAAGACTTTAATATCACTTTAAGCTGGCCATGCACTGTACAGATCTCGAACAGTTCCTGACAAACTATCAGAAAGTTGCTTAGTTGATGGCCCCTTCACCAACCTTGCACTTGACATCTCTCAAATAAAAAATTGAAGGAGCCAGGCAAATAAATGTGGGGCAGCTGCTATTTGGATATTTTAACAGCTGGAAAAATGAATAATTGAACAGAATTCTCTAAAATAGAAAAAAACTAAACCATCCAAATTTTAAAACATCTATATGAAGGAAAGTCAATTATAAGTCTTTTCAAATCTCCAGTAGATAACATAAAAAGGGTGCTAAGGAAGAAGAAATATTGCTTTATTCTGTACTAGGGATGAGACAAACACCCCCGGTTCAGTTCGCACCAGAACCTGCGAACGGACCGAAATTTCGCGTAAACTTTAGAACCCTATTAAAGTCTATGGGACTCGAACGTTCGAAATCAAAAGTGCTAATTTTAAAGGCTAATTTGCAAGTTATTCTCCTAAAAAGGGTTTGGGGACCCGGGAGCAGTGATTTTAATGATGCATAAAGTGAAAAAAAAAAAAAAAGTGAATTATTCCTTTAAATATCGTACCTGGGGGGTGTCTATAGTATGCCTGTGAAGTGGCATGTGTTTAGAACTGTCCCTGCACAAAATGATATTTCTAAAGGAAAAAAAGTCATTTAAAACTGCTTGCGGCTTTAATGTAATGTCTGGTCCCGGCAATATGGATGAAAATCATTGAGAAAAATGGCATGGATACCCCCCCCCCCCCCAGCCCATTACCAGCCCCTTTGGGTCTTGTATGGATATTAAGGAGAATCCCGCACCCAAATTATAAAAAGGAAAGGCGTGGAACAGCAGTATACAGGCAGTACAGGCAGTGCAACAAGACAGGGACTGTAGGTTTGTTGTTACGTAGAATCTGTTTATAATTTTGAACTGGTACATTTTTAAAGTGTAGCTCCAGCCAAAAAATCAGTTTTAAGCTTTTTGGAAAACATAGGGAAGGGTTTTCACCCCTGTAACATTTGTTTTGATGTCTGTGCACCTGTTCAGAACATTTCACCTCACTTTCCGTCCCAATGACAAATATTTTTACAAAATTTGGGGTTTTTAGTGAAACAAGGATTGGTGATAAAGCATCAGTGGCGATGAGACACCTTTTTCCCATATTAACTCTTACAGGAGAGAATTTCCCTTCCTAGGGGTAGATTTCCTCTCACTTCCTGTTGTCTCCTTCCGTTTGCAAGTAGGAGTTGTTTGTAAGTTGGATGTTTGAAAGTAGGGGCCTGCCGTATATACTCTGCAGAAATTTGGCCCTTAGGTGTTGGTGTTGCCACAACACTGTAAGCCCTCACAGTTACTCTTGGTGGGCGCTGGAACGCCCTGCTGTGAACTATTATATTAAGAATTGTAATTACATGCCATTGTTGAACAGTGGTAGGAAAAATTGCAACACCTCACAGATACTCTAGTTGGAGCGCAGGAATGAGCCCTGCTGCAAAGTATTGCATCAAAAATTGTATTTACAGGCCCGTGTTAAACAGGGGCTGAAACATTGGGCCTTAGGCACTGGTGCTGGTGCCACAACACTGCAACCCCTCACAGATACTCTAGTTGGAGCGCAGGAATGAGCCCTGCTGCAAAGTATTGCATCAAAAATTTAATTGCACGCCTCTGTTAAACAGGGGCTGAACAATTGGGCCTTAGCCACTGGTGGCAGGGCCCAGAACCAAAAATGTTCTTACAAGCTATCAGCATGATCATTAAGGAGGAAGAGGATAGTCACTCAGCATAACAAGATAGTCACTCAGCATCAGCATAGGCAGTCTTGAAGGGATCTGACATCTCAAAAAAAAAATATTCGGTTACATCAGCATCAGGTGCTTGGTAGCTGGTGGTGATCCAAGACTGATTCATTTTTATGAAGGTCAGTCGATCTACCGAGTCGGTGGACAGTGATCGGTTACAAAGCCTCCAGCAGCACTGAATGTGCGTTCCGAAAGAACGCTGGATGCAGGACAGGCCAGTAGCTCAGTTGCATACTGTGCAAGCTCTGGCCAGTGATCCATCCTCAAGACCCAGTAACCCAGAGGATTTTCGGTGGGAAAGGTGTCCAGGTCTGATCTTGCCCCTAGGTATTCCTGCACCACGTAAATCAGATGCTGGCGATAGTTGCTGGAACCGATCATACCTTGGGGCTGCGGACTAAAAAATTGTCTGAACGCATCGATCAGACGGCCACCTTCTCCACCGCTCCTTCTTTGACTGACCGAAGCCTCAGCAACACGTTGTCCAGAACCAGGAATTTGTAACCTCCCAGTCTCTGGGAACGCATTGCACAGACCTTTCTGCAAGGCCTCCCGAAGATGTTTCATCCTCTGCTCCCTCTGCGACGGCAAGATACGGTCCGCAACCTTACCCTTGTAATGTGGATCAAGGAGGGTTGCCAGCCAGTAATGATCCTTCTCCTTGATACCACGAATATGAGGATCCTTCCGCAGGCTTTGCAGGATCAGGGAGGCCATGCAGCGTAGGTTTGCTGAGGCATTCGGTCCAGAGTCCTCTGGGTCATTCAGGATGACATGATCCACAGCCACCTCCTCCCAGCCACGTACAAGTCCATGGGTGTCTTGGGACTGTAATTGATCCCTTGAAGACTGTTGCTGATGCTGAGTGCTAGGCTCCACATCCATGCTGACACAATCCTCCTCCACCTCCTCCTCGTCCTCTTCCTGTGTGATAAGCAGGCCAGCAGGAACACTGTCTGGATAAAGGGGGCCTTGAGAGGTAGGGAAGTCCTCCTCTTCCTCCCTCTGTTCTGCTTCAAGTGCCCTGTCCATTATTCCACGCAGCGTATGCTCCAACAGGTGGACAAGAGGGACAGTGTCTCTGATGCATGCACTGTCACTGCTCACCATCCTTGTGGCCTCCTCAAATGTTGCCAGGACAGTGCATGCATCCCTGATCATGACCCACTGGCGTGGCAAAAAAAAAACAAGCTCCCCTGACCCTGTCCTGGTGCCATATTGCAACAGATACTCATTGATGGCCCTCTGCTGCGTGTGCAGCCCCTGCAGCATGGCCAACGTTGAGTTCCACCTGGTGGGCATGTCACAGATTAGGCGGTTCTTGGGCAGGTTAAATTCCTTTTGAAGGTCAGCCAGCCGAGCACTGGCATTATATGACCGGCGGAAATGCCCACAGACTTTCTTGGCCTGCCTCAGGACATCCTGTAAGCCCGGGTACCTGCCCAAGAACTGCTGCACTACCAAGTTAAGGATGTGAGCCAAACAGGGCACATGGGTCAGGTGTCCATGTCGAAGGGCGGAGAGGAGGGTTGTGCCATTGTCGGAAACCACCATTCCTGGCTTAAGCTGGCGTGGCGTCAACCACCTCTGAGCCTGCCCCTGCAGAGCTGACAGAATCTCTGCCCCAGTGTGGCTCCTGTCCCCCAAGCACACCAGCTCAAGCACCGCATGGCGTCTCTTTGCCTGCGTACTTGCATAGCCCCTTGAACGCCTACGGAGCACCGCTGGTTCAGAGGACAAAGCACAGGAAGAAGAAGAGGAGGGGGTGGAGGAGAGAGGTGTGTCAGAATCACCAGTAGTAGCATTTTGGAGGCGTAGTGGCGGAACAACCTCCAACACTACTGCACCTTGTCCTGCATCCTTCCCAGCTGCCAGCAGAGTCACCCAATGTGCCGTGAAAGATAGGTAACGTCCCTGTCCATGCCTGCTGGACCGTGAGTCAGCAGTAATATGCACCTTACCGCTGACCGCCCTGTCCAGTGAGGCCAAGACATTGCCTTCCACATGTCGGTAGAGACCTGGAATCGCCTTCCGTGAGAAAAAGTGGCGTTTGGGAACCTGCCACTGAGGAACCGCACATTCCACAAACTCACGGAAGGGGGCAGAGTCTACCAACTGAAAAGGCAGCAGTTAAAGTGCTAGCAATTTGGGGGGCGTGGCCAGCGCGGCATGTGAGCAGTCGCATCTTCACAGAGCTCCCGCTTTGATCCTACACTGATCCGGTATCCGGCACCGCAGAACACCCTTTTTTTCGCCATCCGAACCTGGGAGAGTCCCCTCATCACCCGGCGGCCACTTAGGAACTTCACAGAGGCATGATGACCCGAGGACAGAGAGGAGAAGGATCCAAGCAGGATTCCCAAAATGGCGCCGCCCCGCCATCAGCACAGAGGGGACGCGCTGCAGAGAAGACAAACGAGGGGGGGAGTAAGCAGTTGAAACCACCCAAGGATCCTCTCAGAGAACCCCCTAAAGATATGAGGTACTATGCACAAAAAATGACAGGGAACCTGAACTTGGCAGGAGCGCTGCCCCTGGAAGAGGGAGCCGCATGCAGTGACACTGACATGGAGGAGGGGGGGCGAGTGCTGGGAGCGGGCGCCATGATAGCTCACTTGCAGGAGGACAGTGAAGAACCTGATGAGGAGGGAGGTGAACAGCCTACTATGGCTGACTTACTAAGAGCTGTTAATAAATGCACAGCCTCTGTGAATGGCCTGCAAGCCCGCTTTGGGAACCTGGAGGAAGGAGTATGTCTGATTAGACAAGATATTCAAAAAATTAGGGAAAGAACCACAGCAGCTGAGAGCAGGATAAGTGATATAGAGGACAGACTCCCCGAACTGACCAGAGATGCCCAATCCACTGCACGCCTAGCCAGGGCTATATATATGAGGGCAGAAGATTTTGAGAACCGCCTCAGGTGCAATAATGTTCGCATAGTGGGGCTGCCGGAGAAAGTGGAGGGTCGGGACCCCACACAATTTGTGGAACAGTGGATGGCAGATCTATTTGGCAAGGAGGCGTTCACTCATTTGTATGCGGTTGAGAGGGCCCACCGAGTGCCTACCAGACCTCTCCCACCGGGTAACCATCCTCGCCCGATGCTGGCCAGACTGTTAAACTACAGAGATAGAGAAATTATATTGCGGCTGGCCAGGGAGAAGAAGAACATTCAATTCAATGGCACAAGGGTCTCCTTCTACCCTGACTTTTCCCCTGCAGTTCAGAAGAGCCGGGCGCACTTTGCTGACATCAAGAAACGCTTGCAGAAGCTGCAGGCACCCTATGCCATGCTTTACCCTGCGAGGCTCAGAGTCATCCTGAGGGGCCAAGCACACTTTTTTGAAAACCCTGCAGATGCCTCGGACTGGCTGGATGCCAACGCGGGAGCATTTCACCAAAGACCCCCCGAGGATGATGACTGATGGGCCTGATAAGTTCTTGCTGATACCGCCCTACCTTTTCCTCGGCTGAGGATAGTGCTGGATACGAACATTGATTATTTTCACTTAATGCGAGTTCGGAAAAGTGTTTATTAATGGCACTGCTTAATTCACGGATTGCCTGTAAATGGACGGCCATGTTGGCTGTGTCCATGGACTGTTCACGGGACCCGTTGTCCCAAGCAAATCGGGAGTGCCCGTTGGCACCCCAGAACCTGTATTTTCTAGAGGGTCACGCGAAGAAGGCTCTTATATCTGAAAGGCCTGTTGGCCTACTACGGACAGGGTCTGTAAGGTGGTTCACCGCACCGTTGTGCGCACTGGGTTGCTACGGCAACACGAGAATTTGTTCCAGAGCAGACAGTTTCTATTTTCAGACTTGCAGAGTTCCAGTTCCATCTATTAACTGGCAGTCTATGCCGCCCCGGATGCCTTCCCAACCTGACATTTGGGGTCTTCCCCCTGATGATTACATGCTTGATTTCCCCTGATGGAAACTGTCACAGTGTTGTCCTGGAACATTAGGGGGTTACAGGATCCTCTGAAACGTACTATGGTGTCCTCCCTGATGAGGAAACGCCTGCCTGCCATCTGTGCCTTGCAGGAGACACATCTGACTGCTGATTCTAAGTCGTGCTGAACTATCGGTGGGTGGGCAGAGCGTATCACTCCACTCACACTTCCTATTCCAGGGGTGTGAGTGTTTTGATACACAGCTCCATAAATTTTGAAGAGCTCGGCTCTATGGTTGATGATGAGGGCAGATATGTTTTTCTCATGTGCAGACTGTTTACCTTTAAATGTATTCTTGCTTTTGTGTATATACCTCCTCCGTACAATAACCAGGTGTTGAGAGCCTTAATGGAGTTTCAGTTGCGGTTCCCGGAGGTGCCTTTGTATGCCTTCGGGGATTTCAACTGCTTTATGGACCCTTTGCTAGATAAACATCCCCCGGGGGGAGGAGGGAGGGGGAAGTATTGCACGGCCCTAAGGAAATTTATAGAGGAGGTGGGGTGGACGGACCCATGGAGGGCAAGGAACCCGGGAGTGAAGCAATTTTCATGCTTCTCAAAGGGCAATTCGTCTTTGTCCAGGATTGATTTATGTATATGCTCTTATGCGGCTGGGCGCTACGTTTCGGGGATGAAGTATGCTCCCAGAAGCGTATCGGATCACTCGCCACTGATTGTGTCTTTGGAGGTGCGTCCCCCTTCCGCAGCGGCCAAGGCCCCGTGGAAGATGAACGCCTTTTGGATGAATCTCTTTTCGTCTCATGAACAGATAGAGTCCCAAATTTTGGAATTTTGGCGTATTCATGAGGCCCCTGAGACTGTGTCCAGGGATTGGGAGGCCTTTAAAGCTGTTTTGAGGGGTATATTTATTACAGAAATACAGGCTATTAAGATGAAGACTCATGCTCGGAGGGAGGGAATGGAACTGTTGGCCAAGGAACTAGAGGGCACCTATGTCACGGACCCGTCTGAACTGAATAGAAAGGCGTGGCTGTCGGCGCAGGATGCCTTGTACCGGGTCACGTCTTCAGGCGCAGAGAGTAAGCGCTTTTTTCAGAAGGTGGCTTTCTATGAGGAGGGGGAGCACACAGGCCGCATGTTGGCGACCATTGCCCATTCCCAGCAGCTGTCCCCTTCAATTGGAGCACTACGTGCTCCCTCGGGAGTGGTGACTAACTCCCCAGACCAAATCTTGACAGAGCTTGGTCATTTTTACTCTTCCCTTTATGAATCCAAGCGTACGTATTCGTTAGAGTCTTTAGATGACTACTTGGACCATGTCCCTCTACCTACCTTGACGGACTCCGCTAGAGAGGAGCTTGATGCCCCTTTGACCCTGGGTGAGCTGCAGATAGCGACTAACATGTTTCCTAACTCGAAGGCACCGGGAGATGATGGGCTTCCTGCCGAAGTGTACAAACAGTATGGAGAGCAGGTGCTACCGCACCTGCTGAGAGTCTTTAATGCAGCAAAGGTGACCGGTATCCTCCCCCAGTCCATGACCAGAGCTAACATTGTTTTAATTCTGAAACCAGGCAAGGACCCCTTAGACCCGTGATCGTACAGGCCCATTTCGCTCTTACAAAACGATGTTAAGATCCTGGCCAAGGCACTGGCAGTGAGACTAAATAAGGTTATATCTACTATAATTCACTCGGATCAGTCTGGGTTTATGCCCCAAAAATCGACAGCGATAAATCTGCGTAGACTTTATCTGAACATTCAATCGCGGGCGGACAATGTAGGTGACCGGGCATTGCTATCCCTAGATGCCCATAAGGCGTTTGATAGCGTCGAATGGGACTATCTGTGGGCGGTAATGAGGAAGTTTGGGTTTGGGACCGAGTTCATTCAGTGGGTGCAGCTGCTGTACTCTTCACCGGTAGCGGCTATACGGGAGGGGGGAAGGATTTCGCATACGTTTAAATTACATAGAGGCACACGACAGGGCTGCCCCCTCTCCCCACTCCTGTTTGCCCTGGCCATTGAGCCGTTAGCTGCCTTGATTAGGGACTGTCCCTCAGTGCAGGGATTTCGATATGGGGATCTTCAGGAGAAGATCCTGTTATATGCAGATGACACTATGCTTCTCCTTGGGGATACCTCCACTTCACTGACTGTGGCCATGGCTATAGTGCGGCAATTCGGTACATACTCCGGGTTAGTTATTAATTGGACTAAGTCCTCCCTCCTGTTGTTGGATCGGGATCCTTCGGCATTCTCTCCGACCTTGCAGGACATCCCTGTTGCTAAGTCCTTTAAATATTTGGGCATCCAGGTCACAGCTTGCTTGCTCGAATATGTTAACCTTAATCTCACCCCTCTGATCAACCGCTGTCGCGATCGGGTAAAGGTGTGGAGAAAATTGAGGCTGTCACTGGTGGGGAGGGTGAACCTGATAAAAATGATCCTTATGCCGCAGCTGCTGTACGTACTACACAATTCCCCCATGGTTATCCCTCTGAAAAGTTTAGAATTATTAATTCGATCTTTCGATCACTTATATGGCTCTCCAAACCCCCTAGGGTCAAGCTTGAACAATTGCAGCGCCCCAAGGACAACGGGGGATTGGCATTGCCCAATCCCTGGCTGTACTATTTAGCTTCACAAATGCAGCATATTGCACGAGTTATATCCCCTCGCCAGGACCTGGCACTGAATTTGATGGACCCCTCGGTCCAACTACTTAGTTACACGACGGGGGGAGGGGGGGGTGGCGGATGGTCTGGAGGCCCTGAGGTACAGTAAATCTAACAAGCTCTTCCCCACGTATGCACTCATGCAAAAAATTTGGAATAAGGTCCGGATGCTTCAGGGAGTGACTGGCTTTACCGTCTACAGTCCTATATGGGAAAACCAATACTATAGGGAAATTGTCAAATTGCCGTATGGACAGAGGTGGGCGCAGTATGGGGTGTCACATATGACTCATATATTTAGAGATGGCAGGTTAAAGACTTCAGGAGCTAAGGATGGAGTTCCGACTGCCGGTCTCCATGCAGTTTTACTATCTCCAGCTTAGACACGCAGTTGAAGCGCAGAGGGAGACGGACGTTTGGTCCTTGGACTCGGCGCCGGTCTTCAACTGCTTGTTTGAGGCGACGACATATAAGGGGTTCATCTCTTGCTGCTATGCCAGGTTGCTTAACCTCTTTCTACAGGGCGCCCCCTTGAGGGCAGTGTCCCTGTGGGAACAGGACGTGG
Source organism: Rana muscosa (assembly GCA_029206835.1). NCBI lineage: Eukaryota > Metazoa > Chordata > Amphibia > Anura > Ranidae > Rana > Rana muscosa. Next base: position 212,144,570 of record CM055116.1, read on the forward strand.
GCGCGTTCGAGGAAGAGCAGTGGGAGGAGGCTTTACAAGCGGTCCCCTCGTGCTCCCTGAACGTGGCTCATAGGTTGTCTCAGCTCTATATTCTTCTGAGGGTTCACTACACACCGGCTAGATTGGCCCGCATGGGGGTGACCCCCGATCCGTCCTGCACCAGGTGCTACAGGGATCACGGGGATCTCATTCACTTGCTGTGGAGATGCCCGAAGCTTCACTTGTACTGGACACGGGTCGTTGGCACTATCAATGGCGCTTTCCACTCTCAGATACCACTGGACCCTCGGGTCTGCCTGCTGGGGATACTAGATCACCTCCAGTTGGGGGGTATCCCCAGGCAGGCTATTAGTAGGGCCTTATTCCAGGCCCGTCTGATGATTTTGAGACATTGGAAAGATACTGTGGCGCCCACGGTGCAGGAGTGGATCACACAGATGGGGGTTACGCTTAGGATGGAAAAACTTGTCTACCAACGCAGAGGGACTTGTACAAAATATGACAAACTATGGGACCCATGGCTGAGTGTTCCAGGTTTGGCACCTTTGGATTTGATATATGATCGATTGTTCTGACCTGGTTCAGGACCAGTATACAGGAGATGACTGTGATCTGGGGGAGGGCAGGTGGGGAGGGTTGAATAAAGTGTATTTGGGTGTGCTGAGTCACACTGATTTGTCATACTGTTGGTTATCTGGAACTGTGCGAGGATGTATTCTGTCTTTTGTTTTTACAACTGCTCAATAAAGAACTTGTTTGAGAAAAAAAAAAAGTGCTAGCAATTTAACCAAGCTAGCATTCAACCGCTGGGCATGTGGATGGCTGGGAGCCAACTTCTTTCGGCGGTGCATCAGCTGGGGTAGGGAAATTTAACTGGTACAATCTGACGTCGTTGTACCGATAGCAGATTGTCCGCAAGCACTTGGCTGTGACACACCTAATTCTACAACTTCATTCCTCTCAGTGCAGGTTTCAGAGAGGACTTAAGGTATAGTGGGGTTGGAGATAGCAGCTGATGAGGAGCAAGGAAAGGTCCGCTTTCTTCTTTGGTGTGGGTCTTTTAGATGTGCTTGCCAACGAACTGCATGGCAGGTTGACATATGTCTGATCAAGCATGTGGTGCCCAAGGGGGTGATGTTTTGGCCACGCGAGATACGCCTGAGACATATGTTGCAAATAGCAGCACTGCGATCTGATGCACTCGTCTCAAAAAAGGCCCACACCAAAGAACTTTTGGAATAACGCGCAGAGACAGCAGTGGCCTGCACATGCAGAGCTCTGCGGTGTGATGCTGTCAGTGTGCTGCACTTAAGCTGGCCCCTGGAGGGCATCCTGCCTCGTTGGAGATGTGCTGCCTCCTCCTCCTCCCTCCTATCAGGCACCCACGTAGAGTCTGTGACCTCATCATCCCCTCCCTCCTCATCACTGTAGCAAACCTGGCAGTATGCTGCAGCTGGGGGAACATGACTGCCAGATTGCTGTCCTTCTTGGGCACCCCCTCTCTCTGGGCTCACGTAACTGCCTTCCTCTGGCTGGGTACCATCATCGGAGCCTTCAAAACGCTGGGCATCCTCCTGCAGCATGTACCCAACACTGTGGTCAAACAGTTCGGGGAACTCCTCAGGAGAACATGTTGGGGCTAGGGAAAGAGTGACTGATGCCATTGAGCTGAGGGAAGAGGCCGCTTTGGCAGCTGCTTTGCCAGACAAAGTACCCTGAGCCTGGGTGAGAGTGGATGAGGAGGATGAGGACGGCTTGGTCATCCACTCTACCAAGTCTTCGGCATGTTGCGGCTCAACACAGCCAGCTGCCGAAAAAAAGGACAAGCGTGTCCCACGGCCACGTGCTGATGAGGATGCACCGTGTCCACGACCAGCACTGTTGCCTCTAGACACAGAGCCTGCTTGCCCTCTTTTATTGGCTCGTGACTGTCTGCCTCTCCTTGTTTGCCTTCCAGACATACTAATGGCCTGCAGTAAGATGTAGCTGCACAAAGGTGGGATGTATATATATACAGTATATCTATACTGATTTTACTGCAGCTAGCAGAATCAACTGCCTGCTGTGGTATTAGTATGAGAACACCAGCAATTGTCTTCAGTTAGTTTTAGGTGCACACTGTGCAGAGGACAAAGTACACTAACTGAAAATACTTGCAGCTCCCTGACTGTGGTATTTTTATGAGAACACCAGCAATTGTATTGAGGTAAGCTTTAGGTGCACACTGTGCAAAGGACACTAAAGCAAAATACTGCATCTCCCTGCCTGTATTTGTATCAGAACACCAGCAATTGTATTGAGGTAAGCTTTAGGTGCACACTGTGCAAAGGACACTAAAGCAAAATACTGCAGCTCCCTGCCTGTATTTGTATCAGAACACCAGCAATTGACTGTAATTTATTGAAATATGCTTGTGGTATTGAGATTGGTAACATTTGCAATTTATATACTATTTTAGGTAGAATTGCCATTTTATAGATATTTTTTCTACCACTCCAGGATAGTTGTCCCGGTGCTATTCTATTGAGTTCAGCTTTGATGTCGTTTAATAGTGGGATAAAGTTGGCTTTATATAATGTCTCAGTAGTAGTTGTGATCTTAACACCGAGGTACTTCAGTTCTTTTGTTCCCCATCGGAATGGGAAGTCTTTTTGATAAGTATTCCTTTCTGCTTTGGGAATATTAAAACTCAAAGTTTCGGATTTGGCCGAGTTTATTTTAAAATTAGACATATTTCCGAATTCTTTTAGGGCTTTCATTAAATTAGGTAGAGTTATTCTAGGGTGTGTTATATAAAATATGATGTCATCAGCATATGCTGCAAGTTTATGCTCTTCTTCCCCTACTTTTATCCCCCTTATATCCACATTCCTCCTGATTCCCTTTAACAGGGGCTCCAAGGTAAGGACGAACAGCAGCGGTGTCGAGTGCCATTCTTCATCTCGAAAGGAGCTGAGACTGTCCCATTTACTTTAATTCTTGCTTTTGGTCTGTTATATAGCGATTTTATCCAGTTGGTCATTCTGGGTCCCAAACCTATAGCCTCTAGTGTACTCTGCATAAAGCCCCAGTCTACCCTGTCAAACGCGTCGGCGTCTATTGACAGGAGTAGACCTGGGGCCCCACTTTCTTTAATTTGCTGTATAGCCAAAAGAGTTCTAATACCGTTGTCCCTACTCTCTCTTCCTGGGATGAAACCAACTTGGTCTGCATGAACCACTTCCTTCATAATTGTTTTCGTCCTGGAAGCGAGTACCTTTGAGAATATCTTAGTGTCGATATTCAGGAGTGAAATTGGTCTATAACTAGAACATAGTGTATTGTCTTTACCGTCTTTTGGGATTATAGTTATAGTGGCTTCTAATGCTTTTTTCCGCAACTCCCATTTGCCACCTACCCCGTTCAAGTAGGAGCACAGTTTCGGAGTCAAAATTTCCAAAAATTTCTTGTAGTAGAGTATCATCAGGCCATCTGGTCCTGGACTTTTCCCATTAGGTAGTTCTTGTATTATTTTTATTATTTCCTCCTCTGTTATTGGGGCCTCTAGATCGGTGTTTCTCAACTCCAGTCCTCAAGGCGCCCCCACAAGTTATGTTTTCAGGATTTCCTCAGATGAAACGGCTGTTGTAATTACTAAGGCAGTGAAACTGATCAAATCACCTGTGCAAACTAATGGAAAGCCTGAAAACATGTCCTGTTGGGGCGCCTTGAGGACTGGAGTTGAGAAACTGTGCTCTAGATAACTGATTTTATCTTCTGGGATTTTATCTAGGTCTATCTCATTCAAGAAAGCTTTTATTTTTTCCCTCTTTTGTTTCAACTCTTCTTTTGTCTCCTTTGCGTTAATTGAGTAAAGTTTCCCGTAAAATTCTTGGAAATTTTTTGCTATTTCTGTTGTTTTATATCTTAATTCCCCCGAGCTTGTTTGTATTTTCTCTATGAAATTAACAGTTTTTTTCTTTTTTAGTAACTTCGCCAAATATTTCCCAGATTTGTTACCTTGTTGATATCTCTCTTTCTTAATTTGGTTAAAGACTGTTCTAGTTTCTTGTTCTATTGCCTCTCTCAACTCTTTTCACACTAAGCGTCAGTAGAAGTTCTTTCTCTCTAGTACTCTTATGTAGGTATTTCTTTTATTAATGTGATTTTTTCTCCTTAGTTCTTTTCTTTTTTTCCGCACCCTCCCTAATCAGAATACCCCTTATATAGGCCTCATGGGTTTCCCATATCACTGCCTCTGACATGTCTTCTGTACCATTCTCCCTGAAGAACAGCACTAGTTCGTCTTTTAATCTTTGAACAGTTTTTTTGTCCTGTAAAAGTTCTTCATTTAGTTTCCAGTTGTTATTTCCCTTTTAAACCTCTCCTATCTTCAATTGAAGTGTTATTGGCGCATGATCTGAAAATTTTGTTATTCCTATGTCCGTGCCTTCCACTGATTCTAATAGCCGGTGTTCTACCAAGAAAAAATCTATTATTGAGTACGTCCCATGCACCGGGGAGTGGCATGTAAAGTCCCGCTGTTTTAAGTTTTGAGTTCTCCACACATCCACTAATTGATGTTGTTGCATTTTGTTTTTTAATTTATTCCTCTGGGCTATTCCAGTCCCCGATGCATACGACGTGCTATCCATCTTTGGATCCAAACATAGGTTAAAATCCCCAGCCATGATGTCCCCCCCTTTCCTAAATTCCATAAATTCGGCCATAACCCCCATTAGGTATTTGATTGACTTTTTATTTGGGCCATATACGTTTGCCAACTATACCTCCTCTCCATTCAATTTACCCCTTATAAATAGATAGCGCCCTATCGGGTCCGCTTTCCTCTCCTCCAATATGAATCGGGATCCCTTGGAAAACCCTATGGCCACTTTAGCTCGACTTATAGGTGAATCCCCATAATACCAGAGGGGGTAATCATTTGAAATGATTCTCCGATTTGAGCCCTCAAAAAAGTGGGTCTCCTGTAATAGTACCCCTTCAGCCTTCAGGGAGCTTAATTCTCGGATTATATTTGTGCTTTTAATAGGCGCACTTAACCCACGAACATTATATGAAATTATTTTTATATTTGTCATTTTTTACTTGAAAAAGAGCCCTACTGAGAGAGCAGAGTAATATCTTTCGTGGTTTTCCATAGAGATCCCCCCTCCATTCTCCCCCCTCCCCCCTCCCTCCCCTTCCTATGTGGGGACTTTTGGCCTCCCAGTGGCCCAGAGATCCGTGGCCCGCCCTCTCCATCTGGCCCTACAGTACTCCCCCCTTGAGGTTGAACTTTGACTTTGGGCCTCTGCCGGGGCAGCTACCCCCCCCTTGTGTTGGGGGGACTCCCATGCCCCCACTGCTCCCTCGGCTTTCTCTTAATCTTGACTTAACCATCCCTACCCTAAACCCTCTCCCTACAGTTTCCCCCTCCCGCTGCCCCTCACCCCCCCAGTCCAGAACACCCATTTTCCCTTTTTTCTTCTGTATTGTTCTCTGCGGTTACTTCCCATTATTTTTCCTTGGCTTCAGCTGCCATGTATGTTGGTCTTCTGTATTAATATTCTTCTCTTGTGGCTCCCACTATCCCGGGATCTCAATTTCTGGAATATCCAATCTATTGTAGAATTTCACCATGTCTTCCGGGAATCTCAAAGTCGCTGATCGCCCTTCTTTCCGTCCAATTAGGCAGGTTGGGAAGCCCCATGAGTATTGAATGTTATGCAATTTCAGGTGTTCCAGCAGAGGTTTCAGAGTTCTTATCCTATTCAAAGTCTCGGCTGCCAGATCTGGAAAAATCTGGAGGTTAGTTTCTTCATATGTGGCAGGGATACTAGCTTTTAGACCAAACCGGATCCGTTCTTTATCTTGGAAATTGTGGAATCGTACGATCACATCTCTCGGGATTTCTCCTGGCATTTCTGAAGGTTTCCTGATCCTATGGATTCTTTCAAATTTTATTTTGTCGGTTTCTGTTTTCCCCAACATGTGCCGAACACTTTGTCCATTTTTTCTTGTTTCTGTGCAAAGGACACTAAAGCAAAATACTGCAGCTCCCTGCCTGTATTTGTATCAGAACACCAGCAATTGTATTGAGGTAAGCTTTAGGTGCACACTGTGCAAAGGACACTAAAGCAAAATACTGCAGCTCCCTGCCTGTATTTGTATCAGAGCACCAGCAATTGTATTCAGGTAAGCTTTTGGTACACACTGTGCAAAGGACACCAAAGCAAAATACTGCAGCTCCCTGCCTGTATTTGTTTTAGAACACCAGCTATTGTATTCAGGTAAGCTTTTGGTGCACACTGTGCAAAGGACACTAAAGCAAAACACTGCAGCTCCCTGCCTGTATTTGTATCAGAACACCAGCAATTGTATTGAGGTAAGCTTTAGGTGCACACTTTGCAAAGGACACTAAAGCAAAATACTGCAGCTCCCTGTCTGTATTTGTATCAGAACACCAGCAATTGTTTTCAGGTAAGCTTTTAGTGCACACTGTGCAAAGGACACAGTACACTAAGTGAAACACTGCAGCTAGCACAATCACCTGCCTGCCTGTCAGTATAGAGAATACCAGGAACGGATCTAGCTAAACTGAATACAGTGTGTAAATAATATATATACAACACCTAGCATGCATATATATCCTCTACACACTGTAACTGCAGCTAACTGACTCGCCTGCCTGATCTAACTCAAATCAAATTACACTGTCTCTGTCTTTGTCTCTTTCCTTTAACCAATGCCAACACACTACACAAGGCCGCCAAGCTGGCGGCCTTATATAGTGTGGGGCATGTACCTACTCCTCTGAGCCATGATTGGCCAAAGCCAGGGTGGCTTTGGCCAATTACGGCTCTCTGTACTTACGGCGCTGTGATTGGCCAAGCATGCGGGTCATAGTGCATGCTTGGCCAATCATCAGTCAGCAATGCACTGCAATGCTGCAGTGAATTATGGGCCGTGACGCACCACTCGAATTTGGCGCGAACGGCCCATAATGTTCGAAATTCGGCGATACAGGCGATGTCCGAGTCGAACATGGGTTCGACTCGAACTCAAAGCTCATCCCTATTCTGTACAGAATGCAGTATTAGCATAACGACCTTGTAAATGTAAATGATCAGTAAGAACTTTAGTGACCTCATAAGTCTAGGAAAACTTGCAATGTCTATACCAACTGTAATTGCATCCTAATCTAGAGAACTGGTCATCCTCTGAACACACCGATCCCATTAAACAAGCTATCCACTGCTGCATGAAACATTATTTGGACTAGGTAGAAATTGTAAGACTTATTCTCCAATAACAAAGCACCTGCACAGGTTCAGTTTATGGGATCTAGTAATACCAAATCACGTAACATTGCATTGGCAAAGTGTGAATGGACTTTGGAAAATTAAACAATGTTTTTTTAGCCTAATGAATATCAGCATGAGACCCTTTTTTACCTGCCTGAGCTTGCAAAAATGCAGCTGTGATTACATCTAAAATTCTAAAGGGCAGATGTGATTTGTGGGAACTTTACACAAATGTACTATATATAATACATAAAAATAACTCTCTACACAAATAAATGCATCATTGTTTCGGAAGATAGAAGAGAGCTGTGTTATTTGACATAACAATCATTTATAGCTCACCGCACAAGATCATGACTCTAAGAGCGAATGACTTTCTGTGTTATGGGAAAAGAAAACCAGAGATAATTTCTGTCTTGTTCTCCTTCATATACTTTGGCAGACAAGCAATGTGACATGGCTAGCCTTTCTTTTATTTTTATTTTTTCTTATTCACCCTAACAAGACTCTTAACACAGCTTTAGCCCTGGTTCACATTGATGATACTTTGAAATCACGCTACTTCACTTGAAGTAGCGCGATTTCAAAGTAGCAAGGTCAGCGCGATTTCGGGTGCTACTTGATAGACATTGTGTGGCTTCATGCACAGATGTCTATTGAAGTCGCACCCGAAATCGGCAAAAGTAGTGCAGGAACTACTTTTGCAAATCGGTGCGGCACCGCAAAATCGGTGTCGCACCGATTTGACGAGTGCCATTGCCTCCAATAGGCTGAGACTTGTCTTGCGATTTGATCTCTCAAATTGCATGACAAATCGCTCCAATGTGAACCTAGGCTTAAAACTGAAGTGTAAATGAATAGATAAATCTGAATAAAGTTGAAATGTAAGCAAATAACTGATTTGAAATACCAAAGTATGAACTATTTTTACCTTCCAAAAATACGTAAATTTGTTCAGCCAGTTTTCTAATCTAGACATTTTTGTCAAACACTATAGCCACATTCTGACTTTACATCCAGGAATTCGGATTGCCTTTTATTGTTCAAAGTGATAACATCAAAGACACCAACACAAGGTGACGTAGACGCGTTTTACACATACATCTTGTGCTTAATCACAGGTAATGATTAAGCACAAGGTGTATGTGTGAAACACATCTACGTGACCTTGTGTTGGTGTCTTTGGTGTTATCACTTTGAACAATAAAAGGCAATCCGAATTCCTGGATGTGCAGCCATTTATTTTCTTACAAGTTTCCCATGGAGGCGGGCTGGGGCTGGCACCCTACGAGACATTCCATCTCAGGTTCTCCTTATACACCTGGAGCAGCGGCTCTTTTTCTTTGCACATTCTAAATTTACCTTTCTGTAATGCTATTGTAACAATACAGCTTGATCAAGGACCCCTGCAACCTGTGATTAGAACAGCCCATTGATAAGGTCAACCTTGTGCTGTCTCTTTCTTTTTCCCCTCGCTTCCTGGAACCGCTTTTTAAATGACTATGTTGGCACTATAAAAAAATCTCTTAACAAAACCAGATCTGTAATACCCGTGTTTCCCCGTAAATAAGACTTGGTCTTATATTATTTTTGGCTACAAAAAATACATTTACGATATGTACAAAAAAGTTTCACCCCGTCAGCTCAGAAGTCAGCATTGTGAAATTCTGCAATCCCAAAAATAAACCGTAGTTAAAGTCCTTGTAAAATCATGTAATCCGTTCTGTAAAAAGATTATATAAGTGCAGTGTGTCTCCTTGTGTAACTTAATTGTGGACAATACCTTATTTACAGTGCTGCTGGGCGCTCACGTGACCCGCCGGAGCTCTTCTTCCCCACTCCGAATACCGCAGAGGGAGAGGCCGAGATACCTGCTGACGTCAGCCCACTCTGAGAACTGCAGAGGGAGGGTCTGCTGACATCAGCCAGGAGGAGAAAAGAAGAGAAGAGCTCCAGCAGGTCACGTGAGCGCCCAGCGGTGCTGTAAATTAGGTATTTTCCACAATAAAATTACACAAGGAGACACACTGCACATTATATAATCTTTTTACAGAACGGATTACATTATTTTACAAGGACTTTAATTAGGGCTTATTTTCGGCCTAGGGCTTATATTGCAGCCATCCTAGAAACTCATTCTAGGTCTTATTTTCAGGGTAGGTCTTATTTTCAGAAAAACAGTACTTACCTGTTAGGCAGGCTGTAAGTCATATTCTCTCTTTCTTATAGAGCTACTGTGGCTGAAGTATCTTCAGCCTTCAACAAACTTCCGGGTATGTCACTGCAGGACACAGTCATGACCAACGCATGAGACCGCAACATGCGACGAGGAACAATGTGGTGAGGAGTCATCTGACACACCCAGAAATTGTTGAATTCTGTTGAATCTATATCTAATGTAGCTCTGTGAGAGATTTTCTTAGACTTTTTTGGTGATGACAAATTAGCTTTAAAGTGTTACTAAACCCAGGACCCTGCATTCACTATATCTGTCTCCCACGGTACACAGAACATGAAAATGCAATTATTTTAGTAAATATAAACAGCTAAATACGTTTTCTCATCAGAAGTATATAGCAGTCTTGTCCCTTCTATTAGTGTCCAGCAAAGCACTGGTTAAAGTTTGTAGGAGGAGGTTTCTGACTGTCCTTGGATACTGCAAGACCCCTGACACTCTGTCTGGACAATGCTTATTGGCCTTGTGCTGATCACATGCATCCTCCCAAGAAAAAAAAAACCTCTCTGGCAATACACACCATACTGAGCATGTGCAGCCTGACTCCAAAGACTCTGTGTTACCAGGAAATTATTAGGGGACAGTGGAATAAGGGGAGGATCAGAGAAGACCGGCTCAAACAGCCTTTTTACGAAATGCAGGGGAGTGACCCCGTAGGTTACACAGTGAGTATAACAAGCATGCTTTACTGCATATACAGACTGATTTTATTGTAGAGGGTTTAGTAACACTTTAGTCCACGGCTGTACAAATGTACATCAATAAATAAACTTTCTTCATAAAGATCTAGTCAATACTGTCCTGCTGTATAAAGGGTAACAATAATATTGTAACGAAAGAAAAAGCCATAGACACACATAAACATACACATATAAAATATACCGTGTTAAAAAACAGATGATTACAGATGACATAAACAGATAATGCAACCTTTATTAAATACTTCTGTCTCAGGTTTTTGACTTTAATTGCTCATCAGCATTAACTACTATCTGCATCATTCATCTCATCCTTATCGACTGTTATCTGTGTTATCAACTTCCACTGATCAGGTGTTCATATTGCTTAGTGCTTATCTATTTTATGTTTGTTATGGTGTTAAAAGCTTAAGTAAATCCAATTAGGCCACAGCTCCACCCGTAAACTGACAGCCTGTAGGACAAATTAACTGGATTTGCAGACCATGATCTTTTACCTACTAATTCCATGATGGCTGCAAAGTCCCTAAAGATATTTACCTACTTCTTCCTGTAAAAACGTGTTTATTTCCTTGAAGAACATTTTGTTAATGGGAATGTTTGTATTTGGATATACTTTCATGATTTAAGTATTATTTTTAAGACTGTTTTTTTTTTTATATATACAGTACATAAATGCTCTGTATTAAATATATATTTGTAATATAAAAGATTTTGTACATATACTGTATGTATACTATTGATTTAAAATAAATAAATAAATACAATAGAGCTGGCGATAAACTGTCAATTTACACCACTATTTAGCTGCCCAATTCCCAGCTTTTTGAAAGAATCAAACCATTTTGAGCTGAACTTAGTTGGTAATTTAGAGGCAGCAAAAGAATAACCTTAGAAGAACCTGACCATGTGAACAATACAAAAGGGGTGAGTGACACGCACGTGTTGCACTTTTACAATAATAGGCAAGGTACAACTGAAATTGAGAATGACCAGATCTGTCCACCTGCTGTTCTTGGGAAGACATGAGTCTGTCCACAGTTGGCTAAAGGAACTTACGTTTCACTATAACTTTTATGGTAATTGGATACAGGAATTGTATTAGCCTCATAAATACCTGAGACAGCTTTGAACATTCTGTACCCCATACACTGTGATGAGTCCTGGAATAAGCCCCACATCCTCACAATCAAAGGTAGGTTTGCTTGGACTGTAAAAACGACAACGGTTTCCAGTGAAATAGCTTCTTCCCTTAACTAATGATGGGAACAGACTTGAGTTCATGTATTTACTTGAAGGCAAACAACACCAACTCAAGTGTCCACACTTTTGAAATAACCCTTATCTCTACGGATAACTAATCTCTACGAATTACTGCAGCTCTAACAAATTTTTCAGTATGTACCGTATATACTCGAGTATAAGCCGAGTTTTTCAGCACATATTTTTGTACTGAAAATGCCCCCCTCGGCTTATACTCGAGTCACCTTTTTGTGCCTGATCTCCCGGACTTTGGGGACCCGGTACCGGCCAAACTTGTCACACATGTAGCCTCACTCTTCCTCTAGAAGTGTTCAAAGTTTTTTGTCCGAGGGACCTACGGCCGGGGAGCACGGATTTTTCAAATCCGGGCAGTCCTTCCATAGACTCCTATGTTAAACGGACATTTCTCCGGTGACTTTGGGGACCCGGTACCGGCCGGTCGTAGGTCCCGAAACTTGGCACCCATGTAGCCCCATTTATCCTCTATAAGTGTGCAGTTTTTTGTCTGGGGGACCTACGGCCGGGGAGCACCGATTTTTCAAAGCCGGGCATCCCTTCCATAGACTCTCATGTTAAATGTCAGTCTAGTCATGGACACAGTGAGGCATGGACACAGTGAGGCATGGGCACAGTGACGCATGGGCACAGTGAGGCATGGGCACAGTGAGGCATGGACACAGTGAGGCATGGGCACAGTGAGGCATGGGCACAGTGGGGCATGGACACAGTGAGGCATGCACATGGACACAGTGAGGCAAAGTGAGGCACAGTGAGGCATGCAGATGGACACCCTGGGCTTATACTTGAATCAATAAGTTTTCCCATTTTTTTGTGGTAAAATTAGGTGCCTCGGCTTATATTCAGGTCGGCTTATACTCGAGTATATACGGTATGTTAGGCTTTATAATTTTGCACAACTTTTTGTGCTGGCCAAACTGGTAAAGACCCAGCCCATAACCTTTCCTGGCTGTCAGCAATGATATTTATCTCTGAAATAGTTTCCTTTTTCCAGTCTTTTCCTTTTTGCTTTTAATCACCGAAACTGGAGGAGAGGAGATAAAGTTTCAAGTTTGGGAAGAACATATAGGCAGTTCTGAGCTGTAGATATATAAGATGCAGGTTTATGTTAGGTCATAATGAGGTCCATGTCATGAATAAAATAAATTCAGAAAGGGACATTAGGTCACAGGGTATAATCATTATTTAACCACCTCAATACAGGGCACTTTCACCCCTTCCTGCCCAAGCAATTTTTCAGCTTTCAGCGCTGTCACACTTTGAATGACATCTACGCGGTCATGCAACACTGTACCCAAATGACATTTTTATTATTTTTTCCCCACAAATAGAGCTTTCCTTTGGTGGTATTTGAGCACCTCTGCGTTTTTTATTTCTTGCGCTATAAACAAAAGAGGGACGGAACACAATATTTTTTACTTTTTGCTATAGTAAATATCCATTTTATTTATTTTTTTAAACAATTTTTTTCCTCAGTTTAGGCTGATATGTATTCTTCTATATATTTTTGGTAAAAAAAAAAAACGCAATAAGCGTATATTGATTGGTTTGTGCAAAAGTTATAGCAGCTACAAAATAGGGGATAGATTTATAGCATTTTTATTTTTTTAACTAGTAATGGCGGCGATTAGCGATTTTTATCGTGACTGCGATATTGCGGCGGACACATCGGACACCTTTGACACATTTTTGGGACCATTCACATTTATACAGCGATCCCTGCTATAAAAATGCATTGATTACTGTATAAATATGACTGGCAGGGAAGGGGATAACATGTGTTCCCTAGGGAGTGATTCTTACTGTGGGGGGAGGGGACTGGCTGGGGGAGGTGACCGATGGTCGTCTCTATGTACAAGGGACACACCATCGGTCTCTTCTCCCTGACAGGACGTGGATCTGTGTGTTTACACACACAGATCCACGGTCCTGCTCAGTTACTGGGCAATCGCAGGTGCCCGGCGCCCATCGTGGCCGCCGGCACGCGCATCGGGTCCCCAGTGACGCGACGGATGCGCGCGCGCGCCCCCTAGTGGCTTGGGAAGGCGCAACGTCATATGACGTCCGCCCAGAACGAGAGGGTCTTCCTCCCGCTGTCATTTGACGGCGGGCAGTGGACAAATGGTTAAAGTTCTAGGAATGACCACCACCAACACAACCTTTATGTCTTATATTATATTATTAAAAGCCATATTAATAAAGTAATAATGCGCTAAAATCTACCTTCCAATATTACATAAATTTATACACATTCCAATGGCATAAAAACAATAGGTGTAAAAAAATTTTTTTTTATGCCATTGGAATGTGTATAAATTTATGTAATATTGAAAGGTTGATTTTAGCGCATTATTACTTTATTAATATAGCACATATGGTGATATCAGTACACTTTTGAAATAGCTGCAGCTTTAATCATTTATTTATCTTTTTAATATTTTTGGTTCATATCAGCGCTTAAATACCCATTTTTACAAAGTTAAAAGCCACTTGACATCCGGAAGATTTACCCCCCTTCATGACCAGGCCATTTTTTGCAATATGGCAATGTGTTACTTTAACTGACAATTGCGCGGCCGTGTGACGCTGTACCCGAAAAAAAAAATGTATGTACCGTAATTCTTTCCCACAAATAGAGCTTTCTTTTGGTGGTATTTGATTACCTCTGTGTTTTTTATTTTTTGTGCTATAAACAAAAAAAGACTGACAATTTAGAAAAAAGTGAAAAAACTATATTTTTTATTTCTGCTATAAAACATATCCAAGAATTTTTTTTAAAAGATCTAATTTCATCATAAATTTAGGCCAATATGTATTCTGCTACATATTTTTGGTAAAAAAAAATCCCATCAAGCGTATATTGAAAGGTTTGCACAAAAGTTATAACATCTATAAACTATGGTATGTTTACTGGAATTTTTTTTTTTTCTATACTAGTAATGGCGGCAATCAGTGACTGAAATTGCGATGTTGTGGCGGACAGTTTGACTCTGACAATTTTGACACGTTGTGGGAACCAGTGACACTAATACAGTGATCAGTGGTAAAAATATGCACTGTCACTATACTAATGACACTGGCTGGGAAGGGGTTAATCATCTAGGGCGATCAAAGAGTTACAGTCTTTGAGAAAAGACAGTTGGCAACTCCATAGTCCTCAAGTACACAGACAGTGCCAGCAGCCAGAGTTTTGTGTTGGGGAGGATGCTATGAATATATTAGCAGAGCCCTGAACTATACAACGATCAGAGCTGAACGTCTCTACCTATGAGGAGAGGGGGCATGTGCCTTTCCTCCAATCAGCTGTCTTGGCTGTATGCCCAGGCTTCTCTGCAGTCTTAACCAGGAAGAGAAAATCTGCTAACACCAAGAGCACTTTCTAAAGGATATATAAACCTGAAGACAGCAGATATACATGTAAAACTGATGTGGGAGCATTTGTTTCATTTCTGTGTATCATCTGAGGCTGTTCACTTCACTGGCTATATGTGAGGATTTACATCCACTTTAATGCCGTGTACACACGACCGTTTTTCTCGTCGAGAAAAACTAATTTTTTTCCATTTGACGAGAAAAACGATCGTCTGTGGGCATTTTGTCGTTTTTCTCGACGAGAAAAACGGCATTAAAAACGACGAGAAAAATTAGAACATGTTCTAATTTTTCTCGTCGTTTTTTCCGACATTTTTTCCATGGCAGTTTTCCCATAGGGAAACACTGCCGCGGAGCCCACAGACGGTCGTTTTTCTCGACAAGAGAAAAAATGACGTGAAAAACGACCGTGTGTGGGGAACAAGCCGTTCCCTCGTATTTAATGTCATTATTCACGGCGTTTTTTTAACCGCCGTGAATAATGATCGTGTGTACGCAGCATAAGGCTTGGAAGTCCTTAAAGTGAAATAAACGGCAGTCGTAAGACAAGGTAGGCAGGCCCAAGAGAAGTATTTGGGGTTGTAATACACCTGTGTGGCCAGGAAAGAGAGGACATTGGGCATGGGTTGTGAATAAACAATACAGGCCACAGCAGTCTGATCTAAGTATGTATAAACCTGTGGAAGAGAGGGTGGGATTGATTAGCTCAAGGTAAAGGGTCAAGAAGGGTGAGTGCAATTTGTTTTAATATGCACTCACCCTTAAAGGCCATGATATCTAGACGAAAAACTCTGTGATGCCCCCTTCCCTTGGAGCCCTAATCACGTTCAGCCCTGCTTAAAACTGAGACCTCCATGGGACCAGAATCTGTATGAAAGATTCCAAAGGGTGGGAAACAGATGATCTGAACTTAGAAAAAAAGACAAAGGTAAATTTCCATTAACATTTCATATGCCTTGCAGGATGTGTAGCCCCCTGGTCCTAAACTAGGGCTATAATGTAAATTTAGTTTTTGGCTAAGTTGTAAACAGCTGAGACTAATTGTACAGTTTATCTGTTTTTTTCCTAATCTCAATTGAGTAGTGCATTTCTCACTGTCACTAGTAGGTGTCACTGGTACTACAGGCCAGTATGAGAAGTACAACAAGGTTGTGCTATGAATAATAATTTTTCCAGCCAAGCCCAGTAGGAGGTTCTTAGCCGCTGGTGCATTCTGGGAAAGGGTATTTATTTGGGCTGGACCATGTGTTTGCTCTCTCTTACCTCGGGTCCTCCTGGCCTGAGGACATGCTGTTGAAGTGAGCGCTCCAAGTAGGCCCAGAAGCATGTCTGAAGAGCTGGTGTAGTAAGGAGGGATTTGGGTTCCTGGAGGACTGGGCCGAATTCTCAGTCGATAACCAGTACTATAGAAGGGACGGACTGCACCTAAATGAGGAGGGTGCAGATCACCTGGGAATGAAGATGGCCAAAAAGTTAGAGGGGTTTTTAAACTAGGCGACTGGGGAGGGGGGGGTCCAGAGATAGAGATAGTCAGCGTGGAACATATTCCAGAGGGTAGTATTTGGGGCATAAGTGGTAGGGTAACCAAAGCACATAAACCCAAGGTAAGTATAGTAGCAAGTCCTAGTTGCAATCTCGGAACACCCAAGAGGATAGTATGTGACCGGTCAAAATATATTAATGCATTAAAGTGTTTGTTCACCAATGCCAGAAGTCTGCCAAGCAAAATAGGTGAGTTGGAAGCTCTGGTGCATCAGGAGAGCTATGATGTAATCGGTAATGCTGAAACTTGACTTCATTCCTCACATGACTGGGCTATTAATATTCCTGGCTATGCACTCTTTCGGAAAGGGTCTGTCTCTATGTGAGAAGTAATCTCAAAGCGAGTGTGAAAGAGGACCTGGTGGATAGAGAGTGTGATGAGTCTGAAGCATTATGGTGTGAGGGGGTTAGCTTGGCAGCGGGTGTGTGTGACCCCCGGGATGGGCTCCCCACACAAAAACAGGCCCAGCAAACGGAGGTTGTGGTTTTCAAAATCAAAAAAAAAGGTGCGGTTTATTTTCTATTTACAGTGACAAAACACAGCAAAGCCAAAAGAAACATAAACAAATTAAATCCTGGTCAACTTGACCTCTGACTAAACATACAGGTTTCCTAACTAACAACTGGGATCAGCCTAGTGCTGTCCTAGTCCCTAAGTCCCTGGTTTTAAATGTCCAAGCAAATAGCCACACAGGCTTTGTCTCACCGGACAAGGGTTCACTCTCTCCAGGAAGTCCACACAGGTCTGCTTCCAGGCATGAGCTAACATCTAATGAAGCTGGGAGTTCTTATAGAGGCCTAAATGAGCTGACAAGTTTCAGCTGGTCTCATCAACTCCCTGTCTGTACGACGCCCCACACTCTCCCTAGAGGTATGAGTCATCCATGAGCCCACTAGCCTTAGCTGGGCTTATACAACTCTCCACCTAGTTGTATAAGTCGGCGTAAAGCCTGAATCTGGG
This sequence comes from Rana muscosa, assembly GCA_029206835.1. Taxonomy (NCBI): domain Eukaryota; kingdom Metazoa; phylum Chordata; class Amphibia; order Anura; family Ranidae; genus Rana; species Rana muscosa. The sequence goes on from CM055116.1 coordinate 212,161,946, forward strand.
CGAAATATATCTACCCCCCTGGATGCAACCAGGTGACTTTACCTTCCTGCTGTCACATACCCCCCCCTCTTGTTTTAACCTCGGGGTTGGAACACCAGCAATCAGGCATTCATGTACTCGAGACAAAGCATCCACATTCCCCATTTGAACGCCAGGGCGATGCTTTACTGTGAAGTTGAATTCCTGGAGGGCCAGGAACCACCTATTCACTCTTCTATTTGTTTCCTTGTTTTGAGCCATCCACTTTAACGGAGCGTGATCCGTAACCATGTCAAAGTGCCTACCTAGCAGGTAGTACCGAAGGGAATCTAGAGCCCACTTCACCGCTAAACACTCCTTTTCAACGGTGGCGTAATTTACCTCATGGGACTTCAACTTCCTGCTGAGGTAAATGACTGGGTGCTCTTCCCCGTTCCAGACCTGGGACAATACTGCTCCTAAGCCCACATCTGACGCATCACTTTGTACGACAAAGTCTTTAGAGAAGTCGGGTGAGTACAACACTGGCTGGCTACATAAGGCTTGTTTCAAGAATTGGAATGCTGCCTCAGCCTCGGGGGTCCATTTAATCATGACCGACCCTTTCCCCTTCGTTAGGTTGGTTAGGGGCACAGCCTTAGAAGCAAAGTGGGGAATGAATCGCCGATAATACCCAGCGATTCCCAGAAAGGCTCGTACCTGCTTCTTGCTGTTGGGACGTGGCCAACTCTGGATGGCCTCGACTTTGTTGAGTTGGGGTTTTATTACTCCCCTCCCAATGGTGTACCCAAGATATTTGGCCTCCTCCTGCCCAATGGTACACTTCTTGGGGTTAGCCGTAAACCCCGCTTCCCGAACAGAGTCCAGGACTGCTTGCACTTTTGGCAGATGTGAGGCCCAATCTGTGCTATGGACAATTACGTCATCCAGGTAAGCCGCAGCATACTTCCGATGGGGCCTCAGCATCTGGTCCATTTTCCGCTGGAATGTGGCCGGCGCATTCTGTAACCCGAACGGCATTCTTTTATATTGGAACGCCCCGTCTGGGGTTACAAATGCGGTTTTCTCTTTGGCCAATTTGGCCAGGGGGATTTGCCAATACCCTTTTGTGAGGTCAAGAGTCGTCATGTATCGGGCTGTTCCCAGCCGGTCGATCAACTCATCTATACGTGGCATGGGGTAGGTGTCAAATTTTGTAACTTTGTTCAACTGACGAAAATCGTTACAAAATCGCCAGCTCCCATCCGGTTTAGGCACCAACACAATGGGACTAGACCAATCACTTTGGGACTCCTCTATCACCCCTAAGTTCAGCATTTTCTGTACTTCCTCCCGTATTGCCTCCCGTCGGGCCTCTGGGATCCGATAGGGTTTTAACTTCACCCTTTCACCGGGCGGGGTAATGATGTCATGCTCTACCCCAGATGTTTGTCCCGGCAGCTCAGAGAATACCTCCTTGTTGCGAAGCACAAACTCCTTAACCTCCTGTTGTTGGGGTTGTGACAAGGTGGCTGCTATTCCAACCTCAGGAATCACGCAACCAGTTTGAGCTGGTGACCAAGTGTCTGCGACTAGGGACTCTCTATCCCTCCAGGCTTTCAACAGATTAACGTGATAGATCTGTTCGGGCTTTCGCCTTCCTGGTTGTCTGACCTTGTAATTCACTTCGCTCACTTTTTCCATTATCTCGTAGGGGCCTTGCCATTTGGCAAGGAATTTACTTTCAACCGTAGGGACAAGTACCAGTATCCTATCCCCCGGGGAAAAGGTACGGGTCTTGGCTCCACGGTTGTACACTCTCTGCTGTGCTAACTGCGCTTGGGCCAAATGTTCCTTCACGATGGGCATTACCTGTGCAATTCGGTCTTGCATCAGGGCGACATGCTCAATCACACTCCTGTGGGGAGAACTCTCACTTTCCCAAGTTTCCTTGGCAATATCCAACAGCCCTCTTGGGTGTCTCCCATACAGTAACTCAAAGGGGGAGAATCCCGTAGAGGATTGGGGCACCTCCCTAATAGCAAACATCAGATAAGGAAGTAGACAGTCCCAATCCTTTCCATCTCTATCCACCACTTTCTTCAACATTTGCTTTAGGGTTTTGTTGAATCTTTCAACCAGCCCATCGGTTTGGGGGTGATACACAGATGTACGTAATTGCGTCACTTTGAACAATTTACACAGCTCCTTCATAACCCGGGACATAAAGGGTGTACCTTGGTCCGTAAGCAGTTCTCTACAAATACCCACCCGGCTAAACACAAGAGATAGCTCTTTGGCTATGGTTTTGGCCGAGGTATTTCGGAGAGGGATCGCTTCTGGATAACGGGTGGCATAGTCCATTATAACTAATATGTACTGGTGCCCCCTAGCGGACTTGATTATAGGACCTACCAAATCCATGGCGATCCTCTCAAACGGGACCTCAATGATGGGTAGAGGGACCAGCGGGCTACGGAAATGTGGCATCGGGGCCGACCTCTGACACACAGGGCAGGAGGAACAATAATTTTCTATGTCCTTTATCACCCCCGGCCAATAGAATCTCTGTAATACCCTCTCTCGGGTTTTCTCTGTCCCCAGATGACCTCCAAGAATGTGCCCATGGGCCAACTCCAACACCAACTTCCTGTAAGGTTTGGGCACCACAAGCTGCTCAACGGTTTCTTCTGCCCTTTTTGCCACCCGATACAGTAGGTCCTTCTCTACGCTGAAGTATGGGTAAGTGCAGGTATTATCTGGGTTCACTAACTCGCCATCTATTTTCACTACGTTTTCCCGTGCCTTTATTAGGGCGGGGTCTTTCAACTGTTCTGTGGCAAAGTTTTCCCTGTGAACCTCAAGATCAGAAAACTCCACAGACGGTAGGTTTTCGTCTGAGGAGGTGGGCTCCTCTCCAGTTTCTTGAGTCTCCCCTGCCAATACTGATAAGGGAAATTCCGGAGAGTCCTCACCACTCTCAGGGGAGTTCTGGCTATCCCATTCCTGGTACATAGGGGCACCAGTGGGGGGCTCAGGATCATCCCACAGTTCCCAGAACTTCGGAAAATCCCTTCCCACAATGGCGTCATGCGGTAACTGAGATACTAAGCCCACTGGATGAGAGAGGGTACCTTTGGGGGTCTCGAAACACACTGTAGTCACTGGATACTCTCGGGTGTCCCCATGCACACAAATAACAGCTACCTTGCTATTCCCAGAGACCTCTGTTTTAACTAACTCAGCCTTTATCAGGGTCACAAGGCTACCTGAATCCAGCAATACCACAACATTTCTACCATTAACACACATTTTGCATAAATGTTTCTCAGTTCCTCGAATGGCAGTGCATGCGACTGTCGCACACAGCGACTGACGTCTGCCCATCAGAAAGTCACACTGCATGGGTTCCTCCACAACCGGGCAATTGGCTGCAATATGTCCCGCTTGCCGGCAGCGGTAGCAAACGATCCTTCTTGCCGCCTCTTGAGCCGCTGATTTCCCAGGCTGTTCTCGCCAAACTTGGGGTAGAGCTCCCACCCTCTCACTCTCTCCACCCTCACCCCTTGGAATCCTCTTATCCGCCCCTGGGGATGGTCTGGTCTTAGGGTGGAAAGTCCGAGTGTCTCTGGAAGAGGCCGTCAGGTTCTCTGTAGCCAAGTATTTCTCCACACGATCCACAAGACCATCGGCCGTCTCTGGGTCTCCATGGCTTACCCACTTTTGGATGGCAGTAGGAAGAGCTCTCAAAAACCGATCCATTACAACACGTTCCACAATCTTTGGTGCGGACAAAGTCTCTGGCTGTAGCCACTTTCTGCTCAGGTGAATGAGATCATACATTTGAGACCTGGGGGGTTTTCCAAGCTGGAAAGTCCAGTTATGCACACGCTGAGCCCGGACAGCCTGGGTGACACCCAGCCTTGCCAATATTTCAGCTTTTAGCATCACATAGTCTTTTGCTTGGTCAGGCTCTAGGTCATAGTAAGCCTTCTGCGATTCACCAGTTAACAGAGGAGCCACCAGTCCAGCCCACTGCTCCTCAGGCCACTTTTCTCTTTCAGCAGTCCTTTCAAATGTGGTCAAAAATACCTCTGGATCATCCTCTCCAGTCATTTTTGTCAATAAACGACTCACCCCAAAGGACGCGGTATTAGTGGGACGGCTTTCCTCACTGGTCTGCGGACGTTGCTGCATTACTGCTTCCATTTGTTGTAGTCTCTGCTCTTGCTTCTGTAACAGGTCTATGAAGCGGGCCTCAGATTGCTGCTGGGCTTGTTGCTGAGCTTCCAGACTCTGTTGGTGAGCTTGCTGCTGGGCTGCAAGGCTCTGTTGTTGAGCTGCAAGGCTCTTTTGCAAACCTGCATTTGTCTGCTGTTGATTGGCATTTGCTAGAGCCAGCTGCTTCAGTATCTCCTCCATGCTGGCTTAAAAAAAAACTGCCACTGGTTCTCCACCAACTGTGAGGGGGTTAGCTTGGCAGCGGGTGTGTGTGACCCCCGGGATGGGCTCCCCACACAAAAACAGGCCCAGCAAACGGAGGTTGTGGTTTTCAAAATCAAAAAAAAAGGTGCGGTTTATTTTCTATTTACAGTGACAAAACACAGCAAAGCCAAAAGAAACATAAACAAATTAAATCCTGGTCAACTTGACCTCTGACTAAACATACAGGTTTCCTAACTAACAACTGGGATCAGCCTAGTGCTGTCCTAGTCCCTAAGTCCCTGGTTTTAAATGTCCAAGCAAATAGCCACACAGGCTTTGTCTCACCGGACAAGGGTTCACTCTCTCCAGGAAGTCCACACAGGTCTGCTTCCAGGCATGAGCTAACATCTAATGAAGCTGGGAGTTCTTATAGAGACCTAAATGAGCTGACAAGTTTCAGCTGGTCTCATCAACTCCCTGTCTGTACGACGCCCCACACTCTCCCTAGAGGTATGAGTCATCCATGAGCCCACTAGCCTTAGCTGGGCTTATACAACTCTCCACCTAGTTGTATAAGTCGGCGTAAAGCCTGAATCTGGGCGAAATATATCTACCCCCCTGGATGCAACCAGGTGACTTTACCTTCCTGCTGTCACAATGGGTGGAACTGCATATAGATGTGCGTAGTTCAAAGTTAATCATTGGAGTTTGTTATAGACCACCCAATGTTAATGAGGTGGAGACTCAGCTCCTTGCACAGATGGAAAGGGCTGCAAGGGCTGGGACGGTGATAATAATGGGGGATTTTAACTACCCAGAAATTGACTGGAGTAATGGCACTGCTGGGACAGTTAAAGAGCAAAAATGTGTAAACCTATAACAGGACAATTTTATGGTCCAGTTTATTGAGGACCCAACAGGCCCCAACTAGGAATGATGCTCTGTTGGACCTGGTAATCTCAAACCATGCAGAGCTTATTACTAATGTTCAGATAAAGGAACACCTGGGTAGCAGTGACCATAACATGATTTAATTTTGATGTTAGCTGTAAGCAAAAATCACATACGGGAACGAGAGCAAATTTTCCAAGAATGAGGTCTGCTCTCCAGGACTTAGACTGGGAGAGAATATTGGCATCAATGGGCACAGAAAAGAAATGGGAATTTTTCAAAAAGACTATTTGTGAACTCACTGCAAAGTATATTCCCATGGGCAATAGGTTTAAAAGGCTAAAATTGAAAACCTATGTGGCTCACGGCCAAAGTTAAAAAAGCTATAAACTATAAGAAAAGAGCTTTTAAAAAATATAAAAATGAAGGAACACTAGTGTCATTTAAATGTTACAAAGAATATAACAGAATATGTAAAAAGGAAATCAAGGATGCCAAAACTCAAAACGAACAACAGATTGCAAAAGATAGTAGGACAAATCCCCCAAAATTCTTCAAATATATTAATAGTAAAAAGGTCAAGTCTGAGCATGTAGGCCCTTTACCAAATAATCTAGAGTAGTTGACTGGGGACAAAGAGAAGGCTAATTTATTAAATACTTTCTTCAGCTCTGTGTATACAAAGGAGCATGGGGGAGCTAATGTCCATAATGGGGGTGGTAGTGACACAGCCCCAAATCCACAATGGCTCAAAAGTGATATGGTCCAGAAATATTTAGACAGAATAAAGGTGGATAAAGCACCTGAACCAGATGGCATACACCCGCGGATGCTAAAAGAATTGAGCTCTGTAATTTCAAAGCCATTGTATCTAATTTTTAGGGACTCGTTAATGACGGGAATAGTACCATGTGATTGGTACAGGGCAAACGTGGTGCCTATATTTAAAAAGGGAACAAAGTCTTTACCAAGTAACTATAGACCTGTTAGTTTAACTTCTATAGTTGGGAAGATACTGGAGAGATTAATAAAAGACCACATAGACGAGTTCTTGCTGGAAAAAAAATATTTTAAGCAACAGACAGCATGGATTTATGAAAGACAGAAGTTGTCAGACAAACCTGATTTCTTTTTATGAAGAGGTAAGTAAAATATTGGACAGAGGGGGTGGCGGTGGACGTGGTATACTTGGATTTTGCAAAAGCGTTTGATACAGTTCCCCACACATGGCTCATGTGTAAGGTAAAGTCTGCAGGCTTGGAAATATCAGTTTGTAAATGGATAGAAAACTGGCTAAAAGACAGAATTCAGAGAGTCGTGGTTAATCACTCTTACTCTGAATGGTCTAAGGTTATCAGTGGTGTACCCCAAGGTTCAGTGCTAGGACCCTTACTTTTTAATATCTTTATAAATGATATTGGGTCTGGGATCAAAAGTAACATTTCTGTCTTTGCAGATGACACCAAGCTATGCAGTGGAATAACGTCCTTACAGGATGTCGCCAATTTACAAGCCGACCTCAATGCTCTGTCTAATTGGGCGACTATGTGGCAGATGAGGTTTAATGTTGATAGATGTAAAGTTATGCACTTGGGGGCTAAGAATATGAATGCATCATACATACTAGGGGCAGTACAACTGGGAGATCCATAGTGGAGAAGGATCTGGGGGTTTTGGTAGATCATAAGCTCAATAATGGCATGCAATGCCAAGCTGCGGTTTCCAAAGCAAGCAAAGTCCTTTCTTGTATTAAGAGAGGTATGGACTCCAGAGAGAGTGATATCATTTTGCCCCTGTACAAATCATTAGTAAGACCTCATCTGTAATATGCAGTTCAGTTTTGGGCCCCAGTTCTCAAAAAGGATATTGGAGAACTGGAGAAAGTGCAGAGAAGGGCAACCAAACTGATAAGAGGCATGGAGGAGCTCAGCTATGAGGAAAGATTAGAGGAACTGAATTTATTCACTCTTGAGAAGAGGAGATTAACGGGGGATATGATCAACATGTACAAATATATAAGGGGTCCATATAGTGAACTTGGTGTTGAGTTATTCACTTTACGGTCAACACAAAGGACAAGGAGGCACTCTTTACGTCTAGAGGAAAAGAGATTTCATCTCCAAATACGGAAAGGTTTCTTCCCAGTAACGATGGACTTTTTTCATCAGACAAACCGATCGTGTATGGGCCCCATCGGTCTTTTTTCCATCTGTGTTAAAAAATAGAACATGTTTTAAATTTATCCGATGGAAAAAAAGATAGCAAATTACTATCGTCTGTGGGGAACGCCATCGGATAAAAAACCCACGCATGCTCAGAATCAAGTCGACGCATGCTCAGAAGCATAGAGCTTAATTTTTCTTGGCTCGTCTGAGTGTTTTACGTCACGGCGTTTGGGACGATCGGTTTTTTGACTGATGGTGTGTAGGCAAGACTGATGGAAGTCAGCTTCATCGGATTTCCTATGGAAAAATACATCGGTTTAAAATCCATAGGAAATCCGATCGTGTGTACAGGGCTTAAGAGCTGTGAAAATGTGGAATAGACTCCCTCCAGAGGTGGTTCTGGCCAGCTCAGTAGATTGCTTTAAGAAAGGCCTGGATTCTTTCCTAAATGTACATAATATAACTGGGTACTAACATTTATAGGTAACGTTGATCCGGGGAAAATCCGATTGCCTCTCGGGGGATCAGGAAGGAGTTTTTTCCCCTGCTGTAGCAAATTGGATCATGCTCTGCTTGGCTTTTTCGCTATCCTCTGGATCAACTGTGGGTATAGAATTGGGTATATGGGATTGTATGATATATATTTTTTTTGTTTATGGTTGAACTGGATGGACTTGTGTCTTTTTTCAACCTGACTAACTATGTAATCCTGAGGTGGTCCTTAGGCTGTCTTGCCCAGCGTGGAAGAAGCCGAGCCAAGCTCCAGGGGAGGACCCTTGCTAGAGAGAGCCAGGATGAAGGCTGGTCTCTCAGGAAGGCCTGGTGACTCGCTTGGAGGATGCACCTACACCTAAACTGCGCTTACAGTGTTGCCCGATGGCTTAAAGGTTTTGACACTGTGAAGCTGGATCTTGTTTTACAAATCAAATCCTGTTTGCAGTATCACTGGGTCGGCTTAAAGGCTCTGGTACTGTCAAACTGTTCTACAATCTAAACCATGTTAAATAGCTACTGGCTGCTAGGTCTGTAAGAGAGGCCTATCCAGGACTCCTACTGGCTGCTAGGTCTGTGTGAGAGAACTATCCAGGTATTCCACGAGAGAGAAAGATGTTTGTTTCTGGATCCAAAGAATCTGTAAGTGATCTGCATTTGGTACCTGACACCCCTTATCCTCTCTCCTACTACCTCTTTCAAGTTCTTCATTAAAGCTTTGAAAATATCTAAAGTGTCTGGCGCCCAAATTTCTGTTCTATACTCCCCATTATAGCCATGGACTCAGCCCTGGGGTAAATGCTGGCTCGCCCCCTGCCTCTGGAGGTCCCTCCTTACCCCCAGTAGACCCAGGGGGGAGCTACATATGTATAAAACTTAGCCTCAGAGTTGTCTGCTATTAGTTTTTCTAATATGTACACATGCCCAGAATACTGAAAAGTATTATTCTGATCAATTTGGCAACTAAAAGCAAAAGCTTTTGTCTCTTCTCCTTTGTTACTAGACCTCTAATGATGCTTTCATTGACTTCACCTGAGAACTCATTATTTTCTGTGATGTGCAAAATGAGATATGACTGTGAGGGATTATTTCCCTATGCAGATTGGCAGCTGGACACTACCTTGAATAACAATGTAATGGGCTTTTTCCATTGACTTTGCTTTATACATCCCACACAGCTCTGCCATTCACAACATCTGTGTTTACAATGTCTTTTCCAGCCAGGAGCTGCACATTCCTGGAGCCATTCAGTGCAACAGGTTCACAGTCAATGAACATTTCCTACTGTTTATATGTGTCCTTCCGTTTGCTGATGTCACTGGAAGTCTGCTTTCTTTGTTAACTATAAGGATTCTGTGCTCTGCTGAAAGGAGCCTGTCTTTTCTCGTTGTGTGCTGTGGAGCATGGTCTTACCAAGTTCTTTACCAGTATATCAACCCCCATGACTATTACACTTTAACATATCTTGTAATTAGAGGATCTCAGTGCAGACAGTATCACTCTTGTTGGTGTTTCTGCATAGTGCTAGTGAACAACAATATATATAACCCCTTTTTTGCACATCAGAGAGTGAAGAAAATGTAAAATAAAATGTGAAAAAATCTCCCCAAAAATGTACTGCTGCTATTTTAAACAAATATCTCAAAGTAATCAAACAATATAGTGCTCAAATCACTAGTAGCGCTGTGAAAAAACATATAAACAAATAATAATCAAATGTGAAATCATACAAATAAGTCCATATGGACTTATTTGTATGATTTAGAAATTTTAGAAATATTTTGTAATATTTTCACGTTTGATTATATCACTTGAAGATATATGATTGTCCACTGTATAGTAGCAGTGATTACGCAACTGTGGAATTGACACAGGTTTACGGACACTCACTTTACGTACATTCGTGAGTACGGACATACCCGTGAGTGTACATAAAGTGTCTCACAAGCACGGACAGTGGCGACGGGGGTGCGGCCCGCACCCGGGTGTTACCAGGCCCGCATGTCCTAACAAGCAGGGCGCACTGCCAGGCACCGCTCGGCTCCAATCAGGGCAGGCACCAGCATTAGGCAGCCGCTATTCAGTGTCACATTCTCCACCAACGTCCTCGGCTGGCCCCTCTGTCCTGCCCCATAAATTGCCACTCAGTCCAGTGTCCTCCCTTTGCACAGAGCCCTCCGGTGCATACTTCTGCTGGACAAACTTCCTATGAGAGCCGGCTTCACAGAACGACGGAGGACACCACAGGCTTGTCTCCCAGCCCTGCCCCCTCACAGAGATCTCCCTTTGAGAGCCCATTATGTGGAGATGCGGCCTCCCATGCTGCTCATTCGTTCTGTGCTGCTGCTGAAGGGAGCTGAAGCAACAATAAACAAGTGTTGGGAGGGCAGCCGAGCGCAGCACTCTATGTTTTTTCATGAACTACAACAGCCAAGTGGACACAAGTGCCATAGCTAGACCATGCTGGCCGGAATCTTCATCAACCTGAACCTGCACCATGGTCACGGTGAGTGAGACTGCCCCACCTCCCCTGGGGACAGGGACCACCACACTTCCCCTTGGGACAGGGACCACCCCACCTCCCCTGGGGAATAAGGACCACCCCACCTCCCCAATGCCTGTAAAATGACTACTGCAATGCAGTACATGCATTGAGAAGTGAAAAAAGGTATTGCTTCACTTTAAGTACTGTAGCGATCTCACCCCTCTCATTCACGGCTTGTCTGTCCCGTCTAGGGGTTAACACTGGGGGGAGGGATGAGATACACCACGGCCCATGTCCTCCAATGTGTAGAGGTGAAGGCCAGAACTATCGGGTTTTGTGTATGTGTCCCAGAGTCAAATCCTCTCCTCGGATTGACTCCCCTTTGCTCCTAGTAACCAGAGTTCCACACACTGAAAGGGTCCAACTCGTATTTATTCTTCTCAATAAATAGTCATACAGCACAGACAGGTTGAGACCCATATACCACTTCAGTATTTGTGGGGAGTAGGCCAAGGCACAATTCTTCTAGATAGAGCTAACCACTGTAGTGTCATCAGTGGCGAATAGTCATTGCCACTGACTATATTGAACAGAACATGAATTACCTTCGCTATTGTAGCCCCTATCAGGGGAAGGACATCCGTCCAAGACAGTTACCGGAGGCCTCTCCGTCACCAGCAATGCTGCGCTGGACTCTCCAGAGAAGTTCCACTCACCGGCCTCCTCGTCTCAGACACGGGGACCCAAGGAGTTAGGGCCCCCTCGGATTCCTCCACCCTCGCGGAACTCAGTCGAAGGTACTGAGCTCCAGGCTTCCGCCATAGTACCTCACCCCAGGCTAAAAAGGTGCCTGAGATGGACTCCATCTCCCGCTCCAGCCAGGTCAAGGGCACCTGGGCCCGGAACTCCGGAACGCCAGCACCCAAGCTGAAGGTGCCTGGGTGCGGCTGCGTCCTCCGACTCTGAACTCCAAGGTCAGGGAGTCTGCCCCTTTTATCTCCTCTCCCTTTGCGTCACAGCGGGTTCCCCGCCCCGCTGTACCAGTGCCAGGAAAGGACAAAAAGGGAAGCAGTCTTGCGGTGAGTGTTCAGCTCTGGCCCAGGGCGACAGCGCTACCTGCAGGCAGCAGGGAACCTCACACCACCAGAGTCCTCCAAGAACCATAAAAGGATCCCAGATTCCCTAACAATCAATGCATCTGGGTTACACTACCACCCAGATGCCTCCCCTAAAATCAAACACCCGCTACAGTACATTTTCGTTTTACATACATGCTCTGGTCCCATTTTGTACTTAAAAGTGGGTTATACATGTAATCCCCCTTCACCCTCCACCATCTTGTGTGCCCTTCTGATTTGGTTTACCCATTCTAACTGACCACCATTATTACATTCATCATAACTTTCCCCACCATCAGAAGACAATCAGGAACAGAAAGCAGAACTTGGGGAATTGGGATTACCTTTCCAAAGGAAATGATTCAACCAGACACAACAGATTTCAACAGTAGTCTTTATGAACGTATGCATCAAGCTAAGAATAAAAATGCCAGCAGCATCCTACAGTAAATCCCTAGAGAACTTCTCTAACCTCTCAGTACTGGATTATTTAGTGCGCAAGAAAATTTTAACTTGGTTGCATCTCTGTGCACATTTTCAATTCTCAACCAACATTGCTCTCTTTGCACCCATAGTATTCCTATACTTGTGGGACGTAGATGTAGACTTTAGCTCTGATGTGTCGTTCTTCAGCATTGCAGAGCTGAATACATGTATGGAGCAATAGAAGCTTTGCCTGCCCTGATCCTGCATGAGCTGTGCTATTATCTATCAAGATATAGTAGGAGAGGTGAATACATGCACTTAGTTTATGGAGTGTCAGGTGCTGTTTGTGTATGCTACCCTTGAGAATGATGCAGCTAAATGTGTTAATTGGTTATAATCATTCATGGCTCCCAATTTGTATTCTTTTAATTTACCACTTCTTTAGCCGTTAAGCTAAAAACACTGAAAACAGATGTTCCGAAACTGTAACATGGAATCCAGTTCACACTATTGTTCAGTTTGGTAGTTTTCCTGTGTTGTGTTTTCCTGTCGGATATATGAGTATACAGACATGGACTGGTTAAACTCCTCCATGGAGTAAGCCTAGTGCATCAGTCAGACATGGATAACAGTTTTCCTCTTCCTGTGCAGCTGTTGTTTGCCAAAAGGATGACTTAAATTGATCAGCTTTTTTTTAAATCACTGAACATCAGCCAGAGTAATATTACGTATGAATTAGAACAATGACCTGCATTGCCTTGTTATGGTGGAAGCAGAAATAACATCCTGAAAATGCAGGTGGAAACTTTGTGATGTGCTGTGTGAATGAGCAGTGATGGAGCACCATACCTACACTTTGTGTGTTTACACTGAATGTCGTGTTTATAAAGCTATTGTTTTTTTTTTGTAAAAGTGGCCCTAATTTTGTATGGAATGTCTACTGATTTCCATATACATGCTGTGATGTGACGTTATAAGGAAGATGACAATTGGTGCAGTACACAGATTTTATAGCTACGCTACGGTGTTCAGAATTCCTAAAAGAGTCACCACAAGGACACTTCATTTACAAAGGAAATGTATTCTTTTAACCACTTAAGGACCGAGCCTCTTTCTGGTGTTTACAAGTTAAAAACATATTTTTTTTGTTAGAAAATTATTTAGAAAAATATATATATAATGATTGGGGGTTCTAACGCCCTAGAGAATTAAATGCAATACTTTTTGTCACACCGTATTTGCGCAGCGGTCTTATAAGCGCATTTTTGGAAAAAAAAATTACTTTTTTTAATTACAAAATAAGACAACAGTTAGCCCAATTTTGTTTTATATTGTGAAAGATAATGTTACGCTGAGTAAATTGATTCCCAACATGTCACGCTTCAAAGTTGCGCCCGCTCGAGGAATGGCGACAAAATTTTACCATTAAAAATCTCCATAGGCGACATTTCAAAAAAATTTCAGGTTGCATGTTTTGCGTTTCAAGCCTCGTACACACGACCAAGTTTCTCGGCAAGAACCAGCAAGAAACTTGCTGGCAGAGATTTCTTGCCGAGAAATTTGTTTGTGTGTATGGTTTCTCGTCAAGAAAACCGACTAGAATCTCGACGAGAAAATAGAGAACCTGCTCTATATTTTCTCATCGAGATTCTCGTCAGCCTGTTTCTCAACGTGAAAATTGTGTGTGTGTGTACACTTACCTGTCCTCCGGGAAGCCCGCGCATGCTCGAAATGACTTTGACGCATGCCCGGTAGCTTCCTAGGCATAGGATAGGGTGTACAAAGATGGCGGCGATGGCATCGAATGTGACGAGCGCATGCTCGTCGTATTCAATTACGTCACCGCGTTCGCTCCATTCAAAGAACCGCGGGTTCTTTGAAATGAGCGTGTGTACACTCGGCCGAGACAAGTTTCTTGTCCAAGGATCTCGTCGAAAAAAACGACGTGTTTTTTACGATGAGATTCTCGGCCGTGTGTACGAGGCTTCAGAGGAGGTCTAGGATTAGAATTATTTCTCTCACTCTTACGATCGCGACGATACTTCACATGTGTGGTTTGAACACCGTTTTCATATGCGGGCGCTGCTCAAGTATGCGTCCACTTCTGCACGCGAGCTCGGTGGGACAGGGTGCGTTTAAATTATTATTATTATTATTTTATTATTTATTTTACCTTTTATTTTTAGTTTTTACACTGTTCTTTTAAAAAAAAAAGTTGGGTCACTTTTATTCTTATTACATCCCTTGTAATAGAAAAAAAGCATGATAGGACCTCTTAAATATGAGATCTGTGGTCAAAAAAAAACTCAGATCTCATATTTAGACTAAAATGCAGTAAAAAAAAAAAAATTGTTGTTTAAAAAAAAAAAAAATGTCCCTTTAACCACTTAAGCCCTGAACCATTTGGTAGCTAAAGGTCCAGAGGTGATTTCAGAATTTTGCACTGCACTGCTTTAACTGTAAATTGTGCGGACATGCAATGTTGTACCCAAACGAAATTTGCGTCCTTTTCTTCCCACAAATAGAGCTTTCTTTTAATGGTATTTGATTGCCTCTGCGATTTTAATTTTTTGCGATATAAACGGAAAAAGACCGAAAATTTTGAAAAAAAAAGATATTTTCTAATTTTTGTTATAAGAAAAATCGAATAAACTCAATTTTAGTCATACATTTAGGCCAAAATGTATTCAGCCACATGTCTTTAGTAAAAAAAATGTCAATAAGCGTATATTTATTGGTTTGCGCAAAAGTTATAGCGTCTACAAACTAGGGTACATTTTCTGGAATTTACACAGCTTTTAATTTATGACTGCCTATCTCATTTCTTGAGGTGCTAAAATGGCAGGGCAGTAAACCCCCAACCCCCCAAATGACCCAATTTTGGAAAGTAGACACCCCAAGGAAATTGCTGAGAGGCATGTTGAGCCCATTGAATATTTTTTTTTTGTCTCAAGTGATCGAATAATGACTAAAAAAAAAAAAAAAATAACAAAAAGTTGTCACTAAATGATATATTGCTCACACATGCCATGGTTATATGTGGAATTGCACCCCAAAATACATTTTGCTGCTTCTCCTGAGTACGGGGATACCACATGTGTGGGACCTTTTGGGAGCCTAGCTGCGTACGGGCCCACGGAAACCAAGCACCACCTTCAGGATTTCTAAGGGCGCAAATTTTTGATTTCACTCCTCACTACCTATCACAGTTTTGAAGGCCATAAAATGCCAAAATAGCACAAACCCCCCCCCCCCCCAAATGACTCCATTTTGGAAAGTAGACACCCCAAGCTATTTGCTGAGAGGCATGGTGAGTATTTTACAGCTCTCATTTGTTTTTGAAAATGAAGAAAGAAAATATATATTTTTTTTCTTCAATTTTCAAATCTTTGTGACAAAAAGCGAGATCTGCAAAATACTCACAATACCTCTCAGCAAATAGCTTGGGGTGTCTACTTTCCAAAATGGGGTAATTTGGGGGGTTTGTGCCATCTGGGCATTCCATGGCCTCCGAAACTGTGATAGGCAGTGAGAAGTGAAATCAAAGATTTACACCCTTAGAAAGCCTGAAGGCGGTGCTTGGTTTTTGGGGTCCCGTACGCGGCTAGGCTCCCAAAAAGTCTCACACATGTGGTATCCCCGTCCTCAGGAGAAGCAACAGAATGTATTTTGGGGTGTAATTCCACATATGCCCATGGCATGTTTGAGCAATATATCATTTAGTGACAACTTTGTGCAAAAAAAATAAAATAAAAAAATAAATTGTCTTTTTCCGCAACTTGTGTCAACATATAAAATATTCCATGGACTCGACATGCCTCTCAGTATATAGCTTGGGGTGTCTACTTTCCAAAATGGGGTCATTTGGGGGGGTTTTGAACTGTTCTGGCATTTTATACACAACATTAGGAACTTACATCCACTCTTCTAACCACTCTTCAAAGCCCTTTTTGACACTTTTTGTTCACATGAAAACATTTTTTTTTTGCAAGAAAATTATGTTGAACCCCCAAACATTATATATATTTTTAAAGCAAAGGCCCTACAGATTAAAATGGTGGGTGTTGCATTTTTTTTTCTACACAGTATTTGTGCAGCGATTTTTCAAACGCATTTTTTGGGGAAAAAATACACTTTTTTAATTTTAATGCACTAAAACACACTATATTGCCCAAATGTTTGATGAAATAAAAAAGATGATCTTAGGCCGAGTACATAGATACCAAACATGACATGCTTTAAAATTTCGCACAAACGCGCATTGGCGACAAACTACATACATTTTTAAAAGCCTTTAAAAGCCTTTACAGGTTACCCCGTTAGATTTACAGAGGATGTCTACTGCTAAAATTACTGCCCTCGATCTGACCTTCCCGGTGATACCTCACATGCATGGTGCAATTGCTGTTTACATATGACGCCAGACCGACGCTTGCGTTCGCCATTGGGCAAGAGCAGGGCAGGACAGGGGTGCTTTTTTTTTTTTTTTTTTTTTTATTGTTAATTTTGCTTTTTTATTTTATTTTTAAATTGTTCCTTCCATATATATTTTTTTTTATCATTTTTATTGTTATCTCAGGGAATGTAAATATCCCCTATGATAGCAATAGGTAGTGACAGGTACTCTTTTTTTGAAAAAACTGGGGTCTTCTAGACCCTAGATCTTTCCTATGCCCTCAAAGCATCTGACCACACCAATATCGGTGTGATAAAATGCTTTCCCAATTTCCCAATGGCGCTTTTTATATCCGGGGGGGGGGGGACATTCCCTCCCACTGCTTGTAAAAGCAGTCTAGAGGCTAATTAGCCACTAGGATTGCTTTTACATGAAAGCCGGCCGCTGGCTGAAAAGAATGATACCAAGATGATACCTAAACCCGCAGGCATCATTCTGGTATAAACATTCAAAGTCCAGCAACATACCAGTACGTTGCTGGTCCTTGTTGGACATGTATTGTAATCTTTTTTTTTCATGCAGCCAGTTGGCTGAATGAAAGAAGAGATTGATCGGTGGGTATGCCCACCATTAGAATACCGCCCTTCATCCACCCACTTCTAATGATGGGCATACATGCACCATTTATATATGCCAAAGCATGGGGGCATCCTCCCGCAAGAGTTATGCCGCACACACATGGTCGGACTTTTCCACGGGCAAGCCTCCGTCTGAATTTTGACCGTATGTATGCGGCATTAGGAGCAAAATCGCTCCTCCGCCCCTGCTGCCCCAATGCTTCGGCATATATGCTTTTTTTTTTTAACTGTGGTGGTGAAATCACCTCCTACAGCACTGGAGTCGCAGGGATCAGGCCTGTCTCTGCGAACGCTGCAGTTATGTGTGTTTTTGTTTTGTAAGTGACAGTGATCGATCGATACTGCACTTGGGTGGCCTGGGCTGAACGGAGGGGCAAAACGCAGGTGCTAGCAGGTATCTGGGCTGATACCGCTAACACTGCGTTTTTGGGAACCCTAAACTGCTGGGGACGCTAGTATAGATCTGATCAGATCAGATATTGATCTGTTCAGATACTATACCACTAAGGGAGGTGTATGCTTCACGCGTGGGTGTTAGCATTACTGGCACTAACCTGACGCTGCCTGGGGTGTGACACAGACCCTCTCTGACGCTAAAACCTAATTTATACAACCCGCCGGGCAATCAGGGGGTTAAACCTTTATTGGGCTATATATACGGCGGGTGCCCTGACACTATAAAAAGCAAACTAACTAACCAGCGTCACCCGTAACACTTATATGGTGATCACTGGTGAAAGGGTTAACTAGGGGCAATTAGGGGGTTAAAACCTTTATTAGATAATATATGGGGGTACCTGATGCTATAAAAACCTGCGGCGAACCTAAAAAAAATTACTGGCTACCGATCTGCATCACCGACACTAAGACAGCGATCAGAAAAACGATTGCTTAGCGACGGCGGTGCTAGGGGGTGAAAGGGTTATCTGGGGGGTGATCAGGGGGTTAAACCTTTATTAGGTAATATATGGGGGTACCTGACGCTATAAAAACCTGCGGCGAACCTAAAAAAAAATACTGGCTATCGATCTGCATCACAGACGCTAAGACAGCGATCAGAAAAATGATCGCTCAGCGACGGCGGTGCTAGGGGGTGAAAGGGTTATCTGGGGGGTGATCAGGGGGTTAAACCTTTATTAGATAATTTATGGGGGCACCTGACGCTATAAAAACCTGCGGCAAACATAAAAAAAATTACTGGCTACCGATCTGCATCACAGACGCTAAGACAGCGATCAGAAAAATGATCGCTTAGCGACAGTGGTTATAGGGGGTGAAAGGGTTACCTGGGGGGTGATCAAGGGGGTTAAACCTTTATTAGATCATTTATGGGGGTACCCGACGCTATAAAAACCTGCGGCGAACCTAAAAAAAATTACTGGCTACCGATCTGCATCACCGACGCTAAGACAGCGATCAGAAAAATGATCGCTTAGCGACAGTGGTGATAGGGGGTGAAAGGGTTACCTGGGGGGCGATCAAGGGGGTTAAACCTTTATTAGATCATTTATGGGGGTACCCGACGCTATAAAAACCTGCGGCGAACCTAAAAAAAATTACTGGCTACCGATCTGCATCATCAACGCTAAGACAGCGATCAGAAAAATGATCGCTTAGCGACGGCGGTGCTAGGGGGTGAAAGGGTTATCTGGGGGGTGATCAGGGGGTTAAACCTTTATTAGGGGGGGGGGTTAGGGGGCTACACTGGACCTAAAACTAACTTTAGTGACACTTTTACAGTCACAAATGTCACTGATTGCAGTGATCAGTAAATAAATGGTCACTGCAATCAGTGACACTGTGACTGGGGGCTGGGGGGTGACCTGGTTGGGCCTGGGGGGTGGACATTTGTGTGCCTATGTGTCCTGGTGTCAGTGTGCTGTTTGTGCACTAACCTGTATGTCTTCTCTTGTACGGCGCTCGGTATATGTAAGCGCCGCATGAGAGATGACATCACTTCCTCCTGCTTCCTCTGCCTGTGTTTACATTACAGGACAGAGGAAGCATTTTCATTTGCGGGGGGGTGGCCGGAATCTAACGGCCGTCCCCTCATCTCGGATCGCTCCCCAACAAATACCGACCGCTCACTGTATAGGAGGGGGGTCCGATTGGACCCCCCAACTGTACAAAGGCAATCACGTACACTGTACGTGATTGTGCCTGTCTGTGCCATTCTGCCGACGTACATATACAGTGAGCGGTCGTTAAGTGGTTAAATGTCATTTAAAAAAAAAAAATGGCCCTTTAAGAGCATTGGGCAGAAGTGACATTTTGACATCGCTTCCGCCCTGCAATGATATGGAGACGGGTGGGGACCATCTTCCCCTCACTTGTCTCCATGTCAGGCCGGGAGAAGGATCCTCAACTGCCGCCGATAAAAGTGATCTCTCTACCAATCCACTGCAGAGACCACTTTTATCTTGAACTGGACTGCCCGCTCTTGAAGAGGATACCAGGTTTATGGTAGCTAGCTGATACCATAACAACGGTATTCCTCTTCAAAGTAGCGATGTAAAATGACGGCGGGCAGTCCTGAAGTGGTAAAGCAGTTAGAATAGTCACTGCCTATCTGTTAACCAATTCTTAGTTTTTTTAAGTGTTCCATGTGCAATGTGGCTGATTTACCCGGAAATGTGAGATTTTACTTATCTGAGGCTAGACTAGTTATTCACTTTAAGTAGAATTATTCACTTTAAAGTCATTACAAAGGACAATGGGACACTTTTTTTTCACAAATAGTATGGGACATTCTTTATATTTTGAGGATGCTATAACCTCCACATATGGAAAGGCTTCTTCACGGTAAGAGCTGTGAAAATGTGGAATAGACTCCCTCTAGAACTAGTTCTGGACAGTTCTGTACAGAATACACTTCTAAATGTCTAAAATATAACTGGATATTATTATATATCAGTAATAATACCAGGGATTGTTGATCCAGGGCCTTCTGGAGGATCAGGAATGTATTTTTCATCCTGGAGAAAATTGGAAATAATACTTTATGTTTTTTTTTGCCTTCCTGTGGATCAACTGTGGGTATAGGATTGTGTGTATGAGGGATTTCTTTGGTTGAACTACTTTTTTCAACTATGTTACTATTTTCTCGAGTGAGAATGACTCTTCATTGTAACCTGCACCTGAATATTATGTCAGTCACTCCTTTTCTGTACCCTCTCTGTCTTGTAAGCAGTCAATAGAGGCACTTCCATTGTCAGCCTAATTAAAAATTAAAAGTATTTACACCTAACAGAATATATATATATATATATATATATATATATATATACTCATATACTGTATATATACACGATATTGTCAAAAGTATTGGGACACCTGCCTTTACATACACATGAACTTTAATGGCATCCCAGTCTTAGTCCGTAGTATTTAATATTGCTTTAGCCGACCCTTTGCAGGTATAACAGCTTCAACTCTTCTGGGAAGGCTGTCCACCAGGTTTAGGAGTGTGTCTATAGGAATGTTTGGCTATTCTTCCAGAAGCGTATTTGTGAAATCAGGCACTGATGTTGAACGAGAAGGCCTGGCTCGCAGTCTCCACTCTAATTCATCCCAAAGATGTTCTATCGGATTGAGGTCAGGACTGTGCAGGCCAGCCAAGTTCCTCCACCCCAAACTCGCTCATCCATGTCTTTATGGACCTTGCTTTGTGCACTGGTGTGCAGTCATGTTGGAACAGAAAGGGGCCATCCCCAAACTGTTCCCACAAAGTTGGGAACATGAAATTGTCCAAAATGTCTTGGTATTCTGACACCTTAAGAGTTTCCTTCACTGGAACTGGGGAGCCAGGCTCAACCCCTAAAAAACAACCTCACACAATAATCCCCCCTCCACAAAATGATTTGGACCAGTGCATAAAGCAAGGTCCATAAAGACATGGATGAGTGACCTTCGGTATATAT
Source organism: Rana muscosa (assembly GCA_029206835.1). NCBI lineage: Eukaryota > Metazoa > Chordata > Amphibia > Anura > Ranidae > Rana > Rana muscosa. The sequence continues at coordinate 212,182,860 of CM055116.1, forward strand.
ACATATATACACACAGTTGTGCTCATAATTTTACATACCCTGGCAGAATTTATGATTTCTTGGCCATTTTTTAGAGAATATGAATGATAACACAAAAACATTTTTTTCACTCATGGTTAGAGTTTGGCTGTAGCCATTTAGTAGCAATCAACTGTGTTTACTCTTTTTAAATCATAATAATCACAACAGAAACTATCCATATGACCCTGATCAAAAGTTTAAATACCCTGGTGATTTTGGCCTTATAACATGAACACAAGTTGACACAAAGGGGTTTGAATGGCTATTAAAGGTAACCATCCTCACCTGTGATCTGTTTGCTTGTAATTAGTGTGTGTGTGTATAAAAGGTCAATACGTTTCTGGACTCCTGACAGACCCTTGTATCTTTCATCCAGTGTTGCACTGACGTTTCTGGATTCGGAGTCATGGGGAAAGCAAAAGATTTGTCAAAGGATCTGCGGGAAAAGGTAGTTGAACTGTGTAAAACAGGAAAGGGATAAAAAAGGTATCCAAGGAATTGAGAATGCCAATCAGCGGTGTTCAAACTCTAATCAAGAAGTGGAAAATAAGGGGTTCTGTTGAAACCAAGAAAATTGTTTGGGATACAAAGAAAAACCCACAAATAACCTCAGGTGAAATACACGACTCTCTGAAAACATGTGGTGTGGCTGTTTCAAGATGCACAAGAAGAAAGCCATCACTACACAAATGCCATAAAGCAGTGTTTCTCAACTCCAGTCCTCAAGGCGCCCCAACAGGTCATGTTTTCAGGATTTCCATTATTTTGCACAGGTGATTTGATCAGTTTCACTGCCTTAGTATTTACCACAGCCCTTTCGTCTGAGGGAAATCCTGAAAACATGACCTGTTGGGGCGCCTTGAGGACTGGAGTTGAGAAACACTGCCATAAAGCTTACAATACGCCAAACAGCACAGAGACAAGCCTCAAACCCTCTGACACAAAGTCATTTGGAGTGATGAGACCACAATTTAGCTTTTTGGCCACAACCATAAAATCTACATTTGGAGAGTGTGACAGGGGTCACTTGGGGCACAGGGGGAATGAGAACCCCACCATGATCTGGGATAGTCATATTCAATGCTGTATATACACATGGTATATATTGGGTGTATATTGTGTGTGGGCTGTTGTGTAATATTTGCTGTGATGGGGTGTGATTGCATTCTATTGTCTATTGTGGCTTGTGGTAATTAAATCTGCTACTGTGGTGATGTGGATTGGAGCTTGGTAGACCGTCTGGCTGCCTATTATGGGATGTTTAAGTGTCTTTCTGTGAGGAGGGGGGGGGAATCACCCCTCCTGCTAAGACTGTTTACTGAAAGAGAAGTTTGAACACACCTGACCTGTATGACCATTGTCATTGGACAGTTTTTTTTTTTTGAATCAAAAGGTTTTTTATTGAACATAAGATGAATCACAACAGTTTCCATTGTACACACAAAGTTGCAAAGGTTTCCCTCTGCTGGCAAACTTCAAAAGAACACTTCAGTGCACCACTACAATCTTGCATTAATAAGTACATCAGACATTAGCATCACAATATTATGGGCATTGTAACAGTCGGGACAATACTAACTCCCTGGGGCTGAGGCCTGGGGTATCCAGCCAGTGGGACCAAATTTTCTCAAACCTTCCCGGGCTACCTCTGTGTTGGTATATGTATTTTTCCATAATCAGAGTCTGTCCCATGTGCGCTACCCATGAGGCGGTGGTAGGCGGTGAAACCGATTTCCATCCCATTAGAATGAGTTTTCTAGCCTGAAATAGAGCTCTCGAGACTGCGATCCTAGCCAACTCCTCTGGGACCACATCCTCCAGGACCCCCAATAAGCAACACATAGGATCCACAGGGATCACCGTTCTAAATACGCCATTCAGTGTGCCCACCACCTCACTCCAATACCTATGGAGCTTTGGGCATCTCCACAGGAGGTGGATAAGGTCTCCGTTATGTCTTTGACATCTACCACACAGAGGGTCTGGTAGCTTACCCATCTTGTGTAGTTTCGTCGGGGTGTAATGGACCCTCAACAGTATATACAGCTGGGATACTTTTTGCGCGACATTCAAGGAGCAGTTGGTGACTGACTGCCATGCCTCCTCCCATTGATCCCCCGTCAGTGGACCCAGGTCCCTCTCCCACAGAGATTCCGCCTTACTCGGGAACGCTTGTAGGTGTTTTGCCAGCAGCATCTGGTAACATTGGGAAATGAATCCCTTTGTTTCAGTGCTAGTATGCAACACATGGAACACGGGGGCAGGTGACTGAACCCATTCCACCGCATCGCCCTGTGCTGCGACTGCATGCCGGAGCTGCAGATAGTAGTAGTGCATGTTAGCTGGGAGGCCAAATTTGGCCCTCAGTTCGGGGAAAGTGAGCAATTTACCATTCTCGAATATGTGGGATAACAGAGCTACACCATGGGCACGCCATCTTGGCCCCTGCTGCAGCTTGACCAGCTCCACATATGACCTATTGCCCCAAATCGGACTATATTCCGTAAATGTCATTGGACAGTAGACTTGTGCACAACGGAAAAATTCGTTCCGTTTCGGTTCGTTTCTTTCCGGTCCTGTTGATTCGTAATCATTCGTAATTTTGCTAGACGGGATTTTTCGTGTTCGGACTCATTCGTATTTTTGCAAGCGACATTTTTCGTTGAATTTTTTGTTGCTTTATAATTCGTACTTTCGGTAGAGTACGTTGTTTTTCGTTGATTCTGGACACAACTCCTACTTTCGTAACTTTTTTTGGGTTCGTTGATTCGTAATTTTCCGTGTCTCTCTCACAACGACGCTGCCTATTATGCCTAATGTGCTTCGAATGGATTTGTACTTTTCTAAATACATAGCGGTTATTTGTAACGATTCGAAATCTCGTATTTTACTTTCGTTTTTTACATGCGGCTATAGGCTCCGCCCCTGTACACCATTTTGAGAGGGTTCAGCACGGTGAGGGAGAAGCAGAGAGCAGAGCAGAGTGAGTGTTATTGTGCTTCGAATGGATTTGAAATCTCGTATTTTACTTTCGTTTTTTCATGCGGCTATAGCCTCCGCCCCTGTACACCATTTTGAGAGGGAGTTCAGCATGGTGAGGGAGAAGCAGAGAGCAGAGTGAGTGTTATTGTGCTTCGAATGGATTCGTACATTCGTAACTTTTTTCATAACGAATTATGCCGAAGACCTTCGGGCATTCGCTATTTTGCGGTATAATTTATTTCGGATTCGGTTTTATTCGTAATTGCTCTGTTCGGAAATTCGAATGCTTCCGAATGTCCGAAAGTTGCTAAATTCGGACGAATTTTGATTCGTTACGAAACGAATTGCACAAGCCTATTGGACAGTTTAACCCGCCCTGTTCCCCAAGGATGGGAGGGAAGGTTTTTGAAGAGAAATGTGTTACCATGTGCTTGTAATAAATTAATTCCCGGTTTTTAGGACTTCAACACACAGAGCGTTTGTCTCGTATGTTTGGAAGGATTAATCCTATGGCAAGCGGTTGCCTGACTGTGGAGGATCAGCAGTGGATGTGTGTCCAGAGAGGGAATATCTTAAACGGCGTTAACCCTTTTCATACTTGGGGTGCCGTTACATTGGTTGGCAGCGGTGGGATTTTCCCTCCAGTTACTGGGACACTCCAAACCACCACAGTGAATGACCAGCTATGCAGCCTGCAGGAAAGCCACGCTGAAAGACTTACTTGAGAGCCGTGGAGGGACCGGTGGGACAAAGAACAAGGCCACCTTGATCAGGGAGCTAGCCGAGATGGATCAGAGGGATGGTGATGCAGGACCCCGGTCAGTTGAAGACTTGTTTCAGCAAAGAGTTTGACAGCGGTTGGCATTATATGGTGCTAACCCATCAGAGACCACCATACAGGAAGCCATTAAAGACATCCAGCTGCAGAATGAGCGACAAGAGAAAGAACTAGAGCGACAAGAGAAAGAACGAGAGAGACAAGAGAGAGAACGAGAGCGACAAGAGAGAGAACTAGAGCGGCAACATGAGCAGAGAATGGCGGAAATACGGCAATCGGAGACAACACCTAAAGATGCAGCGCCTTTCTGTAAGTTGCCCTTTCGGGCGTTCAAACTATTTAAGGAAGGAGAGGAGGAAATTGAAGCAATCCTGCAGGACTTTGAGAGACTATGCCAGATACATGAAGTACTGCCCCAAGATTGGGTCGCCTTACTGGCAAGTAATTTAACGGGCAGAGCGGCGGATGCGTATCAAGCCCTGGAGGATGAGGACGCTAAAGACTATGACTGGGTAAAAGAAGCTCTGCTAGCCCGATTTGCCATTACACACGAAGCCAGCCGGATTAAGTTTTGAGAATCCTGGAAACAAACCCACATAACAAACGTGGAGTGGGCACATCGTCTGCAGCGAAACCTTAAGGGCTGGTTCCAGGGAAGCCACGCTCATACCATAGAGGACATCACTCAGCTAGTACTCTTAGAACAGTTCTTTAACCACACCCCCCCAGTACTACGGGATTGGGTGCGAGATAAGCAACCACAGACTGTACAGCAAGCGGCTACTTTGGCCGATGAATATCTGGACTCTCGGAGGTCAGGCGGAAGAGAGCGCTATCCACTATCTCGGCCCAGTTTATCAGCCGCTAACCCAACTTCAGCACCAACCCCAGCGGCAACCTATCCTCAGCCGCCCTGGTTCAACTCCCAGGACTACGCACAACCCATCAGGTGTTTCGGATGTAAACAGCTAGGGCACAAAAAGCCAGACTGTCCATTGAATTCAGCCAGGCAGTCCCAGTCGTGGAGACAGCCAGCAGGGGGGAACCCCCACACAACCATGCCTGCGGCCCACTGCGTTGAGTAGGAAGAACATTGGGGGCGTCTTGCACGAGGCTGATCCCATACAAGCAGCTAACCGGGACAACCGGCAGCAACACAGGCAGACTGTCTGGGTCAATGGAAAGGTAGCCAATGGCCTACGTGATTCTGGTGCCACCATGACCCTACTACAGAAGAACCTCATCCCAGAGAGCCAACACATCTTCCGGCTACCCGTTGCCCGGGTTCACCTGGATTGGGGGGTTGGTTCGGGACATGTGAATGTAGGGGTGATGAAGGATTTGCCAGCGGATGTACTACTGGGGAATGATTTGGCCCCCCTCGTTTCTGCTTACGCCCCGATGGGCCCCGCTGAAGCCAACCCAGTGACTACCTGTGCCCAGACCCATGCTGCTGGAACCGGCCTGATTGCGGCTGAGAACGGGGTAAGATTATCTTCCCCGACATGTACCTTAGATCAGGCACAATATCACAGTCTAAAATTGGAATGTGACAAGTTGGCCAGTGAGAAATCAGAGATGCAACGACACTACGTCATGTATTATGAGATGTCCCATGGCTTGAACATTGAAATGCACAAACAGGCTGAAATTGTCAAAAGGTTAAATGGGATTTGCGCCCAGGTTTTGCCTTACCTTTCCCAAGAGCACCAGCAACAAGTTTTGGGAGCCATTGAGAGAGCAAATCAAGTGACTGTTCCAGAACTGAATTCCATTATTCGTCCCGGCCTCCTAGTGCAATGTTGATGGGTTGTCTAGGCATTAGACGAATAGAAATATGGACTACCTTCAGAGTCAACCCATCTGGGGTCTCCTCCTGTGTTAGTCTCCTGCCAAAAGGGGAGATGTGTGACAGGGGTCACTTGGGGCACAGGGGGAATGAGAACCCCACCATGATCTGGGATAGTCATATTCAATGCTGTATATACATGGTATATATTGGGTGTATATTGTGTGTGGGCTGTTGTGTAATATTTGCGGATTGGAGCTTGGTAGACCATCTGGCTGCCTATTATGGGATGTTTAAGTGTCTTTCTGTGAGGGGGGGGGGGGAGTTTGAACACACCTGACCTGTATGACCATTGTCATTGGACAGTTTAACCCGCCCTGTTCCCCAAGGATGGGAGGGAAGAGTTTTGAAGAGAAATGTGTTACCATGTGCTTGTAATAAATTTATTCCCGGTTTTTGGGACTTCAACACACAGAGCGTTTGTCTCGTATGTTTGGAAGGATTAATCCTATGGGAAGCGGTCGCCTGACTGTGGAGGATCAGCAGTGGATGTGTGTCCAGAGAGGGAATATCTTAAACGGCGTTAACCCCTTTCATACTTGGGGTGCCGTTACAGAGAGGAGTCAACAAGTCTTATGATAAAAGATACACCATTCCTACTGTGAAACACGGGAGGTGGATCGCTGATGTTTTGGGGATGTGTGAGCTAAAAATGCACAGGACATTTGGTCAAAATTGATGGCAAGATGAATGCAGTATGTTATCAAAAATAACTGGAGGAAAATTTGCATTTATCAGCCAGGAAGCTGCGCATGGGACGTACTTGGACATTCCAACATGACAATGATCCAAAACACAAGGCCAAGTCGACCTGTCATTGGCTACAGCAGAATAAAGTGAAGGTTCTGGAGTGGCCATCTCAGTCTCCTGACCTCAATATCATTGAGCCACTCTGGGGAGATCTCAAACGTGCAATTCATGCAAGACAGCCCAAGAATTTACAGGAACTGGAGGCTTTTTGCCAAGAGGAATGGGCAGCTTTACCATCTGAGAAGATAAAGTGCCTCATCTACAAATACCACAAAAGACTTCAAGCTGTCATTGATGTTAAAGGGGGCAATACACAGTATTAAGAACTGGGGTGTGTTAACTTTTGATCAGGGTCATATGGGTAGTTTCTGTTGTCATTATGATTTAAAAAGAGTAAACACTGTTGATTGATAATAATTGGCTTCAGCCAAACACTAACCATGAGTGAAAGTAAGGTTTATGTGTTATTCATATTCTCTGAAAAATGGCCAAGAAATCATTCTGCCAGGGTATGTAAACTTGTGAGCACAACTGTATAAAATGTTTCTGTCTTCTCCTCTTTACTGAAATTCACTTCTTTGATTCAGGCACTCTGGTAGTTTTTTTTGTTGTTTTTTTTTGTACATAGTTCTGAAGGTAAGTTTGCGCCTGCTCAGGATTGAGTGCGCAAATTTGTCTCCAGACACTGGGGACAGTGTCTCTTTAAGAAAGGGGAGTGTGTAGCGGGGGTCCTAAATTTAGGGATTGCTATGCTAAATTTAGGGGTGATTCGAGTGGTAGTTGGCTCGAATCTTTCAATTTACTGGACTCTGCCTTGCGGCTGTTTTACCTGGTGTGCAGTTCCCCTAAGAAGTATGGGTGGCGCTGTCACTTGTACTCGAGGTTGAACCACAGGTGATGGAGTAGCGATTTAGTGTTCCCTCTTGGCAGCCGTGCAATGGGTGTGGTCTACCTGCTGTGCATGCCGGGAGAGGGTACAACAGGGGCAGACGCCATTGCCCAGGGGTCTAGTTGCTACCCCGGGACCTGTTCCCGGGGGGGGAAGAGTGTTCCAGGTCCAAGTTCAAGTGAATGGCCCTCCAGGCTATGGGGCCACATGCGCTTCAGTCCCAGGCACCTTTAGTCCTGGGGCTGCAACTTCAGCCCTGGGCCCAGCACCTTTAGCTGGAGCCCACTTCGGGAGGAGGAATCCCAGGGTGCCGCCTTGCGAGGGGACCCGTTTCTAGAAGAGGAGGCTGGGGGAGGACCGTTCCGAAGGACTGGTGAGAGATCACAGTGAAGGAAGGGGCCCAGTAACTCTTCGAGAGGGATGTCATCCATCCTGAAAAAGGGATCTAAACAACGGGACCATTAGGAGGTTTGGGACACTATAGATTCTGTGGCAGAGGATCTCCTGAACGCATCCATTAGGGAATCTAATAGACTGTTCGAGCTACACGCCGGCTGCTAGTGCCCTTGGGTGACTATCCGGGTGAGCTATACCCATTTGGGATCGAGTGGCGAAGAAGCCAAGAGTGCCTGAATTAATCTGTCTTCCTAACACCTTTCTCTTTTCCTCAACTTTGTGGATGTTCATGCATAAGGAAAATAAACTCTACGTTGGAGTGGCTATTGGTGTGGACCTTGGAGTTACTTGGGGTATAGAGAGTTTGTCCTTACATCCTAGGGACAGAAACCAGCTTTGAAGGGAACCTCGCTGCAAGACCCGTAAGTTAAAACAAGTGTGCTTAACCTCTGCAAACCAGGGGGTACGGGCATGGTGGAACTGCTGTGCCTTTTTCTCCCGTGAGCGAGCCAAGGAGTGGGGAGAAAGAGGGCCGGTTGCTACATTGTATATCTATATCTATATCTATATCTATATATATATACACACACACACTTAAGAGTTGTACACAAATAGATATATCACAGTGTAGTCACAAATAAGTTCCTGCACTATATAATTCAAGCAATGTTGGCGACCCAGATAGTAGCTACAGGAAGGCATTTAGTTGATTTAATCTCCATTCAGGCCATAGTATTCTGCTAAGGCAATCCATTAAAATGACGAATTTAGTATAACCCGGCACTATGCCTAGTGAACACAAAAGTGTATACAAGCTTTCAGACCTGACGGTAGGGTTCCCAAGTTCCCCCTTTTAACAGTGGGTGTTTTTCAGTATTGGAATTTATATACAGGTGCAATAATGACTGTCACGTGAATCATAAAATATAGCCGATAGTTGATGTCCAGCTGTTGAAATCCAGCATTATATAATTTTTCAGAATTACAGGTACATCAGGCTGAGATTTGCAATGTAAGCTCACACTAAAAGTGTGTGTCTAGTAAAATCTTTTTTTGTATTGGAGTAGGGAAGGGTTAAAACCTCTGCCACTTCATTTTTTTGCAGTGTACTTTTGGGAAAATTTTCCTTCACTTCCTGTCCCCGAAATGCAGCAAGAAATTTGAGGAATTTCAAAGTGTGGGGATTTTCCCCTTTTAGACAGTTGTCCCTGGGACAGGTGTACACACAGGTAGATTTCTCCATTTTCTCGTTTGATGACAATGGTCACAGGCACAAATAGAGGGGCAAATATTCCCAATAGGGGACAGACAGACAGCAATAAAAACTTGACAGAAGGTCTAACCTTTTCCCACTCCATCCAAAACTAAAAAGAACAGTTTTGCCTAGAGATACACTTTAAAAAAAAGACTTCTGCTTTTACTATACTCCGGTGCTCCGCGAGGAGCGATAAGGCTCTCCCACAGAGAAGCTGCACAGCTCACCCCTCCTCTCTCCTGTCCATTTATGAAAAGTGTTGGATTTTTAGCAAAGTATTCTGTGATGGGGCAAGGGCAGAGGAAGGACGGGCAGTGCAGCTATGGCTGCTGTATAGGAGACTCATAGCTGGGGTGTCAGAGCACTGAAAGTGTAGTGATATCTATACTATCTGTAGCGATACCCTCAACTAAGAGGGCCGCAGATTTGGTTTGGGCCCTAAATACAGCTCCACCAACCCCCGGCAATCTACTCGACCCTTTCTGGCACAGTTAGTCTAGGGGTATACACATTTAATACTTATACTTTATGAGAGACTCAGACACAGAGTAGTTATAAAGGAATAACAGATTTTACTTTCAGCTATGCAAAGGAAATGAACAGTGATAACAACTTGACCTTTAGATTATACGCAGAGCCCTGCAATATCACAATATCAGTCACACTACACCATAGAGAGGGGGGGGGTGTATAAGGAGACGCCACGTGGGGCGACTGTTAACTAGGCGCCCTGTGGCGCAATAACTAAACTAGGTCCCTAATGAATCAGGCCTGATTCCTAATTCTAGAACTCAGTCCTGTATGAACGATGGATTCTTCACCGGCATCTGTAGAGGTGGTGCACTTAAGAATAAACAACAATTGTAATCCAGGAAAAGGGAATGTTGATAACTGGCAACACTACACTGGAGATCCTCTGGATCAGTCCTGCTGTGGATCTCCAGTGAGAGTCTTTAACATGAGGTAGTAGGCCTCGGCAGTCTATAGGCACAGTACTATCAAACAGGTTATGGAATGAGCTTACGCTCGCTCACCTGCCGGACGCGATCTCCGTCCGGGACTTTCACCGGCTGTGTCTTCACTCGCCCACAGTGGTCGCTGCGATCGAGTCCCCGATCCAATCTAGGCTGTAAGTACAGATGTCGGATGCCACCCAGGCTCGTAGTGGGGTGGAAGGCTCTTTGGTCGGCTCCGGAAAGGCCCCAGGCTTCAGGCCTTACCCAGCGCAGGTCCGCACAGGTGGATCAGTCTCTGCCGTCCCGTGTCCAAAGAGACCGAGCCAGGCCTCGCCCCTTCCTTTTATATCCCCACCCATGAGTCTCTGGGGCAGAAGCAAAACATCCTGGGAACCAATGGGGTTCTGGGAACAGTAGTTCGAGAGTCTTTAAAGGAACCCCGCTACACACTCCTCCCACTTAAACTCTTTGGTCCCCAAAGATAAATTTCAACAAATACTGTGTACAATTTTGGACAGTGTCGAGTATGATGTTGGCATAGGGAATTCCCACCAAAATTTTGGAATGGAACTCTCTTGCCCACAGGTCACCCTACCATGAGTGACCTGCCTAACTGTGCCAGAGAGTGAGCTGGGGTTGCCCTCCACCAAATGGACAGTGGAGGGATCAGGATGCTCAACACTTCTCCTAGCCATTACAACAGAGTCCTCTGAGCTCGTCCCCATTTGGGGGTAAGTTAGTTTCTTGGGAGGCCTGATAACTCTGCGAGCCCTCTGCTCCCTTGGGACTTCTGGCTCCAGCGCCACAGGCTCTTCTTCAGGAGTAAGTTCAGGTAACATTTCTAGTTCTGGAACCTCCGATTCAGAAGTTGACTGATAATTGGCATCTCTAGGATCCTCCTCTGAGCAAGTGTCAGGAACATCTTCCCAGTAATCAGCTGAGGGACTGAAGGGTATGAATTCAGTGGCCTCCGGATTTAGCGTTGCATCTGGAGTATCCCCTGTATTTGGGAGATCTATGGCGGACGGTCCCGGAGTCGAGGAAGGCCACAACCAGTCCAGTTCTCTTCCTTCATCTGTACTCAGTTGAGAGGCCTCCCCCTCTTCAGCTCGAGAGGTCTGAGACCGAGTACTCGGCCTGGGGATATCCAGGATAGAGACTGGTTCAGGGGGGTCCCTTGCTGGGGGTATCCTGACTGCTTCAGCAAGTGGGAGCAAGTGGTTTCGATGCCACGTCTTCAGGGGTCCCACCTTCCCTTCGGGCTTTAGTTTGTAAACAGGCAACCCAGGCAACTTCCTACAGACGACATAGGGCTCCGATCTCCATCTGTCTGCAAGCTTGTGTTTCCCAGGGATTCCCAGATTGCGTAGCAGTACTCGGTCCCCGGGCTGCAAATCCTGCACTCGAACCTTCAGATCAAAATTTCTCTTGTTGCGGGCCCCCCTTTGGTCCGAGGCCGCCTGGGCCTGTTCATAGGCCACCTGCAAGCTGCGTCTAAGTCTGTCCACGTATCCCTTGTGAGATGTAGCTGAGGTATGATCTACAGAAGTGCCAAAAGCCAGATCCACTGGCAACTTTGCTTCTCTCCCAAACATGAGTCGATAAGGGGAGTAGCCAGTAGCATCACTTGTGGTACAGTTATAAGCATGCACTAGGGCGGATATGTGTTGGCTCCAGTGTTGCTTCTTCTCTGTTTCTAAAGTCCCCAACATGTTGAGCAGGGTCCGGTTAAATCTCTCCGGCTGAGCATCTCCTTGTGGGTGGTAAAGGGGGGGTTCTGGTCTTCTTTATTCCCAATGAGTCCAGAAGTTTCCGGATCAACCGACTCTCAAAGTCCCTTCCTTGATCTGAGTGGAGTCTCTGTGGTAGTCCGTAATGGACAAAATACTTCTCCATAAGTATGTTGGCCACGGTGGATGCCTTCTGATCTTTGGTTGGGAAAGCTTGGGCATAGCGGGTGAAATGGTCGGTTATTACCAGAACATTCCCCAATCCACTCAGGTCGGGTTCGAGGCAGCGAAAATCAATGCATACCAGATCCATTGGGCCTTGACTCTGTAAGTGTCCCATTGGGGTAGCTTGATGGGGTAGAGTCTTTCTCTGAATGCATCGTGCACAGGAATGGCAATACTCCTCTACTTCTGCCCTCATGCAGGGCCAATAGAACCGACTTCTGACAAGCTGGAAGGTCCTTTCTGCCCCTAGGTGACCATGATGGTCATGTAGGGCAATTAGTACAGTCTCTCGGTGCTTCTCTGGGAGGAACAACTGCCACTTATCTTCTGAGTCATCAGAGGGGCCCCTTCGGTAGACCACTCCCTGATGCACCTGCAGCCTGTCCCATTCCTTCCTCAACAGGCGAGCCTCCTTTGAGGGGTGATGTAGGAGTTTATTGGGATCCTGATTCTCCAGTGCTTCGAGGACCAATCTCCCCATGGGGTCTTCCAGTTGGTCACACCTCAACTCCCTCTTGGATAGCTTTGGCAGGTTATCTTCTTCAAGCTGCGTTACTCCACAATAGTGTTTAGGGACTCCTACCATTGTAACTCCTATCTCCTCTGCCCTGGAGCCTCCTCTGACTTGAAACTCAGCTCCTTGACAAAGGGCCCGCACTCCCTCGGGCGCCACTTGGGTCCAGTCTTCCCAGTCATTGGTCGTGGCATGAGATCTCCGGGACAGGGCATCTGCATCCCTATTTCCAGCCCCTGGTCTGTACTTCAGACTGAAGTTGAATCCAGACAATGCAGCCAACCATCTGTGTCCGGTTGCATCTAGTCTTGCGGTGGTGAAGAGGTAGGTCAGGGGGTTGTTATCTGTCTTCACAGTAAACTCTGCCCCATAGAGGTAGTCTTTTAGCTTGTCTACTACTGCCCATTTGAGAGCCAGGAATTCCAGCTTATGAGTGGGGTAGTTCTTTTCTGAGGGGGTCAGGCTCCTGCTCACATAGGCCACTGGTCGCAGCTGTCCTTCATATTCTTGGTAGAGCACTCCGCCTAGGCCCTCATGGCTGGCATCCACATGTAATTCATAAGGTCTGGTAGGGTCGGCGTAGGCCAGGACTGGGGCAGTGGTTAAGCTCCTCTTCAGGGCCTGGAAGGCCTCTTCACACCTTGAGTTCCACTGGTCTTGAACTGACTCACCAGGCCTCCTGTGCCCTGAGTCATCCTCTTCCCCTTCTGACTTTAGCAATTCATTCAACGGGCGGGCAATCCGAGCAAACCCCTCCACAAACCTCCTATAATAGGAGCAGAACCCCAGGAAGGATCTGAGCTCTGTTACTGTGGTGGGTCGTGGCCAGGAGGTGACTGCTTCCAACTTCTCAGGATCTGTGGCCACCCCTTCTTCAGACACTATGTGCCCCAGATAGTTCACAGAAGACTGGTAGAACCGACACTTCTCAGGAGAAAGCTTAAGTCCCTCCTCACTGAGTCTTCTCAATACTTTCTCCAGCCTGGCCTCATGTTCTTCTAAGGTTCTCCCGAAGACAATGACATCATCCAAATACACAAGGACTTCTATAAGATTCATGTCTCCAACAGTCTTCTCCATAAGGCGTTGAAAGGTAGCAGGAGCTCCAGACAGACCCTGAGGCATCCTATTGAATTTGAAGAATCCCACCGGGGTTATGAAAGCCATCTTCTCTCTGTCTTCTGGGTGCATAGGGATTTGATAGTACCCACTCTTGAGGTCCATCACACTGAACCATTTGGCTCCAGACAAACTTTGTAAGGCATCTTCTATCCTTGGCGTGGTGTATTGGTCAGGGATGGTTCTCCTGTTGAGAGTCCTGTAATCGATACAAAGCCTCAACGATCCATTCTTCTTTCTGACCATTCTATTGGGGAGGCATAGGGGCTTCTAGACTCCCGGATCACACCAGTCTTCTTCAGTTCTGCAAGTTGTTCCCTCAGATCCTCCAGATCTGCCAGGGGGACCCGCCGGACCCTCTCTCGGAAGGGCTTATCTTCTTGGAGGCGGATCCGATGGGTGGCACTTCTCGCACACCCCACATCGAATTCATCTTCGGAAAAGATCTTCTCCCATCTGGTCAGCTGGGCCTTGGCTCTCTCTTTCCAAGCCCTGGGTAGGTTCGGGTTTTCCACGGACAGCTTCTCCCAAACATCTCCTCCGTCACCCGTCCCCTTGACTTCGGATAGAGTGACCGGGGCAGCAGAGCTCACCTGTCCCAGCAACATTCTGGCAGGGATCTCCATGGGCCCTCCCGTAGTGTTCCCTACACTCACCGGGACTCTGCCATGGGCCTTCTTCAGGGCCTTGAGCGGGATCACTTCTGGTATCACTTCCAGGCCCGAGGACTCTTCCCTTGGGTCGGATTCCAGCATGACAAAGGGGCCAGGTTGTTCCCACGTAAGCTTCACAGTGGTCCTAAGACAGGTTACTTCTCCGGGCTGCAGTACTACTCCTTCTCTGCCAAGTCTCCACACCTTCCCTATCCCCTCTCCCGGGGTCTTCTGCTCTAAGACCAGTCGTTGGTAGGCCGTCTTTAGCATGGGATGGATTTTGGTGGCTGGATGGTTCCTCTCTTTCACTAGAGGGGTCAGGAGTCTCCAGACTAGATCCGTGTTTGTCCCTATAATCAGGGAAGTCTTGCTGGCCCCCGACGGTCGAGGACACACAACTGCCAGGGTGTCAAACACTTCAGCTTTCCCAGCTACGGATGGGTCGAAAGTCATCTTTATGGGCAGGTAACCATCGTAAGGGAAACTCTGGGTTCCAAGTCCCCATATCTCCAGCTCTTCTATCTTCTGGATAGGCAGATGACTCAAGTGCCTATCATAGAAGTCCCGGTATAGTAAAGTCACCTGTGCTCCGGTGTCCAGAAGAGCTTTAGTATAGACTCCTTCCACTTGAATGGGCACAGTAGGAGATGGCCCCACCAGTTCCTCTGGGTATGGCCGGACTGGGGTCACCTTCTTCTTTGGGCTTTTCCTCGCCCAGCTCCTTTTTGACTTTATTCTTTCCTGAGCCTGGCATGCATTGACTTTCTCCCTCTCAATGGGGGCACAAACCCGCTGAGGGATGTTATTGTTCCTCTTAGGTGTGCTGTATTTCCACTGAGGGGTCTTGCCCCCTCCCTCTGGGGTATATCTTGGTGGGGGGGTACTATATCTCCTCCTAGGAGTTTTGTCTCCTCCATTCTTGGCCTTTTTATTCAGTTTGGAGCGCACTGAAGATGATGGGCACCCGGTTGAGTCCTTCTCTTTTTCTTTGGACTGGCGCATGTGTTAGCAAAGTGGCCACTCCCTCCGCAGTTATAGCAAATCACCTCTTCTCGGTCCTGTAAGGAGGCCGGTGCTGAGGTGTTCGGAAACAACTCCTTTCTTGGACTTGGTTTCTGTGGTCTTCTTTGATCTCTCTCCATCAAAGAGGTCAGCATCTCCAACACTTGGGCCATTTGCGATTTCAAAGTGTCGACCTCTGCATCTCTTTCCGGGCTGTTGACCGAATTGACCAACACTGGCACAGGGGTAACATTCGCCCTGGACACCTGCTGATCTTTCTGCAGCGTCTCTTCGTCTCTAATAATTTTTATTAGATCAGAGTAGGTTAGTGACATTCCTCCTCCTGAGGTTTTCAGGTGCAGCCAAACCGGGTCTGAGCGCCATGCTCCCTTCATGATCTGCTTCATGCGTGCTTCATCTGCATCTTTGGGCAGCATTCCCTTCTTCAGAACAATCTTGCATAACTGCCTGTTCAGCCTTCTAACGTATTCTGACAGTTTCTCATTCGGCTGCTGGAGAGTGTGTTCAAATTGATAGATCATCTCTGACACCTTCTCCAGCTGACCAAACTCTTCCTGCAGCATGGCCAGACAATCTTGAGCTGTACAGTTTTCATTTCCAAACCGGAAGCTCTTCACCGCTTCTGCCGCGGCACCTTTCAGACTTTCCAAGACTCGCTGTCTCTTCTGTGCCTCAGGCACCTCCCATGCCTCTACTGCCTGTAATGCCTGTTCCACCCAGGTGTCAAAATCTTCCTCCCCCGCAGGGACGGGAAGCTTTCCCGAGAATGTCTTTAGTCTCTGGTAGCTAGTCTCTGCGTGCACCGTGCTTGTCTTCTGACAGTTTGTTAGTAGGTCCCCTAACGCCTTTATCAGTTCGGGTGATATGGCCGTGGCAGGTGCAGGCATCACCGGAGGCGTCGCTCCGTCTCTCCTCTCTGGTGAGGTACGGGCCGCAGTCTGCGGTGGTCCCGTTGGGGGTGGCTCCTTCTTAATAGCGTGCGCCAGACTATAAGATCTGTTATCCGACGTCTGCGTATATTTGCGCTTGCAAACCTCTGGGGTTCTGGGAACAGTAGTTCGAGAGTCTTTAAAGGAACCCCGCTACATATCTGTCCCTAGTAAAACAGGATTTTTTTTTAAAAAAGTCAGAGCTCCAGGAGGTGGCATACACCTTGTTGCGCTTACCCCCTTGTGTGCCAGCAGATTTTAAAACCTATGTTTGTCGTAGAGTTCTTCTCTAGGAACAATGGCATCAGCCTTTCCATCTATCTTCTGTGAACATATAAAGTTTCTCCCCGTATGTAATGAAGATAAGGAGATGGAGAGGTGTTTGTAGTCCAAAAGGTGACAACTCCTAAGGTGCTCCACCATAGATGCATTACAGTGAGGGAACATTGATACTGGTAAGGCAGCAAGTAAGACTGTACAGCTTCTAATGCTGTGACTTATTTCCAGCTGTGATGATCCTCTTATCCCATTCCACAATTTACAAGAAGTACTATCAGCTTCTTACTGTCATTGGTGATCTAATGACACATGATAGGAGCTCCTCAATGTACTATTGTTAGAAAGCATGCTGACATTTCAAATATTTGTGGAATGCAACTGTCACTTCTCAGAGACCCAGAACACAGGTCACTGATTTACACTCTTCAGCTTTTGTGGAACTGAGTCCAAAAACAATGTTACTTTGCCCTATCATGCATAGGCTTGTAATAGCACAAATGACCTAAATAATGTCATGTACTTTACGACTTATGTCTTCAGCTTTTATGATCATACCCACAATGAAAATGGCCACTAAACGCACAATAAAAACAATTTACCATTCACCACTTTACTTGGAATAGATTTGTGATAATCAGGGCTTTTTTTCTCTAACAATAGGTGCTGGAACTCAACCACGACCACCCAAGCCCCTCCCCCCCACGCACTCTTCAAATCACATCAAATAGTGGGTGTGGTCAGATTTCACGACCAGTAGGAGGATCTTAAAGGGGCATTAAATACCAGGATTGCATTACATACAGAGTGCAGAGTTCAGGGGGGTTACACACAGATTGCAGAGCTGTCACTTGTAAACACAGAAACCGGACATCTGTGTTTACAAGTGTAGCGCCTTGCTCCTGATGACCAGGCGCTATGTTCAAATTTAGTGGGAGTCTAAACTGGTAGTTAGCTCAGACTTGTAAAATTAAGACTAAATCAGCCTCTGTTCCGGCTATGGCTGTGTTTGGGAGGATTTCCTACTGTTTGCCTGTAGGTGGCGTTACCACCCCAGGCCAATGTTGGAACACAAACAGGCCAAAGTGCATTGGGTGTTTTTCCCCGGGAACAGCTCAAAGGGGAGTGGTCTCCTCGCTGAGCATGCTGGGGAAGGATACTTAAGTGGCAGACGCCATTTCTTGAGGCTCTTCTTCGCCTCGTGGCCCTCCTGGCTTGAGGTATGTGTTACTGGAATTTTAGCCGCAGAGCCACGTTGACCAGAGGCTGCATCTATGCCAGGTAGGCCCAGTTGTTCTGACTGGGGCCTGCACTTGAAGGTGATCCTGTGCTGTCCGTCCTGCGGGAGGAAGCCACTCAATGGAGGAAATCAGGAAGGGACCTGTCCTGGAGAGGACCAAGCGGAAGGCTGGTATCTCGGGAGAGGCCTGGTAACTTTATTGGAGGATGCACCACAGCCTATGTTACCTTACAGTCTGCCAGGATTGGCTTAACGGCTCTGTAAGGCTGGATATTCGAGTAATTGATCCTGTGGCAGAGGATCATTGGACAAGTTCATCTTTAATTCAGGGAGTCTGTGGCAGAGACTGTTAACCTGTTTTTGACCGTGCATCATTCTGGCTGCTAGGCCAGCTGAGAGGGGCCTATCCGGGGGAGCAATACCCACTAGAAGTAAAGTGGTGAGTGTGACTTTGAAACTTAGAAACTCCCCAGTGATCTGCATTGTGTGCCTAAACCTTCCCCTAATCCTCCGTCCCTCCGCTTATGCAAGTTGTTGTGGAATAAAGCCTAAAAAGAAAGAATTATAACTTGTGTGGACATTGAAGTTTCTATAGACTCTCATCTCATCCCCTAGACAATGAAAGGTGAGGTAACGTGCAAGGCCCAAACTTAAACCAGCAGCTCCTACGGGGGTACTGCTAAACAAGTGATTTGTGGTGAGCAGCACCCAAGGGTCTGAGCCAGAGGTGGTGGAACTGAGTTCCACCAAGTTCCACCTGAAAAAAAGCCCTGGTGATAACGTAAGTCACAATGGAGTTCAGCCTGTTGTTTTATGGTATTAGCTATTTCAGGCCGAGGGAGGCTAAGAAGACACAGGGGCTGGTTAATGAAAGCTACTGCGTATGAAGTATCTATGACTACTGACCACATCAACCAAATTTTTGTTTTTTGTGTCTAACTTTCTTCAAAAAATGGAATACAGTTTGCAGGCAGGTTGAGGCTGCAGTATATCCTCCAAACTAAAGGTGGCACTGTGCTGTTTTTTCAGGATGGCAGAAGCCTATTGAGGACTAATTTACCCCTGCTCTGGGGTCCGGTCGGTCATCTTGGGGAAGACAGAAATCCTATTGGCTACCAAGTCATTTGAGACTTGGGCACTCAATTCTCAGGTGCAATGTATAGGCCCACCTAAAAACTTCCCTAGCGTGGATGCAATAAAAACCTGACAGGAGTTCTAATCTCTCTCCACTCTATCCAAAACTAAAAAAAAGTTTTGCCTTTAGTTATACTTTAACAATAAGATGAATTTGATTACATTTGATGTATTTATACTAGGTGCACTTAAAAATCATAAACTTTTTTTTAATAAATACATGACTTCATTCATTGGTATACTTTAATAAATGCCTGGAGTACATTAACATTGGTGGGGAGTGTTTGGACATTCCAGATGCTGCCTTGGTGGCACTGCAGGAATATTCTTGTCATTCCAATTCTTATTTTATTTTCTCAGAAGTGCATAAGAAACCCTGCTCTGTATTCACTATATTACATAGGTGTGTACAGATTAGAGGTCGACCGATATGGGTTTTTCTCTGGCCGATGCCGATATTTAGAAATTGGGGCGGCCGATGGCCGACATATGATGCTGATTTTTGTGGCCGATATTTTAGGCCGATTTAAAATCCTGTCACTCTAGCACACACTTGATGTCCTCAGTACAGATGGCACTGGTTGATGGCACTGGTTTGGAACTGACAGATGGCACTGGCAGGTGGCACTATTGGCATTGGCAGGTGGCACTATTGGAATTGGCAGGTGGCACTGGTTTGGAATAGACAGATGGCACTGGCAGGTGGCACTGGCTGGTACTGGTTGGCATTGGCAGGTGGTACTGGTTTGGAACTGACAGATGGCACTATTGGCACTGGCAGGTGGCACTGGTTTGGAACTGACAGATGGCACTGGTTTGGAACTGACAGATGGCACTGGCAGGTGGCACTGGCTGGCACTGGTTGGCATTGGCAGGTGGTACTGGTTTGGAACTGACAGATGGCACCGATTGGCAGCAGGGGGCACTGGTTTGGAACTGACAGATGGCACTAGTTTGGGACAGATGGCACTGATTGGCAGTGGCACTTGCAATTGGAACTGGTTGGCACTGGCGGGTGACACTGGTTGGCAGTGGTGGGTGACACTGGCTGGCAGTGGTTGGCACTGGCGGGTGACACTGGTTGGCACTGGCGGTGGCACTGATTGACACTGGGTGGTGGCACTGACAGATGGCACTGATTGGCACTGGCTGGTGGCACTGATTGGCGGTGGCACTGACATATGGCACCGATTGGCGCGGGCACTGACAGATGGGACCAATTGGCGGTGGCGGGTGACACTGGCTGGCAGTGGTTGGCACTGGCGGGTGACACTGGTTGGCACTGGCGGTGGCACTGATTGACACTGGGTGGTGGCACTGAGAGATGGCACTGATTGGCACTGGCTGGTGGCACCGATTGGCGGTGGCACTGACAGATGGCACCGATTGGCGCGGGCACTGACAGATGGCACCGATTGGCGGTGGCACTGACAGATGGCACTGATTGGCACTGGCTTGTGGCACTGGCAGATGGCACTGGCTGGTGGCACTGGCTGGTGGCACTGGCTGGTGGCACTGATACATGGCACCGATTGGCAGTGGCACTGACAGATAGCACTGATTGGCACTGGCTTGTGGCACTGGCAGATGGCACTGGCTGGTGGCACTGATTGGCACTGGCTGGTGGCACTGATAGATGGCACCGATTGGCGGTGGCACTGACAGATGGCACTGATTGACACTGGCTGGTGGCACTGACAGATGGCACTGATTGACACCGACAGATGGCACTGACAGATGGCACTGATTGACACTGACATATGGCACTGATTGGCACTGGCTGGGGGGACTGAATTGCAGTGGCACTGGCAGGTTTCACACTAAGCCGAGTGTAATGTGTGAAACTGACAGAGAGGAGAGAGAGAGCTGTTAGAATTGAGCTCGATGTGGGGGTGGGCGGGACCCGGCCGGGGTGGGCGGGACCCAGAAGCTAAATTACACCAGCCAATGATTGGGCTGCTTTAGAAAGGTGGCGGGGCCACATGCACGTAGCGGCCCACCCAGATACCATCCCATTGGCTGGTGTAATATATCTGCTGGGTCTCCCCCACCCCGGCCGGGTCCCGCCCACCCCCGACATCAAGCTGACAGCTCCTCTCTCTCTCCTCTGTTACTTTCAGTTTCACACACACACAGCACGGCACTTGATGCTGCTGAGTGTAGAGAAGGGAGGAGGAAGGGCAGCCAGTGAAAAATATCGGCCCAGTTTTGATAATAATCGGCCGATGCCGATTTATCAAAAATGCCTAAATATCGGCCGATATATCGGTCGACCTCTAGTACAGATTATTATTATTATTATTATACAGGATTTATATAGCACCAACAGTTTGCACAGCGCTTTACAAGATAAGAGCAGATAGTACAGTTACAATACAATTCAATACAGTAGGAATCAGAGAGCCCTGCTCATTAGAGCTTACAATCTAGAAGATATCATTATTATGTTTTTGTTTTGTATATTATTGTTATGTTTTTTGCATTATAGTGAAACCTTGGATTACGAGCATAATCTGTTCCAGGAGAATGCTTGTAATCCAAAGCACTCGCATATCAAGTTTCCCCATAGAAGTCAATGAAAACGAAGATAATTTGTTCCGCATTGACTTCTATTGCAATACCGCATGTGGCCAGAGGTGGGGGGGGGGGCGCAGGAGAGACTCGGAAATACTCGGAGACCGTTCAGATGCAGTCGGAAACCCTTGGAAAGGCTCGGAAACAGAGAATTTCTGAGTATTTCCAAGTATTTACGAACGGCTCCGAGTGTCACCGGCGCCCCCGCACCTCTGGTCAAATGCGGTACTGCACACAGTAGAGGCTTGAATCCTGCTAATTTTGCAAGACAACACTCGCAAACCGAGTCAGGATTTTTATATTTTTTTTAAAAAGCTCGTATTGCGAAACACTCGTTAACCGTGTTTCTCGCAATCCGAGGTTTCACTGTATATCCAAAAACATACAGTACATTACTTAGTAAGTCTGTTATTTTTCAACTTTATTAGATGAAGCTGTCCAGCAGGGGTGACAGTTAGAGGGTTGAGACAAACCGTTTAACACTGACAGAGGTGCTTACAATGATCAGATTTTATTCAGTTACGTTACACGTTTATCCCAAAATGGAAAAAAAAATATGTTGCTTTAACTGCCTAAAAAGAGTTAACTGGAGTTCAGCTACAATTTGTTGTCAAGTCCATCTAAATCTGCTAGTCTAAAGGCCCGTACACACGATCAGATTTTCCGACGGGAATTCTGCGATGACAGGCTGTTGTTGGAAAATCAGACCGTTTGTACGCTCCATCAGACAATTGTTGTCAGAATTTCCGCCAACAAATGTGGGATAGCATGGTTTAAAATTTTCCGACAACAAATGTGTTTTGTCGGATTATCCGATCGTGTGTACAGAAGTCCAACGGAAAAAAAAATCCAAAAGCACAAACACGCATGCTCAGAAGCAATGCTAACCATAACACAACATTAGCAGAAGTTGCCCAAAGGGTGGCGCTAAAGAGCTGAAAAACCACGTAGTTTCTGTTTGTTGGCTGACAATTCTCTGCCGTTTGTATGCAATACAAGTTCAGGGCCAACGCCCTTCGGACAAAAATCCGAGGCTTTGTCCGCAGAAAGAGGCTTTAGGCTGGCCATAGACAGATTAAAATTCATCTGGTTCAGCAGGTACTGGATGATTTTCGATACATCCATGGGCAGGCTGGCGATCACTAATGGCGGCTATAGCTTCTGGCAGTGATCATTCTCGTATTTTGACAATTGGAAAACCTCCCACTGTCAGAATACAATAGCGCAGTGGGAGGGATTCCCCCATCAACACTGACTGTTGATGGGGGAATTGAGCAATGTTCTTTCCTTCAATCTGTGGTTGAAGGAAAGAAAAATGTACGATATATGGATTGCTTAACACTACTTCCCCCCAGACTGACAATGCTGCTGTCCAAGGTGTCTCTGTTGCTCCACTATCCAGAATGGTGACACTATAAGACAGGAAGTGTGTTACTGGCCAGATCACCGGGTGAAAAAATAAATAAATAAAATGAATTTAACCACCACATTGATGGACTGGTAAGCTGAAATATATTACATGTTTGGTTTTGTGTTTAATACCGCTTTCAATTTTTGTCCCCCCCCCCCCCCCACCCCATCCCAAATGCAGTGTTCTGGTCCCTTTTATACAGATCAGGGTTATTTCTTCAGGTCATGTCACTGTATCATGTGAATCAACGGTTATCCCTTCTGTGTTTCTGTTCAGCCTGTTTGCAGATTTTTTTCTATCTTCCTGAAAAAGCGTAAGCCTCAGAGCGTGTGTCACTTTCACAACATACCTTATCTCCCAGACTCACATCCTTGCTGAATTCATGTGCCGTTTGGTAATGTTGTGACTGTTCCTGTTCATAACTGACAAACATCAACTGCTAAAGATTATCTCTACATCTCATGTCACAGCAAACCATCCAAGAAAATTAGAGCCAGACCTTTATACCTTGTTGGATAAAGTGTAAAGAAATCAAGCTATGTCTGCAAGTTACAAATCCAACGGGCTTGTAATTATTTACTTAAAGTGTATTTCCACTTTTGCAGCCAAATTGGGATAACACCTACTTTGTTACATGTTCCCATTGACAAAATACAAATATAAAAACTGCTTCTTACAATTTACTTGCCCTTTTCCTCTACTATGCAATGTTAAGGAGGGGGCTGGGGAGTTATTGTTTGCTTTAAATAACGCTGTCTGTACTGTGCTGGTAGATTCATTATTAGTAAACTAGATTTTAACACTGTGGGGTCAATTTACTAGAGAGTGTAAAATCTGGTGCAGCTCTGCGTAGAAACCAATAAGCTTTCAGGTTTTTTGTCAAATCATAAAAACCTGGTACACAGTAGTTTATTTTTGTTCAACCCCGTGAGTTGGATGAAAAAAAAAAAAAAACAGACGGCTGAGGTCAGAGCTACTGTACTAACAGTGCGACTTTAGAACAGGGATAGAAGGAAGAGAGGAAGGATCCCTTGTGCAGCACATCCACGGTGTCTTGTGACGGTTATGGGAGAGACAACCTCAGCCTGGTCTCTCGCCAGGCCACGTCACCAACGCGTTTCACCCCACTCCTTGGAGCTTAGTCATGGAGATGAAGAAGATCCCATGTATGTGGGGTGTATATAAGCATCAGTGGAAGTCACTCAGTATGTATAAAGGGCTGGCAGGCATGTGTGGTTGATCGTTTTGGCTGGCGGGTCTCCTCCACTGAGCTGTTGTGTTCTGACAGGGTGATGGCCATTGGCTGAGAGCACTGATCGAGAGCCGGTCGGTTGCTGGTTTTCCAGCATGCACACAAGCTGAATGCTTGACGTTTTTTATTGAACCGGCCAATGTCTCCTGACATTAGGCCTGTGTGTGCTAGGCATAACTGAACATGCTGAAGTTAGAAACTGATAGGCTATCATGTACAGTGGCATCAGATTTTGTCTGTGTGAATTAATGTCTCTGCACGGCGCTGCACCCCACCTACAAGCTGAGTGGGCTCTTGTGAGATTTTCTTTTGTATCCTGTACAGAGACTAAAGATTTATGCATAGGGATCTCCTATGGCAACCACCCTAAGAAATTATATATATATATATATATATATATATATATATATATATATATATACACAGTCATGCTCGAAATTGTTGGCACCCCAGAATTTTTTCCAGAAAATCAAGTATTTCTCACAGAAAAGTATTGCAGTAACACATGTTTTGCTATACACATGTTTATTCCCTTTGTGTGTATTGGAACAAATCAAAAAAAGGGAGGAAAAAAAGCAAATTGGACATAATGTCACACAAAACTTCAAAAATGGGCTGCTCAAAATTCTTGGCACCCTTAACTTAATATTTGGTTGCACACCCTTTGGAAAAAATAACTGAAATCAGTCGCTTCCTATAACCATCAATAAGCTTCTTACACCTCTCATCCGGAATTTTGGACCACTCTTCCTTTGCAAACTGCTCCAGGTCTCTCTTATTGGAAGGGCGCCTTTTCCCAACAGCAATTTTAAGATCTCTCCACAGGTGTTCAATGGGATTTAGATCTGGACTCTTTGCTGGCCACTTTAGAGCTCTTCATCGCTTTGTTGCCATCCATTTCTGGGTGCTTTTTGACATATGTTTGGGGTCATTTTCCTGCTGGAAGACCCAAGATCTCGGACGCAAACCCAGCTTTCTGACACTGGGCTCTACAGTGCGACTGTCACGTACCTGGTGGAAGAGTCTGATTATGCAGCAGGAGGCCTCTCTTACACCTCTCACTCGAGGCCCCTGGTAGAGAAGACAGGAGGCGCAGAAGTGCAGAGTCGCACGGGAGCCTGGCAGAGTTGCTGGTAGGCGAGCTGGACCAGAGCCGAAGCAGGGACTGGAATGGATCCAGGAATAGCTGATAGATTGACAACTGGAGCACAGGCAGGTGCGGTCAGATGGGCTGGAGAGTGGGTACACCAGTCCAAGTAGGTAAACACTGGAGCAGGATCAGGTATAAGCAGGTTAGGCAGCTGGCAGGTCTCAGGTACAGGCAGGTTCGGCAACAGGCTGACAACAACGGTAGCAAAAGGAGCAGGCAGAAACGTAGTCAACACAGGCCGAGGGTCAGGTGCAGGCAGATAAACAGGAGGTGGTCAAACAAGCCAGGGAGGATCAGCTGGAGCAGGATACAGGTAAGCAAGGGGTGAAAAGGTCTCAGGTAACGCTGTAGACCGAACAGCACGGAGCCCAGCCATCAGCCCCTTTAAATAGGCCCATTTGGCGCCGAGAGCCGTCACCGCACGCTCCCGCGCGTGCACGCCCGGATGCCCAATCGGGCGAGCTTCAAAGGATGGGATCTCTTGAATGCCTGAACAAGTCTTTCAGCATGGACATCATCCTCGGGCTCCCACAAATTCTCCTCTGGGCCATACCCTTTCTATTTGACGAGATATTGGATCTGATTTCTCCTTTTCCTACAGTCCAGGATTGCCTCGACTTCGAATTCCTCTGTCCCTCGACTAATATTGGTTCGGATGGGCCCATATCCCGGTCAGGGAATGGATCAGGGGTTACAGGTTTTAGTAAAGTCACGTGAAAGACAGGATGTATCTTGAAGGAATCTGGTAGTTCTAGCTCGTAGGCCACGTCGTTGATCCTTCTTCTTATCGGGAAGGGTCCCATAAATTTAGGGCCCAACTTCTTAGAGGGGCACGTTAGTTTTAGGTTTGTAGTAGATAGCCAAACCCGATCACCAGGTTCCAGTATTAACTCTCCCCGCCTCCTTTTATCAAAGACCTGTTTATTGTATTCTTGAGCTTTAGTCATAGTTGTTTGTAGTAGTTTGTTGTTGGTATCAAAGAAATTTAAAGTTTCAAGGACAGCAGGTACTGAACTTTCCGGAAAAGTACTGGTCAGAAATGATGGATTAAATTCGTAATTGGCAAAGAATGGAGACTGTTTTGTGGCAGAGTGGATGGAGTTGTTATAAGCGAATTCCGCTAACGGAAGTAATGCGGCCCAGTCATCTTGTGAGTATGAGGAGAAGCACCGTAAATATTGTTCCAGGGTTTGATTGGTTCTCTCTGTTTGCCCATTCATTTGGGGGTGGTATGCGGAAGAAAAAGATAAATCGATTCCCAAGGTTTCACATAAAGATCTCCAAAACCTTGAGGTGAATTGTACCCCCCGGTCCGACACCATGTTTGCTGGAACTCCGTGGAGTCTAACAATTTCTTTCACAAAAATTTGGGCTGTTTCCGGGGCCGATGGTGTGCCTTTCATGGGTAGGAAGTGGGCCATTTTGGATAACCGGTCTACCACCACAAAGATGGTGGAAAGACGGTCTGATGGAGGAAGTTCCACGATAAAATCGATCGAGATATTCTTCCAGGGTCTCTCCGGGACTGATAGCGGCTTCAACAAGCCCCATGCTTTGGTTTTGCTGTTCTTATTTCACGTGCAAGTGGTACAGGACTCTACATAGCCCTTGCAGTCTTTTGCCACTTGTGGCCACCAGAATGTGCGTTGCACAAGTTCAGCAGTTTTACAGGTCCCGAAGTGTCCGGCTAATTTGTGGTCATGACATAATCCCAAGACAGAGACACGTAGATTTTCTGGTACGAATATTTTGTCCTTGTGCCAAAGCAGATCATCTCTGGCCTGCAACGTTATTCCCAGAGATGAAGGGGCATTCACAGAAGCCTGTTTAATTTGAGAGAGTAGGTCTCCCTGAAGTAACAGGAAGTTCTCAGAGGACAGGATAGTGTCGGGCGGTGCGGATTCCCTGGTATCACAGAACATCCGAGAGAGTGCATCAGGTTTGGTGTTTTTAGATCCTGGCCTGTACGTGAGATGGAAAGAGAACCTGGAAAAAAAAAGTGCCCATCTAGCCTGGCGTGGTTTGAGTCTCTTGGCAGTCCTCAGATATTCCAGGTTCTTATGATCCGTATAGATTAGGATCAGGTGTGCTGCTCCTTCTAAAAGGTACCTCCACTCCTCCAATACATTTTTAATGGCCAGAAGTTCTCTATCTCCGAAATCATAATTCTTTTCAGAGTTTGACAGTTTGCAGGAGAAAAAGGCGACTGGGTGTAACAAAGCCTTGGGTCCCCGCCTTTGGGAAAGTACTGCTCCGACTGCTGTTTCTGACGCGTCTACTTCCAATACATAGGGTAATGCTGGGTCAGGGTGCTTCAGGACCGGTGCAGAAGTGAATAGTTTTTTAAGAGACTCAAAAGCATTTTGAGCTTCAGGAGTCCACTGGAAACGGATGCCTTGTTTGGTCAGTTGTGTGATCGGTGATATGATGGCTGAAAATCCCCTGATGAATTTTCGGTAGAAGTTCGAGAATCCGACAAAGCGTTGAATGCCCTTTTTGTCCACTGGGGCTGGCCAATCTAGGATGGCAGTGACCTTTTGTGGGTCCATCTTGACGCCTTCGGTGGAGAGGATTAGTCCCAGAAATGTAATGCTTTGTCGCTCGAACTCACACTTCTCTGGCTTAGCGTATAGCCCGTGCTGTCGTAGTCTGCTCAATACATTCTTAACATGCCTGCGGCGATCATCAAGGGAAGCAGAAAAAATTAGGATGTCGTCCAGATACACTACAACGAACAGGTCTAGGTAATCGCGGAAAATGTCGTTGATAAAGTGCTGGAATGTTGCTGGGGCATTGCATAGGCCGAATGGCATCACCAGATATTCAAAATGTCCGAATCGGGAGCGAAAAGCCGTCTTTCACCATTCTCCTTCCCGGATTCGTACCAGATTATACGCCCCTCGGAGATCCAGTTTTGTAAATATGGTTGCTGCTTCCAACCTCTGGAATAATTCGGGTACCAAGGGCAGGGGATAACGGTTCTTGACCGTAACTTTATTGAGTTCACGATAATCTATACATGGTAGGCTTGTGCAATTCGTTTCGTAACGAATCAAAATTCGTCCGAATTTAGCAACTTTCGGACATTCGGAAGCATTCGAATTTCCGAACAGAGCAATTACGAATAAAACCGAATCCGAAATAAATTATACCGCAAAATAGCGAATGCCCGAAGGTCTTCGGCATAATTCGTTATGAAAAAAGTTACGAATGTACGAATCCATTCGAAGCACAATAACACTCACTCTGCACTCTGCTTCTCCCTCACCATGCTGAACTCCCTCTCAAAATGGTGTACAGGGGCGGAGGCTATAGCCGCATGAAAAAACGAAAGTAAAATACGAGATTTCAAATCCATTCGAAGCACAATAACACTCACTCTGCTCTGCTCTCTGCTTCTCCCTCACCGTGCTGAACCCTCTCAAAATGGTGTACAGGGGCGGAGCCTATAGCCGCATGTAAAAAACGAAAGTAAAATACGAGATTTCGAATCGTTACAAATAACCGCTATGTATTTAGAAAAGTACAAATCCATTCGAAGCACATTAGGCATAATAGGCAGCGTCGTTGTGAGAGAGACACGGAAAATTACGAATCAACGAACCCAAAAAAAGTTACGAAAGTAGGAGTTGTGTCCAGAATCAACGAAAAACAACGTACTCTACTGAAAGTACGAATTATAAAGCAACAAAAAATTCAACGAAAAATGTCGCTTGCAAAAATACGAATGAGTCCGAACACGAAAAATCCCGTCTAGCAAAATTACGAATGATTACGAATCAACAGGACCGGAAAGAAACGAACCGAAACGGAACTAATTTTTCCGTTGTGCACAAGTCTAATACATGGGCGGAGGGAACGATCCTTCTTCTCCACAAAGAAGATACCCGCTCCCGCTGGAGACATGGAGGGGCGGATGAAGCCTTTCTTTAGATTATCGTCTATATAGTCTTTTAGGGCGACAAGTTCCAATTCTGACAAAGAAAAAATGCTTCCAAAAGGGACCTCAACGCCCTGGATGAGATCAATCGGGCAGTCATATGGTCGATGTGGAGGGACAGTTTCAGCTCCCTTTTTGCTAAAGACATCTAAAAAGTCATGGTACGCAACTGGTACAGATAAACGGGTTTCAGCATCAGAGTCTAAGCATAACAAGGATGGCAGATCAGGAGAAAATTTTGGCAAGCAGTGTTGGAGGCAGTAGGAAGAGTGAAACTTAACTTCCCCTTCGGCCCAGTTGATAAGAGGGTTATGTGCTTGGAGCCATGGCATGCCAAGGATTACGGTGAACAGAGGGGATGCAATGGCATCCAGGTGTAAAAATTCCTTGTGACTATCGGCAATAACAACAGGCAAAGGTATAGTCTGCTGAGTCACTAGTCCGGATTTGATAGCAGACCCGTCGGCCAGATGTCCCGAAAGTCCCTGGGCCCTAGATTGCAAAGGAATTTGATGTTTTGTGATGAAAGACAAGTCCATAAAGCAGCTACAGGCACCGGAGTCTATTATAGCGGAGACAGAAATACTTCTTCCCGGAAGCTGTAATACAATGGGGAGAGCCAGGTGGGTTGGCAGGATGGGCGGGTTGGCAGAACAGATAATTCGACCCTTGCGGATCTTGGCTGGACATGACCTCACGTAATGTCCTGGTTTCCCACAATACAGGCAGAGATTTTCGTGTTGTCAGCGTTGACGTTCCTCAGGGGGAAGTGAGGGACGGGGCACGCCGAGCTGCTTGGGTTCAGAGACATCGGATGTGGGTGCAGCAGGGGTAGATGATGTCAGGCTGCTGACGTTAGAGGTTCGGGCCAATTTCCAGGCCGGACAGGACGACCTCATAGGTCTCTTTGACTTCCGCGCTCGTAGTCGGTGATCACCGGTGAATCTTTCAGGTGCAGGAGCCCTGGGTTCAGGAGGTAACATTGCCATGGCTGAAGTAGCTCTTTGCAGGGCCGTAATAGGTGAGGAAAGAGCCTGGATGCGTTCTTCCAGTCGGGTATATGCATTTTGTGTGATTTCAACAGTCTGGGTGAGGTCTTCGAGGTGTAAGCGGAATCCCTCAATGGACGAGGTTCCCTGCACATGGCTGTTCGGTACTGTCATGTACCTGGTGGAAGAGTCTGATTATGCAGCAGGAGGCCTCTCTTACACCTCTCACTCGAGGCCCCTGGTAGAGAAGACAGGAGGCACAGGAGTGCAGAGTCGCACGGGAGCCTGGCAGAGTTGCTGGTAGGCGAGCTGGACCGGAGCCGAAGCAGGGACTGGAATGGATCCGGGAATAGCTGATAGATTGACAACTGGAGCACAGGCAGGTGCAGTCAGATGGGCTGGAGAGTGGGTACAACAGTCCAAGTAGGTAAACACTGGAGCAGGATCAGGTATAAGCAGGTTAGGCAGCTGGCGGGTCTCAGGTACAGGCAGGTTCGGCAACGGGCTGGCGGCAAGGTAGCAGACGGGGTAGACAGGAACGTGGTCTCAGGTACAGGCAGGTTCGGCAACAGGCTGACAACAACGGTAGCAAAAGGAGCAGGCAGGAACGTAGTCAACACAGGCCGAGGGTCAGGTGCAGGCAGATAAACAGGAGGTGGTCAAACAAGCCAGGGAGGATCAGCTGGAGCAGGATACAGGTAAGCAAGGGGTCAAAAGGTCTCAGGTAGCGCTGTAGACCGAACAGCACGGAGCCCAGCCATCAGCCCCTTTAAATAAGGCCCATTGGGCGCCGAGAGTCGTCACCGCGCGCTCCTGCGTGCACCCGCGCACCGCAACATAGGCATGCGTGCATGCTAGCACCAGCGCGCGCCGACGCGTGGCTAATGCGCACGCGCGCACCAGCTTGCGCCGAAGCGCTGCTAATGCGCATGTGCGCACCGGGGTGCGCGGATGCGCCGATATCGCCATTTGTATTGCTGGTGTGTCCTTCCTGACAGCGACCCAAAATTCTTTATTAATCCTCAGATTTCATGATGTCTTGCACACATTCAAGGCACCCAGTGCCAGAGTCAGCAAAACAACCGCAAAACATCATTGAACCTCCACCATATTTCTCAGTAGGTACTGTGTTCTTTTCTTTGTAGGCCTCATTCCGTTTTTGGTAAACAGTAGAATGATGTGCTTTACCAAAAAGCTCTATCTTGGTCTCATCTGTCCACAAGACGTTTTCCCAGAAGGATTTTGGCTTACTCAAGTACATTTTGGCAAACTGTAGTCTTGCTTTTGTATGTCTTTGTGTCAGTACTGGGGTCCTCCTGGGTATCCTGCCATAGCCTTTCATTTAATTTAAATGTCGGATAGTTGGCGCTGACACTGATGCTCCCTGAGCCTGAAGGACAGCTTGAACTTTTTTGGAACTTGTTTGGGACTGCTTATCCACCATCCGGACTATCCTGCGTTGCAACCTTTCATCAATTTTTTCTCTTCCGTCCACGCCCAGAGAGATTAGCTACAGTGCCATGGGTTGCAAACTTCTTGATAATGTTGCGCACTGTGGACAAAGGAAAATCTATATCTCTGGAGATGGACTTGTAACCTTGAGATTGTTGATATTTTTTCACAATTTTGGTTCTCAAGTCCTCAGACAGTTCTCTTCTCCTCTTTCTGTTGTCCATGCTTAGTGTGGCACACACAGACACACAATGCAAAGACTAAGTCAACTTCTCTCCTTTTTATCTGCTTTCAGGTGTTTTTTTTTATATTGCCCACACCTGTTACTTGCCCCAGGTGAGTTTAACCACTTGACCACTGGGCACTTAAACCCCCTTAATAACCAGACCAATTTTCAGCTTTCGGTGCTCTCACATTTTGAATGACAATTACTCGGTCATACAACACTGTACCCATATGAAATTTTTGTCCTTTTTTTCACACAAATAGAGCTTTCTTTTGGTGGTATTTAATCACTGTTGGGTTTTTTATTTTTTGCGCTATAAGAGAAAAAAGACTGAAAATTTTGTAAAAAAATGATTTTTTTTTCGTTTCTGTTATAAAATTTTGCAAATTACTATTTTTTCTTCATAAATTTTGGCCAAAATTTATACTGCTACATATCTTTGGTAAAAATAAGTACAAATTGGTGTATATTATTTGGTCTTTGTGAAAGTTATAGAGTCCACAAGCTATGGTGCCAATATCTGAAAATTGATCACACCTGAAGTACTGACGGCCTATCTCAATTCTTGAGACCCTAACATGCCAGAAAAGTACAAATACCCCCCAAATGACCCCTTTTTGGAAAGAAGACATTCCAAGGTATTCAGAAAGAGGCATTGTGAGTTTTTTGAAGTTGTCATTTTTTCCCACAATTCTTTGCAAAATCAAGATTTTTTTTTTCTCTTTTTTTTTTTCACAAAATTGTCATATTAGCAGGTTATTTCTCACACACAGCATATGCATTCCACAAATTACACCCCAAAACACATTCTGCTATTACTCCCGAGTATGGCGATACCACATGTGTGAGACTTTTACACAGCGTGGCCACATACAGAGGCCCAACATGCAGGGAGCACCTTCAGGCGTTCTGGAGCACCAAGGCCAATTCTGACATTTCTCTCCTACATGTAAAAATCATCATTTATTTGCTAGAAAATTACATAGAACCCCAAAACATTATATATATATGTTTTTTTAGCAAAGACCTTAGAGAATATAATGGTGGTTGTTGCAACTTTTTATCTCGCACGATATTTGCGCAGCAATTTTTTTAACGCGTTTTTTACGGAAAAAAAATGTTTTGTGCTTAAAAAAAAAAAAAAAACAGTAAAGTTAGCCCAATGTTTTTGCATAATGTGAAAGATGAAGTTACGCCGAGTAAATAGATACCTAACATGTCGCCCTTAAAAATTGCACACACTCGTGGAATGGCGCCAAACTTCGCTACTTAAAAAATCCCCATAGGCGACGCTTTAAATATTTTTACTGGTTACATGTTTTGAGTTACAGAGGAGGTCTAGGGCCAAAATGATTGCTCTCGCTCTAACGTTCGCAGAGATACCTCACATGTGTGGTTTGAAAACCGTTTTCATATGTGGGCGGGACTTACATATGCGTTCGCTTCTGTATGCGAGCTCACGGGGACAGGGGCGCTTTAAAAAAAAAAAAAAATGTATTCTTCATTTTACTTTATTTATTTTAGTTTGACATGTTTTTCCGCCCTAAACATTTTTTTGATCACTTTTATACCTATTACAAGGAACGTAAACATCCCTTGTAATAGGAATATGGCATGACAGGTCCTCTTTACAGTGAGATATGGGGGGGGGGGGTGTCAATAAGACCCCACATCTCACCTCTAGGCTGGGAAGCCTGAAAAAAATACAAAAAAAAAAAACAACAATCCTGGCTTTGATCGTAGCGGTGAGTCGGTAGAAGCACCGGAGGGCGGCGGGGGGGGGGGGGGGGACATCCCCTCTCGCCTCCCGTAAGAATGATCAAGCGGCGGAACAGCCGCTATGATTGTTCTTATGGTGTAGGGAATCGCCGGCTGAAAAAGCTAATATCTGAATGATGCCTGTAGCTGCTCCCATCATTCAGATATCCCCGCACAAAGTCAAGGACGTCATATGACGACCGGAGGGCGGGAAGTGGTTATTGCAGAGTATTGCCGGGCATTGCGGAGTATTGCCGGGCATTGCGAAGTATTGCCAGGCATTGCGGAGTATTGCCGGGCATTGCGGAGTATTGCAGGGCATTGCGGAGTATTGCGGACTATGGCAGGGTATTGCGGTGTATGGCAGGGTATTGCGGTGTATGGCAGTATATTGCACGGGTATTGCACAGGGTATTGTGGAGGGTATTGCAGAGTATTGTGGAGGGTATTGCAGAGTATTGTGGAGGGTATTGCAGAGTATTGTGGCGGGTATTGCAGAGTATTGTGCAGGGTATTGCAGAGTATTGTGCAGGGTATTGCAGAGTATTGTGCAGGGTATTGCAGAGTATTGTGCAGGGTATTGCAGAGTATTTTGCAGGGTATTGCAGAGTATTTTGCAGGGTATTGCAGAGTATTGTGCAGGGTATTGCAGAGTATTGTGCAGGGTATTGCAGGGTATTGCAGAGTATTGCACCAGGGTATTGCAGAGTATTGCACCAGGGTATTGCAGAGTATTGCACCAGGGTATTGCAGAGTATTGCACCAGGGTATTGCAGAGTATTTCGCAGGGTATTGCAGAGTATTTCGCAGGGTATTGCAGAGTATTTCGCAGGGTATTGCAGAGTATTGCACCAGGGTATTGCAGAGTATTGCACCAGGGTATTGCAGAGTATTGCACCAGGGTATTGCAGAGTATTGCACCAGGGTATTTTGCAGAGTATTGGCAGGGTGTATTGCAGAGTATTGGCAGGGTATTGCACAGGGATGGCTGAGCAGGGATGGATGGATGGCTGGATCTGTGACTGCAATTGTCACAGATCCAGCCCACAGTGCTGCTGCTGCCATCCGCTCCCTCCCCCTCCCCTCTCACACTGTACCGATCGGTACAGAGAGGGGAGGGAGGAACCGGCGTCATCAAATGACGCCGGTCTGTTTACAAGTGATTGCTCCGTCATTTGACGGAGCGATCACGTGGTAAACGGCCGCTATCAGCGGCGATTTACCGCGATTCGTGATCCGCCGGGTCCTCTGGACCCGGCGGTCACGGAGTTTCCCGTGTGCGCGCCCCAGGGGGCGCGCGGGAGCGCGATTCTGGGAGGACGTTATATAACGTCCTCCCAGAGTTAAGCAACCACCTTGTCGACGTTATTTGTCGGCAGGTGGTTGTTAAGTGGTTAAAGGAGCATCACATGCTTGAAACAATCTTATTTATCCACAATTTTTAAAGGGTGCCAAGAATTTTGAGCAGCCCATTTTGTGTGACATTATGTCCAATGTGCTTTTTTCCCTCCCTTTTTTTGATTTGTTCCAATACACACAAAGGGAATAAACATGCGTATAACAAAACATGTGTTACTGCAATACTTTTCTGTGAGAAATACTTGATTTTCTGGAAAAATTTCTGTGGTGCCAACAATTTCGAGCATGACTGTACTGTATATATATATACTAATTTCGATTAATTCTAACGCACATACAGTTTTTACAATTTTTTTTTGTTGTAATGTCCACATCTCCCCCCATTCTGTAATGTCCACATCTCCTCACATCTCCCACATTCTGTAATGTCCACATCTCCCCCCATACTGTAATGTCCACATCTCCCCACATCTCCCCCCATTCTGTAATGTCCACATCTCCCCACATCTCCCCCCATTCTGTAATGTCCACATCTCCCCCCATTCTGTAATGTCCACATCCCCCTCCATACTGTAATGTTCACATCTCCCCCATACCGTAATATCCACATCTCCCCCCATACCGTAATGTCCACATCTCCCCCCATACCGTAATGTCCACATCTCCCCCCATACCGCAATGTCCACATCTCCCCCATACCACAATGTCCACATCTCCCCCCATACTGTAATATCCACATCTCCCCACATCTTCACTTGTCTGCTCTTACCAGAATAGACAGCAGGCAGACCCGTCCGCAGACGACACAAGCAGGTGGGTGATGATGACGTCAGCGCGTCGCTACTAGGCCGCCGCCAGGTGTACCAAGATGGCCGCTGCTCCGGAGCTAGGCCGAAGCCACGGCCTTTCCTATGGGTGAGACCTCGGAGCTCAATCCGCAGATCGTCCCAATCAAAATTTTGATCGATCAAAGAAATAAACGATTAATCAAGCAATTAATCATTAATAGCCCTAATATATATACAATGAGTAGCGTACAGCTGATTCTTTCTGTTGCAAACCCTAATATCTGGTGTGTATTTGTGTCTATGTACAAGACAGAGATTGTGGGCCCCTCTGAGACAGTGAGTCAAGAGAATAGTTCAGTATTTCCCCTAAAGCACTGTGGGCTACATTGGCACAATATACAGTAAATGAATAAAAGAAATAAAGACCAAATGGACCAAAACAGGCCATAACGTGGCTTGAGAAAACAAGGTTAGGAAAGAAGTGGCACAATAGGGTTAATTACCCATAGCAGCATCACCTACTTCTGCTATACACTTTTACAGCCCCAGATGACCAAATGCAGCTTAACCAGAGCCTTGTAATTAGCTGCAGGAAACTAGGCCAGAAAAATTATTCATGGAAAACATTAAAGAACAACAGGAAGCGTGATGGAAACTTAACCAGCCTAACATGTGATCAGCACCCTAGTGAGAACACTCGGTCTCTAATAAGAGGGATTTACATAGTGTCATGGGCTCTCAATAAAGGGTGTGTAAGCCCCACTGAGATGGCACAAAGGTTAGACATTATCAAAGAAAAAGGTGAGGGAAAGTCTCACAGGTGAGGTGAACAGCAGCTCAGCTTGGCTGTACTTTATTGCCCTTTGTTATTCATTTTGTTTTCCATTTAATATTGAGGACAATCACTGTATTTAACCTACCTGACCATTTATGACCTAGATTAATCCTTTTTAGCTACCCATACATATACATCAGAATACATTGTTGAAAGGCCATTTGTCATGGTGGGAAAATACATATAAACAGGCAGTACTTCAAGATTCAAAAGGACAAGATAAAACAGCGGAATATAAAGGATT
This sequence comes from Rana muscosa, assembly GCA_029206835.1. Lineage (NCBI taxonomy): Eukaryota > Metazoa > Chordata > Amphibia > Anura > Ranidae > Rana > Rana muscosa. The sequence goes on from CM055116.1 coordinate 212,219,557, forward strand.
AGCTCTAAATTAGAGATCTGTCACTAATTAGGCATTTTACAGGTGACTGAGTAAATAATTCAATTGTAATCCATCAGAAAGCAGGAAACCCATAGGTTTGTTCATGCTGAATGAGCCAAGCAACTTATTTGACTAATTTAAAGCGCTTGTGAACCCAAGAACAAATGCGGATAAAATAGCAGCTTACTAGTATTTACATTAGGTGGCTGTTGTGATTTTTAATTTTTCAGTCTTTTTACTTGGTGATCCTGCCAGTAAGGCCCAGTTCACACTGGTGCAATGTGGGAAACCTTGTGATTCAGTGCCGGTTCCCGCATCACACACTGGTTCACACTGCTCTCTGCGACCTGCTGGGGGTGTCAATGTGTTAATGACACCAGCAGATCAGTTTGCAGATCGCAGTGCGATCTTTGAAATGGTGCAAGAATTGGATCGCATAGATGTGATCCATGCGATCCAATTTCAGTGTGGAGCAAAAAAAAGGGTCCTGCACCATTTTGGTGCAAATTTGATGTGATTTCAGCCATACAGTTTGTATGGCTGAATTTGCATCGCACAGACATCGCAATAGTGTGAACGGGGCCTCACACACTTCCTGCCCTAGGGTGACTTTTGAGTTTATAGAATAAAAGAACAGATTTCAAGGAATGGAAACTGCATTTATTTTTCAACATACTCCCCGGCTACATTTATACAGTTATCCCAGCATTTAAAGTGAAAGTCTTCGTTATGGGAGGTGATTTACATTTAACTTTGGACCCGGCTATGGATACCTCAACAGGCAATCTACATATCTCACGTGTTCGTTTGAATAGATTAAAGCAGACGTTTCATTCGTTCCAACTAGTAGATGTTTGGCATGCTTTACACCCTCGGGATAAAGATTATACGTGCTACTCTGCGACCCATGATACATTTAGCAGGATAGATAATTTTTTGGTTTCACGTCGCATGTTGGACTGGGAACCATGGTCCGAGTTAGGCATACAAAAGTGGTCTGATCATTTTCCCGTATATTTTGCGGTGAAGGTTCCAAACACTATAAAACCTAAATTATTTGGAGATTAAACGAGAATTTGCTAAATGACACGCTGACAGTTGGGGCCATGGAGGAAACAATTTCAGCTTTCTTTAACCCTTTCCATACAGGGCTTTTTATACCACTTCCATACCGGGCCTATTCTGACACTTTTCTCCTACATGTACAAATCATCATTCTTTTGCTAGAAAATTACTCAGAACCCCAAACATTATATATGTTTTTTTAGCAGACACTCTAGGGAATAAAATGACGGTCGTTGCAACTTTTTATCTTGCACGGTATTTGCGCAATATTTTTTCAAACGCCTTTTTTGGGGAAAAAAATTGTTTCATGAATTAAAAAATAACAAAACAGTAAAGTTAGCCCAATTTTTTTGTAAAATATGAAAGATGATGTTACTCCGAGTAAAAAGATACCTAACATGTCACGCTTTAAAATTGCGCACACTCATGGGATAATGCCAAACTTCGGTACTTAAGAATCTCCATAGGCGACGCTTTGAAATTTTACAGGTTACCAGGTTAGAGTTACAGAGGAGGTCTAGTGCTAGAATTGTTGCACGTGCTCTAACGCACGCGGTGATACCTCACATATGTGGTTTGAACGGCGTTTACATATGTGGGCGGGACTTACGTGTGCGTTCGCTTCTGAGCGCGAGCTATTGGGGACAGGGGCGTTTTAAAAAAAAAATGTTTTTTTTTTTTTTTTTTTTACACTTTTTTTTTTTGATCACTTTTATTCCTATTACAAGGAATGTAAACATCCCTTGTAATAGGAATGTGTGTGACAGGTCCTCTTTATGGAGAGATGCGGGGTCAATAAGACTTGTGAAAAAAAAAATCACCGATCTCATGCTTACTAGCCGCAATGGCGGCTTTGTTTACATCTGAGGACCCGGGCGTGACGTCATCACATCGCGCCCGGGCCTCTGACGGTCATAGAGATGACTGGTGACCATCTGGTCACCAGTCATCTCTATGCTCATCACGTGACCCACCACCGGCGCCGGACGATTCTCTCCGGGTCCCCGATGGCACGGGAGAGCCCGGAGAAGCACCAGATGGCGAATGTCCCCTCCCGCGCCTATAAGAACGATCAAGTGGCGAAACCGCCTCCATGATCATTCTTATGGTGCGCAGAATCGCCGGCTGAAGACAAGGATATCTGAATGATGCCTCTAGCTGCAGGCATCATTCAGATATCCCCCCTCAAACCCAGGACGTCATATGACGTTCACCCGGAGGGAGAGAGGGTTCCTGCCGGCGTCATTTTACAATGACCCGGTATGGAAGTGGTTAATGATCATAAAAATGATACAACAGCGTCCCCTATAAAATGGGAGGCTTTAAAATGTGTGCTGAGGGGAATATTAATATCACATGGCACAAGATTAAAGAAGGAAAGGGCTTCCATTATGGCCTCCCTGTTGAAAGAGATTCATGAATTAGAATTGGAACATAAACAACACTTAGGGGTTGCTATCTTTCAATCTCTTCAACAAAAAAGATTAAAATTGTACTCATTACTTGATCAGGCCTTTGTGAAACATAAGGAATGTACGCAACATATGATGTACGAATATGGAAATAAGTGTAGTAAAGCACTCGCCCGATCTATTTCTAAGAAACAATCTAGAACCTATATCCCAAAGGTGCAGTGCCCCCAGCAAGGTCTTGTATGTGCCACAGAACAAATCGCCTCCACCTTTCACGAGTATTACTCCTCATTATATAATTTAAAGGATACAAATTCAGTAAGATCTGATAGAAATAGTTATGCCCAATTCTGTGACTACATACAGAGCACTGGCCTGCCAAATATGCCAAAGGAGAAGGCAGAGTGCCTATTGACTCCATTTACACTGGCAGAAGTCACCCAGGCCAGTAAATCATTGAAGCCAGGCAAGAGTCCGGGGCCCGATGGATTTTCAGGAGTATTTTATAAACAATTTGGAGAACTTCTTAACCCTGTTCTGTGTAATTTGTTTAATGACATAACAGCAGACTGCCCATTCACTAAACAGACCCAGGAGGCGCATATTACACTTATAGCTAAACCTGAAAAAGATCCTACTCAGTGTTCCAGCTACAGGCCCATCTCTTTGATTAATGTGGACCTAAAAATATATGCCAAAGTGTTGGCTGCACGTTTACAAACAGTGATATCAGGTTTAATAGGGTTAGATCAGGTGGGATTCGTACCGAAGAGGGAAGCGCGGGATAACATCTTGAAGACCAGCCTTTTGATACATTATGCCCAGAGATCCAATAGCCCGCTCTGTTTGTTAGCCTTAGATGCGGAGAAGGCTTTTGATCGTCTAGATTGGAAGTTTATGGCAGCGTCTTTGGAACAAATAGGACTCCCAGGAGAATTTATACAGAAAATAATGGCCCTTTATACAGCTCCGTCAGCTAGAATAAAGGTTAACGGGACATTATCCCCACCTGTTGAAATTTCTAATGGGTTGCCCGCTGTCACCATATTTGTATATCCTGGCCATGGAACACCTGGCGGTTGCTCTTCGGTCAAATTGTTCAATCCAGGGGGTTCAGGTGGGCAATAACTCTTATAAACTGAGTATCTTCGCAGATGATTTACTTTTATATGTATCTAATCCAAAAATAGCTTTTCCAAATATTCTCTTTGAATTGGAACAATTTGGCCTTTATAGCAACTTTAAAGTAAATGTCGCAAAATATCGATGTCTTAATATTACGTTACCAGTAACAGATAAAGAAACACTAGAAAATAACTTTCCCTTTCAGTGGGAATCCCAAGCTCTCAAATATTTAAGAGTGAATATTACCTCTGTAGAAGAAAAAATGTATGAGTTTAATTATCTCCCTTTACTAAATTCTACAATTAATAGATTGCAGCTTTTGGCTAAAAGGAAACACTCTTAGGCCTCGTACACACGACCGATTTTCTCGGCAAGAACCAGCAAGAAACTTGCTGGCAGAGAGGTCTTGCCGAGTAAATCGGTCGTGTGTACGCGGCTATCGGGTTTCTCGTCGAGAAAACCGACAAGAAACCTCGACGAGAAAATAGAGAAAAGTGAGTGTGTGTACACTTACCTGTCCTCCCGGAAGCCCGCGCATGTTCGAAATGAATTTGACGCATGCGCGGTAGCTTCCTAGGCATACGTAGGGTATACCAAGATGGCGGCGACGGCATCGAATGTGATGAGCGCATGCTCGTCGTAGTCGATGACGTCACTGCGTACGCTCCATTCAAAGAACCGCGGGTTCTTTGAAACGAGCGTGTGTACACTCGGCCGGGACAAGTTTCTTGTCCAAGAATCTCGTCGAAAAAAACGACATGTTTTTTTCAACGAGAATCTCGGCCGTGTGTACGAGGCCTTAGTTAGGGAGAATGGCAATATACAAGATGGATATTTTGCCATGTTTCCTATATCTATTCCAAACACTGCCTATAGCTCTACCACAGGCTTTTTTTCGATCCTTAAAATCGAGTTTACTTCGATATCTTTGGCGGAATTCATCGGCAAGATTGCAGTATGATATTCTGGTAAAGCGGAAGACAGAGGGAGGAGCAGGATTACCGCAGATGGAATTATATTATACAGCTGTAGTGCTGGCTAGAATACTGGATTGGTTCCACTGTGGGAGTACAAAACTATGGGTATCCATAGAACAGCTAATAATAGAACTCCCGCTGGTCTCTCTTCCGTGGACTTTACCCAAATTGTGTTTCTTGGAACAAACACCTCCACCTTTGACCCAGGCCTTATTGAAAGTTTGGGATAGGACAGTAAAAAGGTGGGGTGTTTCTTCAATACCAGGTCCATTAACCACAATAATGGGTAACCCAGATTTTCCACCTGCTTTGTTACCAGATAGGTTTTTAAAATGGATAAGGCAGACTCCCTCTCCGATTATACAAGCTTTGTCAGCAAAAGGACTTAAGCCATTTAGCATGATAATGAACAATGAATGCAGATATGCTGGTCAGTGGTTTCATTATCTTCAGCTTCAACATTATTACAGTCATCTATCTAAAAGCACTCTATTACACAGGGACTTAACACCATTCGAGTCCCTATGTAATGGGATGACAGGTTGTTCTAACACCATCTCCATGATATATGATATACTGCTGTCATATGCTACTCCAACTAGCCCCTACTACATCAGAGATTGGGAGAGAGAATTGGGCCATTCGATTGCTGTAGAAGATTGGAAGAAAGCTTATGTGTTAACTTTTAAATCTAGCTCAGCGACTTTTATACAAGAAAATAATTATAAAATATTAACTAGATGGTATAGATGTCCGGCAAGATTACATAGAATTTCCCAGATTTATCCTGAGGAATGCTGGCGATGTGGAGGAGATGTGGGTACAATGATCCATATCTGGTGGACATGTCCCCAGATTAAAGAATTTGGGGATTCTGTATTCCAGATCTGCTCCTGTGTCACCGGGGTATCTTATCATAAATTCCCAGAAATAGCTTTACTATCCATGTATCCAGGGGCTCTGGGAAAGGTTACAAAGGGATTGTTTCCTAATCTAATATCTGCTGTACGAATAATCATACCTAGATACTGGAATACAAGAGTTGCCCCCACTATCCAAGAGTGGGTAGCTGAAATTAACCAGATAAAAAGAATGGAGGAAATAACCGCAAGTAATCAGGGACACTATCACAAGTTTATGGAAATGTGGTCACCATGGATCGAGTTCCTAAACTGGGAGACTCTGAGACTCTTCCTGTGAAAATGAGTATGATGAGGATTTGACTGGGTTAGGTAGGCGTGGCATGGTGTGGTAGAGAGTCGGGAGGGGGCCTTCCAGAGGAATGTGTAGGTATGTCTAGGTCTATATCTGTTTGTAGTTTTTTTCTTTCTTGTTGTGTTTTTTGGTTTTGTGTATCTGGGCTGATGTGATTCAGAACCACTTGATAGCACTAAGAAATTACTATGAAAGAATGGATAAAATCTATAATTATTTAGGATCTCTTTGTTTTGTATTTTTGTCTTTCGTTCTGATAGTAGTTATGCAATAGAGAGCAAAACTCTGGGTGATGTTCTGGGAATAATACAATCTTAAAACAGGTATATATACACATGATTAAGCTTTCTATGTGCTATGAGTGGAATCTGTATGTAAATTTAAAAAAATTGTAATAAAATATGATTAAACAAAAAAAGAAAGTTAACCCTCCTATCGTTTTCAGTCAAGGAAGCTGCCATCTTGGTCTCTGTTTAATATTCAACTACCATGATGCTGCACATGTGATCAGTTATGACATCAGCCATTGGATGGTTTGACAGTTGGGTTGAGAGCACAACCAATGTGCAGTTTTTTGAAAATGTTACATCGATGGATTTACTTCCGCTTTAACTAATGCTTGGAAAGCTTCAGCATAGAAAGATCTGTTAGTACGCCTAAACCATCCTAGGACAGCCTGCTTCACTTCATCATCAGCGCTGAAATGCTGACCTCCGGGGAACTCTTTTAGGATTCCAAACAAGTGGAAATCACTCGGAGTGAGGTCCGGGCTGTAAGGCAGATGTGGCAATACCTCCCAGCTGAGTTGCTGTAATGTGCACATAGTGCAGTGAGCGGTATGAGCTTGTGTGTTGTCCTGGAGAAACAGGACACCCTTAGTGATCAAACCAGGCCATTGTTTCCACAGAAGTGTATGCACATTACTCAGAACGCGACAATAAAATTTATTGTTGATAGTGGCACCACGGGGTAGAAAATCCACATGAAAAACGCAATGTTTGTCCCAGAAAACACTTGCCATCACTGTACCTGCAGACGCAATTGTTTGAAATTTTTTGGTGGTAGTGAGTCCGCATGCAGGACAAAGCGTGCAAAACCGGTAGTCACGGCAACAGAGTCGCCCTGCTCCACGTTGTCTTCGGTGAAGCCCCCTTCCTTTGACGCTCACCACATAGCTTTTCCCCTGGACACATTCAGCTGCTTGGCTCTATTCACATCGCCAGTGTCAGTGACACCATCTTCCCTTGCCGGCGGGTCCGGCTCTACATACCACACACTGCAGCTGGCATGTCCTTGTGGCTTTCCATAGTCGGTGTCCCTTGGTTGGTTGTCCCGGTCGGTTCTAGTGATCCATCAATGCCTGAGCCAGTCTTACAGCCTTGTGGTAACATTGTCATTCAAGTTTGTACTGTTTTAATCTTTGGAATAAATCGCCAGATACCTTTTTGAGTATCTGGCGATAGTATTAGTAAATCAACCCCATAGTGCTTCTGAAGGACCATCTGCCACATCAGAGTCACTTGGGGTGGGATATTTACTAAAACTGGAGCGTGCAAAATCTGATGCAGCTGTGCATTGGAACCAATCAGCTTCTACAGTACCTTTTTATATAAACAAGGCCAAGGATAAATCCAAGGAAAAATTCCAAGCCTACTTACCGACCAGCCCGATCAGCTTGTTCAATTAAGCTTTGACAATAAAATCTAGATGCTGATTGGTTACTATGCAGAGCCGCACCAGATTCTGTGTGCATCAGTTTTAGTGAATCTCCCCCTATATGTGTTATCAATAATTGCCAGTACTGTACTATTGGGGAGACATGGAGAAGGACTGTGAATGAAGGCACTCAAACCACATCTGACTAAAGCTGTGCGCTGTTCCCTGGTCAGACATGGCTAAGACCAGCTTTGGTATGGGCTGTGGTTGGCATTGTCATCACCACTCAGGGCACCTGCACGCCTACATTTCATAGCAGATACTTGTCATCTATGACTAACTTTGCTGAATAAAAGCCAGTTTATATTTTCTTTATGGTTCAGCAAACATCTTGTCCTTAAACAAACACTTTAGTAAATGAGCTCTAAATAGTATATTGTCCACAAAATCCCTTTTGCACAAAGAAAACAAATGTTTTTTAATAAACAACCAAAGGAAAAAATACGAAACATAAGAACACAGTAAGAATAATAATTTGTTATGTTTTGTTGGACATGACTAGCAGATAAAACAACTAATCTTCCACCACAGGAAAAGGCACACTTTGTCACCAAACTGGTTTGTCACCCAGACAATCAGGTTTTACAATGCCGTTTTAGGAGATTGGTATTTGGGCTTCAGTGAACTTGATAAACAGAAACAGGAACAGGGACAGTCAAAGAACTGCGCAGACAAAAATGTACGAACAAAAATGGCTCATTGTCTGAAAAGTGTCTTCTTATCCACACATAATATATTTACTTCCTCCACAGTAAGCTTCAGTCATGGACTCTCATAAAAGGGTTTCAAACCACTTGATCTCTGGAAGATTTACCACCCTTCATGACAAAGCCATTTTTTGCGATACGGCACTGCGTTACTTTAGCTGACATTTGCGACGCTGTACCAAAATAAAATTTAGGTCCCTTTTTCTCACAAATAGATCTTTTTTTTGGTGGTATTTGATCACCTCTGCGGTTTTTATTTTTTGCGCTATAAACAAAAAAAATGTAAATTTGGAGGAAAAAAAAAACATTTGTTACTTTCTGCTATAAACATATATATATATAAAAAAAAAAAAAATCTTCATCAATTTAGGGTAATATGTTTTCTGCTACATATTTTTGTTAAAAAAAAAAAAAAAAAATCGCAATAAGCGTATATTGATTGGTTTGCACAAAAATTATAGCGTCTACCAATTATTTCTATGGGATTTTTTTTTTACTAGTAATGGCAGCGATCAGCGACTTATAGCGGGACTGCGATATTGCGGTGGACAAATTGGGCACTAAATTACACTTTTGACACTTTCTGGGGGCCAGTGACGCTAATACAGTGATCAGTGCCAAAAAATATGCACGGTCATTGTACTAATGACACTGACTGGAAGGGGGTTAACATCAGGGGTGATCAAAGGGTTAACTGTGTGCCTAGCTGGTGTTATAGTGTAGTGGGGAGGTGCTTTTACTAGTGGAAGGCATGGATCAGTGTTTCTGCTTTACAGGAGCACAGGATCCATGCCTTCTGTACTCACAGAATGGCAATCTGGCTTGTTTACATTGAGTCCGCTGTACCTGCCGATCAGCTCCCGCTGTGTAGAATGTGGAGGTTCAAGAGTGAGGTCACTTGCCTCTTTGGAGACAACCAGCCTTGAGGTTGGGTTCACACTATTGGGAATTGGATGTGGGTTTCTCCACATCCAATTCGCATGTCAGGAGATTGTGACATGCTCTCTATGGAACCCGTTCACACATCTCCGGAGCACCTCCGGTTGCGAATTGCACAGGAGTCTTGTGCGTCTTCTGGTCCGTTTTAGGTCCGAATTCCGCCAATAATTCGGACTGAAATCAGACTTGGAACAGTGAAGGGGGACGCACCAGACCCCTGCTGTAAACTGCTCCGTGTGAACCCAGCCTCAAGCAAGTGTAGCGCTACCCCCGCAAGGGCCGCTGTAATATACGGGTCTTCTGTCCCACACCAGTGATGGCTCCCCCTCACCTGGATTTAAGTAACACCAAACACCGTTTAAACTTTTAGCTGGGCTTTATTAGAACTAGCAATAATCCCTGAAAAGACATAAACTGATTAACAGAATACCAATATTAAATGCAATGATATAATACAACTGCTCAGTAAATGAAAACAGGATTGGTGTTCGTTCACTTTAACTGTCAGTGGGAGGCCTTGCCTGAAATGCACTGAACGAGTGGTGAACAAAACTGTACAATACAATACAAAAATAATGTTCAACAATTTCCCAAAAGTGATGTTACTGACTATAAGATCCTATCTAGGTCTTGTAGGTTCTAGCTAACCACTGGCCAGTGGGAATTCTATTCACACAAACACACACAGAGTCTGAGAGCGTTGGGGCCCTTTAAATCCTGTGTTTGAGTACTCAGACTTTTGTGAAGTAATATTTGTAATCCACAGAATGGAAAGGGGTATCTTCGCAAAGTGTCACAGGGTAACAAAGATTAACAGATGTGGTGATCCACCTTCAGATACAGCTGCATTAGCGGTAAATGGGACCTAGCAGGATTAAGCAAGATCCACTCACACAAGTGTAGCGTTACCCTCAACTAAGAGGGCCGCAGATTTGGTCTGGGCCCTGAGTACAGCTCCGCCAACCCCCGGCAATCTACTCGACCCTTTCTGGCACAGTTAGTTTAGGGGTATACACATTTAATACTCAGGCCTCGTACACACGGCCGATTTTCTCGGCAAGAACCAGCAAGAAACTTGCTGGCAGAGAGGTCTTGCCGAGTAAATCGGTCGTGTGTACGCGGCTATCGGGTTTCTCGTAGAGAAAACCGACAAGAAACCTAGACGAGAAAATAGAGAACCTGCTCTCTATTTTCTCGTCGAGATTCTCCTCGGCATGTTTCTCGACGAGAAAAGTGAGTGTGTGTACACTTACCTGTCCTCCCGGAAGCCCGCGCATGTTCGAAATGAATTTGACGCATGCGCGGTAGCTTCCTAGGCATACGTAGGGTATACCAAGATGGCGGCGACGGCATCGAATGTGACGAGCGCATGCTCGTCGTAGTCGATGACGTCACCGCGTACGCTCCATTCAAAGAACCGCGGGTTCTTTGAAACGAGCGTGTGTACACTCGGCCGGGACAAGTTTCTTGTCCAAGAATCTCGTCGAAAAAAACGACATGTTTTTTTCAACGAGAATCTCGGCCGTGTGTACGAGGGCTCATACTTTATGCGAGACTCAGACACGGAGTAGTTATAAAGTAATAACAGATTTTTACTTTCAGCTATGCAAAGGGAATGAACAGTGATAACAACTTGACCATTAGAATATTCACAGAGCCCTACAATATTAAAATATCAGTCACACTACACCATGGAGAAAAGGGGGGGTGGATAAGGAGACGCCACGTGGGGCGACTGTTAACTAGGCGCCCTGTGGCGCAATAACTAAACTAGGTCCCTAATGAATCAGGCCTGATTCCTAACTCTAGAACTCAGTCCTGTATGAATGATGGATTCTTCACCGGCATCTGTAGAGGTGGTGCACTTAAGAATAAACAACAATTGTAATCCAGGAAAAAGGAAAGTTGATAACTGACAACACTTCACTGGAGATCCTCTGGATCAGTCCTGCTGTGAATCTCCAGTGAGAGTCTTTAACATGAGGTAGTAGGCCTCGGCAGTTTATAGGCACAGTACTAGCAAACAGGTTAGGGAATGAGCTTACGCTCGCTCACCCGCCGGACACGATCTCCGTCCGGAACTTCCACCGGCTGTGACTTCACTCGCCCACAGCGGTTGCTGCGATCGGGTCCCCGATCCCATCCAGGCTGTAAGTAGAGATGTCGGATGCCACCCAGGCTCGCAGTGGGGTGGAAGGCTCTTTGGTCGGCTGCGGAAGGCCCCAGGCTTCAGGCCTTACCCAGCACAGGTCCGCACAGGTGTATCAGTCTCTGCCGTCCCGTGTCCAAAGAGGCCGAGCCAGGCCTCGCCCCTTCCTTATATATCCCCACCCATGAGTCTCTGGGGCAGAAGCAAAACATCCTGGGAACCAGTGGGGTTCTGGGAACAGTAGTTCGAGAGCATTTAAAGGAACCCCGCTACACACTCCCCCCACTTAAACTCTTTGGTCCCCAAAGATAAACTTCAACAAATACTGTTTACCATTTTGGACAATGTCGAGCATGATGTTGGCATAGGGAATTCCCACCAAAACTTTGGGATGGAACTCTCTTGCCCACAGGTCACACTACCATGAGTGGCCTGCCTAACTGTGCCAGAGAGTGAGCTGGGGTTGCCCTCCACCAAATGGACAGTGGAGGGATCAGGTTGTTCAACACTTCTCCTAGCCGTTACAACAGAGTCCTCTGAGCTCGTCCCCATTTGGGGGTAAGTTAGTTTCTTGGGAGGCCTGATGACTCTGCAAGCCCTCTGCTCTCTTGGTGCTTCTGACTCTGGCACCACAGGCTCTTCTTCAGGAGTAAGTTCAGGTAACATTGCTGGTTCTGGAACCTCTGATTCAGAAGTTGACTGACGTATGGAATCTCTAGGGTCCTCCTCTGCGCAAGTGTCAGGAACATCTTCCCAGTAATCAGCTGAGGGACTGAAGGGTATGAATTCAGTAGCCTCCGGATTCAGCGTTGCATCTGGGGTATCCCCTCCATTTGGGAGATCTATGGCGGACGTTCCCAGAGTCGAGGGAGGCCACAGCCAGTCCAGTTCTCCACCTTCATCTGTACTCAATTGGGAGGCCTCCCCATCTTCAACTCTAGAAGTCTGGGACCGAGTGCTCGGCCTAGGAGTATCCAGAATAGAGGCTGGTTCAGGGGAGTCTCTCACGGAAGGTATTCTGACTGCCTCAGCAAGTGGGTGCAGGTGGTTTCGATGCCACGTCTTCAGTGGACCCACCTTTCCTTCTGGCTTTAGTTTGTAGACAGGCAAACCAGGCAACTTCCTACAGACGACATAGGGTTCAGATCTCCATCTGTCGGCAAGCTTGTGTTTTCCAGGGACCCCCAGATTGCGTAGCAGTACTCGGTCCCCGGGCTGCAGATCTTGCACTCGAACCTTCAGATCGAAATTTCTCTTGTTGCGGGCTCCCCTTTGATCCGAAGCCACCTGGGCTTGTTCATAGGCCAACTGTAAGCTATGTCTAAGTCTGTCCACGTATACCTTGTGGGATGTAGCTGAGGTATTGTCTAAAGAAGTGCCAAAGGCCAGGTCCACGGGTAGCCTTGCTTCTCTCCCAAACATAAGTCGATAAGGGGAGTAGCCAGTGGCGTCACTTGTGGTACAGTTATAGGCATGCACTAGGGCTGATATGTGTTGACTCCAGTGTTGCTTCTTCTCTGTTTCTAAGGTTCCCAACATGTTGAGCAGGGTCCGGTTAAATCTCTCCGGCTGAGCATCTCCTTGTGGGTGGTAAGGCGTGGTTCTAGTCTTCTTTATTCCCAATGAATCCAAAAGTCTTCGGATCAACCGACTCTCAAAGTCCCTTCCTTGATCTGAGTGGAGTCTCTGTGGTAGTCCGTAATGGACAAAATACTTCTCCATAAGTATCTTGACCACGGTGGATGCCTTCTGGTCTTTGGTTGGGAAAGCTTGAGCATAGCGGGTGAAATGGTCGGTTATTACCAGAACATTCCCCAATCCACTCAGGTCGGGTTCGAGGCAGAGAAAGTCAATGCATACCAGATCCATTGGGCCCTGACTCTGTAAGTGGCCCATTGGGGCAGCTTGATGGGGTAGGGTCTTTCTCTGAATGCATCGTGCACAGGAATGGCAATACTCCTCTACTTCTGCCCTCATGCAGGGCCAATAGAACCGATTTCTAACAAGCTGGAAGGTCCTTTCTGCCCCTAGGTGACCATGGTGGTCATGCAGGGCAATTAGTACAGTCTCTCGGTGCTTCTCTGGAAGGAATAACTGCCACTTATCTTCTGAGTCATCAGAGGGGCCCCTTCGGTAGACCACTCCCTGATGTACCTGCAGCCTGTCCAATTCCTTCCTCAACAGGCGAGCCTCCTTTGAGGGGTGATGTAGGAGTTTGTTGGGATCCTGATTCTCCAGGGCTTCGAGGACCAATCTCCCCATGGGGTCTTCCAATTGGTCACACCTCAACTCCTTCTTGGACAGTCTCGGTAGGTTGTCTTCCTCCAGTTGAGTTACTCCACAATAGTGTTTGGGGACTCCTACCATGGTAACCCCTATTTCTTCTGCTCTGGAGCCTCCTCTGGCTTGGAATTCAGCCCCTTGACAAAGGGCCCGCACCCCGTCCGGTGCCACTTGGGTCCAATCTTCCCAATCATTTGTCGTGGCATGAGACCTCCGGGACAGGGCATCTGCATCCCTATTTCCAGCTCCTGGTCTGTACTTCAGACTGAAGTTGAATCCAGACAATGCGGCCAACCACCTGTGTCCGGTGGCATCTAGTTTTGCGGTGGTGAAGAGGTAGGTCAGGGGGTTGTTGTCTGTCTTCACAGTAAACTCTGCCCCATACAGGTAGTCTTTTAGCTTGTCTACTACCGCCCATTTGAGGGCCAGGAATTCCAGCTTATGAGTGGGGTAATTCTTTTCTGAGGGGGTCAGGCTCCTGCTCACATAGGCCACTGGTCGCAGTTGTCTTTCATGTTGTTGGTAAAGCACACCGCCTAGACCCTCATGGCTGGCATCCACATGTAATTCATAAGGTCTGGTAGGGTCGGCGTAGGCCAGGACTGGGGCAGTGGTTAAGCTCCTCTTCAGGGCCTAAAAGGCCTCTTCACACCTTGGGTTCCACTGATCTTGAACTGACTCACCAGGCCTCCTGGGCCCTGAGTCATCCTCTTCCCCTTCTGCCTTTAGCAATTCATTCAACGGGCGGGCAATCCGAGCAAACCCCTCCACAAACCTCCTATAATAGGAGCAGAACCCCAGGAAGGATCTGAGCTCTGTTACTGTGGTGGGTCGTGACCAGGAAGTGACTGCTTCCAACTTCTCAGGATCTGTGGCCACCCCTTCTTCAGACACTATGTGCCCCAGATAGTTCACAGAAGACTGGTAGAACCGACACTTCTCGGGGGAAAGCTTAAGTCCCTCTTCGCTGAGTCTTCTCAATACTTTCTCCAGCCTGGCTTCATGTTCTTCCAAGGTTCTCCCGAAGACAATGACATCGTCCAAGTACACAAGGACTTCTATAAGATTCATGTCTCCAACAGTCTTCTCCATAAGGCGTTGAAAGGTAGCAGGAGCTCCATATAGACCCTGAGGCATCCTATTAAATTCGAAGAATCCCACCGGGGTTATGAAGACTGTCTTCTCCCTGTCTTCTGGGTGCATAGGGATTTGATAGTACCCACTCTTGAGGTCCATCACACTGAACCATTTGGCTCCAGACAAACTTTGTAAGGCATCTTCTATCCTTGGCGTGGTGTATTGGTCAGGGATGGTTCTCCTGTTGAGAGTCCTGTAATCGATACAAAGCCTCAACGATCCATTCTTCTTTCTGACCACCACGATTGGGGAGGCATAGGGGCTTCTAGACTCCCGGATCACACCAGTCTTCTTTAGTTCTACAAGTTGTTCCCTCAGATCCTCCAGATCTGCCAAGGGGACCCGCCTGACCCTCTCTTGGAAGGGCTTATCTTCTTGGAGGCGGATCCGATGGGTGGCACTTCTTGCACACCCCACATCGAATTCATCTTCGGAAAAGATCTTCTCCCACCTGGTCAGCTGGGCCTTGGCTCTTTCTTTCCAAGCCCTGGGTAGGTTCGGGTTTTCCACGGACAGCTTCTCCCAAACATCTCCTCCATCACCCGTCCCTTTGACTTCGGACCAAGTGACCGGGGCAGCAGGGCTCACCTGACCCAGCAACACTCTGGCAGGAATCTCCATGGGCCCTCCCGTAGTGTTCCTAACACTCACCGGAACTCTGCCATGGGCCTTCTTCAGGGCCTTGAACGGAATCACTTCTGGTATCACTTCCAGGCCTGAGGACTCTTCCCTTGGGTCGGATTCCAGCATGACAAAGGGGCCAGGTTGTTCCCACGTAAGCTTCACAGTGGCCCTAAGACAGGTTACTTCTCCGGGCTGTAGCACTACTCCTTCTCTGCCAAGTCTCCACACCTTCCCTATCCCCTCTCCCGGGGTCTTCTGCTCTAAGACCAGTCGTTGGTAGGCCGTCTTTAGCATGGGATGGATTTTGGTGGCTGAATGGTTTCTCTCTTTCACTAGAGGGGTCAGGAGTCTCCTGACTAGATCCGTGTTTGTCCCAATGATCAGGGAAATCTTGCTGGCTCCAGGCGGCTGAGGACACACAACTGCCAGGGTGTCAAACACTTCAGCCTTCCCAGGCACGGATTGGTCGAAAGTCATCTTAATGGGCAGGTACCCATCGTAAGGGAAACTCTGGGTTCCAAGTCCCCATATCTCCAGCTCTTCTATCTTCTGGATAGGCAGATGACTCAAGTGCCTATCATAGAAGTCCCGGTATAGTAAAGTCACCTGTGCTCCGGTGTCCAGAAGAGCTTTAGTATAGACTCCTTCCACTTGAATGGGCACAGTAGGAGACGGGCCCACCAGTTCCTTTGGGTATGGCCGGACTGGGGTCACCTTCTTCTTTGGGCTTTTCCTTGCCCTGCTCCTTTTGGACTTTAATTTTTCCTGAGCCTGGCATGCATTGACTTTCTCCCTCTCAATGGGGGCACAAACCCGCTGAGGGATGTTATTGTTCCTCTTAGGTGGATGTTCCTTCTTTGGGGTGCTGTATTTCCACTGAGGGGTCTTGCCCCCTCCCTCTGGGGTACATCTTGGTGGGGGGGTACAATACCTCCTCCTAGGAGTTTTGTCTCCTCCATTCTTGGCCTTTTTTTTTAGTTTGGAGCGCATTGAAGATGATGGGCACCCGGTTGACTCCTTCACCGGGGCCCTTTGGAGTTTCCCGCCGGCTTGCAATTATCTGTTCTCTTCTTCTTTGGGCTGGAGCATACGTTAGCAAAGTGGCCACTCCCTCCGCAGTTATAGCAAATCACCTCTTCTCGGTCCTGTAGGGAGGCCGGTGCTGAGGTGTTCGGGAACAACTCCTTTCTTGGGCTTGGTTTCTCTGGTCTTCTCTGATCTTTCTCCATCAAAGAGGTCAGCATCTCCAACACTTGGGCCATTTGTGATTTCAAAGTGTCAACCTCCGCATCTCTTTCCGGGCTCTTGACCGAATGGACCAACACTGGTACAGGTGTGACATTCGCCATGGCCACCTGCTGATCTTCCTGCAGCGCCTCTTCGTCCCTAATAATTTTTATTAGATCAGAGTAGGTTAGTGACATTCCTCCTCCTGAGGTTTTCAGGTGCAGCCAGACCGGGTCTGAGAGCCGCGCTCCCCTCATGATCTGCTTCATGCGTGCTTCATCTGCATCTTTGGGCAGCATTCCCTTCTTCAGTAGGGATGAGCTTCGAGTTCGAGTCGAACTCATGTTCGACTCGAACATTGCCTGTTCGCCCGTTCGCTGAACAGCGAACAAATTGGGGTGTTCGCGGCAAATTCGAAAAATCTATGGGAGAAATCTAAAGTGCTAATTATAAAGGCTAATATGCAAGTTATTGTCCTAAAAAGTGTTTGGGGACCCGGGTCCTGCCCCAGGGGACATGTATCAATGCAAAAAGAATTTTTAAAAACGGCCGTTTTTTCGGGAGCAGTGATTTTAATAATGCTTAAAATGAAAAAATAAAAGTGAAATATTCCTTTAAATTTCGTACCTGGGGGGTGTGTATGATATGCATGTGAAGTGGCGCATGTTTCCCGTGCTTAGAACTGTCCCTGCAAAAAATGTCATTTTTGAAAGAAAAAAATGCATTTAAAACTGACTCGCGGCTATTAATGAATTGTCGGCTCCCGGCAATACATACAAAAGTCATTGATAAAAAAAAAAAAAAAAGCATGGGGGTTCCCCAGAATTCAATTACCAGGCCCTTCAGGTCTGGAATGGATATTAAGGGGAACCCCGCCGCAAAAAAAAAAAAATTGACGTGGGGTTCCCCCAATTATCCATTCCAGGCCCTTCAGATCTGGCATGGATTTTAAGGGGAACTCCACCCCAAATTTAAAAAAAAATGGCGTGGAGTCCCCCTAAATATCCATACCAGACCCCTTATCCGAGCACGCAACCTGGCCGGCCACAGGGGAAAAGGGGGGGACGAGAGAGCGGCCCCCCCTCCCTCCTGAACCGTACCAAGCCACATGCCCTCAACATGGGGAGGATGTCCCCATGTTGATGGGGACAAGGGCCTCATCCCCACAACCCTTGCCCGGTGGTTGTGGGGGTCTGCGGGCGGGGGCTTATCGGAATCTGGAAGACCCCTTTAACAAAGGGGACCCCCAGATCCCGCCCCCCCCATGTGAATTGGTAAGGGGTACATTAGAAGAAAGCGTAAAAAATATTTAAAAAAACACACAAACACCTTGAAAAAGTCCTTTATTAAAAAAAAAAAAAAACATTCCAGCGGAGAAATCCAGTGTCCCGCGGCGATCCCGATGTCCAGCGCTGTCCTTCATTGGTTGTGCCTGAGCGGACCTGATGGGGAACTCCCTCTCAGTATTTTAAATGTATAGACCCGCCCCTTCTAAAGTTCCCCATCAGGTCCGCTCAGCGGACCAGATGCGGAACATGAGAAGGGGCGGGTCTATACATGTATTACCAAAGTGAGAGCAGTTCCCCATCAGGTCCGCCCCCTCGGTATGTCGGACCCGCCTACGTCATTGACTTGAGCGGGGAACTTCCTTCACTGTGTAATTTAAATTTACATAGTGAAGGAAGTTCCCCGCTCAAGCCAATGATGTAGGCGGGTCCGACATACCGAGGGGGCGGACCTGATGGGGGACTGCTCTCACTTTGGTAATACATGCATAGACCCTCCCCTTCTCATGTTCCGCATCTCGTCCGCTGAGCGGACCTGATGGGGAACTTTAGAAGGGGCGGGTCTATACATTTAAAATACTGAGAGGGAGTTCCCCATCAGGTCCGCTCAGGCACAACCAATGAAGGACAGCGCTGGACATCGGGATCGCCGCGGGACACTGGATTTCTCCGCTGGAATGTTTTTTTTTGTTTTTTTTTTAAATAAAGGACTTTTTCAAGGTGTTTGTGTGTTTTTTTAAACATTTTTTTACGCTTTCTTCGTGAAATGGTAGGGGTAAAATGTACCCCTTACCAATTCACATAGGGGGGGGCGGATCTGGGGGTCCCCTTTGTTAAAGGGGTCTTCCAGATTCCGATAAGCCCCCCGCCCGCAGACCCCCACAACCACCGGGCAAGGGTTGTGGGGATGAGGCCCTTGTCCCCATCAACATGGGGACATCCTCCCCATGTTGAGGGCATGTGGCTTGGTACGGTTCAGGAGGGAGGGGGGGCCGCTCTCTCGTCCCCCCCTTTTCCCCTGCGGCTGGCCAGGTTGCGTGCTCGGATAAGGGGTCTGGTATGGATTTTTAGGGGGACTCCACGCCATTTTTTTTTAAATTTGGGGTGGAGTTCCCCTTAAAATCCATGCCAGATCTGAAGGGCCTGGAATGGATATTTGGGGGAACCCCACGTCAATTTTTTTTTTTTTTGCGGCGGGGTTCCCCTTAATATCCATTCCAGACCTGAAGGGCCTGGTAATTGAATTCTGGGGAACCCCCACGCTTTTTTTTTTTATTTTATCAATGACTTTTGTATGTATTGCCGGGAGCCGACAATTCATTAATAGCCGCGCGTCAGTTTTAAATGCATTTTTTTCTTTCAAAAATGACATTTTTTGCAGGGACAGTTCTAAGCACGGGAAACATGCGCCACTTTACATGCATATCATACATACCCCCCAGGTATGAAATTTAAAGGAATATTTCACTTTTATTTTTTTATTTTAAGCATTATTAAAATCACTGCTCCCGAAAAAACGGCAGTTTTTAAAACTTCTTTTTGCATTGATACATGTCCCCTGGGGCAGGACCCGGGTCCCCAAACACTTTTTAGGACAATAACTTGCATATTAGCCTTTATAATTAACACTTTAGATTTCGAACGTTCGAGTCCATTGTATTTAATAGGGTTCTAAAGTTTACACGAACATTTTGTCTGTTCGCAGGTTCTGGTGCGAACCGAACAGGGGGGTGTTCGGCTCATCCCTGTTCTTCAGTACAATCTTGCATAACTGCCTGTTCAGCCTTCTAACATATTCTGACAGTTTCTCATTCGGCTGCTGGAGAGTGTGTTCAAATTGATAGATCATCTCTGACACCTTCTCCAGTTGACCAAACTCTTCCTGCAGCATGGCCAGGCAATCTTGAGCTGTACAGTTTTCATTTCCAAACCGGAAGCTCTTCACCGCTTCTGCCGCGGCACCTTTCAGACTTTCTAAGACTCGCTGTCTCTTCTGTGCCTCAGGCACCTCCCATGCCTCTACTGCCTGTAATGCCTGTTCCACCCAAGTGTCAAAATCTTCCTCCCCCGCAGGGACGGGGAGCTTCCCCGAGAATGCTTTTAGTCTCCGGTAGCTAGTCTCTACGTGCACCGTGCTTGCCTTCTGACAGTTTGTTAGTAGGTCCCCTAACGCCTTTATCAGTTCGGGTGATATGGCCGTGGCAGGTGCAGGCGTCACCGGAGGTGTCGCTCCATCTCTCCTCTCTGGTGAGGTACGGGCCGCAGTCCGCGGTGGTCCCGTTAGGGGTGGCTCCTTCTTAATAGCATGCGCCAGACTATAAGATCTGTTATCCGACGTCTGCGTATATTTGCGCTTGCAAACTTCTGGCTTCCCATCTGAATACTCCACTAGTGCATACTGGTGTGAGGTGTCTGGGTCTAACTTTGTTCCCATCACCCACGGTGTACCATCTGGGGTCACTGACTTCATTAATCCTTCCACCGTCTCGGTCGACCATTCCTGACCGGGCATGTTAATGACCACTGACTGGCTTGGATCTGTCTTAGCTACTCCACACCACTTTTTGATGTCTTTCGGGTCCATGCCGGTACCTTTTGGCGGGTTTTCTGTTCTATCAGGATCCCGGACGAGAACCCCCACGTGTAGCGTTACCCTCAACTAAGAGGGCCGCAGATTTGGTCTGGGCCCTGAGTACAGCTCCGCCAACCCCCGGCAATCTACTCGACCCTTTCTGGCACAGTTAGTTTAGGGGTATACACATTTAATACTTATACTTTATGAGAGACTCAGACACGGAGTAGTTATAAAGGAATAACAGATTTTTACTTTCAGCTATGCAAAGGGAATGAACAGTGATAACAACTTGACCATTAGAATATTCACAGAGCCCTGCAATATTAAAATATCAGTCACACTACACCATGGAGAAAAGGGGGGGGTGGATAAGGAGACGCCACGTGGGGCGACTGTTAACTAGGCGCCCTGTGGCGCAATAACTAAACTAGGTCCCTAATGAATCAGGCCTGATTCCTAACTCTAGAACTCAGTCCTGTATGAATGATGGATTCTTCACCAGCATCTGTAGAGGTGGTGCACTTAAGAATAAACAACAATTGTAATCCAGGAAAAAGGAAAGTTGATAACTGACAACACTTCACTGGAGATCCTCTGGATCAGTCCCGCTGTGGATCTCCAGTGAGAGTCTTTAACATGAGGTAGTAGGCCTCGGCAGTTTATAGGCACAGTACTAGCAAACAGGTTAGGGAATGAGCTTACGCTCACTCACCCGCTGGACACGATCTCCGTCCGGAACTTCCACCGGCTGTGACTTCACTCGCCCACAGCGGTTGCTGCGATCGGGTCCCCGATCCCATCCAGGCTGTAAGTAGAGATGTCGGATGCCACCCAGGCTCGCAGTGGGGTGGAAGGCTCTTTGGTCGGCTGCGGAAGGCCCCAGGCTTCAGGCCTTACCCAGCACAGGTCCGCACAGGTGTATCAGTCTCTGCCGTCCCGTGTCCAAAGAGGCCGAGCCAGGCCTCGCCCCTTCCTTATATATCCCCACCCATGAGTCTCTGGGGCAGAAGCAAAACATCCTGGGAACCAGTGGGGGTTCTGGGAACAGTAGTTCGAGAGCATTTAAAGGAACCCCGCTACACAAGGATGGCAGAAGATCTCTCACCATTGATATATCTTCCTTCCAGCAATTGGTAGATTGATCGCTGTCTCAGTCGACTGGATGGCGATGGGAGCAACACATGACACAGAATCCTCCAAACAGGATAATGATGATGATTGCTGCAGTACTGAAATTCGTCTCTAGATCTCACTGCACTGTTAGCACATCTTCAGTAATCAGGCAGAATAACACACTGCAAACTCCCCTCTCAAGTGTACACCTTTAGGAGAGTCACAGACAGCAACACAGGCTCTGGAAGTGCTCAGGAGACAAGCACATGGGACCCCTTTTTTCTCTGGCTGACATAATGCCAGTCTGTCTCTCTTCCTGTGTCCTTCTCTCTCTCTCCCAATCACAGCTCTCCTGGGCTGCTATCCAAACCTGTCCTTCCTTGTTTTTGTTGTTAGGGGTGGGCTTCCTTCTTAGCTACAGCAGGACCCAATTTGCCTTCAATCCTGCAGCTGTGCCCAATAGAGTCTCTCCTCCTGCTATCAGTTTAGCCAGAAAATGCAATGCAATGTTTCAGAGAGCAATACTCTGCATATATTACAGAGGCAATACTAAGCCAGTGCTACACAAGTTTTATCTCCCCCTCTGGATTTCAGGTTTCATCACAGCTTTATTGGCAGTTTCTTACCTTGCCAGCAGTATATTATTCAGGTTTGTAAGCAATACCAATGATTGGTTGTTGGACGCCTGTCTGGACCTTTTAGTGAAGACATGTGTCTAGACATTCTTAACGAAACACTGGATGCTAACAGCATACCTGTAACCAGCACTAAGAGTTCCAGTTATATTTTATTCATAGTTACAAGCTGGACCATTGTAACTATGTGTAGCGCCCCCCCCCCAATATTTGGGGGGGGGCGCTATGTGTAGATTTAAGGGTAGCCTGAGCCAGTAATTGGGCTCAGACCAATTGATTGTTCTGGATTTGCTTCTGCTCTGGGTGTGATACTGCCTGGCAGTAGTGTTCCCTGTCTGCCTGTAGGTGGCACTGTCATCACAGGCATAGGTTGAACTACAGGGGGTATCACAACACCTTGGGTGTCCTTTCTCGGCAGCCATACAGTGGGCGTGGTCTACTCGCTGTGCATGCTGGGAGAGGGTACATAAGGGGCAGACGCCATGAATTGGGGTCGGTGTGTGCCTCGTGGCCCCCATGGCACGGGGTGCGTGTGTGTGTTCTGGCCCCGGGCACCTTTAGCCCGAGGCTACATCGCTGCATGATAGGCCCAGCTCTGCTGGCTGAGGCCTATACTTTTCAAAGGGATCCTCAGCTACCCACCTGAGGGAAGCCACGCTTAGGGAAGGAGACCAGGGGAGGATCTGCCCCGGAGAAGACTAGTGACAGTACTGCTGTCTCGGGAGGAGGCCTGGAGCTCACCTAAGGAGGGATCCATCATTACAAGCCCTGCAATACGCCAATCCGGCTTAAAGGTTCTTCACTATTGCTTGGCTGGGAGGTTGGGGACTTTTAACAATCCTGTGGCAGAGGATTCCTGATCGTAGCCCTAAAAAGATTGATTTGTGCTTCATCCCGGCTGCTAGGACCACTAAACGGGACTATCCGGGTGAGCAATACCCACTCAGGCTTGAGTGGCGATGATTGGGACTTTAGTGTTGCGTGCCTGAACCTTCCCCTGTGTTTCTCTCGTTTCCTACTTCCTCTAAAGTTTTCCACTCCAGCAAACTAAAATAAAGCCTGACTGTTTGGGTTTTACATTGTGTGGACATTGGCCTTTCTAAAGACTTTCTCACACCCTGACAACGAAAGCCTTGGAGGTAGTTTGCAGACC
The DNA here is from genome assembly GCA_029206835.1 of Rana muscosa. Classification (NCBI taxonomy): domain Eukaryota; kingdom Metazoa; phylum Chordata; class Amphibia; order Anura; family Ranidae; genus Rana; species Rana muscosa. The sequence goes on from CM055116.1 coordinate 212,242,895, forward strand.
CAACAAAACCAGCCGGTCCCTTAAATGGGGGTAAGTGCTACATATGTATATGCCATACCTGGCTGATCCCCCTGGAAGCTGGAAATCACTGAAGTACACAACACTACTCTAGTTATTTCTAGGGCTGTGGAAATTAACTATTAATTCCTCGATTAATCGATTAATTGTTTTGATCTATCAAAATTCTTTGAGCTTGCCGTGTCCATCTGAAGGGCTCCTTTGCTGTGCCTTCATATCTGCATGCCGGCGGGACCTTACTATCTGCCACACGCAAGGGCTGTTACACTTCCCTCTATCAGCCTGGGATTCTACAGCCATCCACTGGGAGTTGTGATAGTTCCCTTCACGGGACATCTACATGCTGACGGACTGATGTTAGCCCCTCCTCATCTGGATTCAGCAGTGGTATCGTTGTACACATTTTTAGACCAGTATCATACTTAGCTACATGTTTTTATGATTGCTTTTGCTACCGTTTGGTATTACTCACACCATTTTTACAGTTTATGTAGCTACATCGATTTTATCTCCAGTGCAATATTTATTTTGTTACCTACTTGAAGACTATAAAAGTTTTAATGCTATTCCCATCGAGCGCTAACTTTGTGTGTTTTTTGTATCCTGCTATCCATTCTTCCAGTGGTTGGTAGCTGCACTGGGAATCGGCCTGCAAGGAGATCAGCTAAAAGTAGTTGGATCTATGTGCGTTATAATTAATTAAAATTAGTTGATTAATCGATTAAAAAAAAAAAAACGATTAATCGAACACGAAAATTTTAATCAGTAACAGCCCTAGTTATTTCCTCTTGCTTGTGGGTCTCATTCTGAGCAGCTGGCCTGCTGCTTTGTGAACACAGGAGGTCGGCTGCTTGGCACGGGCACCATTTAGAGAATGCTTTGCATTTACTGAATTAGTAAGAAGGATCCAGCAGAAGGAACCACTGCATGTGAAGGTAGACAGGTATTTGACCCACATAACCAGTAGAATACATGCAGCAGCCATGGTGCAGTGAAGCAGCAATGTTTCAAGACACTGACCTCTGGGTCACTTTAATTAGTTCTGGGGAATGAGGAGATGGTGACTGCTTTAGACTTTGTTTACATAGGGCGTATCAATGCGTGCCCCATGTGAGGGCTGTGTTTGGTATCCAGTTTTTTTTATTTTGTATTATTTACAGTCAGGTCCATAAATATTGGGACAGCGACACAATTATAATCTTTTTTGCTTTATACACCACCACAATGGATTTAACTGCAGACTTTCAGCTTTAATTTGAGGGTATTTACATCCAAATCAGGTGAACGGTGTAGGAATTACAACAGTTTGTATATGTGCCTCCCACTTTTTAAGGGACCAAAAGTAATGGGACAATTGGCTGCTCAGCTGTTCCATGGCCAGGTGTGTGTTATTCCCTCATTATCCCATTTACAAGGAGAAGATAAAAGGCCAGAGTTCATTTCAAGTGTGATATTTGCATTTGGAATCTGTTGCTGTCAACTCTCAATATGAGATCCAAAGAGCTGTCACTATCAGTGAAGCAAGCAATCAGGCTGAAAAACAAAACAAACCCATCAGAGAGATAGCAAAAACAATAGGTGTGGCCAAATCAACTGTTTGGAACATTCTTAAAAAGAAAGAATGCACCGGTGAGCTCAGCAACACCAAAAGATCCGGAAGACCGCGGAAACAACTGTGGTGGATGACCAAAGAATTCTTTCCCTGGTGAAGAAAACACCCTTCGCAACAGTTGGCCAGATGAAGAACACTCTCCAGGAGGTAGGTGTATGTGTGTCAAAGTCAACAATCAAGAGAAGACTTCACCAGAGTGAATACAGAGGGTTCACCACAAGATGTAAACCATTGGTGAGCCTCAAAAACAGGAAGGCCAGATTAGAGTTTGCCAAACAACATCTAAAAAAGCCTTCACAGTTCTGGAGCAACATCCTATGGACAGATGAGACCAAGATCAACTTGTACCAGAGTGATGGGAAGAGAAGAGTATGGAGAAGGAAAATAACTGCTCATGATCCAAAGCATACCACCTCATCAGTGAAGCATGGAGGTGGTAGTGTCATGGCGTGGGCATGTATGGCTGCCAATGGAACTGGTTCTTTTGTATTTATTGATGATGTGACTGCTGACAAATGCAGCAGGATGAATTCTGAAGTGTTTCGGGCAATATTATCTGTTCATATTCAGCCAAATGCTTCAGAATTCATTGGACGGCGCTTTACAGTGCAGATGGACAATGACCCGAAGTATACTGCAAAAGCAACAAAAGAGTTTTTTAAGGGAAAGAAGTGGAATGTTATGCAATGGCCAAGTCAATCACCTGATTGACCTGAATCCGATTGAGCATGCATTTCACTTGCTGAAGACAAAACTGAAGGGAAAATGCCCCAAGAACAAGCAGGAACTGAAGACAGTTGCAGTAGAGGCCTGTCAGAGCATCACCAGGGATGAAACCCAGAGTCTGGTGATGTCTATGCGTTCCAGACTTCAGGCTGTAATTGACTGCAAAGGATTTGCAACCAAGTATTAAAAAGTGAAAGTTTGATTTATGATTGTTAATCTGTCCCATTACTTTTGGTCCCTTAAAAAGTGGGAGGCACATATTCAAACTGTTGTAATTTCTACACCATTCACCTGATTTGGAAGTAAATACTAGTGATGAGCCGAACACCCCCGGGTTCGGTTCGCACCAGAACCCGCGAACGGACCGAAAGTTCGCACGAACTTTAGAACCCTATTAAATACAATGGATGCGAACGTTCGAAATCGAAAGTGCTAATTATAACGACTATTATGCATGCTATTGTCCTAAAAAGGGTTTGGGAACCCGGGTTCTGCACCAGGGGACATGTATCAATGCAAAAATAAGTTTTAAAAACGGCCGTTTTTTCTGGAGCAGTCATTTTAATGATGCATAAAGTGAAAAAAAAAAGTCAAATATTCCTTTAAATATCGTACCTGGGGGGTGTCTAAAGTATGCCTGTGAAGTGCCACGTGTTTCCCGTGTTTAGAACTGTCCCTGCACAAAATTACATTTCTAAAGGAAAAAAAGCCATTTAAAACTGCTTGCGGCTTTAATGTAATGTCTGGTCCCGGTAATATGGATGAAAATCTTTAAGAAAAATGGCATAGCTACCCCATCACACACACCCCCCCCCCCTACCCCAGCCCATTACCAGCCCCTTTGGGGCTTGTATGGATATTAAGGGGAACCCCGCACACAAAATAAAAAAGGCCCTATATACTCTGAACAGCCGTATACAGGCGGTGCATACAAGACAGGGACTGTAGGTTTGTTCTTATGTAGAATCTGTTTGTAATTTTGAACAGGTACATTGTTTAAGTGTAGCTCCAGGCAAAAAATCTATTTTTAAGCTTTTTGGAAAACATAGAGAAGGGTTATCACCCCTGTAACATTTGTTTTGCTGTCTGTGCACCTGTTCAGAACAGTTTACCTCACTTTCCGTCCTAATGACAAATGTTTTTTGAAAATTTGGGGTTTTTAATGAAACAAGAATTGGTGATAAAGCATCAGTGGAGAGGAGACACTTTTTTTCCCATATTAACTATTACAGGAGAGAATTTGCCTTCCTAGGGGTAGATTTCCTCTCACTTCCTGTTGTATCCTTCCGTTTGCAAGGAGGAGTCGTTTGTAAGTTGGATGTTTGAAAGTAGGGGCCTGCCGTATATACTCAGCTGAAATTTGCCCCTTACATGTTGGTGTTGCCACAACACTGTGAGCCCTCACAGTTACTCTTGGTGGGCGCATGAATGGGCCCTGCTGTGAATTATTAGATCAAGAATTGTAATTGCATGCCCCTGTTGAACATGGGCTGAAAAATTGGGCCTTTGGTGGTGGTGGTGGTGTTGACACAATACTGTAAGGCCTCACAGTTAGTCTTGGTGGGCACAGGAATGGGCCCTGCTGTGAATTATTAGATCAAGAATTGTAATTACATGCCCCTGTTAAACAGGGGGAAGAAAAATTGGGCCTTAGGCACTGGTGCCACAACACTGCAACCCCTCACAGATACTGTACTTGGAGCACAGCAATGAGCCCTGTTGCAAAGTATTGCATCAAAAATTGTAATTACACGCCCCTGTTAAACAGGGGCTGAAAAATTGGGCCTTAGCCACTGGTGCTGGTGCCACGACACTGCAACCTCTCCCAGATACACTAGTTGGAGTGCAGGAATGAGCCCTGCTGCAAAGCATTGCATAAAAAATTGTAATTACATGCCCCTGTTAAACAGGGGCATAAAAATTGGGCCTTAGGCACTGGTGCCACAACACTGCAACCCCTCACAGATACTGTACTTGGAGCACAGCAATGAGCCCTGTTGCAAAGTATTGCATCAAAAATTGTAATTACACGCCCCTGTTAAACAGGGGCTGAAAAATTGGGCTTTAGCCACTGGTGCTGGTGCCACGACACTGCAACCACTCCCAGATACTCTAGTTGGAGTGCAGGAATGAGCCCTGCTGCAAAGCATTGCATAAAAAATTGTAATAACACGCCCCTGTTAAACAGGGGCTGAAAAATTGGGCCTTAGCCACTGGTGGCGGCACCCAGAAACAAAAATGTTCTTCCAAGCTATCATCATCATCAATCGGATCATTGAGGAGGAGGAGGATAGTCAGTCAACATAACAGGACAGTCTCTCAGCATCAGCATCAGTCTTGAAGGGATGTGACATTTGAAAATAAATTAGTCTGTTATATCAGCTTCAGGTGTTTGGTAGCTGGTGGTGATCCAAGACTGGTTCATCTTTATGAAGGTCAGTCGATCAACAGAGTCGGTGGACAGGCGCACCCTGTGATCCGTGACAAATCCTCCAGCAGCACTGAATGTGCGTTCTGAAAGAACGCTGGATGCAGGACAGGCCAGTAGCTCAATTGCATACTGTGCAAGCTCTGGCCAGTGATCCATCCTCAAGACCCAGTAAGCCAGAGGACTTTCGGTGGGGAAGGTGTCCAAGTCTGACCTTGCCCCTAGGTATTCCTGCACCATGTATATCAGACGCTGGCGATGGTTGCTGGAACCGATCATACCTTGGGGCTGCGGACTAAAGAATTGTCTGAACGCATCGGTCAGACGGCCACCTTCCCCACCTCTCCTTCTTTGACTGACCGAAGCCTCAGCAACTCGTTGTCCAGGACCAGGAGTTTGTAACCTCCCAGTCTCTGGGAACGCGTTGCACAGACCTTTCTGCAAGGCCTCCCGGAGTTGTCTCATCCTCTGCTCCCTCTGCGACGGTAAGATAAGGTCCGCAACCTTACCCTTGTACCGTGGATCAAGGAGAGTGGCCAGCCAGTAATGGTCCCTCTCCTTGATCCGAAGAATACGAGGATCCTTCCGCAGACTTTGCAGGATCAGGGAGGCCATGCAGCGTAGGTTAGCTGAGGCATTCGGTCCGGAGTCCTCTGAGTCACTAAGGACGACATGATCCGCAGCCACCTCCTCCCAGCCACATACAAGTCCACTGGTTTCTTGGGACTGTAAATCATCCCTAAAAGACTGCTGCTGATGATGCTGAGTGCCAGGCTCCACCTCCATGCTGACACAATCCTCCTCCTCCTCTTCTTCCTGTGCGATGGGTGGGACAGAAGGAACACTGTCTGGGTAAAGGGGGCCTTGAGAGGCAAGGAAGTCCTCCTCTTCCTGCCTCTGTTCTGCCTCAAGTGCCCTGTCCATTATTCCACGCAGCGTATGTTCCAAGAGGTACAGTGTCACTGATGCATGCACTGTCACTGCTCACCATCCTTGTGGCCTCCTCAAATGGTGCCAGGACAGTGCATGCATCCCTGATCATGCCCCACTGGCGTGGTGAAAAAAACCCAAGCTCCCCTGACCCTGTCCTGGTGCCGTAGTCGCACAGGTACTCATTGATGGCCCTCTGCTGCGTGTGCAGCAGCTGCAGCATGGCCAACGTTGAGTTCCACCTGGTGGGCATGTCACATATAAGGCGGTTCTTGGGCAGGTTCAACTCCTTTTGCAGCTCAGCCAGGCGAGCACTGGCATTATAAGATCTGCGGAAATGCACACAGACTTTCCTGGCCTGCCTCAGGACATCCTGTAAGCCCGGGTACCTGCCCAAGAACCGCTGCACCACCAGGTTAAGGACGTGAGCCACACAGGGCACATGGGTCAGTTGTCCCTGTCGGAGAGCGGAGAGGAGGTTGGTGCCATTGTTGCAAACTACCATTCCTGGCTTAAGCTGGCGTGGCGTCAACCACCTCTCGGCCTGCCCCTGCAGAGCAGACAGAACCTCTGCCCCAGTGTGGCTCCTGTCCCCCAAACACACCAGCGTAAGCACGGCATGGCATCTTTTTGCCTGTGTACTTGCGTACCCCTTGAACGCCTACGGAGCACCGCTGGTTCCGAGGACAAAGCACAGGAAGAGGCCACGGAGGAAGAAGAAGAGGAGGGGGTGGAGGACAGAGGTGTGTCACAACCAGTAGTAGCATTTTGGAGGCGTGGCGGTGGAACAACCTCCAACACTACTGCACCTTGTCCTGCATCCTTCCCAGCTGCCAAAAGAGTGACCCAATGGGCCGTGAAAGAAAGGTAATGTCCCTGTCCATGCCTGCTGGACCATGAGTCAGCAGTAATATGCACCTTACTGCTGACCGCCCTGTCCAGCGAGGCCAAGACATTGCCGTCCACATGCCGGTAGAGAGCCGGAATCGCCTTCCATGAGAAAAAGTGGCGTTTGGGAACCTGCCACTGAGGAACCGCACATTGCACAAACTCACGGAAGGGGGCCGAGTCTACCAACTGAAAAGGCAGCAGTTGAAGCGCTAGCAATTTAGCCAAGCTAGCATTCAACCGCTGGGCATGTGGATGGCTGGGAGTGAACTTCTTTTGACGGTCCAGCAGCTGGGGCAGGGAAATTTGCCTGCCAGAATCGGACGTCGGTGTACTGCTAGCAGAGTGCCCGCAAGTACTTGACTGTGACACACCTAATTCTACACCTTCATTCCTCTCAGAGCAGGTTTCAGAGAGGACTGAAGGTATAGTGGGGTTGGAGATCCCAGCTGATGCGGTGCAAGAAGAGGTCAGCTTTGTTCTTTGGTGTGGGTCTTTAAGGTAGGCTTGCCAACGAGCTGCATGGCAGGTCAACATATGTCTGGTCAAGCATGTGGTGCCCAAGCGGGTGATGTTTTGGCCACGCGATATACGCTTGAGACATATGTTGCAAACAGCAGCTGTGCGATCTGATGCACTCGACTCAAAAAAGGCCCACACCAAAGAACTTTTTGAATAACGGGCAGAGGCAGCGCCCTGCACAGGCGGAGCTCTGCGGTGTGATTCCGTCGGTGTGCTGCCCTTACGCTGGCCCCCCGAGGCTATCCTGCCTCATTGGAGATGTGCCTCCTCCTCATCCTCCTCCTCCTCCTCTCTCCTATTAGGCACCCACGTGGAGTCAGTGGCCTCATCATCCCCTCCCTCCTCATCACTGGAGCCAATCTGGCAGTATGCTGCAGCTGCTGGAACATGACTGCCAGATTGGTGTCCTTCTTGAGCATCCCCTCTCTCTGCTCTCACGCTACTGCCTTCCTCTAGCTGGGTATCATCATCAGACCCTTCGAAACGCTGGGCATCCTCCTGGAGCATGTACCCAACACTGTGCTCAAACAGTTCGGGGGACTCCTCAGGAGGACATGGTTGGTCTAGGGAAGGAGTGACTGATGATGACATTGATACCAGGGAAGAGGACGCTTTGGCAGCTGCTTTGCCAGTACCCTGAGCCTGGGTGAGAGAGGATGAGGAGGATGAGGAGGGCTTGGCCATCCACTCTACCAAGTCTTCCGCATGATGCGGCTCAACACGTCCAGCTGCCGAAAAGAAGGACAAGCGTGTCCCATGGCCACGTGCTGATGGCGATGCACCGCATCCACGACCAGCACTGTTGTCTCTAGACTCAGAGCCTGCTTGCCCTCTTTTATTGGCTCCTGACTGTCTCCCTCTCCTTGTTTGCCTTCCAGACATTCTAAGTGCCTGCAGGGAAATGGGAAAACCAGCAATACAGGCTAAGTTCAGGTGTAATATGGTCAGGAGGCACACTCTGCCCGCTGTAAGTGCCGCAAAATCCTGTTGGTGTAACACACCAGGAAAAAGCAGCAATACAGGCTAAGTTCAGGTGTAATATGGTCAGGAGGCACACTCCGCCCGCTGTAAGTGCCGCAAAATCCTGTTGGTGTAACACACCAGGAAAAAGCAGCAATACAGGCTAAGTTCAGGTGTAATATGGTCAGGAGGCACACTCCACCCGCTGTAAGTGCCGCAAAATCCTGTTGGTGTAACACACCAGGAAAAAGCAGCAATACAGGCTAAGTTCAGGTGTAATATGGTCAGGAGGCACACTCCGCCCGCTGTAAGTGCCGCAAAATCCTGTTGCTGTAACACACCAGGAAAAAGCAGCAATACAGTCTAAGTTCAGGTGTAATATGGTCAGGAGGCACACTCCGCCCGCTGTAAGTGCTGCAAAATCCTGTTGGTGTAACACACCAGGAAAAAGCAGCAATACAGGCTAAGTTCAGGTGTAATATGGTCAGGAGGCACACTCCGCCCGCTGTAAGTGCCGCAAAATCCTGTTGGTGTAACACACCAGGAAAAAGCAGCAATACAGGCTAAGTTCAGGTGTAATATGGTCAGGAGGCACACTCTGCCCGCTGTAAGTGCAGCAAAATCCTGTTGGTGTAACACACCAGGAAAAAGCAGCAATACGGGCTAACTTCAGGTGTATAATGTGCAGGAGGCTTAGCAACAATGACACTGACACTGTCCCCTGCCTATCCTTCTCTCTCCCTGCACACAAGGTTTATCAAAGTATATGACACTGACACTCTCCCTGTCTATCCTTCTCTCTCCCTACACACAAGGTTTAGCAAAGAATATGACACTGACACTCTCCCTGCCTATCCTTCTCTGTTCCTACACACAAGGTTTAGCAAAGAATGGATTTGACACTGTCCCTGCCTATCCTTCACTTTCCCTGCTCCGGAACACACTACACGAGGCCGCCGCGCTGGCGGCCTTTTATAGTGTGGGGCGTGTACTAAACCCCCTCAGCTATAATTGGCCACAGGCATCCTGCCTGTGGCCAATCATTGCTCTCCTTGCTGCCGGCGCTGTGATTGGCCAAGCATGCAGGGTCATAGTGCATGCTTGGCCAATCACAGCGCCGGGATTACACTGCGATGGCGCAGTGTATTGTGGGCCGCTCGCGTCACTCGAATTTGGCGCGAACGGCCCAAATCGTTCGTTGTTCGCCGAACGCGCGAACAGCCGATGTTCGAGTCGAACCTATGTTCGACTCGAACACCGAGCTCATCCCTAGTATATACCCTCAAATTAGAGCTGAAAGTCTGCAGTTAAAGCACATCTTGTTTGTTTCATTTCAAGTCCATTGTGGTGGTGTATAGAGGCAAAAAGATTAGAATTGTGTCGATGTCCCAATATTTATGGACCTGACTGTATGTGTTCTGTGCATCTTTGTGCAGGCGGTCCCATTTATGTCAATAGGGACGCAGCGGCTGCAAGGACACAGCTGCTACTTCCAATTTGACAACCATGCAGGTGCACGGTTCCATCCATCCACGCAGATCTCAAATTGGGAGCAGCAATTGAGGTAAGAGAGATACACCCATCTGCCCTTAATGTAATATACATAGAGGTGATTTTATATACATGATCTGGCATTGCCCAAAACTCACACACTATTGTACCGAGGTCCTGCATATCATTTTTACTCTTGTCCAAGTTCCTATAATCTAATGTAGCGGCCTCCTCTCTCCCCTCTCTTCTATCAGCTCATCTGTCTCTTGTCTAGGGGTACTTTAGAGGAGAGAGAGCGGGGTCACCACGCCAAGCCCTCACCGCAGATGTTTGTGTGGTGGAAGCAAAGTTCTTGTTTTACCTTTGGGTCAGTGTTCTGCACCTGGAACCTCCAATGAGAGTTACCTTGAACAATGTCTGCCAGAAAATGAGCCCCACACCATTAAAGTCCAACACTCCTTTATTCTTCCTGAATGAACACAATCAGTTAGACTCCCTTGTAGAACAGAACAGAAAAGGAGGTGTGGATGCGAGTAGGCCCAGACACAATGAACTCTCCACTTTCCTTCCTGAAAGTGGGTTGCGGTCTCCGAGCGAGGGGGGAATTTCCTTCCAGGCGGTCTCCGATGGGAGGCTCACCTGGCAATATGCTGCACCGGGTCTTAAAGTAAGTATCTCCCACCGGTCCATTACGCCTTCCGGATTCGGGTACCCACTCCCGGGGTTCCCTAGGACCTCCTTCCCTCGCGGAACTCAGTGGTGGGCACTGAGCTCCAGACCTCCTCCCGAGTACCTCACCCCGGGCTAAAGGTGCCTGTGATGGAACACAACCTCTGAACGTCCTCTAGGCTTAGACCTACCTAGGGGACCGACACGAACCACCGCCCCCAGGCTAAAGGTGCCCGGGCTCGACCTCCGCCACCAAAAATGGCCGCCCCCTTTATACCCCCTCCCAGCAAGCACGGCGGGTTCCCCGCCCTACCATACAACCGCTGAGAGAGACCAAAAGAGGTACGACACCGCAACGATGGCTCAACCCCGGGCCCAAAGCGACAGTGCCACCTGGTGGGCCCCAGGGAACCATACATCACAGTTTCCCCACCAGATTCAAAAAATAAAAAGCATATACCCGCTACACTCTCCCCCTGGTGATTTGACACTGGTCCCCAGTGTCTGGAACAAACTATGCCCTCAACGGCTGACATAGTCCAGTCCAGAAACCAACTATAAATTGTGTCTGAGCCTTACATAAAAGGGAAGGGAAACAACAACATTTTATCATAACTGTTAGAATCACATATTCACATTATGTTTTTCCCCCACCCATCCTGACTAAGACCCACCCCATACTCAGTGGTCTTGATGGGATGATCTCCTGCAGAGGGAAAAAAAGAAAATTATCACACATAAACCCTGACACATATATTCGTGTAAGAGGAAAGAAACTTCTTTGTAAAGAAATCCCTTTTCTCTATAGAGTGAGTGTGTGAAAAGTGTTAACGATGCGCAACACTGCCACCTGGTGACAGCGTCGCGGTAACTGCACTCGTGGAACTTTTCTTCTTCTCTTGAGCCTATCTACCTCAGAGTCCATGATCTCTTGCTGGAAAAGTGAAGAACAAACAGGAACAGTCCTTCATTCCTCTGGGTAACAAGGACAACAGGCCCCAGAAAGTTCAGCAGCATACAAACAAGAACGGAGTCTTTTCTCCTCCTACAAATAGAAACGGGGATGCGGCAGAACAAGTGGTTTCAAGTGCTGATCCATGGTCTCCAGATGATACTCAACATCTTCCCCTTCCTTGCGCCGGATCAGCACCTTGTCCACATGGATGTGCCGTCCCAACATCCACTCTACCTTGCAGTCCTTAAAATGCGGAGAGGCCTTGGGAGAACACGCCAGGTACCTGCGGGCGTGTGGAATCTGAAGGTGAGTCCACACAAAGTCATTGTACCAGCGCTCCCGGCAAACGTCCACCTCGTACAACAACTCCTTTGGACAAGTATGGGTACTCCCATCCATACTCTGCAGCAACCTTCTGACCAAATAGGCGTTGTAGTCTTGCCAGAGGAGGCATAGTGGCTCTGTCCCCTTCGCCAGGTAAAACTATCGAGTCCGGGTGGCGAGGGACCTTGATCACATCTGATCTGGGTATAGGTGCCCGCAACAACAGTCTCTTTTCCCCGGTCCTAGGTGTAGGTGACACCGGGGATGTAAGGGCAGGTTGGGAACGGGACCCCTCTTCAGGCGCTGGTGCCTCCACCCGGGGTGTACTATCCCCTGTAGACATGGGTGGATCCCTGGTTCTGCGGGATGAGGCAAGAGGTACTTTGTCCCAGCCCTTTTCTGCAAACAGTTCGTCAATAGCAACATCGTCTCCCATATCCGAGAGCGACTCCAGGTCAGAGGTGTCACACTCCTCCGCGGGCAAGTAGCCTGTAGTGGAGACTGAGTTTTCACCTCTTCCCACACAACAAATCTCTCCGCCTGGCTTACTTCGGCCTTTACTTGAAGCGGGATGTCCGGAACTCTTATCGACAGATCCATCTGGGCCGAGTGTAAGCGGGCGAGACGGTCCACCACAACCGCTGGTCGGGGCTACCATACCGGTCTTTCTCTTCGGTGGTGGGCGCTGCGAGACAGTGGTGACCGAGTCAGCATCCTCGGGTTTCTCCCGTTGATTACCCACGACCTCCTCCGCGGTCGTTGCAGTGTGCGCAGGGATGGCTGTCAAAGCAGTGATTCCTCCTCTCTGAGTGGTGTTGCCTGCAGCCCGGACGGGGTAAATGGTTCTCGGCTTCTCAACCGCTGGATCCACTTCAAAAAGGAACTCCCTACAGGCTTCGCATCGCCCGAACGGCTTCAGTTGGCACACCAGTCCCGAACAACCGGGACAAATCACACCCAGGGCCTCAACGTCCATGCACGAATACAGGGCGAATCGACCCCTTGGCTTTAGCTGGATCCCCGTATCTGTTACCGGAGCAGCAGCAGTCAGTGTCGTGGTAGAAAGGTGAACCGGAATCCACGATGTATGTCCGAACATGGTGACCTGTTGCTGATCCATCGCACACTGCCAGGTTTTTGCATCAACGTCCCACGTGTAGTCCTTCACACGTATTGGACTCCTCCCCTTTGCTCCAGTTCGCAGGCTTTTCTTCTTTTCTCTTTTTGAGTCATGCCCACGAACTAAGCGGTGGGGGTGTGTCTGGTGGCGCAGTGCAATAGAAGCCCCCACGTGTACTACTTCACACGGCTGAGCTTCCCCCTTTTTCCACTCTTCTGCGCAGGCCTTTCCCTTCATTGGGTCATGTCCACGACTTCGAGCAGGGATGCACTTCGGCCAATGAAGGCCTGCCTACTCGTAACTCCTCCGGGCAGACACGTTCAATTCCATAGTACACGAACACTATACCTCATCTGTCTCTTGTCTAGGGGTACTTTAGAGGAGAGAGAGAGGGGTCACCACGCCAAGCCCTCACCGCAGATGTTTGTGTGGTGGAAGCAAAGTTCTTGTTTTACCTTTGGGTCAGTGTTCTGCACCTGGAACCTCCAATGAGAGTTACCTTGAACAATGTCTGCCAGAAAATGAGCCCCACACCATTAAAGTCCAACACTCTTTTATTCTTCCTGAATGAACACAATCAGTTAGACTCCCTTGTAGAACAGAACAGAAAAGGAGGTGTGGATGCGAGTAGGCCCAGACACAATGAACTCTCCACTTTCCTTCCTGAAAGTGGGTTGCGGACTCCGAGCGAGGGGGAATTTCCTTCCAGGCGGTCTCCGATGGGAGGCTCACCTGTCACTGGCAATATGCTGCACCGGGTCTTCAAGTAAGTATCTCCCACCGGTCCATTACGCCTTCCGGATTCGGGTACCCACTCCCGGGGGTTCCCTAGGACCTCCTTCCCTCGCGGAACTCAGTGGTGGGCACTGAGCTCCAGACCTCCTCCCGAGTACCTCACCCCAGGCTAAAGGTGCCTGGGATGGAACACGCCCTCCGAACGTCCTCTAGGCCTAGACCCACCTAGAGGACCGACACGAACCACCGCCCTCAGGCTGAAGGTGCCCGGGCTCGACCCCCGCCCCCTTTATACCCCCTCCCAGCAAGCATGGCAGGTTCCCCGCCCCACCATACAACCGCTGAGAGAAACCAAAAGAGGTACGCGACCGCAACGATGGCTCAACCCCGGGCCCAAAGCGACAGTGCCACCTGGTGGGCCCCAGGGAACCATACATCACAGTTTCCCCACCAGATTCAAAAAATAGAAAGCATATACCCGCTACACTAACAACTCATTAGTGTGTTTACTAGGGGCACTGAATCCTGAAATGTATCAATCAGGTACTTTATATTATGATAATTTGCAGTGGCTGCCTGTCCATAAGGAGTGCAGGGGCGCCCCCCCCCCCTATCCATGCATCCGGCCCCCTAATCTACATGCAGGGCGCCGGACGCATGGATTCCAATGGGGGTTTTTCTTTTTTGAAGCACATGATTTGAGCCAAAGGCTCTAATAGGCTTCAAAAAAGGGTCTAATTGGGGCGCAGAACACGCGCCCTGAGCCCACCCAGTTGTGTGACAATAGCGAATGAAAATTCGCTATTGTCACACTGATTCTCCTCCCGGCCAATCAGGAAGCCAGTCATGAGACCCGTCACCCAGTTGGTTGAAAGGACAGGCGATCCTATTAGACGTCTAGGAGGAGACTCACAATGGAAGCCACCTCGATGCAGAGGAGGAGAAGAAGCAATGGAAGCCGCTGCTCGCCACTGGTAGTTGCCAGCCTGCGACCTAGATGGGGTAAGTGCGGGGCTGGATGACCGACCGGGGGGGTTGTTGTTTGCTGCCCCCCCCCAAAAAAAAAACACCAGCCGCCACTGATAAATCATCTCCTGTATTTAGCCAGAAACCTAATTGCTAGGTACTGGATTTCATCTACTACACCTACGAGAAAGCAGTGGGTAGAATATGTTAACTCCCTCCTACTGAGGAAACAACTTGCCTATCGTCATCATAATGTGATGCGTAAATTTGATCTCATATGTCAGAGCTGTTTAGACACCCCTGATCTGGCCCCTCCACTGTTGGTAATGGACAGGCTCCTACAGTTATAAGCACTGATCATTCCCCTATTAACGGGGTTTAGGTTTTTGTACCCACTAGTTGATTTAGCTGCTCTGTTTCTGATTTTGACCTTACGATGTGACATGAGAAAGAAAAGAAAAGTAATTCTTTGTAAATTGCAGAAAAGAGCTGCTACCTGTTTGATTTGAATGCTTCTTTTATTTCTTTTATTTTGGTTTGTTATGATTGGAATGGCTGCCTCTTATTCGATCTTTGTAAATTCTACATAATCTGTAATGCCTTTATTCTTTTTTATCGATAAAAAGAGTTTGGATTAATAAAAAAATTAAAAAAATTGAGAGCAGCGGCTGTGTCTGTGCAGCTGCTGTGTTCCAATTGACATCAGGGGGAATGCCTGCACTGGCATGCATGGAACACCTGTACATCACCCCTTGGGTAAACATGGGGCACGCATTGATATGCCCCATGTGAACAAGGCCTTAGCCTATAAGGTTAAAACAAATACATAAAAATAAAAAACACTGAATAAAAGATAATATGGAAATATGTGATCCGGGGAATTGCTCTACCTTTGTCTGGATTTTTTTTTCTTTTGATGAATCAATATTTAGTCAGGAAGTCTATGTTTTTACTTTCTCTGGACCAAAACGAATGGTGTTCACAAAAGGTTGGTCTTTTTAAATGTTTCCAGCTAAACATTTACTACACGGTGATCACACACATTCAAGGTTCAAACTTGAAACTACAGAGAAGCAATCAGTATATAAAGTCACCTGCTTGATGGGCAGATTGTGCAATATAATAATCTATTATATTTTCCTTATTAGAACATAAATCAGAGAATTGATCAACTATTAAAATGCATGTGGGCTGTTTTAATAAACATATTTATATATTTTTTTATTATTATTCACCTTCATTTGCCACACTCTATAGCCATATGGGTGACACTGCCATTAGAGTTTGCAGCCTTGCTACTTCCCTATTCTCTCCTCTAAGAAACATCTCTCCATCACAGCACCTAAACATTCTTTATTAGTGATTTCTACGTATCCATTACAAGAATCCTGCAGTACACTGGACTGTTGGAAGATATCAGAAAGCCAGATTTCAGGCATCTTTTAAAGGGTTCAATTATTTTCTCATTTAAACACAACATAATTAGAGGGGTCTTTTAGTTCCACTTTAAATACAATACTACTGGGATTGTACATTGGGATTTTTTTGTAGCAATGCTGCCATCTATTGGACAAAAGAGATAATTACTACAACGTATATACTGTAACTACTGCTAAAAAAAAAACTGTAAATCGGCACTGCAAATGAAACCAAAGTACATTACTGAATGAAAAACGTAGAATGATAAATTCAACAAAATTCTCACATCACAGAGTTATTAGAGAATTTAAAAAAAAAGTCCAACTTTACTCAAAACATAATTTTTTTTTTACATAGCGTGGGAAAGGTTTACTACAAATGTAAATTTTAAGATAGTCTTATTAAGGAGAAGTGTCTTCCTAACACTAGAGAAAATTGAAAAAAAAAAGACCGGAATGTGCAGGCCCAAAAGAGGAGTAACTATTGTTAAATATGTTAAAATATTATATATTTATTTCAGTACCAAAATATTAAAAGAACATTGATGTCAACATGAACATCTATAGTAAAATAAATAGAATACAAGATTTGAAATCTTAAAGGTAAGGAAACATGGCTGTGTATTATATATTGAATTTGTGTTTATTTTATATTATATTACGTATTATTGTTGGATTATACTTACCTTTAAATCATTGTTCAAACGTATGCAAAGGATAGAGCCATGGCCCCATATACAGCAGTTAGGTGCTTAACTACCCTAAAACAGATATATATGTAAATCAGAGTATTTGTTACATCAAGTATTCCCATATCTAGATATTAGTAGGGATTGTAACTTACTGGTAAGTGGCTGAGACCAAACCACGTTCCATCCAATCAGCCCCAGCATACCGTCAAACAGATATGTAAGTCAGAAAGTGATGGTATAGATGATCTAATGACAAACATGATAAGCATGACCATAGATGTTTATGTTGACATCAAAGTTCTTTTAATATTTTGGTACTGAAATAAATATATAATGTTTTAACATATTTTGAATAGTTACTCCTCTTTTGGGCCTGCACAGTCCGATCTTTTTTTCAATTTTCTCTACTGTATACATTACGGATGATGGCCATGAATGTCACTTTATTTATTTAATCAGTGTCTGTCTAACACCTGCTGCTCAGGAAGGGAAGGGAAATCTCCTCATTGGGGACATGGAAAGCATTTATAGAGAGAGAGGTTATGACACTTCCCCACTCTGCTAGAAAAAAATATATATTTTTGCTTTGTGTCTCTAATTGGGAGATTTCCTCTCACTTCCTGTCCTGTCTGACACACACCACATAGAGACTAAGTGATGAGAAATATACTAAAAGGAAGCCTAATCATCAATAAAAAAAAAGTTAGCAGTGATTATATCTAGAATAACAATAAATGTTTCGACTGGAGTCAGTGGTTTCTTAATTAGCACCAAGTAAACTAGAAAAGTAAGAAGTCGCTTGCAAGACCCCTGGCAACCTCATCTACTCAATTCCCATATTTTATTTTCTGGGGGCAGCCCTCACCTAAGGCCTTAACGCAGGAAGAGTGCTTGGTCACAGATCACCAAAGTTTCCTTTTCATTCATTTCATCCATTTGTGGGATCTACTTTTTGATTTTGTCAAGCCGGCCTAGAGGACCAGTATACACTTTGATTGATTTTCAGAACAAGATTATTTTTATTTAAGTGTTATAAGTGTTCTTCAACCAATATTTACAAAAAAAAGTAGCGTTAGGGGGGGACAAAGAAAAAGGAGAGGGTACATACAAATCCTTATGATGACTAATGCCCTGTACACACGATCGGATTTCCGATGGAATAAAATCCGATGGAATTTTCCGTCGGAATTCCGATGAAGCTGACTTCCATCAGTCTTGCATACACACCATCAGACAAAATTTCGGCCGTCCAAAACGCAGTGACGTAAAACACTCCGACGAGCCGAGAAAAATGAAGTTCAATGCTTCTGAGCATGCGTCGACTTGATTCTGAGCATGCGTGGGTTTTTTCTCCGTTGGAGTTCCACACAGACTATCGGTTTTTTTTCCATCGGAAAAATTTAAAACATGTTCTATTTTTTTACACCAATTGAAAAAAGTCCTCACACGATCGTTTTTTCCGATGAAAAAAGGCCATCAGACTTTTTTCATTGGAAAAAACGATCATGTGTACAGGGCATAAGATTTTGTCTAACTGAAAAATGATTTATCTGGTGAGTTTATCTTTGGGCTTTATTTCTGAATAGATGGGCACATTTCATACAATTTCAACAATGGTTTATATTTTAAATTTACATAGTGGCTAAACATATTATCTACCTATATTTCTTCAATGGGGTGGACCTTTATAAAAGGAGGGAAGAGGAAAAGAAAAAAAAAAAAAACATTGCTGGACAAAAGTAGAAATAGCATATGCGAGAAAACATGTTTAAATATACAGTAAGTATGAATTCATGAAGTATTAGCACTTTTGGCATTATACATATGTACAAGGAAAGGATCACTCATCCACATTACTGCACAGTATGTCACTTCTACTTGTGTGCATGACCCCCCTCACTCTGCAAGTCTTCATCCATAATTTTCAAAAGATCCAAATGTAACGTGGTGTTAGTCTTACATTGTTTGTCTCTAATGCTTTCTAGCTCTTGTAGTTCTCCTTTTCTACCACCAGATGTCCCCACATGTCCTTAGTTCCTTAAAGAGGAAGTAAACCCTGATGGGTGTTACTTCCTCTTTGTTTCCCTGCAAAGGTAAAGCATAATGGGCTACTATGCAATGCATAGTTGCCCATTATGTGATACTTACCTGCAGGAGAAGCATGCGCGCGGGAGCCGCCACTCGCGGCATGACCCGAGTTAGAAACGGCGCAGCGTGCCCTTTCTAACTCCGGCGCATGCGCAGAAGAAAACGCCGTACGGCGATTTGCAAATATCTCCTAGACCGTGCAGGTCTGGGAGATATTTCAAGCACCTACAGGTAAGCCTTAATCTAGGCTTACCTGTAGGTTAAAGTGGTTGTAAAGGGTTTACAACCACTTTAATTTGTCTAAGATAAGTACTGTACTTCCCTACAGAGGCGGTTCTAGGCTTTGTGAGGCCTTAGGCAAAACTTAGACATGAGGCCCCACTCACGCCCGTAATGGAAAAAATAATTAAAGCGATAAAAATTAACTGTATAAACTGCATATATTATGAACCCTAAAGTACTGGTGTCAGTGTCCTCTATCTCAACGCTGGCATCCGTGTACTTTCTCAGCACTGGCATCCGTGTGCTGGTGCTGGTGTTGGGGCACTCTATCTCAGTACAGTGTGTCTTGGAGCTGGTGTCAGTGTTCTCTATCTCAGTACTGGTGTCATGGCACTCTTTCTTAGTGCACTCTGTCTTGGTGCTGGAGTCAGTGTCCTCTATCTCAATGCTGGCATCAGTGCTGGCATGCTCTCAGTGCTGGTGTCAGTGTTCTCTATTTTAGTACTGGTGTCAGTGTTCTCTATCTCAGTGCTGGTGTCAGGGCACTCTTTCTCAGTGCACTCTGTCTTGGTGCTGGAGTCAGTGTCCTATCTCGGTGGTGGTGTCAATACTCTCTATCTCGGTGCTGGAGTCAATGTCCTCTATCTTAGTGGGTGTCCGTGCTCTGTCTCTCTTAGTGCTGGTGTCAGTGCACACTCTCTTTCAGTGCTGTACTCACATAGAGCTCCTTGAACTCAGCGTCATAGAAGAGAAGGTGCTGTGCAAGTTTCACCGCCTCAGAGGTCTCATCATCCCTGTCAGGAAGCAGTAGGTCTCCCAGGACTCCCTGTAGGGGAAGAGCTCCTAGTGGGAGATAGCCATGAGAGAAGCCGATTATGAGCAGTACCATTGCAGAATGAAGACCGCCTTGCCCACCGTGGCTGAGGATCGGCACTGGACCGAGCTGGGACCTCCCAACCACCGCAGCAGAGCCCAGGGTTGTCGGGGAAGAGGGTGGGGTGGGGGGATCAGGGGGACCTGGGCTGTCAATAACAGGCGGGCACACGGGACACTGGCAGAGGACTGAGCAGACCTGACTGTTTAGGATCTCCGTATAAGCAGGAGGTGATCACTCTGAGATCTGTACACAGAGAGCTGATATACACAGAATGGTGATAATTGTGCTCTTCATCAGTAGCGTATCTAGAACCTTCAGGGCCCCGATGCAAGAAACCATGAAGAGCCCTCCTGACCCCCGGCCGGGGCCTTCCCTCTGAGCCTGGTGGTGAAACTCCAGGGCCCGGTCGCAAGTATGACCTTTGTGAGCCCTGTAGTTCCGCAACTGGTATCAGTATTTTTTTTATTTTTTTTTATTTTGTTATTATGTTTTACAGTATTTTAGGAACCCCGTTGGGGGCTTTGGTGAGATATCAGGGGTCTAAACAGACCTCTCATGTTCCACCTTTGAGACAGAGAAGGAGACTGATGACACATCCCTCAATCTCCATCTCTGCAACCTCAGCTGCATAGAATGAATGGACAGGAATACAGTAATGCCTCGTACACACGACCGGTTTTCCCGGCAGGAAAAAAAAATATGTTTTTCCCGACGGGATTCCTCTCAAGCCTGCCTTGCATACACACAGTCACACAAAAGACCGCTGAACTTTTGACTGCCAAGAACGCGATTACATCAAAGACTACGACGAGCCAACAAAATGACGTTCTATGCTCCCGCACATGCGTGAAATTGTTTACGAGCATGCGCGTTTTTTTCCCCTCAGGAAAGCATACAGACGACCGGTTTTCTCTAGAGGAACAAGTTCTCTTTTTTTTCCCCGCAGTTTTCCTGTCGGGAAAACTACGATGGAGCATACACAAGCCCGGTTTTCCAGGCCAAAAGCTGTCATGGCAGTTTTCCCAACGGGAAAACCGGTCGTGTGTATGAGGCATAACTCTGTACAGAACTTCCTGTCAATGCCTAAACTGACGCACAGAAAACACAGTTTACTATGCCACAGTTATGAATGGACTTGGTACAGATCACTGACTCTCCATTCAGAAAAAGAAGGGGCCGGAAAATGGCACATTTACTGGCACATTCCCTAATTTCCATCCTGACAGATCCCGAGGGGGGTTACACAGGGGCTGGAGAGTACATGGGGGACAGTGGAAGAAAGCTGGATAGGAGGAGCGGCGGGGACGGCTGCATGTAAAGGAATTGATGTCTTCTTTGGATTTTACTGCCCCCTCCCCCATCCTGGCACCCTAGGGTGGCTAACACCAGCCCTGCCAGCCAGCATGGTCTGGAGATGGGGTTCCTGTCCTTAGGGGAGATGGGGTCCCCGTCCACAGGTGAGATGGGGTCCCTGTCCCCAGGTGAGATGGGTCCCTGTCGGCAGGGGAGATGGTGGGGGCCCTGCCTCCAGAGAAGAAGGGGTCCCTGTTGCCAGGGGAGATGATGGGGGCCCTGTCCTCAAGGGAGATGGGGTCTCTGTCCCCAGGAGAGAAAGGGTCCTTGTCCCCAAGTGAGAAGGGGTCCCTGTCCCCAAGTGAGAAGAGGTCCCTGTCTTCAAGTGAGAAGGGGTCCTTGTCCCCAGGGGAGATGGTGTTCCCATCCACAGGGAAGATGGTAGGGGTCCTGTCCCCAGAGAAGAAGGGGTCCCTGTTGTAGTGATATAATATATTGTGCGGTTAGAATATAATAATACAACACCTGTTGCCAGAGGAGATGATAGGGCCCTGTCCCCAGGGGAGATGATGGGGGCCTTGTCTACAAGGGAGAAGAGGGTCCCTGTCCCCACGTGAGAAGGTGTCCCTGTCCGCAGGGGAGATGGGGTTCCCATCCCCAGGAAAGATGAGGTCCCAAGTTGCCAAGGGAGATGATGGGGGCCCTGCCCCCAGAGGAGATGATGGGATCCTGTCCCCAAGTGAGAAGGGGTCCCTGTCCACAGGGGAGATGGGGTTCCCATCCCAGGGAAGATTGTGGGGGCCCTGTCCTCAGGGAAGAAGGGGTCCCTGTTGCCAGGGGAGATGATGGGGGCCCTGTCTCCAGGGGAGATTTTGGGGCCCCCTTTCTCCAGGGGAGATTATGGGGTGCCCTGTCCCCAGGGGAGGAGGAGTGGGGTATGGGATGTGTGTGGGGAATCTGGGATGGTCTAACTGATCAATGGTGGCATGGGCTCCCTCCAGCAGCAGCACAGACAGGGCGATCAGCATCAGCATATTTCCAAGGCGAGAGAGATCTGTGTATGACGGGGGAAAGGGTGGTGGCTGGAAGACAAGCCTGCAGTGTCCTCCGCCTCTCATAGGGCTGCTGCACATGTGTACTTAACCACTTCCATACTGGGCACTTATGCACCTTCCTGCCCAGACCAATTTTCAGCTTTCAGCGCTGTTGCACTTCGAATGACAATTGCGCGGTCATGCTACACTGTACCCAAACTAAATTTTTATCATTTTGTTCCCACAAATAGAGCTTTATTTTGGTGGTATTTGATCACCTCTGCGATTTATATTTTCTGCTAAAAAAATTAAAAAAAGACCGAAAATTTTGAAAAAAAAAAGTTTTTTTTGTTTCAGTTACAAAACTTTGTAAATAAGTAAGTTTTCTCCTTCACTGATAAGGCAGCGCTGACGGGCACGGATAAGGCGGCACTGAGGGGCACGGATAAGGCGGCACGGATGGGCACCGATGAGGTGGCACGGATGGGCAACGATAGGCGGCACGGATGGGCACAGATAGGCGGCACGGATGGGCACAGATAGGCGGCACGGATGGGCACAGATGGGCACTGATAGGCGGCATGGATGGGCACTGATAGGTGGCACGGATGGGCATGGATGGGCACTGATAGGTGGCACTGTACTAATGGATGCCAATCAGTGCCAAACAATAATGCCTGCCAATCAGTGGTGCCCATCGTGGGCACTGATTGGCATCTATTGTGGGCACTGATTGGCATCCATTACTTGTATATAATTAGCATCCCTGGTGGTCTAGTGTGGAATACCTATAGGTGGCATCCCTGGTGGTCTAGTGGCATCCCTGGTGGTCCAGTGTGGGCATCCTCGGGGGGGCTGCGCTGATAATGGATCAGCACAAACCCCCCCTGTCAGAGGAGCAGCCGATCGGCTCTCCTCTACTCGCGTCTGACAGACGCGAGTGAGGAAAAGCCGATGACTGGCTTTTTCTGTTTACATCGTGATCAGCCGTGATTGGACACGGCTGATCACGTGGTGAAGAGTCTCCGTCGGAGACTCTTTACCTAGATCTGTGTTGCGGGGTGTCAGACTGACATCCCGCAGCAACGATCGCCGCGATGCGCGCCCCCGGGGGCGCGCAGCGGCTCAAAATCCTGAGGACGACATATGACGTCCAGTCAGGATTTTGAAACCACTTTGCCACTGTCAATCTGTTATAGGGCGGGCGGCAAGTGGTTAAACTTCCTTTGCGTGGGGGAAGTGTACAGAGCATCTCCGGATCACTGCAGAAAGGAATGTATGTGGTGGTTATGACTAAGGCCTTATAGGCTGAAATGCATCAACCTTTCCTATTTGCGTTTGTCTCCTGTGGCTTGTCAATAAATACGTAATTTTTTTAAGAGCAACGACCGGAGTGCGGATCATCTTTTCTTCATTCACTTCTACTCAGCCAGCGACTTTGGATCGAGCACCTGGGAGCTCTGCTTTCTATGTGATGTATGGGTAGTAGCACTGACTTTTTGGTTTATAGAAAGGAATGTATGCAGCCGACTTGGGGGGGGGGGGGGGGGGGCGGGACTCTGGCTGGGGAGGACACTGAGCTAATCGGTGCTGCATTAAGCAGGAGACAGGAACCGAGGAGCTGGCCGAGGACAAGGACAGGGCATGCAAAACAGCAGCCAGTGCGATAGAGCAGGGAAATATTGACACTTTGGGCCCAATTTGGACATTTTCACTTAGGGGTGTACTCATTTTTGTTGCCAGCGGTTTAGACATTAATGGCTGTGTGTTGAGTTATTTTGAGGGGACAGCAAACTTACACTGTTATACAAGCTGTACACTCACTACTTTACATTGTAGCAAAGTGTTATTTCTTTAGTGTTGTCACATGAAAAGATGTAATAAAATAATAAAAATAAAAAAAATAGATACTGTACGTCCTCAAGAGGTGGTGCTAATATCTCTATCATGGCTGCAGCTGCATTCATGATCCAGATATCATTTTTTAGGGCCGGCAATTCCTTACACAGTAAAGGTAATCTGAGTGGCTATACAGTCACCTAATCACTTTTACAGGCAGCAGACGGGAGTTAATAATGTTAGGTGTCTGTTTACTTATTGTAACATCATCTTTTTATGTTTAACAAAAACATTGAAAGTGTTATGCCTTGTACACACGATCGGATTTCTGATGGAATAAAATCTGATGGACTTGTTTCATCGGAAATTCCGATCGTGTGTGGGCCCCATCTGACTTTTTAGAGTAAAAAAATAGAACATGTTTTAAATTTTTCCGATGGGAAAAAATCAGATGGGAAATTCCGATTGTCTGTGTGGAATTCCATCAGAGAAAAATCCATGCATTCTCAGAATCAAGTCGACGCATGCTCGGAAGCAGGGCCGCTGATAGGCTGGTACAACTGGCCCTGTTGTACCAGGCCCGGCCAGCAGGGTGGCCCGGCAATCTGCACAGAGACCGAATTGATGCAGAATAATAAAAAAAATATATATTATTTCAGCCAGCACCCCATGACCCATCATCAACCAACATCATCCCCCATGGCATGGTGGCATTGGTAGAATTGGTGGCATGGTGACATTGGTAGCATTGGTGGCATGGTGACATTGGTGGCATGGTGACATTGGTAGCATTGGTGGCATGGTGGCATGGTGACATTGGTAGCATTGGTAGCATGGTGGCATGGTGACACTGTCTCTGCAGGCAGCACATGCATTATGGCCCATAACGTATGTGCTGTCTGCAGTCTGTGCCACCCATGCCACCATGCCACCAATGTCATAATGTGCCGCAGACAGTGCCACCCATGCCACCAATGCCATAATGTGCTGCAGACAGTGCCACCCATGCAACCAATGCCATAACGTGCTGCAGACAGTGCCACCCATGCTGCCAATGGCATTATGCTTTTGGCGGCATGGGTGCACTGTCTGCAGTACATTATGGCATTGGAGGAATGGGTGGCACTGTCTGCAGCAGATTATGGCATTGGCGGCATAGGGGGCACTGTCTGCAGTGATAAATATCACTTGAAGACAAATCTGCACTTTGTTTCAAGGCGGTTCTAGGGAGGGGCCAGGGTGGGGCCAGGGGTGGGGCTGAAGGAGGGGCCAGGGGCGGGACCAGGGGTGGGGCTAAGGGGGGCCCCATCAGGTAGGCTGTACGGGGCCCCATGATTTCTATCAGCGGCCCTGCTCGGAAGCATTGAACTTCATTTCTCTCGGCTCGTCGTAGTGTTTTACGTCACTGCGTTTTGAACGGTCAGAATTTAGTCTGACAGTGTGTATGCAAGACTGATGGAAGTCAGCTTCATCGAAATTCCGACGGCAAATTCCATCGGATTTTATTCCATCGGAAATCCGATCGTGTGTACAAGGCATAACATTTTGTTTGTGTGAACTAAAATTCCTGAAAATTTGCGTTTGATAAACAACTGCGCAAATATTGTGTGACATAAAAAATTGCAAGACCTACCATTTTATTCTATAGGGCCACTGCTTATAAAATACGTGTAGCGGGGTCTTTAAATTTAGTTGGGGTACACCTGGGGGGTAGTGTGGCCCAGGTGTGTAATTGTGAGAGGTTTTGGACCCCTTTGTATTCGTGGAGGATTGGGTGGTGTATTATTCTCCTTGGCCTGTGGGTGGCGGGGTACCCACAGGCTCAAGGTAGAATCACTGCCACAGTGCTAGCCTTTTTGTCCCTTTCCGGAGATGGTACGGCGAGGGCGGGGAACCTGCCGTGGTGTCGATGGGAGGAAATAAAAGGGGGAGACGCCCTCACCACGAGGTCGTTTTGGAGGATCTTCTCTTCACGCACTCAGGCACCTTAGGCCTGGGTGCGGGCGGTTCGGAGTTCCGGCCCAGGCACCCTAGGCCTGACCGGAATGGAGTTGGAGTCCATCCCAGGCACCTTCAGCCTGGGGTGAGGTACTAAATCGTAGGCCTGGGGCCCAGTGACTTCGACTGGGTCCCGCAAGGGCGAAGTGATCTGAGGGTCCCCGAGGTGGACGGGACCCGCATCTGAGGTGAGGAGGCCGGGGAGGTCACCCGTCCGGAGAGTCCGGAGCAGCATCAACCCGGTGACGGATGGGCCTCCGGTAACTCTCTTAGAGGGACATCTTCCCCTGATAAGGGCCACAGCGCAGCGAAGGTACTCCTAAATATGTTCTCTCGAGTTGCTGGTAGAGACTCACAAGTTCTATGTTCTGTACTAATCCAGGCTACGATAACCGCTGGTGAAACCACAGTGGTTTAGATTGAAATCAGGATAGTGCCTCGACCTGCTCATCCCACCGTATCAGGCTGTTATAACATTCCAACCAGTTGGCTACTGAAGCACTGTTTATTGTGGAGCTTGCAATAAAACAAGAGTTGGACTGTGATCGGTGTGTGGACTCTGGTTAATGGGAGCAAAGGAAGGTGTCAGCATAGCAGGACTGAGTTTCATAACTAAAACACATTGGCCCGAGGAAGATACTGATACTGGCCTTCACCTCGCCCACAGCTATGGGGAGGACATGGGCCGTAGCGCATCTCACCCTGTCGTGTGACATACCCCTAGACAAAGGAGATGGGGTGAGGCCGCTACACGTGGGGGCTCGTTAGTCCGGGATGAAATGTGTATTGACTTTGAAATTTGAAATGGCTGTGTCTGGACTTTGCTGCCCGGAGGAGTTCCGAGCGGGTCGGCCATGTGATTGGCCAAAGTGCGTCCCTGCTCAAAGTCGTGGAAATGACCCCAAGACGGGAAAGGCCCATGCAGAGGAGCGAGAAAAGGGAGGAGTCCAACCGTGTGAAGTACTACATGTGGGGGCTTTTGCTGCACTGTGCCATGAGGCACCCCGTGACTGCGCAATTCGTGGGCGGAGACTGGAAGCCCGCGAAAACGTGCAAGTCATGGGAGGAGTCTGGCCATGTGAGGAGATACACGTGGAGACTCCGGCGCGTGGTCAGTGCGTGATGGAGCAGCAGATAGTCGGGATGGCCTCAAGCTCCCCGTGGATTCCGGTTCCCTACCCCATGAAGATGACTGCTTTTGCTGCTCCCCTTACAGACACGGGGATAAGACTCAGGCCCCGAGGACAGTTGGCTCTGTACACATGCAGAGACATGGAGGCCCTCGGCGTGATCTGTCCCGGATGTTCGGGACTGGTGGTCCACCTGAAGCCATTCGGGCGTTGTGAGGCGTGTAAAGAATTCCTGTTCGAGGTGGAACCAACCACAGTAAGGCCCCCGGGCCCTCCGCCTCAACAGCCTCACAGGTACCGCTACTCCGGAAGGGGAGATCCAGGCCTTTGCGGAGGTCCCCGTACGCACTGACCAGGGCGACGTGACTGCCCAACCAGAGACTGAGAGAGAAAAATCAGAGGATGCTGCTTCGGTCACCACAGATTCCCTGCTCCCACCTCCGAAGAGGAAAGTCGGCCTGGTGCAGGCCTCCTGTGGTCGTGGAAGAGCTTCACCCCGTCGCTTGCCGGGCCTGGATGGATCCGGTTGGAAGAGTCCTGGACATCCCAGTGCTTCAAAAGGTCCAGGTGAGCCAGGGGCTGGGACTGTGGTGGTGGTTGGAGGTGTCGGGAGTCCACAGTCGGTGGAGCCCACAAGGGAGGGTAGTTCCACGTCTACTAGAGACTACCTTCCCGCCAGCGCCGAGATGTATGACACCTCCGACCTAGAATCGCTGTCAGACTGCGGAGATGACGGGGAAATAGATGAACTGTTTCACTGGAAGGGCTGGGACAAACGCCCGTTACCCGTGCTACGGGAACCGCAGGATTCCCCTATGTCTATAGGAGACAGCACACCCCGGGTGCAGGCCCCGGAGCTTACGAGGAAGTCTAGTCCTCCGGCCAATCTTCCACATTCCACAACATCACCCATTTTGGTAGCGGGGATGCAGCGCGCTTCATTGCGAGCACCGAGAGCAAAGCCATCTGAGGTAGTGAAAGTACCTCGGCACCTGGAGGCCATCGTCCAGCCAGGAGAAGGTGAGCGGGATGTCATGCCTCCTTTGGCCAGATTGCAACGACTTTTATCCCAGAGAGTCGCCCGTGAGTACGGATGGGAATATCTGTACTTGCCTCGGGACTTACTTTATGAAGTTGAAGTCCTGCGACAGAGATGGTACGACAAATTCGTTTGGGAAAAACGCAAAGTGCCTCATGCCCGGCGATATCTGTCCTGTTCGCCACCAGTGTCGAAAAAGTTCAAAGACTGCAGAGCAGACTGGATGTTGGGGCGCCACATTTATGCGGACAAGGTGCTTATCTGCCGGAAGGATAAAGAGGACGTTAACTATTCGATTGAGGTTTTCGATAAGCACCTAAAGCCTTTATTCTTGCCTGATCCGAAGTTCTATCTGTGAGAAGAGACTCACTTGTTTTTCCCTGCAGCTTCTGGAAATGTCCTTGCCGGAACATTTGAACTGTACCCTGGTTTTTTATTTGGGTTTGTTTTTCTACTCTTTGGAGGAATGAGAGCAGTTTTTTTTTTGTTTGTTCTCTCTTCTTTCAGAAATCAAAGACAGAGACTTTGGGGGTAGAACCAGTGTAGGGACGCAGGAAGATTGAAGACTTCACCAAGTGTCATTACCGCGGCAATGTCACCAGGTGGCAGTGTTGCGCAACGGCTGTTGTGATTCTACACTTGCATTACTTTGCTCATTGAAGCGAATGGGTTTCTCGGCTGATAGACTCATTCGTTTCAAGTCAACACAAAATGTTAGGATGTTGTGTTTTCTTTTGTTTCCCTTATGCAGGAGATTCGTCCGTCAAGACTACTGAGTATGGGGTGGTTCTTAGACAGTAAAGGGAGGGATTGTATATGTGTATATGTTCAGATGGTTTTATGGAAAAGTTTTATTATGTTATGTTTCCCCTTCCCTTGAGCAGGTCTTGCCACAAACAGGGTTTACATTTTTAGGGATAGCCTCTGGGGTCAGGCTTATGTCACCACTCCATGGGAGACATGGGTTTGCACCAGACGCTGGGGACCAGCGTCAAATCACAGGGGGGAGTATGTAGCGGGTTCTTTAAATTTAGTTGGGGTACACCTAGGGGGTAGTGTGACCCAGGTGTGTAATTGTGAGAGGTTTTGGACCCCTTTGTATTCGTGGAGGATTGGGTGGTGTATTATTCTCCTTGGCCTGTGGGTGGCGGGGTACCCACAGGCTCAAGGTAGAATCACTGCCACAGTGCTACCCTTTTTGTCCCTTTCCGGAGATGGTACGGCGAGGGCGGGGAACCTGCCGTGGTGTCGATGGGAGGAAATAAAAGGGGGAGACGCCCTCACCACGAGGTCGTTTTGGAGGATCTTCTCCTTACGCACCCAGGCACCTTAGGCCTGGGTGCGGGCGGTTCGGAGTTCCGGCCCAGGCGCCCTAGGCCTGACCGGAATGGAGTTGGAGTCCATCCCAGGCACCTTCAGCCTGGGGTGAGGTACTAAATCGTAGGCCTGGGGCCCAGTGACTTCAACTGGGTCCCGCAAGGGCGAAGTGATCCGAGGGTCCCCGAGGTGGACGGGACCCGCATCTGAGGTGAGGAGGCCGGGGAGGTCACCCGTCCGGAGAGTCCAGAGCAGCATCAACCCGGTGACGGATGGGCCTCCGGTAACTCTCTTAGAGGGACATCTTCCCCTGATAAGGGCCACAGCGCAGCGAAGGTACTCCTAAATATGTTCTCTTGAGTTGCTGATAGAGACTCACAAGTTCTATGTTCTGTACTAATCCAGGCTACGATAACCGCTGGTGAAACCACAGTGGTTTAGATTGAAATCAGGATAGTGCCTCAACCTGCTCATCCCACCGTATCAGGCTGTTATAACGTTCCAACCAGTTGGCTACTGAAGCACTGTTTATTGCAGTGGCGGCTGGTGAAGTTTTAGGATGGGGGGGCGCCAGACCCCGCCCTTCCTTTTTGATCCCTCCCACTCCTCATAAGCCACACCCCTTATAGAATCCACCCACTCCGTCCCCTGTATTCCACTTGCTTCCACCCATAGTGTCAGGAGTATACAGCTCAGCATCACAGAACAGAGTATACAGCCCCAGCATCACAGGACAGAGTATATAGCGCAGCCTCACAGGACAGAGTATATAGCGCAGCCTCACAGGACAGAGTATATAGCGCAGCCTCACAGGACAGAGTATATAGCGCAGCCTCACAGGACAGAGTATATAGCGCAGCCTCACAGGACAGAGTATATAGCTCAGCCTCACAGATCAGAGTATATAGCTCAGCATTACAAATCAGGGTATAACAGCTCAGCCTCACAGATTCACAATTTGTGTATATCTGTGTAGTGTATACAGCTATATACACACACCTTTTTCCTTCCTGTATAGAGTCTCTCTATACAGGAAGCAGGGCCGCTGCAAGGTTTTCTGTCTACTTAGGCAAAGGTGCATTTTGCCGCCCCCCCCCCCATCACACTCACACACACACCCCCTCCTGCCACCCTGCACTGCCATGCTGGTACCTCCTTCACATTGTGCCTGCAATGTGATGGATGTCATACAGCATTGAACATTGAAGCTGTGCTGAGCTGTTACAGCAGTGCGTAATGATGGGGCAGGGTTATGCATTCCCTTCCTCCCATCACTGGCTGGCACAAGAGAGAGGATGCAGAATTAGGGGATGGAAGAGAGGCATTTTAAAATTCCCAGCAAGTGGTTGGAGATTCATATTTTTCTGCCTTCACCATCCTGGTGCCCTGATTAGCCCTAATAATATGGGTATTGTATTAATTTATTTCTATATATCTCTCTATAGGCTGTGTGTGTGTTTAGGAGGCCACATTCTCCTCCCCCTCTGCAACTTAGCACTTTGCCACCTGACAAGCAGAGGACACACATTCTCTATCACATACGGTAATATGCGCTTTATACACCGACTGTACCGTGTATGTCTACACTTTGTATGGTCACCTCAGTGATACACACACACATAGCATGTCATGCCTGTATTCACACACATACAGGGGACTGGGCTGCTACTCCTGCCGAGGTAAACTACAGCTGTGTACTGTGAAAAAGGGAATCCATTGAAGCTGGGTACAGTACATAACAGGGGCCACACTTGGTCTCATACATAGAATATCTATGAAAACTGGGCTACACTGGGTTCCATATATCATCTAGGGGCCCTGATGCTGGTCAACTTTGGGACCATTGTTCAAATCCTGCCCCTTGTCTCCATAGACAGACAAAAATAATTAATTGTTTCTATTTCCATAGTGTAAGCCTGGGTTCACATTGATGCGATCTCAGAGATCGCATGTGATTCGGACCCACACTGCATGTGCTGATCACATGCAATCTTTGAGAAATGCGAGTTCAGCCATACAGTTGTATGGCTGCACTCGCATTAAATTCGCACAGAAGAAAGTGCAGGGACTTGTTTTTCCCTGCACTAGAATCGGATCGCATGGGTGTTGTCACCTATGTGATCCGATTCCTTTGCGAGTTCACAGTGCGCACTGTGAACAAAACTGGGGGTGACATTAACTTTGTTAATGGAACTCACAGCGGTTCACACAAGGCAGTGTGAACTGCCTGCGGGAGAAGAGCGATGCGGGAACCGGCGCTGGAATCGCACTGGTTCCTGCATCGCATCAGTGAGAACCTAGGCTAAGGGCTAAGGCTAGACATTGAACCATAGTTGCCAACAGTCCCGAATTTCCCGGGACAAGCACGATTTTTGGACCCTTGTCCCGAATTGGGCTTGTCCCGATTCGGGACAAGCCCAATTCTTTTTGTCCCGTTTTGTCCCGGTAAATTCGGGAATGTTTAGGGCTTAAAACGGCGGCGGCTACACCAAAATGGCCGCTGCCGCCGCCACAAGTGCTATTTTCTCTGACCTCTAGTGTGAGGAGAGGGGCAGCCAATTGTGGCTCTCTCTCTTTCGGCGGCCCCTCCCTTCCTTCACACAGAGACCAGATTGTGATCCTCATCCGGCCGCTCAGCTGCCGCCGATGCCGCTCTTCCCCTCCCTCTTAATATGCTGCCTTTACCTTGCCGCCTGCAGTGTCGGATGTCCTCAGAGTGGAATGAGCTCAGGTTAGGAGAGGAGGATCCCACTACAAGCACAGCACCACCAGCCTCGTCCACAAAGTAAGTCCAGCAGCAGCTCATCGCACACCAACTAAGTGCTTCTGTGTCCTCCGCACACACACAACATGCGGGAGGCAATGGCTGCAGATCGCTCACCCCAGAGTCCTGCAATGTATGCTGCCTGGGCTCATCTGAAAGGGGGTGGGTGCTGGGAGGCTTTACTTTGCACTCAATCCTATGGCAGGCTCATCATGCTGGAAGGCTGTGGGGTGGTCCTCTGATCTCCAGGTAGGGAGGGGGTGTAACCCATGGAAGTCCCTTCACATGGAGGGGGTCCTTCGCTCCTGCTGGCCCTGGGACCCAGATCAGGTAGATTTTGCAATGTCCCCCCCACCTCCCTCTTCCAGACTTTTTTTTAGCAGTGCCCTATGGGGCCAACCCTCCCCATCCTCAGCGATCGTCCATCTTCTGTCACAAAAATCTGTAATATAAGAATAAATAGAAACATCCCATTCAATTTGTATTTAACTACTTGCCCTCTGACTTCTGTGTCCCCATGATGAGCCCCCACCACACTTCTGTCAGAAGTGTGGTGGGGGCTCATCATGGGGACACAGAAGTGTGGTGGGGGCTCATCATGGGGACACAGAAGTGTGGTGGGGGCCCTGATGGGGTCACAGAAGTGTGGTGGGGGCCCTGATGGGGTCACAGAAGTGTGGTGGGGGCTCTGATGGGGTCCCAGAAGTGTGGAGGGGGCTCTGCTGGGGGCACCTGATGTAAGGAGGGACTCTGCTGGGGAGGCCATCTGGTGGCAGGTGACACGCTTCCACTGATTCGGCATTATATTATGGTGTGTTGAATGATTTCATTTTATATTACAATGTAATAATAGGAATAATGCGCTTCAATCATCCTGACGCCATAACAACCATGGTGCTGGGATGATTGAAGCGTCAACATCAGGTGTTTTGGAGTATCTTTATCTGCCGATTTTGTTAAACTTTCTGGAAGACACACATTTCTATTGTGGTGTAGGATCTGGCTTCTTCCTTTCTTCCTTCCTTTCTTCCTTTCTTTCTTCCTCTCGGGCTCAAACCACACCCCTTCTGAGCCACTCCCATTTATGCCACGCCCACTATCACACGTAAACCACGCCCATTTTTCGCCGCGACGCACTGCGCGCGTGGCATTTTATGATTTGGGTGTGACACGCCTACAGACGGATGCCCCGCCTCCTAATTATGACAAGGCTCCTCCTCCATGCAAAAAAAAGTGTCCCTGATTTTTTTTTTACAATGTTGGCAACTATGATTGAACACCAGCAGATCCTGTTATAAATGGGTCTCATGTACAGATGGCAGGTTAGTAATGGTGGGATAAGTGCCTTCCTTGTCCTATAAAGCTTGCAATCTAATATGGAGACAGGAAATGACACTAGTGAAGGAGTCATGGGTGATATAGTCAGGGCTATACATATAAATACACATGCCTCAGTGTTCATCTGATTCCTGAACACTTCACAATCCTCCACACTCCAGCCTCTGCAATGCACCACCACAGCACACATTCCTTTATTTTTATTACTGCCCTGTGTAACACATTACACTACTAGGGGAAACAGCCTCCACAGGTAGAGAGCAGTGCCTCCTATCTATCCTCCCTCCCTCCCCCACCAATACATTAGCAATGTGAAAGGCAGACCTCTGGTCACGGCAACAGTCAGCAAAGATTAAATAAATAAAGTAAGCCCATGTGTTCACAGTGCCTGGCTAAGTAAAAAATAAATAAAAACAAGAGATCCATCATCCATATATGTGCAGGACAGTGATAATGTGAGCTGTGCACTGTGCAGGTGCTGACTGACCATCATCCTCAGTGTCCTGTGTGTGCCATGTGAGTGGAATCAGCAGATCTTACAGCCTCCTGTCCTCAGCCCTGAGGTGAATCCTTTTTTTATGTGCTTCCTGTTGCCCAGAGTGCTGTCTGAGAGGCGAGCAGGGAAGTGTGTGGACTCTGGAGGACTGCATGGAAAGTAATTGAAGGACCGGGTATATAGGTTTAGCAAGGAAAGACAGCATTTGTCTCTCTCTCTTACCTTGCTTCTTAGCTCCGCTCAGGCTATGCACAGAACGGAGCTGCTGACGTCACTTCCGGTTTTCGTGTACGCCACGAAACCCGGAAGTAATCTCTCAGTTCAAACCAACAATGCTCCCGCCCGGCGCCCATAGTGATACTACGGGCGGAAGCTAATTAGCGCTTTGGATTGCGCCGCAAGGCGGGTTAAAAGCCCGCAAATGAAGTGCCACGTCTGCAATCTCGAGATTGCATTGACGTGGCGCTTCCCATAATGCATGTGGCCGGCGCCCATACATAGCACAATTAGTTAAAGAACATTATTTTATTTTTTTTCTCTTAACCACTTGGCAACCACCTGCCGACAAATAACGTCAACAAGGTGGTTGCTTAACTCTGGGAGGACGTTATATAACGTCCTCCCAGAATCGCGCTCCCGCGTGCCCCCTGGGGCGCGCACACGGGAAACTCCGTGACCGCCGGGTCCTCTGGACCCGGCGGATCACGAATCGCGGTAAATCGCCGCTGATAGCGGCCGTTTACCACGTGATCGCTCCGTCAAATGATGGAGCAATCACTTGTAAACAGACCGGCGTCATGTGATGACGCCGGTTCCTCCCTCCCCTCTCTGTACCGATCGGTACAGTGTGAGAGGAGAGGGGAGGGAGCGGATGGCAGCAGCAGCTCTGTGGGCTGGATCTGTGACAATTGCACTCACAGATCCAGCCATCCATCCATCCCTGCTCAGCCATCCCTGGTGCAATACCCTGCCAATACTCTGCAATACACCCTGCCAATACTCTGCAAAATACCTTGCGCAATACTCTGCAAAATACTCTGCAATACCCTGGTGCAATACTCTGCAATACCCTGGCGCAATACTCTGCAATACCCTGCGCAATACTCTGCAATACCCTGCGCAATACTCTGCAATACCCTACGCAATACCCTGCGCAATACCCTGTGCAATACTCTGCAATACCCTGCACAATACCCTGCAAAATACTCTGCAATACCCTGCACAATACCCTGCAAAATACTCTGCAATACCCTGCGCAATACTCTGCAATACCCTGCGCAATACTCTGCAATACCCTGCGCAATACCGCGCAATACCCTGCAAAATACTCTGCAATACCCTGCGCAATACTCTGCAATACCCTGCGCAATACTCTGCAATACCCTGCAATACCCTGCGCAATACTCTGCAATACCCTGCGCAATACTCTGGAAAATACTCTGCAATACCCTGCACAATACTCTGCAATACCCTGCACAATACTCTGCAATACCCTGCAATACCCTGTGCAATACCCCCTGTGCAATACCCCGTGCAATACCCTGCCATACTCCGCAATACCCTGCCATACTCCGCAATACTCCGCAATTCCCTGCAATACTCCGCAATGCCCGGCAATACTCCGCAATGCCCGGCAATACTCTGCAATAACCACTTCCCGCCCACCGGCCGTCATATGCCGTCCTTGACTTTGTGCGGAGATATCTGAATAATGGGTGCAGCTACAGGCATCATTCAGATATTAGTTTTTTCAGCCGGCGATTCCCTACACCATAAGAACAATCATAGCGGCTGTTCCGCCGCTTGATCATTCTTACGGGAGGTGAGAGGGGATGCCCCCCCCTCCCGCTGCCCTCAGGTGCTTCTACCGACTCACCGCTACGATCAAAGCCAGGATTGTTGTTTTTTTTTTGGTTTTTTTTCAGGCTTCCCAGCCTATAGGTGAGATGTGGGGTCTTATTGACCCCATATCTCACTGTAAAGAGGACCTGTCATGCCATATTCCTATTACAAGGGATGTTTACGTTCCTTGTAATAGGAATAAAAGTGATCAAAAAAATTTTGGGGGCGGAAAAACGTGTCAAACTAAAATAAATAAAGTAAAATGAACAATAAAAAAAAATTTTTTTTTTTAAAGCGCCCCTGTCCCCGTGAGCTCGCATACAGAAGCGAACGCATACGTCAGTCCCGCCCACATATGAAAACAGTTTTCAAACCACACATGTGAGGTATCTCTGCGAACGTTAGAGCGAGAGCAATCATTTTGGCCCTAGACCTCCTCTGTAACTCAAAACATGTAACCAGTAAAAATATTTAAAGAGTCGCCTATGGGGATTTTTTAAGTAGCGAAGTTTGGCGCCATTCCACGAGTGTGTGCAATTTTTAAGGGTGACATGTTAGGTATCTATTTACTCGGCGTAACTTTATCTTTCACATTATGCAAAAACATTGGGCTAACTTAACTGTTTTTTTTTTTTTTAAGCACAAAACTTTTTTTTTCCGTAAAAAACGCGTTAAAAATATTGCTGCGCAAATATCGTGCGAGATAAAAAGTTGCAACAACCACCATTATATTCTCTAAGGTCTTTGCTAAAAAAACATATATAATGTTTTGGGGTTCTATGTAATTTTCTAGCAAACAAATGATGATTTTTACATGTAGGAGAGAAATGTCAGAATTGGCCTGGGTGCTCCAGAACGCCTGAAGGTGCTCCCTGCATGTTGGGCCTCTCTATGTGGCCACGCTGTGTAAAAGCCTCACACATGTGGTATCGCCATACTCGGGAGTAATAGCAGAATGTGTTTTGGGGTGTAATTTGTGGAATGCATATGCTGTGTGTGAGAAATAACCTGCTAATATGACAATTTTGTGAAAAAAAAAAGAGAAAAAAAAAATCCTGATTTTGCAAAGAATTGTGGGAAAAAATGACAACTTCAAAAAACTCACAATGCCTCTTTCTGAATACCTTGGAATGTCTTCTTTCCAAAAAGGGGTCATTTGGGGGGTATTTGTACTTTTCTGGCATGTTAGGGTCTCAAGAAATGAGATCGGCCGTCAGTACTTCAGGTGTGATCAATTTTCAGATATTGGCACCATAGCTTGTGGACTCTATAACTTTCACAAAGACCAAATAATATCCACCAATTTGTACTTATTTTTACCAAAGATATGTAGCAGTATAAATTTTGGCCAAAATTTATGAAGAAAAAATAGTAATTTGCAAAATTTTATAACAGAAACGAAAAAAAATAAATTTTTTTACAAAATTTTCAGTCTTTTTTCTCTTATAGCGCAAAAAATAAAAAACCCAACAGTGATTAAATACCACCAAAAGAAAGCTCTATTTGTGTGAAAAAAAGGACAAAAAATTCATATGGGTACAGTGTTGTATGACTGAGTAATTGTCATTCAAAATGTGAGAGCACCGAAAGCTGAAAATTGGTCTGGTTATTAAGGGGGTTTAAGTGCCCAGTGGTCAAGTGGTTAAAGGGGCAGTTTTAAAAAAAAATATATATATATATTTTTTTTTTGGTGACTACAGGAGGGGGGGGGGGGCGGCGCCCGGGCGCCCCCTATGGAGGGGCCACCACTGGTTTATTGTGGAGCTTACAATAAAGCAAGAGTTGGACTGTGATCGGTGTGTGGACTCTGGTTAATGGGAGCAAAGGAAGGTGTCAGCATAGCAGGACTGAGTTTCATAA
The DNA here is from genome assembly GCA_029206835.1 of Rana muscosa. Classification (NCBI taxonomy): domain Eukaryota; kingdom Metazoa; phylum Chordata; class Amphibia; order Anura; family Ranidae; genus Rana; species Rana muscosa. Next base: position 212,280,486 of record CM055116.1, read on the forward strand.
CTAAAACACACAGGCCCGAGGAAGATACTGATACTGGCCTTCACCTCACCCACAGCTATGGGGAGGACATGGGCCGTAGCGCATCTTACCCTGTCGCGTGACATACCCCTAGACAAAGGAGATGGGGTGAGGCCGCTACATACGTATTTAATGTTTTGGGGTTCTAAGTAATTTTATAGCAAAAAAATGCTGATTTTTACATGCATGTGAGAAATATCAGAGTTGGCCCAGTTTTGAAGTGGTTAAAGTGGAATTTTAGCTTAAACCTAACTAGCCCCCCCCCCCCCCAGCACCTGTACTAACTACAGTATATAGTTACCTATTTTCCACCTGATCCTGTCTGGTAATGTGATCCCCTGTGTCGGCAAGCAGCAGCTGTAGGGGAGAGGAGAGAGTGCTCAACAATGGCTTGGAGACTGGAGCATTGATGTCACCCATAGGCTTCAATGGCCCAGTTGTTGTCGGAGCTCCCTCCTCTTCCTTGCAGCCGCTGCTGGCTGACACAGGGGATCATGTGATTGGACCAGTGCTGGCTAAAATGAGGTAAGTACATACATTTTATTTTTTCACACGTTAGTCAGCATAGGTGTTAGGAGGGGGAGGAGATATTTTTAACCACTTGTCCCCCGCCCACTGTCAATAGATGGCGGGTGGAGGACACTCTCGTTCTGGGAGGACGTCATCCCTTTAAAACGAGCTAGGAGGCGCCCGCCGCGTTCACAAGGCCCCGGTGCGCGTGCCCGGCGGCCGCGATTGCCACCGGGCACCCGCGATTGCCCGGGAAACGAGCAGGAAAGTGGATCTCTGTGTGTAAACACAGAGATCCACATCCTGTGAGGGAGAGGGGACCGATGCTGTGTCCCTTGTACATAGGGACAACCATCGGTCACCTCCCCCAGTCAGTCCCCTCCCCCCACAGTAAGAACACTTTGAGGGAACATATTTAACCCCTTCCCACCCCCTAGTGGTTAACCCCTTCCCTGCCAATCACATTTATACAGTAATCAATGCATTTTTATAGCAGGGATCGCTGTATAAATGTGAATGGTCCCAAAAATGTGTCAAAAGTGTCCGATGTGTCCGCCGCAATATCGCAGTCACAATAAAAAATCGCAGATCGCCGCCATTACTAATAAAAAAAAAATGCTATAAATCTATCCCCTATTTTGTAGACGCTATAACTTTTGCGCAAACCAATCAATACGTGCTTATTGCGATTTTTTTTTTTTTACCAAAAATATGTAGAAGAATACGTATCGGCCTAAACTGAGGAAAATTTTATTTAAAAAAAAAAAAATGGGTATTTATTATAGCAAAAAGTAAAAAATAGTGTTTTTTTTCCAAACTGGACGCTCTTCTTTTGTTTATAGCGCAAAAAATAAAAACCGCAGAGGTGATAAAATACCACCAAAAGAAAGCTCTATTTGTGGGGAAAAAAGGACGCAAATTTCGTTTGGGAGCCACGTCGCACGACCGCGCAATTGTCATTCAAAGTGTGACAGCGCTGAAAGCTGAAAAATGGCTTGGGCAGGAAGGGGGTTTTCATGCACAGTAGAGAAGTGGTTAAGGCTAGTTAGGTTTCAGCTTTAACCCTATATTAACACTGATTTTACCCTAATCAGCCCTAATTAACTCCTTCTTCCCCTTCACGCTTCAATTATTATGCTGCTTTTTAATATCAACAATTAATATTCAAACGTTTTCATTTTTATTTGTTTTATTCATTTACTTTTTAGTGCCACATTAAAAAAACAGATCTTTGAAAAAATAACTTTCATTTGTAAATGAATGCAATGCCAGAATCCCAATTTTAGTCTCATTTTAAACAGGACAAATTACCGAATAAATATATTTACTCTTAAGAACAGTTATGCTATATATTTTTTTTAATTACACTGATCAAAAAAGAAAGTGTTTTTTTATTTTTATTTGTTTTCTCTATTTTTTGTTTAAGGATTGCAATTTTTTTTTATTTTTTTTTGCAAGATCATCAAAATAAAGCCTTGGTTTTCACCAATATACACATTACTTTGTTATCTTAAGCAATTACTAAGTCATAAGCCAGGTCCATAGAATAAAAAAAAAAAAAAATCTCTGGTCCATAGGAGTTTACAGGTGTGAGAGTTGAAGTGGTTAAATTAGAACTCCATTGCTCAGGTGATCAATATAAGCAAATACTTTGGTGTAAATATTTCCACATTTCCATTATAAAATGATAAATAAATAAATAAGATAAATGAATCCTATATTGCACCACCTTGTGGTCATTTACAAAATAACATCCTGATGCTAAAATATAAAGAAAATAAGAAGAGAAGACGTGCTGGAAACAAAAAAGCCCATCCATACTGCATAGCTTCCAACTGTCCCTGATTTGGAGGGACTGTCCCTGATTTTGAAAAAAGTCCCTCTGTCCCTCTTTCAACCTCATTTGTCCCTCATTTTGGTCTGATCTATATAGTTGTATATAAAATGCACTATTTACCTTTCAATAAGTGTTTCCCAGTGCTAAACCTTTCATCCAAATTCTAAATTGCTGCATTTGTAAATGCCAAAAGCCAGTATAAAGGAATAGTAGTGGTAAACAAAAGCTCTTGTGGGTTTAAATAATATTTTTTTTGTATAATTCTCCTTTAACCACTTATGCCCCGGACCATTTTGCTGGTCAAAGACCAGGCCACTTTCTTTCTCGTACATCACGGGACACAGAGCGACATAGTCATTACTAATGGGTTATATAGATACCGTCAGGTGCTGGCACTGGCAACTTCCAAAACCGGAAGTACCCTCCCCTATATAAGCCCCTCCCATCCGGGAGCACCTCAGTTTTTTTGCCAGTGTCTAAGGTGTTGGCCAAGAAGAAACATGTGTTTTTCACTGAGCTTGCGTACAGGTTCTTTTGGGCCTCAGTAAGCTATTCCGGATCCGACCAAAAAAGCTTCATAGCTAAACGGTCGGTACCCGGGCCTTGCAGAGAAGAGCAAGGTTTTGCCTGTAATGCTTCTCTTAGGAGAGCTGGACCCTGGGATCCAGAGCTCTGGTCATACCCACGACCAAGATGTTTTCTGTGCAGGGTGCTATACAGGTCCAGGGGAGTGGAATCCTTGGGAACCCGGTCCCTGAAGGTTTGATTACAATGCCTGCCGTGATAGGTGAAGTTTGGGCTTTTGTGGACCAAACAAAGTCCTGCGGCGGGGAACAGGTAAGTGGGGGCCCCCAGGAACTTGGTTCTATTGGGGGACCCCCAAGCCTAATTTGTCTTTCTGTCTGTTACCTAACGGTATTCCCGCTAATATTCTGTGTATGCCTGTTACTACTGAGAAAATGTAAAAATTTTAATAGTAGGCAAGAAAAAAAAAAAAAAAAAAATGTAAGACCGCGGTACCTGTGTTAGACACTAGAGGCCGCTATGGTTCTTTTTCTTGTAATGTGGATTTTTTTCTTCCAGAATCAAATCCAGGCAGTTGGTATGTTCTCTGCTGGGAAGCTGTCTCCTCTGCCCTGTTGCTGCGCTCTTCCATCCCCGGGCCCTGCGGCAAAGGGACCCTGGCTCCCATCTAGCTCCTTGTTGTTTTCAAAAAAGGCGCCGAAGGCGCACGTGCCCACGCGCGTGCGCGTGCACGCGCCTCTATTCATAGAGGCGATCTGGAAAAAGGGGCGGAGCGGGTGGATGACGCTCAGGTGTGCGCCGCGGCGCTACTGCGCATGTGCGGGCGTCCAGCGTGTTTTGAAGCACATTATAGCTGGCTGTTGAAGTGCACAGACAGAGCTAGCAACAATATAAAGGCACATAGAGGCGGTTGATGCAGGCATCCCCTAGAAAGGCACTTTAGTAGACACCAACTGTGATATAGCAGCAATTGTGCTAGACTATTCTCGGTAAAAGTGGTGTATTACGGCTGGAATACCTCAGATTTAGGCTTAGGAATATGCCGTCCAGAAGCTCCGGAACTGAATCTTCCAGGAAGCGAAGGGGGTCTCATCGGGCTCTGAGGATCTTGGGCATACTTCTGCTGCACCAGTCTCCCCTGAAGTTCAGAGGTAAGTGACCGTAGAGACCCCGCAGGGGTACTTGGTACTGTGGCTGTCCTCAGTTCACCTGCTCCTGTGTATGTAACAGAGGAGGTTTTTTCCTCAGCTCTGGGAGGATTAGAGAGAGATTGTCAACATTGATCGCTGCCTCCCTGTCAGGGAAAGCACGCCGATCTCCATCTCCTCCTTCAAAGTGCCTGTTAGCAGAGCAACAGTCCCATACAGGGATCGACCTGCCTGAAGGGGATCAGGATAAGGTTGATTCTGTTATAGAGGAGTCAACAGTGGGGGAACCTTTTCTCAGCATCTCAAGCTGAAAGATTATGGGTTCAGTCTCTGACTAACATGGTCCGATCGGCATTTAAAAATGCACCTTGCGGAACCATCAACCACTACTGTATCCTCGTTGGGGTCGCTAGAAGCCCCCAGACTGTCTGTTCTTTTCCACTTCACCCTTTACTGAAAGGGCTTATTTACCAGGATTGGGAACGTCCTGAGAAAATATTTATTCCCCCAAGAGATTTCCGGTGGTCTATCCCAGGGAGGATAAGTTCATCAAAAAAAAAAAAAAAAAAAAAAAAAAAAAATGGAAGGTCCCTACAGTGGACGCAGCCATCTCTTGTATGTATAAATCACTGACATGTCCAGTGGATAATGTCCAAATGTTCAAGAACCCAATAGATAAAAGATTGGAGTCCTTATGAAAGTCTGCTTCTTTCTACAGCAAGCTTGGTGACACAACCAGCAGTAGCAGCTATTGGGGTCTGCTAAGCAGTGAAGGATCAGTTGAAACAGGTCTTGAGGGACTTGACAGATCAGCAGGCTTTGCCCTAGCTGATCTACCTAGAGCCTTAGGCTTTGCGGTTGACGCCATAAGGATTCAGTCCATCAGGCCTCCCGCCTTACGGTGTCTATAGTACATATGCGTAGGCTTCTATGGCTCAAAAACTGGTCTGCTGAAGCTCCCTGTAAAGAATGGCTGGTTAGCGTCCCATTTCATGGTGAACGCTTATTCAGGGAAAACCTGGACAAATATATCCAGAAAATTTCCAGCGGTAAAAATACGCTCTTGCCGGTTAAAAACAGAGTTAGAGGTCCCTCTTTAAGAGGCCTGCTTCTCCAGTCCCTGGGGCATCGGCTGTGTAACAGTTCCGACGGCCTCCTCGGTCAATTCCTGGGGGTAAAAAAACAGGGACAATAGCAGGGTAATGTGAAACCCTGGGTCAGGGGAGGTACAAAACCTCCCCCAAAGTTAAATTCATTGAAGGGTTGCCCCCACTCAGTCGGGTGGGGGGAGGACTCCAGTTGTTCGCAAGAGACCTGGCGGGACACGATCAAGACAGATAGGTGCTCTCCGCAGTATGTTTGGGATACGGTTTGGAGTTAAAAGACTCTCCTCCTTCCCATTTTTGAGGTCAAACGTGCCAAGGGATCCCCGGAAGATAGAGTCCCTCTTGTTGGCACTAGAACAACTATTGCTCCAAGGAGTAATTATGGAGGTTCCCCTGTAAGAATGAGGGTTTGGGTTTTACTCAAACCTCTTTACAGTCCCGAAGCAAACCTGGACGGGAGGCCCATATTAATTCTAAAAAGGGCTATACAAATTCCTGTATATCAGGACTTTCCGATGGAGTCGATCCGATCGGTGGCCACTGCCCTACAAGGGGAGGATTGGTTAGCCGCGATCGACATCAAAGATGCTTATTTGCACATTCCCCATCTTTCCAGTCCACCAAAAATGTCTACGCTTTGCAGTAGAAGGGCGCCATTTTCAGTTCAGAGCCTTACCCTTCGGTTTGGCCACAGCACCACGAGTGTTTACAAAAATTCTGGCCCTTTATTGGCCAATCTAAGAACACAAGGTGTAATGATAATGGCATATCTAGATGACTTGTTGCTGATAGACCACTCAGTGAAAAAACTAGACGTGGTCGTTCACAAGACAATCAAGTCTCTGGAATCTCACGGTTGGATTATCAACCGAGACAAGTTAGCCCTAAAAACTAGTCAAAAGTCTGGAATACTTGGGGCTAGGGTTGGATTCAGGCCAGAGAAAAATATTCTTGCCTCGAGGAAAGGTGTTGTCTTTGAAAGATTTGATCCACTTAGTGGGTACAAAAAAGACAGCCGTCCATACGCCTGTGCATAAGGCTGCTGGGAAAAATGGTGGCATCATTCGAAGCAGTACCCTACGGTCAATTCCATTCAAGGAATTTGCAGGGGGCCATACTGTCAGCCTGGAACAAAAAAGTTCAGGCCCTAGACTTACAATGTCCTTGTCCCCTTCCGTTCGAGAGCCTCCGTTAGTGGTTGGTTCCCCAGAATCTGGAAAAAGGGAAATCCTTCAGTCTGATTTCTTGGAAGGTGGTCACTACAGATGCCAGCCTTATAGGCTGGGGAGCAGTACTGGAGCAATAGTCTCTCCAGGGCAGATGGTCGGATGCAGAAAAGGCCCTGCCCATCAATCTCTTAGAGATACGAGCAGCCCGGTATGCCCTAGTAGCATGGACATCCAAACTCCAAGGGTCCCCTGTCAGAATTCAATCATCAGGGGGGCACCAGGAGTCGTGCAGCCCAGAGGGAAGTAAATTACATCCTGAAATGGGCAGAAAAATATGTCCCAGCCATATCTGCGGTATTCATTCCAGGAGTGGAGAATTGGAAGGCGGACTTTCTAAGTCGCCAGCAATTAGGCCCAGAGGAAGGGTCCCTTCACCCCGAGGTTTTCTGGACAATATGTCAGCGGTGGGGAACATCGGATGTAGATCTTCTAGCATCCAGATTCAACGCAAAGGGGGACAGGTTTGTCTCTCGGACAAGGGATCCCCTAGCTTGCGGCTCGGATGCCCTAGTGTTCCCTTGGGATCAGTTCAAGCTGATATATGCATTCACACCGCCACAATGGTTACCTCGATTACTCCGCAGAATCAGGGTAGAAAAGAAACCAGTGATTCCGGTGGCTCCAGCGTGGCCCCGAAGAGCGTGGTACGCGGAGATTGTAAAATTTCAGTGGGGAGTCCTTGGACTCTCCCACGTCGTCCGGACCTGCTTTCGCAAGGACCGATATACCACCCTTCCTTACCAGCCCTAGGTTTGACGGCCTGGCTATGGAAGCCCACATTCTAAAAAAGAGAGGGCTCTCTAATCCTGTGGTATCTACCATGATCAATGCCAGGAAGCGGGTATCCAGGCAGATCTAATATAGAATCTGGAAGGCGTACATCGCGTGGTGTGAGGCCAAGAAATGGCATCCACATAAGTACGTAATAGGTAGGATTCTGGACTTCCTACAATGGGCTGTAGATAGGAAGCTTGCCTTGAGTACTATCAAGGGTCAGATTTCGGCCTTGTCAATATTTTTTCAAAGGCCCTTGGCTTCGCATTCACTAGTCAAAGCCTTTATACAAGGAGTGATGCGTATTAGTCCTCCGGTTAATATTCCCATATGTCCATGGGATCTAAACTTGGTTCTGTCGGTTCTACAGAAACAACCATTTGAACCATTACAGCATATTTCTTTGGTGCTTCTCACCAGGAAATTGATTTTTCTAGTAGCCATTTGTTCGGCTAAAAGAGTGTCGGAATTAGCAGCTATGTCCTGTAAGGAGCCATATCTGGTTATCCATAAGGATAGAGTAGTATTACGTCCTCATCCAGCCTTTCTTCCTAGGGTGGTACCGAGGTTTCATTTGAACCAAGATGTGGTTCTTCCTTCTTTTTTCCCCAAACCTACTTCGGTAGAGGAAAAGTTATTGCATTGTTTGGATGTAGTAAGAGCAGTTAAAGCTTATCTAAAAGCCACTGCTCAGATTCGCAGAACGGATACTTTGTTTATTCTGCCGGAAGGCCCCAGAAAGGGTCAGGCAGCGTCAAAATCTACTTTAACCAAGTGGATTCGACAGGTCATAATACAAGCCTATGGCTTGAGAAGGAGACCGCCTCCGTTCAAAGTTAGAGCGCACTCCACGAGAGCAGTTGGAACTTCATGGGCAGTGCATCACCAGGCCTCCCTGGCTCAAATCTGTAAGGCCGCAACATGGTCTTCAGTTCACACGTTTACTAGGTTCTACCAGGTGGACGTTAGAAGTCAGGAGGATGTCGCCTTTGGGCGCAGTGTGTTGCAGGCCGCAAAAGATCCTCATGTCTGATAGCGCTCAGCTTATATATGGTGTATCCCCCCCCCCCCTCATTGGGCATTGCTTTAGGACATCCCATTAGTAATGACTATGTCGCTCTGTGTCCCGTGATGTATGAGAAAGAAAATAGGATTTTTATAACAGCTTACCTGTAAAATCCTTTTCTTAGGAGTACATCACGGGACACAGAGCTCCCGCCCCTCTTTGGGGACACTTATTGCTTTGCTACAAAACTGAGGTGCTCCCGGATGGGAGGGGCTTATATAGGGGAGGGTACTTCCGGTTTTGGAAGTTGCCAGTGCCAGCACCTGACGGTATCTATATAACCCATTAGTAATGACTATGTCGCTCTGTGTCCCGTGATGTACTCCTAAGAAAAGGATTTTACAGGTAAGCTGTTATAAAAATCCTATTTTTTGTGATTCAGCACTGCGTCGCTTTAATTGACAATTGCGCGGTCGTGCGATGTGGCTCCCAAACAAAATTGACGTCCTTTTTTTCCCACAAATAGGGCTTTCTTTTGGTGGTATTTGATCACCTCTGCGGTTTTTATTTTTTGCACTATAAAAAAAAATATAGCGACAATCTTGAAAAAAATTCAATATTTTTTACTTTTTGCTATAATAAATATCCCCCAAAAATATATATATAAAAAAAACTTTTTTTTTTCCTTAGTTTAGGCCGATGCGTATTCTTCTACATATTTTTGGTAAAAAAAATCGCAATAAGCGTATATTGATTGGTTTGCGCAAAAGTTATAGCGTCTACAAAATAGGGGATAGAATTATGGCATTTTTAGTATTATTATTATTTTTACTAGTAATGGCGGCGATCTGCGATTTTTATCGTGACTGCGACTTCATGCCAGACAGATCGGACACTTTTGACACATTTTTGGGACCATTGTCATTTTTACAGCGATCAGTGCTATAGAAATGCACTGATTACTGTGAAAATAACACTGGCAGTGAAGGGGTTAACCACTAGGTGGCGCGGAAGGGGTTAAGTGTGCCTAGGGATGTGTTCTAACTGTAGGGGGATGGGCTATGTGTGACACGACACTGATCACAGATTCTGATTACAGGAAGCTGTGATTAGTGTCCTGTCACTAGGAAGAATGGGGAAATGCTTGTTTACATCAGCATTTCCCCCTTCTTCCTCACCGTGACACGATTGCGGGTATGCCTGCGGACATCGAGTCCACAGGACCCGCAGTCGGAGTCACAGAGCTCGTGGTGGCGCTCGCGCGTCCACAATGCCGCGATTTTAAAGGGGACGTATATATACGACCTTCTGCCTGTCCGTGCCATGCTGTCGACGTACTGTATATCGTCATGCGCTGGTCGGCAAGCAGTTAAGGGGACGTGGCAGGGGTGTGTCCTATGCCTACATACTTTAGCTAATAGGTATCTCTCATTCCCATCTCAAAACGTTGGGAGGTGTGATATTGTACTGTCCTTTTATTGATATACAGCCAATGACCCAACTCTTTCCACATGAATATTGTGTTTCATAAAAATAGAAAAAACATTGGTAGAAACTTTTATAAGCTGAAAAAAAATAACTCCATAAAAGCATCCAATATATTCTCGCATGACAGCTTAGCCTAAATTAACAGCTCCTGAACCTCTCCTGAACCTCTCTTTTTCCCCCTCGCCTTTGTTTGTTTTGAAATGGGCAATGAACGTTAGTTGCGGTTTTGTGCTCTGCTCTATGCACACTACAAATCCCATAGTCCAAGGTCTCTAGTCTATCTTGGGAGCGAGCAAGAGAGGGTGGCTACTTTCCTACATACCGTGGGATGGGATTTTTTTGCCCTTGGCATATATACCAGCATGCACTGGGGCACTTTCCTCTGCCAATGGGCAGGACTGTAACTATGCCTGTGCTCTCATTTGTTAGGTTTCCTCCCACTGTCTAAAAAAAAAATGTAAAAAAATTTAGCCACCTTCTAACAGGATGTCTGTTTACATCAGCAAAAAGAAAGGCGTTTGGAGACTGTAGGAGGCTGAGAGTAAAAAACATCAATGTGTCGCACAGATGTGGACAAGAACCATTATAAACAATTATTAACCATTTGCCGACCAATGTCAGTAAATATACGTTGTCAGAATGGCACGGCTGAGCAAAGCAACGTATATATACGTCGCTTTAAACTTCACCCCATGCGGGCGCGCGCCCATGCCACGAGCTCCGTGACCGCGGGACCCATGGACTCGATGTCCGCCGGTGTCCCACGATCGTGTCACGATTGTAAACAAGGCATCTCCCTGTTCTGCCTAGTGACAGGACACTGATTGTCTGCTCCCTGTCATCGGGAGCAGCGATCAGTGTAGTGTTACTTGTAGCCCAGCCCCCACACAGTTAGAATCACTCCCTAAAACATACTTAACCCCTTCCTCGCCCCCTAGTGGTTAACCCCTTCCCTGCCAGTGTCATTTACACAGTAATCAGTGCATTTTTATAGCACTGATCGCTGTATAAATGACAATAGTCGCATAATAGCGTCAAAAGTGACTAAAGTGTCCACCGCAATATCGCAGCCACGATAAAATTTTCAGATCGTCGCTATTACTAGTAAAAAAATTAAATAAAAAAATACCATAAAACCATCCCCTTTTTTGTAGACGCTATAACTGCGCAAATCAATCAATATACGCTTATTGCGTTTTTTTTTTTTTTTTTTTACCAAAAATACGTAGAAGAATACCTATCGGCCTAAACTGAGGAAATTTTTTTTTTTATATATATATATTTTGGGGGGAAATTAATTATAGAAAAAAGTAAAAAAAATTGCTTTTTTTCAAAATTGACGCTCTTTTTTTGTTTACAGCGCAAAAAATAAAAACCGCAGAGGTGCTCAAATACCACCAAAAGAAAATTATTTGTGGGAAAATAAAGGACGTCAATTTTGTTTGGGAGGCACGTTACAGGGCTGCGCAATTGTCAGTTAAAGCGTTGCAGTGCCGAATCACAAAAAGTGTCCCAGTCATTTATCAGCCAAATCCTCTGGGGCTGAAGTGGTTAAACTGTATACATGTGTAGCACCCTCCTGGGGTAGGTGCTAGAAGAGAGTATAGTTTTGGGGTCTTTCTGCTTACCAGGAAGTCTGCCAGGTAAATTTAGGTGCTCTCTGCCTACCAGGGAGCAGGGATCCATTGATAGGGTCTGCTCATGGTGCTCAGGTGCTGCTTAGGTTTTCTTAATGTTTCACACTGGTCCAAAATGGAGCATATTGGAAAGTGGGAGGAAACCTAACAAATGAGAGCACAGGCATAGTTACAGCCCTGGCCATTGGCAGAGGAAAGTGCCTTAGTGCATGCTGGGTGACTGTATATATGCCAAGGGCACATGTGCTCAGGGTCTTCAGCTTTAGAGCGGAATCCCGGAGGGAGGGGGTGGCTGCCCCTCCTTTTCACAAGCTGCCATGTGGCCTCAGGTGACCCGAGGGCCTGAATCCAAGTAAAGCTGCAACCCAAATGTCCTGCAGAGCTGACTGGAAGGGAAACGCACCAGGAAGGATCTGTTTCTGCCTACAGTGAGTACGGATCTGTGTCATGGGACCCGTCCTGTGAGGGCCATCCCTTCAGCTAGAGTCAGTGGATGGGTGTCAGCCAAAGGGGATGCTAGCAAGTGTCCTGAAGATAAAACTGTTTCATCAAGTCTGCTGCCAGAGCAAGCAAATGACTTATTTCTCCCATACAAGTGCAGTATGGTATAGCAGAGAGTCTACTACCACATTCAACCTGGTGAGGCCAAGTGAGAGTTGTCCACATCTGTAATTAGTTCCAGTTGGAGTATCCCACTATTCCTTTCGCCCATCCTAATTCCAACAATAAATGCCAAAAAACCAAACCCCCTGGATTGATTATTGGATAACGAGCAGATGAGTATGGGTAGTCGTGTGAAAACCCCTAGTAACTGGCTGCAAGATAATAATGGGGAGGCCCAGGGAAGTTCACACACAGAAATCCTTACGGGGCAGTGCTACACATGCATTGGTGTGTGATAAAGAGTACAGGTGTGAATGGACCATACTGCATATTTGCACACTAACAATAGATTGGTGTTTTCATTAAATACTGTTTTCGCCTTTTCATCCTTTTTACAGATTAGTGCTGCTGAACTACTTCAGCCCCTTTCAGTTACTTAATGTCTATATGCATTTGCTGTAGTGTTAGCTGCACATCATTGTTCAGGACCAGCTTACCGACTGTGACAACTGTGGACCATACCTGCACAATGTGTATTTGTTTGCACAGCCACTTGGTGAAAGACTTACAACATAGAATTGAGGGCAATGGCGTCCCTAAGGGGGGGCAGAGGGGGCCCTGGCCCCCCCAACATTATGCTGTGCCCCACCATGTGCCCCCCCCAAAAAAATTTTTTTTATTTTTTTTTGCTTTTTTGTATTTTGCTCGGGCTGCTGCTGGGGTAACATAGTCTCTCCTGAGAGGGAGAGCATCCCCAGTCAGCTCCTGCAGGGGATTCCTCCCCCCTCCCTCTGCTCGCTGACACTGCAAAATGCGAGCACTCACACAACCACAGCCGCCCGATCTGCTCCTTCCCATGCATCCTCATTGGCATGGAGAAGAGTGAGTTGCAGGAAGGACTCCACGAGCACTGTGGGGGGGAGGGGGCCCAAGCCTTCATCTCAGTTACTGAAAAAACAGACTGATTTCTCCCGTCCTTAGGACAGAAGAACCAGCCTGTAAATTCCGAGAGTGTTGACTGCAAGCTGAGCCGAGTGTCAGTCTATGACACTCTTTCACAATGCAGGGAGTCCAGCCACCCCCCCCCCTCACTCTCCTCACATACGAGCAGGGAGGAATACAGCTCCTCCTCCTCCTTCCAGTCCCGCCCACACTATCCCGGTGTGCTGTATCTGAAGAGAGGGGATGTGTAGGCGGGAAATATGAAAATCAGCAGAATTCCTGGCTGTGTGTGAATGATGCCTGAGATTCTAGCCTGAACCGTGGGTAAGAGTGTGCACTGCAGTACACTGTAATCACTGAACTGCATTATCTCCATCCCTTCTCTCCCCCATCTGTCTCCCTCCCCCTCTACTGTTCTTTCAAGACATTCACAATTTACTTTCACTTTCAGTTAGGCAGGTAATATACGGTGCAAATTTTTTTTCCTGCATCCACAGATTGCAGGAAAGAAACTTGCATAATTCCCCCATCAACACAGACAGTGCTGACAGGGGAATATCCCTCCTGCCCAGCAATTGTATTCTCCCGACAAACAGTGATTATCACTAGTGGCTATAGCAACCACTAGTGATAATCATAAGAGAATCTGCTCATTAATGGTTCAAATCTCAGCCAGTTCCTGCTGAACCAGCTGAGATTTAAACTGTCTATGGCTGGTCTTAGCTCTTAGGAAGCCCATACATTGATCACTTTTTTCATTCAACTATTAGGTTGAATGAAAAAAAAAAAAAGAAATGATCCAATTCCCCCATCTACACATTATAGGTGGATGGGGGAATCCTCCCAGTGTGGACCAGTGCTGGAACAACCAGAGTTTCTGTCCTGTCCCGGCTATTCACAGCGCTGGTCTCTGTCTCCATGGCAGCGGCGGCAGCACATTGGAACCCAGTGCTGATTACTTTATGGGGCTGATGTACAGTAAGGTGACCAGATTTTTTAAATGAAATCCGGGGACATATTTTATTTTTATTTTTTTATTGGCTAATGGTAAACTATTTAATAAGCATATTTTCCTCAAATGATATATGCAGTGTATGTGGTGTTTATGGAATGATTGTATGATATATACGTTCTTTCCCACATTTCGTCCATGAGATGAAAAAAAAAAAAATACTTCTTAGAATTTTGGGGATATGACTACCAAATGTTATGAAGAGAAGATAGAGAAAAACTTGGGAGGGATGGGGTCCCAAAATTTAAATCCAATCCAGGCAGGGGTGGCTCCAGACAATGTTTTTTTGGGGTGCTATGGTGGTGCTTGAAGTAACACTGAGGGTGCTAATGCGGTGCGCTACCACACACCTGTGGGAGTGGCCAGCAAGTGGCGGTTTCATCATGGCGTCCAATGATGATCAGTATGTCCTGGCCTCTGTATACCAATAAAAAGCCAAAAAATGCAGCACAACCCTACACTTCATTTCTTCATTTCTACAAATGGACTTATAAGTGAAATGGTAAAACCTATAAATGAATATCCAATGCAAATCAACCAATGTATTGCAATTTAGTAGTGATGATGTCACCTCCTCTGCAAAAATATTTTAAGAATTTGCAGAGCAAATAATGGTGAAACCCCCTACATACAAAAATAATAACAGAGACGCAAATCAACCCATGTATTAGAATATAGTAGTGATGGTGTCACCCTCTCTGCAAAAGGTAAGAAATATTGCAGAGCTGCAATGTGCAAATAGTGGTAAAGCCACCTATATATAATCATAATAATCATAATAATAAAATGTACACTTGATGTATATATTTTACATTTTATTATTCTGATTATATATAGGTGGTTTCACCACTATTTGCACATTGCAGTTCTGAAAAATGTATTACCTCTTGCAGAGAGGGTGACAACTTCACTACTATGTTCTAATACATGGGTTGATTTGTGTCTTTGTTATTATTATTATTGTATGTAGGGGGTGTCACCGCTATTTGCACATTGAAGCTGTGCAATTTCTCAAAATAATTTTGCAGAGGGGGTGACACCATCACTACTATATTGCAATACATTGGTTGATTTTCACTGGATATTCATTTATAGGTTTTACTATTGCACTTATAAGTTCATTTGTACAATTTTATAGATGAAGTATAGGGCAGCGCTGCATTTTTTGCTTTTTATTGATTTGCGTTAGATAAGGGAACCAGCTAAAAAGATTCTCTTATTGCTTTTGAGATATTTTTAGTTGCATGGTAATTGATTTACCTGATTTGTTATGTCCTCTGTATACTGGTAAGCACTGGCCATGCATATTGGTGGTCAGTCTGCCCCCTGTATGCTGGTGCTACATGAAGAGTGCAGGTGGGTGCTGGATGCAGGGCTCAAGAGGATGCTATGTAGAGAGTGCAAGGTTCAGGAGTGTGTTTTGGAAAGAGTGATGGTCAGAGACTGCAGACATACTACAGGAGATGTTCAGAGACTGCGGATATTATACAGGAAATGGTCAGAGACTGCGGATATAATACAGGAGACGGTCAGAGACTGCGGATATTATACAGGAGAGAGACTGCGGATATAATACAGGAGAGAGACTGTGGATATTATACAGGAGATGGTCAGAGACTGCGGATATTATACAGGAGAGAGACTGTGGATATTATACAGGAGAGAGACTGCGGATATTATACAGGAGGGCCAGCACAATTTGTTCTTAGAGATGGGCTGGGCATGTTCAAAATTCCACATGCCAGAGCCTGCCAGGAAGCCCACACTGCACAGCGCTAATCACAGGCAGTGAGACATTTCCCGGTCCGCAGCTCCACAGATCAGGAAATGTCTCACTGGCTGTGATTAGCACTGTGGAGTGTCGGCTTCCTGGCGGGATCGGGCATGTGGGATTTCAAACACACCCGAGCCCATCTCTATTGGTTGTAGACAGTTGAGCTCCCTGCAGGTTGCTTAGCAGCAGTGGAGCCTTCTCTGACATGCTGATCGGGATGCAATCCAGGTGATGCTCCTAGTCAAATCCTAGTGCTAAATATCAGTGATTTTATTGATCAAAGCCCACACTTTACAGGCATAGAGCCCACATGGCTGCTGAACATACGGTTGATTATATATATGTGGTTGTACTCTTGATGCTAATAAATACTGTGTTTATTAGATCTGACTGGGAGCATCACCAGGATCACATCCCGATCAGCATGTCAACAGAGAAGGTTATACAGCATTACTGCTGCTAGGTGACCAGCTGGGGGCTCGGCTCTCTATAACCAATAGTGCCAGCCTTCCCCTGCATGCACCCATAATGTCACCAGCACTAGGTCCTAATAGACTGCCTCCGCTGCCAAGGAGACAGATGCCAGACCAGTGCTGTCAATAGCAGGGACAGGACAGCTGGGGAACCCCACAGTGGCAGAACACCAGGGCCCGATGGCAAGACAACCTTTGCAACCCTGATAGTTCTCCCACTGCTGTGGATCCTTATATTTTCTTGGTGTGCTGGTGACATATATCTCTTGTTTTCTGCCACCCTGGGGGGCCCCAGTATAGTGGGAAGGGAGCTCACTGTAGAACATGTGAAAGGGCCCATTGTGGGATCGTAGTAAAGGGCCCCAGGATATATATATATATATATATATATATATATATATATATATATATATATATATATTGTGGGGGGTTAGCTCGGCAGCGGGTGTGTGTGATCCCCTGGATGGGCTCCCCACACAAAAACAGGCCCAGCAGACGGAGGTTGTGGTTTTCAAGATCAAAAAGGTGCGGTTTATTTCTCTATTTACAGTGACAAAAACACAGCAAAGCAAAAAGAAACATAAACAAAATAAACCCTGGTCAGCTTGACCTCTGACTAAACATGCAGGTTTCCTAACTAACAACTGGGATCAGCCTGGTGCTGTCCTAGTCCCTAAGTCCCTGGTTTAGTAAATGTCCAAACAAATAGCCACACAGGCTTTGTCATACCGCACAGGGGTTCACTCTCCCTAGACAGTCCACACAGGTCTGGGTCCAGGCATGAGCATACACCTAATGAATCTGGGAGTTTTTATAGAGGCCTTAAACGAGCTGACAAGCTTCAGCTGGTCTCATCAACTCCCTGCCTGCACGACGCCCAGCCCTCTCCCTAGAGGTATGAATCATCCATGAGCCCACTAGCCTCAGCTGGGCTTCATCAACTCTCTCCCTAGTTGTATAAGTCGGCATAAAGCCTGAATCTGGGAGAAATATACCTACCCCCCTGGATGCAACCAGGTGACTTTACCTTCCTGCTGTCACATACCCCCCCCCCCTCTTGTTTTAACCTTGGGGTTGGAACACCAGCAATCAGGCATTCATGTACTCGAGACAAAGCATCCACATTCCCCATTTGAACGCCAGGGCGATGCTTTACTGTGAAGTTGAATTCCTGTAGGGCCAGGAACCACCTATTCACTCTTCTATTTGTCTCCTTGTTTTGAGCCATCCACTTTAACGGAGCGTGATCCGTAACCATGTCAAAGTGCCTACCTAGCAGATAGTACCGAAGGGAATCTAGAGCCCACTTCACCGCTAAACACTCCTTTTCAACCGTGGCGTAATTTACCTCATGGGACTTCAACTTCCTGCTGAGGTAAATGACTGGGTGCTCTTCCCCGTTCCAGACCTGGGACAATACTGCTCCTAACCCCACATCTGACGCATCACTTTGTACGACAAAGTCTTTAGAGAAGTCGGGTGAGTACAACACTGGCTGGCTACATAAGGCTTGTTTCAAGAATTGGAATGCTGCCTCAGCCTCGGGGGTCCATTTAATCATGACCGACCCTTTCCCTTTCGTCAGGTTGGTTAGGGGCACAGCCTTAGAAGCAAAGTGGGGAATGAAGCGCCGATAATACCCCGCTATTCCCAGAAAGGCTCGTACCTGCTTCTTGCTGTTGGGACGTGGCCAACTCTGGATGGCCTCGACTTTGTTGAGTTGGGGTTTTATTACTCCCCTCCCAATGGTGTACCCAAGATATTTGGCCTCCTCCTGCCCAATGGTACACTTCTTGGGGTTAGCCGTAAACCCCGCTTCCCGGATAGAGTCTAGGACTGCTTGCACTTTTGGCAGATGTGAGGCCCAATCTGTGCTATGGACAATTACGTCATCCAGGTAAGCCGCAGCATACTTCCGATGGGGCCTCAGTATCTGGTCCATTTTCCGCTGGAATGTGGCCGGCGCATTCTGTAACCCGAACGGCATTCTCTTATATTGGAACGCCCCGTCTGGGGTTACAAATGCGGTTTTCTCTTTGGCCGACTTGGCCAGGGGAATTTGCCAATACCCTTTTGTGAGGTCAAGAGTCGTCATGTATCGGGCTGTTCCCAGCCGGTCGATCAACTCATCTATACGTGGCATGGGGTAGGTGTCAAATTTTGTAACTTTGTTCAACTGACGAAAATCGTTACAAAATCGCCAGCTCCCATCCGGTTTAGGCACCAGCACAATGGGACTAGACCAATCACTTTGGGACTCCTCTATCACCCCTAAGTTCAGCATTTTCTGTACTTCCTCCCGTATTGCCTCCCGTCGGGCCTCTGGGATCCGATAGGGTTTTAACTTCACCCTTTCACCGGGCGGGGTAATAATATCATGCTCTACCCCAGATGTTTGTCCCGGCAGCTCAGAGAACACCTCCTTGTTGCGAAGCACAAACTCCTTAACCTCCTGTTGTTGGGGTTGTGACAAGGTGGCTGCTATTCCAACCTCCGGAATCACGCAACCAGTTTGAGCTGGTGACCAAGTTTCTGCGACTAGGGACTCTCTATCCCTCCAGGCTTTCAACAGATTAACGTGATAGATCTGTTCGGGCTTTCGCCTTCCTGGTTGTCTGACCTTGTAATTCACTTCGCTCACTTTTTCCATTATCTCGTAGGGGCCTTGCCATTTGGCAAGGAATTTACTTTCAACCGTAGGGACAAGTACCAATATCCTATCCCCCGGGGAAAAGGTACGGGTCTTGGCTCCACGGTTGTACACTCTCTGCTGTGCCAACTGCGCTTGGGCCAAATGTTCCTTCACGATGGGCATTACCTGTGCAATTCGATCTTGCATCAGGGCGACATGCTCAATCACACTCCTGTGGGGAGAACTCTCACTTTCCCAAGTTTCCTTGGCAATATCCAACAGCCCTCTTGGGTGTCTCCCATACAGTAACTCAAAGGGGGAGAATCCCGTAGAGGATTGGGGCACCTCCCTAATAGCAAACATCAAATAAGGAAGTAGACAGTCCCAATCTTTTCCATCTCTATCCACCACTTTCTTCAACATTTGTTTTAGGGTTTTGTTGAATCTTTCAACCAGCCCATCGGTTTGGGGGTGATACACAGATGTACGCAATTGCGTCACTTTGAACAATTTACACAGCTCTTTCATAACCCGGGACATAAAGGGTGTACCTTGGTCCGTAAGCAGTTCTTTACAAATACCCACCCGGCTAAAAACAAGAGATAGCTCTTTGGCTATGGTTTTGGCCGAGGTATTTCTGAGAGGGATCGCTTCTGGATAACGGGTGGCATAGTCCATTATAACCAATATGTACTGGTGCCCCCTAGCGGACTTGATTATAGGACCTACCAAATCCATTGCGATTCTCTCAAACGGGACCTCAATGATGGGTAGAGGGACCAGCGGGCTACGGAAATGTGGCATCGGGGCCGACCTCTGACACACAGGGCAGGAGGAACAATAATTTTCTATGTCCTTCATCACCCCAGGCCAATAGAATCTCTGTAATACCCTCTCTCGGGTTTTCTCTGTCCCCAGATGACCTCCAAGAATGTGCCCATGGGCCAACTCCAACACCAACTTCCTGTAAGGTTTGGGCACCACAAGCTGCTCAACGGTTTCTTCTGCCCTTTTTGCCACCCGATACAGTAGGTCCTTCTCTACGCTGAAGTATGGGTAAGTGCAGGTATTATCTGGGTTCACTAACTCGCCATCTATTTCCACTACGTTTTCCCGTGCCTTTATTAGGGCGGGGTCTTTTAACTGTTCTGTGGCAAAATTTTCCCTGTGAACCTCAAGATCAGAAAACTCCACAGACGGTAGGTTTTCGTCTGAGGAGGTGGGCTCCTCTCCAGTTTCTTGAGTCTCCCCTGCCAATACTGACAAGGGAAATTCTGGAGAGTCCTCACCACTCTCAGAGGAGTTCTGGCTATCACATTCCTGGTACATAGGGGCACAAGAGGGGGGCTCAGGATCATCCCACAGTTCCCAGAACTTCGGAAAATCCCTTCCCACAATGGCATCATGCGGTAATTGAGATACTAACCCCACTGGATGAGAGAGGGTACCTTTGGGGGTCTCGAAACACACTGTAGTCACTGGATACTCTCGGGTGTCCCCATGCACACAAATAACAGCTACCTTGCTATTCCCAGAGACCTCTGTTTTAACTAATTCAGCCTTTATCAGGGTCACAAGGCTACCTGAATCCAGCAATACCACAACATTTCTACCATTAATACACATTTTGCATAAATGTTTCTCAGTTCCCCGAATGGCAGTGCATGCGACTGTTGCACACAGCGACTGACGTCGGTCCGTCAGAAAGTCACATTGCATGGGTTCCTCCACAACCGGGCAATTTGCTGCAATATGTCCCGCTTGCCGGCAGCGGTAGCAAACAATCCTTTTGGCTGCCTCTTGAGCCCCTGACTTCCCAGGCTGTTCTCGCCAAACTTTGGGTAGAGCTCCCACCCTCTCACTCTCTCCACCCTCACCCCTTGGAATCCTCTTATCCGCCCCTGGGGATGGTCTGGTCTTAGGGTGGAAAGTCCGAGAGTCTCTGGAAGAGGCCGTCAGGTTCTCTGTAGCCAAGTATTTCTCTACACGATCCACAAGACCACCGGCCGTCTCTGGGTCTCCATGGCTTACCCACTTTTGGATGGCAGTAGGAAGAGCTCTCAAAAACCGATCCATTACAACACGTTCCACAATCTCTGGTGCGGACAAAGTCTCTGGCTGTAGCCACTTCCTGCTCAGGTGAATGAGATCATACATTTGAGACCTGGGGGGTTTTCCAAGCTGGAAAGTCCAGTTATGCACACGCTGAACCCGGACAGCCAGGGTGACACCCAGCCTTGCCAATATTTCAGCTTTTAGCATCACATAGTCTTTTGCTTGGTCAGGCTCTAGGTCATAGTAAGCCTTCTGCGATTCACCAGTTAACAGAGGAGCCACCAGTCCAGCCCACTGCTCCTCAGGCCACTTTTCTCTTTCAGCAGTCCTTTCAAATGTGGTCAAAAATACCTCTGGATCATCCTCTCCAGTCATTTTTGTCAATAAACGACTCACCCCAAAGGACGCGGTATTAGTGGGACGGCTTTCCTCACTGGTCTGCGGACGTTGCTGCATTACTGCTTCCATTTGTTGTAGTCTCTGCTCTTGCTTCTGTAACAGGTCTATGAAGCGGGCCTCAGATTGCTGCTGGGCTGCAAGGCTCTGTTGATGAGCTTGCTGCTGGGCTGCGAAGCTCTGTTGTTGAGCTGCAAGGCTCTTTTGCAAACCTGCATTTGTCTGCTGTTGATTGGCATTTGCTAGAGCCAGCTGTTTCAGTATCTCCTCCATGCTGGCTTAAAAAAAAACTGCCACTGGTTCTCCACCAACTGTGGGGGGGTTAGCTCGGCAGCGGGTGTGTGTGATCCCCTGGATGGGCTCCCCACACAAAAACAGGCCCAGCAGACGGAGGTTGTGGTTTTCAAGATCAAAAAGGTGCGGTTTATTTCTCTATTTACAGTGACAAAAACACAGCAAAGCAAAAAGAAACATAAACAAAATAAACCCTGGTCAGCTTGACCTCTGACTAAACATGCAGGTTTCCTAACTAACAACTGGGATCAGCCTGGTGCTGTCCTAGTCCCTAGTTTAGTAAATGTCCAAACAAATAGCCACACAGACTTTGTCTCACCGCACAGGGGTTCACTCTCCCTAGACAGTCCACACAGGTCTGGGTCCAGGCATGAGCATACACCTAATGAATCTGGGAGTTTTTATAGAGGCCTTAAACGAGCTGACAAGCTTCAGCTGGTCTCATCAACTCCCTGCCTGCACGACGCCCAGCCCTCTCCCTAGAGGTATGAATCATCCATGAGCCCACTAGCCTCAGCTGGGCTTCATCAACTCTCTCCCTAGTTGTATAAGTCGGCATAAAGCCTGAATCTGGGAGAAATATACCTACCCCCCTGGATGCAACCAGGTGACTTTACCTTCCTGCTGTCACAATATATATATAATTGCATTTTATAGTTGACCCCCCTACTTTTGTCCCTGTCCCCCCATGTGCCCCCCCTAAATATGAAAGCTGGAGACGCCACTGATTGAGGGACAACTTTCCCTTTTACAAAAGA
The DNA here is from genome assembly GCA_029206835.1 of Rana muscosa. Taxonomy (NCBI): domain Eukaryota; kingdom Metazoa; phylum Chordata; class Amphibia; order Anura; family Ranidae; genus Rana; species Rana muscosa. The sequence goes on from CM055116.1 coordinate 212,302,703, forward strand.
AGTGCCTGAAAGAACCTTTGTGGCAGGTTATTAAACCCAAAATCAAGCATTTATTATATCGCAGGTTACCAATTCTTAGATTTGATGGCTGTATTAGTTTCCTTTTTTAGGCTTTCTTTCTTCTATTTTCATCTGGTAATCTGGCTAGTAAGTCTGTTGTTTTCATAAATTCAAGCTCTCCAGAAGAATATATCGGTTTACATGGAGGAGGCAAGCCACTTAAAGTGTTTATTAAAAAGATCAGCATTTAATATTTATTCATGTGTAGCGGGACCCCCAAAATTGTGGTAGCTATGTTGTAAATTTAGGGGCAGTCTGAGCAATAGTATGACTCAGATTCTATAATTCTGTTTACTATGGACTCTGCTCTGCCATGTTGTTGCCTGGTGTATAGTTCACCTGGGCCTGTGGTGGCGCTGTTGCCCAGGTCTCGGGTTGAACCACTGGTGACATTATGGTGTGGTTGGGTGTCTTCTCTCGGCTACCGTGCGGTGGGCAGAGTTCAGGGAGAGGTTACAAAAAGGGCAGACGCCATGTGGGAGTGGAGAGTGGAGTGAGGAGGAGGAGTGTGCCCCATTGGGGTGGTGTGCCAGGGGGATTCCCGGGAGGACCCCAGGTGGCGAAGTTGCGTCCATTGGCCCTGCTGGCCTGGGGTGTGTGAACTGGCCGAGCAGTCTCGGGAACCTTTAGCCCGAGGCTACAGAGTTCCAGGTAGGCCCAGTACCTTCAACTGGGTCTACAACCAACACACTGGAGTCCCAGGGAACCCGTGTGAGGGTGGCCCGCTCTGAAGGATAGGAAACCAGGGGAGGATCTGTCCGATGGATCGGTGAAGGAATTCACGGTGAAGGAGAGGCCTGGTTACCTATCAGAGGGAAGGATTCATGAGTTGCAGTATAGCTCCTGTATAGGGATGAGCCGAACACCCCCCGGTTCGGTTCACACCAGAACCTTCGAACGGACCAAAAGTTAGCGCGAACATTAGAACCCTATTAAATACAATGGACGTGAACGTTCAAAATCTAAAGTGCTAATTATAACGACTAATATGCATGTTATTGTCCTAAAAAGGGTTTGGGGACCCGGGTTCTGCCCCAGGGGACATGTATCAATGCAAAACAAAGTTTTAAAAACGGCCGTTTTTCGGGAGCAGTCATTTTAATGATGCATAAAGTGAAAAAAAAAAGTGAAATATTCCTTTAAATATCGTACCTGGGGGGTGTCTAAAGTATGCCTGTGAAGTGGCATGTGTTTCCCGTGTTTAGAACTGTCCCTGCACAAAAAAAAGCCATTTAAAACTGCTTGCGGCTTTAATGTAATGTCTGGTCCCGGTAATATGGATGAAAATCTTTGAGAAAAATGGCATGGCTACCCCATCACCCCCCCCCCCCCTACCCCAGCCCATTACCAGCCTCTTTGGGTCTTGTATGGATATTAAGGGGAACCTTGCACCCAAAATAAAGAAAGGCCCTATATACTCTGAACAGCAGTATACAGGTGGTGCAAACAAGACAGGGACTGTAGGTTTGTTTTTAAGTAGAATCTGTTTGTAATTTTGAACAGGTACATTGTTTAAGTGTAGCTCCAGCCAAAAAATATATTTTTAAGCTTTTTGGAAAACATAGGGAAGGGTTATCACCCCTGTAACATTTGTTTTGCTGTCTGTGCAGTGTGCCCCTGTTCAGAACATTTCACCTCACTTTCCGTCCCAATGACAAATGTTTTTGAAAAGTGTTTTTTTTTATTGAAACAAGGATTGGTGATAAAGCATCCGTAGAGAGGAGACACCGTTTTCCCATATTAACTCTTATGCCACGTACACACGATCATTATTCACGGCGGTTAAAAAACCGCCGTGAATAATGTAATTTAAAACGGGGGAACAGCTTGTTCCCCACACACGGTCGTTTTTCACGTAATTTTTTCTCTTGACGAGAAAAACGACCGTCTGTGGGCTCCGCGGCAGTGTTTCCCTATGGGAAACACTGCCGTGGAAAACATGTCGAAAAAAACGACGAGAAAAATTAGAACATGTTCTAATTTTTCTCGTCGTTTTTAATGCCGTTTTTCTCGTCTAAAAAAACGACAGAAAGCCCACAGACTATCGTTTTTCTCGTCGAATGGGAAAAATGTCGTTTTTTTTGACGAGAAAAACGGCCGTGTGTACGCGGCATTACAGGAGAGAATTTCCCTTCCTAGGGGTAGATTTCCTCTCACTTCCCGTTGTCTTCTTCCGTTTGCAAGTAGGAGTCGTTTGTAAGTTGGATGTTTGAAAGTAGGGGCCTGCCGTATATACTTTGTTGAAATTTGCCACTTACATGTTGGTGTTGTCACAACACTGTGAGCCCTCACAGTTACTCTTGGTGGGCGCTGGAACGCCCTGCTGTGAACTATTATATCAGGAATTGTAATTACATGCCATTGTTGAACAGTGGTAGGAAAAATTGGGCCTTTGGTGGTGGTGCTGGTGCTACAACACTGTCAGTCCTCACAGTTACTCTTGGTGGGCGCATGAATGGGCCCTACTGTAAATTATTAGATCAAGAATTGTAATTGCATGCCCCTGTTGAAGAGGGGCAGAAAAATTGGGCCTTAGGCACTGGTGCCACAACACTGCAACCCCTCACAGATACTGTACTTGGAGCACAGCAATGAGCCCTGTTGCAAAGTAATGCATCAAAAATTGTAATTACACGCCCCTGTTAAACAGGGGCTGAAAAATTGGGCCTTAGGCACTGGTGCCACAACACTGCAACCCCTCACAGATACTGTACTTGGAGCACAGCAATGAGCCCTGTTGCAAAGTATTGCATCGAAAATTGTAATTACACGCCCCTGTTAAACAGGAGCTGAAAAATTGGGCCTTAGGCACTGGTGCTGGTGCCACGACACTGCAACCTCTCCTAGATACTCTAGTTGGAGTGCAGGAATGAGCCCTGCTGCAAAGCATTGCATAAAAATTGTAATTACATGCCCCTGTTAAACAGGGGCTGAAAAATTGGGCCTTAGCCACTGGTGTCGGCACCCAGAAACAAAAATGTTCTTCCAAGCTATCATCATGAATCGGATCATTGAGGAGGAGGAGGATAGTCAGTCAACATAACAGGACAGTCACTCAGCGTCACATAGGCAGTCTTGAAGGGATGTGACATTTCAAAAAAAAAAATTCTGTTATATCAGCTTCAGGTGCTTGGTAGCTGGTGGTGATCCAAGACTGGTTCATCTTTATGAAGGTCAGTCGATCAACCGAGTCGGTGGACAGGCGCACCCTGTGATCTGTGACAAAGCATCCAGCAGCACTGAATGTGAGTTCCGAAAGAACACTGGATGCAGGACAGGCCAGTAGCTCAATTGCCTATTGTGCAAGCTCTGGCCAGTGATCCATCCTCAAGACCCAGTAAGGCAGAGGATTTTCGGTGGGAAAGGTGTCCAAGTCTGACCTTGCCCCTAGGTATTCCTGCACCATGTATATCAGACGCTGGCGATGGTTGCTGGAACCGATCATACCTTGGGGCTGCAGACTAAAAAATTGTCTGAACGCATCGGTCAGACGGCCACCTTCTCCACCGCTCCTTCTGCTACTGACCGAAGCCTCAGCAACTCGTTGTCCAGGACCAGGAGTTTGTAACCTCCCAGTCTCTGGGAACACGTTGCACAGACCTTTCTGCAAGGCCTCCTGGAGTTGTCTCATCCTCTGCTCCCTCTGCGACGGCAAGATAAGGTCCGCAACCTTACCCTTGTACCGTGGATCAAGGAGAGTGGCCAGCCAGTAATGGTCCCTCTCCTTGATCCGAAGAATACGAGGATCCTTCCACAGACTTTGCAGGATCAGGGAGGCCATGCAGCGTAGGTTAGCTGAGGTATTCAGTCCGGAGTCCTCTGGGTCACTAAGGACGACATGATCCACAGCCACCTCCTCCCAGCCACGTACAAGTCCACGGGTTTGTTGGGACTGTAAATCATCCCTAAAAGACTGCTGCTGTTGATGTTGAGTGCCATGCTCCACCTCCATGCTGACACAATCCTCCTCCTCCTCCTCCTCCTCGTCCTCTTCCTGTGTGATGGGTGGGACAGAAGGAACACTGTCTGGGTAAAGGGGGCCTTGAGAGGCAAGGAAGTTCTCCTCTTCCTGCCTCTGTTCTGCCTCAAGTGCCCTGTCCATTATTCCACGCAGCGTATGCTCCAACAGGTGGACAAGAGGTACAGTGTCACTGATGCATGCACTGTCACTGCTCACCATCCTCGTGGCCTCCTCAAATGGTGCCAGGACAGTGCATGCATCCCTGATCATGCCCCACTGGCGTGGTGAAAAAATCCCGAGCTCCCCTGACCCTGTCCTGGTGCCGTAGTCGCACAGGTACTCATTGATGGCCCTCTGCTGCGTCTGCAGCCGCTGCAGCATGGCCAACGTTGAGTTCCACCTGGTGGGCATGTCACATATAAGGTGGTTCTTGGGCAGATTCAACTCCTTTTGCAGCTCAGCCAGCCGAGCACTGGCATTATATGATCTGCGGAAATGCACACAGACTTTCCTGGCCTGCCTCAGGACATCCTGTAAGCCCGGGTACATGCCCAAGAACTGCTGCACCACCAGGTTAAGGACGTGAGCCACACAGGGCACATGGGTCAGTTGTCACTGTCGGAGGGCGGAGAGGAGGTTGGTGCCATTGTTGCAAACCACAATTCCTGGCTTAAGCTGGCGTGGCGTCAACCACCTCTCGGCCTGCCCCTGCAGAGCTGACAGAACCTCTGCCCCGGAGAATATGGATAAACTAAAGAATGGACTTTCGGCGGCACATAGGTTATTATTGTAAAAAAACTAAGAGTATTTATTTTAGAAACAATCATAGAAAAAATGCCAGTGAACATTCAAAAAATGTGATTGACAGTCTATTCATATTGGGATACAAGGCTCAGGCTAATGTTAAACAGTGCTTCAAAATAAGGTGTAAATACACTACATCCTATATCTGAGCAATCCAAGATTTCATCAGGATACATTGAACCTAAGGCCAACACTACCTGCTTTATATGATTACTGCTTTATTAGCCTGCGGCTATTGGTTTTGTATCTTCATATAGGATGAAGTGTATTTACACCTTATTTTGAAGCACTGTTTAACATTAGCCTGAGCCTTGTATCCCAATATGAATAGACTGTCAATCACATTTTTTGAATGTTCACTGGCATTTTTTCTATGATTGTTTCTAAAATAAATACTCTTAGTTTTTTACAATAATTACCTTTGTGCCGCCGAAAGTCCATTCTTTAGTTTATCCATATTCTCCTTGTCATATCGGGACGTTGGCACATTTACCTGTGCATCCACAAAGTCACCCTGTGAGGATGCACGTTAAACAAATTTCTTCAAAAAGAACCTCTGCCCCAGTGTGGCTCCTGTCCCCCAAACACAACAGCGCAAGCACGGTATGGCATCTTTTTGTCTGCGTACTTGCGTAGCCCCTTGAACGCCTACGGAGCACCGCTGGTTCCGAGGACAAAGCACAGGAAGAGGCCATGGAGGAAGAAGAAGAGGAGGGGGTGGAGGAGAGAGGTGTGTCACAACCAGTAGTAGCATTTTGGAGGCGTGGCGGCGGAACAACCTCCAACACTACTGCACCTTGTCCTGCATCCTTCCCAGCTGCCAAAAGAGTGACCCAATGGGCCGTGAAAGAAAGGTAACGTCCCTGTCCATGCCTGCTGGACCATGAGTCAGCGGTAATATGCACCTTACCACTGACCGCCCTGTCCAGCGAGGCATGGACATTGCCTTCCACATGCCGGTAGAGAGCCGGAATTGCCTTCAATGAGAAAAAGTGGCGTTTGGGAACCTGCCACTGAGGAACCGCACATTGCACAAACTCACGGAAGGGGGCCGAGTCTACCAACTGAAAAGGCAGCAGTTGAAGTGCTAGCAATTTAGCCAAGCTAGCATTCAACCGATGGGCATGTGGATGGCTGGGAGTGAACTTCTTTCGACGGTCCAGCAGCTGGGGCAGGGAAATTTGCCTGCTATAATCGGACGTCAGTGTACTGCTAGCAGAGTGCCCGCAAGTACTTGGCTGTGACACACCTAATTCTACACCTTCATTCCTCTCAGTGCAGGTTTCAGAGAGGACTGAATGTACAGTGGGGTTGGAGATCCCAACTGATGAGGAGCAAGGAGAGGTCCGCTTTGTTCTTTGGTGTGGGTCTTTAAGGTACGCTTGCCAACGAGCTGCATGGCAGGTCAGCATATGTCTGCTCAAGCATGTGGTGCCCAAGCGGCTGATATTTTGGCCATGCGAGATACGCTTGAGACATATGTTGCAAACAGCAACGGTGCAATCTGATGCACTCGACTCAAAAAAGGCCCACACCAAAGAACTTTTGGAATAACGGGCAGAGGCAGCGCCCTGCACAGGCGGAGCTCTGCGGTGTGATTCAGTCGGTGTGCTGCCCTTACGCTGGCCCCCGGAGGGCATCCTGCCTCGTTGGAGATGTGCCTCCTCCTCATCCTCCTCCTCCTCCTCTCTCCTATCAGGCACCCATGTGGAGTCAGTGACCTCATCATCCCCTCCCTCCTCATCACTGGAGCCAATCTGGCAGTATGCTGCAGCTGCTGGAACATGACTGCCAGATTGCTGTCCTTCTTGAGGATCCCCTCTCTGTACTCTCACGCTACTGCCTTCCTCTAGCTGGGTATCATCTTCAGACCCTTCAAAACGCTGGGCATCCTCCTGGAGCATGTACCCAACACTGTGCTCAAACAGTTCGGGGGACTCCTCAGGAGGACACGGTGGGTCTAGGGAAGTTGTGACTGATGATGACATTGATACGAGGGAAGAGGACGCTTTGGCAGCTGCTTTGCCAGTACCCTGAGCCTGGGTGAGAGAGGATGAGGAGGATGAGGAGGGCTTGGTCATCCACTCTACCAAGTCTTCGGCATGATGCGGCTCAACATGTCCAGCTGCCGAAAATAAGGACAAGCGTGTCCCATGGCCACGTGCTGATGACGATGCACCGCGTCCACGACCAGCACTGTTGTCTCTAGACACAGAGCCTGCTTGCCCTCTTTTATTGGCTCGTGACTGTCTGCCTTTCCTTGTTGGCCTTCCAGACATAGTAATGGCCTGCAGGGAGATGGGAAAACCAGCAATTGGGTAGTGTATATTGTGCTGGAGGCACACAATACCCACTAACTCCAGCAGATGCCTTTATTAGAGAACAGCAATGACGGGTATATACAGGTGTATACTGTACTAGGGCACACAACACCCACTAACTCCAGCAGATGCCTTTATTAGAGAACAGCAATGACGGGTATATACAGGTGTATACTGTACTAGGGCACACAATACCCACTAACTCCAGCAGATGCCTTTATTAGAGAACAGCAATGACGGGTATATACAGGGGTATACTGTACTAGGGCACACAACACCCACTAACTACAGCAGATGCCTTTATTAGAGAACAGCAATGACGGGTATATACAGGTGTATACTGTACTAGGGCACACAACACCCACTAACTCCTGCAGATGCCTGTATTCTGTATTAGAGAACAGCAATGACGGGTATATACAGGTGTATACTGTGCTAGGGCACACAACACCCACTAACTCCTGCAGATGCCTGTATTAGAGAACAGCAATGATGGGTATATACAGGTGTATACTGTACTAGGGCACACAACACCCACTAACTCCAGCAGATGCCTTTATTAGAGCACAGCAATGACGGGTATATACAGGTGTATACTGTACTAGGGCACACAACACCCACTAACTCCTGCAGATGCCTGTTTTAGAGAACAGCAATGACGGGTATATACAGGTGTATACTGTACTAGGGCACACAACACCCACTAACTCCAGCAGATGCCTTTATTAGAGAACAGCAATGACGGGTATATACAGGTGTATACTGTACTAGGGCACACAACACCCACTAACTCCTGCAGATGCCTGTATTAGAGAACAGCAATGACGGGTATATACAGGTGTATAATGTGCTGGGGCACACAACACCCACTAACTGCTGCAGATGCCTAAGAAAAGAACATACTGTCCCTGCCTGCCTATCTAGCTTAGAGAACAGCAATGAACAGCAACTCCTGCAGATGCCTGAGAAATGAACACACTGTCCCTGCCTGCCTATCTAGCTTAGAGAACAGCAATGAACAGCAACTCCTGCAGATGCCTGAGAAAAGAACACAACGTAGAACACACTGTCCCTGCGTATGTAGCTCTTTCCCTGCACGCCGGAACACACTGCACAAGGCCGCCGCGCTGGCGGCCTTTTATAGTGTGGGGCATGTACTAAACCCCCCTGAGCTATGATTGGCCACAGGCATCCTGCCTGTGGCCAATTATGTCTCTCCTCGCTGCCGGCGCTGTGATTGGGTGGGGTCACAGTGCATGCTTGGCCAATCACAGCGCCGGGATTGCACTGCGATGGCGCAGCGTATTGTGGGCCGTTCGCGTCACTCGAATTTGGCGCGAACAGCCCATAACGTTCGATCTTCGTCAAACGATCGAACAGCCGATGTTCGAGTTGAATGTGTGTTCGACTCGAACAGGAAGCTCATCCCTACTCCTGTAGTGTGTCCCATTGGCTGCTAGAACTGTGAGAGGGATCTATCCGGGTGAGCAATTCACACTCAGGCTTGAGTGAAGAATAGGGTAACCGGGTGCCGCGTGCCTGAACCTGTCTCCCTATCTGCTTTTGTACTATCTTCAACCTGTTCCCAAATCTGTTTCCAGCAAGATAAAATAAACTCGTCTGTTTGGAGTTTAAACATTGTCTGGACATTGGTCTTCTTTCGGGGAGAAGAACAGACTTTTACCTACATTCTGGGGACAAGAACCAATGGACGGGAGGTAACTCGCTGAAGGACCCAAAACTGTAAGAACACCGCTCAACCTCTTATACCAGGAGGATACAGGCATGTGGCACGGTGTGCCTTTATCTCTGCAAAGTGAAGGTAGGCAGGAGAAAAGGGTCCGTGTGCTACACATACAAAACCTTTATCCCATAAGGAAAACAACTGTTATGCCTAGTGCACACGAGCGGGATTCCCGACGGGAAAAGATCCGTCGGAAATCCCTGGGGGAAAACCTGCTCGGTAACTTTTCCCCCGTACACACGAGAGGTTTTCCCGTCGGGAAAACTCAGATGAGAGCTTTGGTCGGCAATCCCGACCGTGTGTATGCTCCATCGCAGTTTTTCCCATAGGAAAACTGCCCAAAACTGCCGGGAAAAAGTCAGCCGGGAATCCCGGCGAGAAAAAAGAAAGCAGGTTGTCTTTTTTTGTCCGGCGGTTTTTGGGCATACACACGGCCGTGATTGCCGGCCAAAAGCTCTACTCACAGTTTTCCCGTCGGGAAACCTGGCCGTGTGTATGAGGCTTTTGCTGTTATAAAGTGTGAGCTGGAGTTGGGCTTCAATTTGTTAGTGATTCTAAATCTGCTAATACATTTAACACTCCACTTCCCCCAGACTGACAATGCTGCTGTCTGCTGTGCCTCCTGTTCTCATTCCTCCAGAGTTGTGTCTCACTATTATAGAAGGTGTGTTACTGGCCAGATCACCAGATGAAAACAGAGGGAAAAAGCCAAATAAAAGAAAACTAATGCAGCCACCAAATCTAATGACTGGTAATCTGCAATATAAAATATTTTTGATTTTGGGTTTACTACTGCTTTAAAACCTACTGAAGTCTGGTTAAAAAAAAAAAAAATTATATTTACTTATTTATTTCAGGCACATATATAGCACTGTCAATTTACACAGTGCTATATATATATATATATATATTGTGAGGGGGTTGGCTCGGCAGCGGGTGTGTGTGACCCCCGAGATGGGCTCCCCACACAAAAACAGGCCCAGCAAACGGAGGTTGTGGTTTTCAAAATCAAAAAGGTGTGGTTTATTTTCTATTTACAGTGACAAAACACAGCAAAGAAAAAGAAACATAAACAAAATAAATCCTGGTCAACTTGACCTCTGACTAAACATACAGGTTTCCTAACTAACAACTGGGATCAGCCTAGTGCTGTCCTAGTCCCTAAGTCCCTGGTTTTAAATGTCCAAGCAAATAGCCACACAGGCTTTGTCTCACCGCACAGGGGTTCACTCTCCCTAGACAGTCCACACAGGTCTGGGTCCAGGCATGAGCTAACATCTAATGAAGCTGGGAGTTCTTATAGAGGCCTAAATGAGCTGACAAGTTTCAGCTGGTCTCATCAACTCCCTGTCTGCACGACGCCCCACACTCTCCCTAGAGGTATGAGTCATCCATGAGCCCACTAGCCTTATACAACTCTCCACCTAGTTGTATAAGTCGGCGTAAAGCCTGAATCTGGGCGAAATATATCTACCCCCCTGGATGCAACCAGGTGACTTTACCTTCCTGCTGTCACATACCCCCCCCCTCTTGTTTTAACCCCGGGGTTGGAACACCAGCAATCAGGCATTCATGTACTCGAGACAAAGCATCCACATTCCCCATTTGAACGCCAGGGCGATGCTTTACTGTGAAGTTGAATTCCTGGAGGGCCAGGAACCACCTATTCACTCTTCTATTTGTTTCCTTGTTTTGAGCCATCCACTTTAACGGAGCGTGATCCGTAACCAAGTCAAAGTGCCTACCTAGCAGGTAGTACCGAAGGGAATCTAGAGCCCACTTCACCGCTAAACACTCCTTTTCAACGGTGGCGTAATTTACCTCATGGGACTTCAACTTCCTGCTGAGGTAAATGACTGGGTGCTCTTCCCCGTTCCAGACCTGGGACAATACTGCTCCTAACCCCACATCTGACGCATCACTTTGTACGACAAAGTCTTTAGAGAAGTCGGGTGAGTACAACACTGGCTGGCTACATAAGGCTTGTTTCAAGAATTGGAATGCTGCCTCAGCCTCGGGGGTCCATTTAATCATGACCGACCCTTTCCCCTTCGTCAGGTTGGTTAGGGGCACAGCCTTAGAAGCAAAGTGGGGAATGAATCGCCGATAATACCCAGCGATTCCCAGAAAGGCTCGTACCTGCTTCTTGCTGTTGGGACGTGGCCAACTCTGGATGGCCTCGACTTTGTTGAGTTGGGGTTTTATTACTCCCCTCCCAATGGTGTACCCAAGATATTTGGCCTCCTCCTGCCCAATGGTACACTTCTTGGGGTTAGCCGTAAACCCCGCTTCCCGAACAGAGTCCAGGACTGCTTGCACTTTTGGCAGATGTGAGGCCCAATCTGTGCTATGGACAATTACGTCATCCAGGTAAGCCGCAGCATACTTCCGATGGGGCCTCAGCATCTGGTCCATTTTCCGCTGGAATGTGGCCGGCGCATTCTGTAACCCGAACGGCATTCTTTTATATTGGAACGCCCCGTCTGGGGTTACAAATGCGGTTTTCTCTTTGGCCGACTTGGCCAGGGGGATTTGCCAATACCCTTTTGTGAGGTCAAGAGTCGTCATGTATCGGGCTGTTCCCAGCCGGTCGATCAACTCATCTATACGTGGCATGGGGTAGGTGTCAAATTTTGTAACTTTGTTCAACTGATGAAAATCGTTACAAAATCGCCAGCTCCCATCCGGTTTAGGCACCAACACAATGGGACTAGACCAATCACTTTGGGACTCCTCTATCACCCCTAAGTTCAGCATTTTCTGTACTTCCTCCCGTATTGCCTCCCGTCGGGCCTCTGGGATCCGATAGGGTTTTAACTTCACCCTTTCACCGGGCGGGGTAATGATGTCATGCTCTACCCCAGATGTTTGTCCCGGCAGCTCAGAGAATACCTCCTTGTTGCGAAGCACAAACTCCTTAACCTCCTGTTGTTGGGGTTGTGACAAGGTGGCTGCTATTCCAACCTCAGGAATCACGCAACCAGTTTGAGCTGGTGACCAAGTGTCTGCGACTAGGGACTCTCTATCCCTCCAGGCTTTCAACAGATTAACGTGATAGATCTGTTCGGGCTTTCGCCTTCCTGGTTGTCTGACCTTGTAATTCACTTCGCTCACTTTTTCCATTATCTCGTAGGGGCCTTGCCATTTGGCAAGGAATTTACTTTCAACCGTAGGGACAAGTACCAGTATCCTATCCCCCGGGGAAAAGGTACGGGTCTTGGCTCCACGGTTGTACACTTTCTGCTGTGCTAACTGCGCTTGGGCCAAATGTTCCTTCACGATGGGCATTACCTGTGCAATTCGGTCTTGCATCAGGGCGACATGCTCAATCACACTCCTGTGGGGAGAACCCTCACTTTCCCAAGTTTCCTTGGCAATATCCAACAGCCCTCTTGGGTGTCTCCCATACAGTAACTCAAAGGGGGAGAATCCCGTAGAGGATTGGGGCACCTCCCTAATAGCAAACATCAGATAAGGAAGTAGACAGTCCCAATCCTTTCCATCTCTATCCACCACTTTCTTCAACATTTGTTTTAGGGTTTTGTTGAATCTTTCAACCAGCCCATCGGTTTGGGGGTGATACACAGATGTACGTAATTGCGTCACTTTGAACAATTTACACAGCTCCTTCATAACCCGGGACATAAAGGGTGTACCTTGGTCCGTAAGCAGTTCTTTACAAATACCCACCCGGCTAAACACAAGAGATAGCTCTTTGGCTATGGTTTTGGCCGAGGTATTTCGGAGAGGGATCGCTTCTGGATAACGGGTGGCATAGTCCATTATAACTAATATGTACTGGTGCCCCCTAGCGGACTTGATTATAGGACCTACCAAATCCATGGCGATCCTCTCAAACGGGACCTCAATGATGGGTAGAGGGACCAGCGGGCTACGGAAATGTGGCATCGGGGCCGACCTCTGACACACAGGACAGGAGGAACAATAATTTTCTATGTCCTTCATCACCCCCGGCCAATAGAATCTCTGTAATACCCTCTCTCGGGTTTTCTCTGTCCCCAGATGACCTCCAAGAATGTGCCCATGGGCCAACTCCAACACCAACTTCCTGTAAGGTTTGGGCACCACAAGCTGCTCAACGGTTTCTTCTGCCCTTTTTGCCACCCGATACAGTAGGTCCTTCTCTACGCTGAAGTATGGGTAAGTGCAGGTATTATCTGGGTTCACTAACTCGCCATCTATTTTCACTACGTTTTCCCGTGCCTTTATTAGGGCGGGGTCTTTCAACTGTTCTGTGGCAAAGTTTTCCCTGTGAACCTCAAGATCAGAAAACTCCACAGACGGTAGGTTTTCGTCTGAGGAGGTGGGCTCCTCTCCAGTTTCTTGAGTCTCCCCTGCCAATACTGATAAGGGAAATTCCGGAGAGTCCTCACCACTCTCAGGGGAGTTCTGGCTATCACATTCCTGGTACATAGGGGCACCAGTGGGGGGCTCAGGATCATCCCACAGTTCCCAGAACTTCGGAAAATCCCTTCCCACAATGGCGTCATGCGGTAACTGAGATAATAAGCCCACTGGATGAGAGAGGGTACCTTTGGGGGTCTCGAAACACACTGTAGTCACTGGATACTCTCGGGTGTCCCCATGCACACAAATAACAGCTACCTTGCTATTCCCAGAGACCTCTGTTTTAACTAACTCAGCCTTTATCAGGGTCACAAGGCTACCTGAATCCAGCAATACCACAACATTTCTACCATTAACACACATTTTGCATAAATGTTTCTCAGTTCCTCGAATGGCAGTGCATGCGACTGTCGCACACAGCGACTGACGTCTGCCCGTCAGAAAGTCACACTGCATGGGTTCCTCCACATCCGGGCAATTGGCTGCAATATGTCCCGCTTGCCGGCAGCGGTAGCAAACGATCCTTCTTGCGGCCTCTTGAGCCGCTGATTTCCCAGGCTGTTCTCGCCAAACTTGGGGTAGAGCTCCCACCCTCTCACTCTCTCCACCCTCACCCCTTGGAATCCTCTTATCCGCCCCTGGGGATGGTCTGGTCTTAGGGTGGAAAGTCTGAGTGTCTCTGGAAGAGGCCGTCAGGTTCTCTGTAGCCAAGTATTTCTCCACACGATCCACAAGACCATCGGCCGTCTCTGGGTCTCCATGGCTTACCCACTTTTCTCTTTCAGCGGTCCTTTCAAATGTGGTCAAAAATACCTCTGGATCATCCTCTCCAGTCATTTTTGTCAATAAACGACTCACCCCAAAGGACGTGGTATTAGTGGGACGGCTTTCCTCACTGGTCTGCGGACGTTGCTGCATTACTGCTTCCATCTGTTGTTGTAGTCTCTGCTCTTGCTTCTGCAACAGGTCTATGAAGCGGGCCTCAGATTGCTGCTGGGCTTGTTGCTGAGCCTCCAGACTCTGTTGCAAAGTTGCGTTTGTCTGCTGCTGGGCTGCAAGGCTCTGTTGAAGAGCTTGCTGCTGGGCTGCGAAGTTCTTTTGCAAACCTGCATTTGTCTGCTGTTGATTGGCATTTGCTAGAGCCAGCTGCTTCAGTATCTCCTCCATGCTGGCTTAAAAAAAAACTGCCCGCATTCTCCACCAACTGTGAGGGGGTTGGCTCGGCAGCGGGTGTGTGTGACCCCCGAGATGGGCTCCCCACACAAAAACAGGCCCAGCAAACGGAGGTTGTGGTTTTCAAAATCAAAAAGGTGTGGTTTATTTTCTATTTACAGTGACAAAACACAGCAAAGAAAAAGAAACATAAACAAAATAAATCCTGGTCAACTTGACCTCTGACTAAACATACAGGTTTCCTAACTAACAACTGGGATCAGCCTAGTGCTGTCCTAGTCCCTAAGTCCCTGGTTTTAAATGTCCAAGCAAATAGCCACACAGGCTTTGTCTCACCGCACAGGGGTTCACTCTCCCTAGACAGTCCACACAGGTCTGGGTCCAGGCATGAGCTAACATCTAATGAAGCTGGGAGTTCTTATAGAGGCCTAAATGAGCTGACAAGTTTCAGCTGGTCTCATCAACTCCCTGTCTGCACGACGCCCCACACTCTCCCTAGAGGTATGAGTCATCCATGAGCCCACTAGCCTTATACAACTCTCCACCTAGTTGTATAAGTCGGCGTAAAGCCTGAATCTGGGCGAAATATATCTACCCCCCTGGATGCAACCAGGTGACTTTACCTTCCTGCTGTCACATACCCCCCCCCTCTTGTTTTAACCCCGGGGTTGGAACACCAGCAATCAGGCATTCATGTACTCGAGACAAAGCATCCACATTCCCCATTTGAACGCCAGGGCGATGCTTTACTGTGAAGTTGAATTCCTGGAGGGCCAGGAACCACCTATTCACTCTTCTATTTGTTTCCTTGTTTTGAGCCATCCACTTTAACGGAGCGTGATCCGTAACCAAGTCAAAGTGCCTACCTAGCAGGTAGTACCGAAGGGAATCTAGAGCCCACTTCACCGCTAAACACTCCTTTTCAACGGTGGCGTAATTTACCTCATGGGACTTCAACTTCCTGCTGAGGTAAATGACTGGGTGCTCTTCCCCGTTCCAGACCTGGGACAATACTGCTCCTAACCCCACATCTGACGCATCACTTTGTACGACAAAGTCTTTAGAGAAGTCGGGTGAGTACAACACTGGCTGGCTACATAAGGCTTGTTTCAAGAATTGGAATGCTGCCTCAGCCTCGGGGGTCCATTTAATCATGACCGACCCTTTCCCCTTCGTCAGGTTGGTTAGGGGCACAGCCTTAGAAGCAAAGTGGGGAATGAATCGCCGATAATACCCAGCGATTCCCAGAAAGGCTCGTACCTGCTTCTTGCTGTTGGGACGTGGCCAACTCTGGATGGCCTCGACTTTGTTGAGTTGGGGTTTTATTACTCCCCTCCCAATGGTGTACCCAAGATATTTGGCCTCCTCCTGCCCAATGGTACACTTCTTGGGGTTAGCCGTAAACCCCGCTTCCCGAACAGAGTCCAGGACTGCTTGCACTTTTGGCAGATGTGAGGCCCAATCTGTGCTATGGACAATTACGTCATCCAGGTAAGCCGCAGCATACTTCCGATGGGGCCTCAGCATCTGGTCCATTTTCCGCTGGAATGTGGCCGGCGCATTCTGTAACCCGAACGGCATTCTTTTATATTGGAACGCCCCGTCTGGGGTTACAAATGCGGTTTTCTCTTTGGCCGACTTGGCCAGGGGGATTTGCCAATACCCTTTTGTGAGGTCAAGAGTCGTCATGTATCGGGCTGTTCCCAGCCGGTCGATCAACTCATCTATACGTGGCATGGGGTAGGTGTCAAATTTTGTAACTTTGTTCAACTGATGAAAATCGTTACAAAATCGCCAGCTCCCATCCGGTTTAGGCACCAACACAATGGGACTAGACCAATCACTTTGGGACTCCTCTATCACCCCTAAGTTCAGCATTTTCTGTACTTCCTCCCGTATTGCCTCCCGTCGGGCCTCTGGGATCCGATAGGGTTTTAACTTCACCCTTTCACCGGGCGGGGTAATGATGTCATGCTCTACCCCAGATGTTTGTCCCGGCAGCTCAGAGAATACCTCCTTGTTGCGAAGCACAAACTCCTTAACCTCCTGTTGTTGGGGTTGTGACAAGGTGGCTGCTATTCCAACCTCAGGAATCACGCAACCAGTTTGAGCTGGTGACCAAGTGTCTGCGACTAGGGACTCTCTATCCCTCCAGGCTTTCAACAGATTAACGTGATAGATCTGTTCGGGCTTTCGCCTTCCTGGTTGTCTGACCTTGTAATTCACTTCGCTCACTTTTTCCATTATCTCGTAGGGGCCTTGCCATTTGGCAAGGAATTTACTTTCAACCGTAGGGACAAGTACCAGTATCCTATCCCCCGGGGAAAAGGTACGGGTCTTGGCTCCACGGTTGTACACTTTCTGCTGTGCTAACTGCGCTTGGGCCAAATGTTCCTTCACGATGGGCATTACCTGTGCAATTCGGTCTTGCATCAGGGCGACATGCTCAATCACACTCCTGTGGGGAGAACCCTCACTTTCCCAAGTTTCCTTGGCAATATCCAACAGCCCTCTTGGGTGTCTCCCATACAGTAACTCAAAGGGGGAGAATCCCGTAGAGGATTGGGGCACCTCCCTAATAGCAAACATCAGATAAGGAAGTAGACAGTCCCAATCCTTTCCATCTCTATCCACCACTTTCTTCAACATTTGTTTTAGGGTTTTGTTGAATCTTTCAACCAGCCCATCGGTTTGGGGGTGATACACAGATGTACGTAATTGCGTCACTTTGAACAATTTACACAGCTCCTTCATAACCCGGGACATAAAGGGTGTACCTTGGTCCGTAAGCAGTTCTTTACAAATACCCACCCGGCTAAACACAAGAGATAGCTCTTTGGCTATGGTTTTGGCCGAGGTATTTCGGAGAGGGATCGCTTCTGGATAACGGGTGGCATAGTCCATTATAACTAATATGTACTGGTGCCCCCTAGCGGACTTGATTATAGGACCTACCAAATCCATGGCGATCCTCTCAAACGGGACCTCAATGATGGGTAGAGGGACCAGCGGGCTACGGAAATGTGGCATCGGGGCCGACCTCTGACACACAGGACAGGAGGAACAATAATTTTCTATGTCCTTCATCACCCCCGGCCAATAGAATCTCTGTAATACCCTCTCTCGGGTTTTCTCTGTCCCCAGATGACCTCCAAGAATGTGCCCATGGGCCAACTCCAACACCAACTTCCTGTAAGGTTTGGGCACCACAAGCTGCTCAACGGTTTCTTCTGCCCTTTTTGCCACCCGATACAGTAGGTCCTTCTCTACGCTGAAGTATGGGTAAGTGCAGGTATTATCTGGGTTCACTAACTCGCCATCTATTTTCACTACGTTTTCCCGTGCCTTTATTAGGGCGGGGTCTTTCAACTGTTCTGTGGCAAAGTTTTCCCTGTGAACCTCAAGATCAGAAAACTCCACAGACGGTAGGTTTTCGTCTGAGGAGGTGGGCTCCTCTCCAGTTTCTTGAGTCTCCCCTGCCAATACTGATAAGGGAAATTCCGGAGAGTCCTCACCACTCTCAGGGGAGTTCTGGCTATCACATTCCTGGTACATAGGGGCACCAGTGGGGGGCTCAGGATCATCCCACAGTTCCCAGAACTTCGGAAAATCCCTTCCCACAATGGCGTCATGCGGTAACTGAGATAATAAGCCCACTGGATGAGAGAGGGTACCTTTGGGGGTCTCGAAACACACTGTAGTCACTGGATACTCTCGGGTGTCCCCATGCACACAAATAACAGCTACCTTGCTATTCCCAGAGACCTCTGTTTTAACTAACTCAGCCTTTATCAGGGTCACAAGGCTACCTGAATCCAGCAATACCACAACATTTCTACCATTAACACACATTTTGCATAAATGTTTCTCAGTTCCTCGAATGGCAGTGCATGCGACTGTCGCACACAGCGACTGACGTCTGCCCGTCAGAAAGTCACACTGCATGGGTTCCTCCACATCCGGGCAATTGGCTGCAATATGTCCCGCTTGCCGGCAGCGGTAGCAAACGATCCTTCTTGCGGCCTCTTGAGCCGCTGATTTCCCAGGCTGTTCTCGCCAAACTTGGGGTAGAGCTCCCACCCTCTCACTCTCTCCACCCTCACCCCTTGGAATCCTCTTATCCGCCCCTGGGGATGGTCTGGTCTTAGGGTGGAAAGTCTGAGTGTCTCTGGAAGAGGCCGTCAGGTTCTCTGTAGCCAAGTATTTCTCCACACGATCCACAAGACCATCGGCCGTCTCTGGGTCTCCATGGCTTACCCACTTTTCTCTTTCAGCGGTCCTTTCAAATGTGGTCAAAAATACCTCTGGATCATCCTCTCCAGTCATTTTTGTCAATAAACGACTCACCCCAAAGGACGTGGTATTAGTGGGACGGCTTTCCTCACTGGTCTGCGGACGTTGCTGCATTACTGCTTCCATCTGTTGTTGTAGTCTCTGCTCTTGCTTCTGCAACAGGTCTATGAAGCGGGCCTCAGATTGCTGCTGGGCTTGTTGCTGAGCCTCCAGACTCTGTTGCAAAGTTGCGTTTGTCTGCTGCTGGGCTGCAAGGCTCTGTTGAAGAGCTTGCTGCTGGGCTGCGAAGTTCTTTTGCAAACCTGCATTTGTCTGCTGTTGATTGGCATTTGCTAGAGCCAGCTGCTTCAGTATCTCCTCCATGCTGGCTTAAAAAAAAACTGCCCGCATTCTCCACCAACTGTGAGGGGGTTGGCTCGGCAGCGGGTGTGTGTGACCCCCGAGATGGGCTCCCCACACAAAAACAGGCCCAGCAAACGGAGGTTGTGGTTTTCAAAATCAAAAAGGTGTGGTTTATTTTCTATTTACAGTGACAAAACACAGCAAAGAAAAAGAAACATAAACAAAATAAATCCTGGTCAACTTGACCTCTGACTAAACATACAGGTTTCCTAACTAACAACTGGGATCAGCCTAGTGCTGTCCTAGTCCCTAAGTCCCTGGTTTTAAATGTCCAAGCAAATAGCCACACAGGCTTTGTCTCACCGCACAGGGGTTCACTCTCCCTAGACAGTCCACACAGGTCTGGGTCCAGGCATGAGCTAACATCTAATGAAGCTGGGAGTTCTTATAGAGGCCTAAATGAGCTGACAAGTTTCAGCTGGTCTCATCAACTCCCTGTCTGCACGACGCCCCACACTCTCCCTAGAGGTATGAGTCATCCATGAGCCCACTAGCCTTATACAACTCTCCACCTAGTTGTATAAGTCGGCGTAAAGCCTGAATCTGGGCGAAATATATCTACCCCCCTGGATGCAACCAGGTGACTTTACCTTCCTGCTGTCACAATATATATATATATATATTATACATTCACATCAGTCCCTGCCGTTAAGGAGCTTACAATCTAAGGTTCCTAACTCACATTCATACATACAAATACTAGGGCCAATTACCTATCAGCAAGTCTTTGGAGTGTTGGAGGAAACCGGAGTACATAGAGGAAACTCACGCAGGCACAGGAAGAATGTGCAAACTCCAGACAGGTAGTGCTGTTGAATTCTACATTTAGAGAGCTCTGTATATGCACTCTACTGGGGAACGCTCTGAGGATACTATATACCGTATTTATCGGCGTATAACACACACTTTTTTCCCCTTAAAATCAGGGGAAAATCGTGGGTGCGTGTTATACGCCGATACTCCGTCGAATTCCCCTGCTGAAAACGAGCGAGAGGAGCGAGCGGAGCCGAAGCCGAAGTACAATCGGCTTTACTCGGCTCCTCTCGCAGTCCCGCCCATCTCTGACTGCGCCGCTGACATAGAGAAAGCCGAGTGTACTTCGCCTAGTCTCGGCTCCTCTCGCAGTCCTGCCTGTGACTGTGAGCAGAGCCGAGTCTAGCCGAAGTACACTCGGCTTTCTCCGTCAGCGGCGCAGTCAGTGGAGATGGGCGGAACTGCGAGAGGAGCCGAGTCCAGCCGAAGTACACTCGGCCCCGCTCGCTCCTCTCCACAGAAATCGGCGCCAAATTTTAAAAACCGCCGGGACTGACGCGATCGCAAAGGCACTGGGCAAGGCTGCAGATGGACAGATGAACACTGGGCACGGCTGCAGATGGACAGATGGACACTGGGTACGGCTGCAGATGGACAGATGGACACTGGGCAAGGCTGCAGATGGACAGATGGACACTGGGCACGGCTGCAGATGGACACTGGGCAAGGCTGCAGATGGACAGATGGACACTGGGCAAGGCTGCAGATGGACAGATGGACACTGGGCACGGCTGCAGATGGACAGATGGACACTGGGCAAGGCTGCAGATGGACACTGGGCAAGGCTGCATGCTGCATTTAAATGTAAGTTTTTTTTCCTTGAATTTCCCTCCTAAAAGTTTTTTTCCTTAAAATTCCCTCCTAAACTTGGGGTGCGTGTTATACGCCGATGCGTGTTATACGCCGATAAATACGGTAATTTAAACATCATATAACTTTTTTCCCAAATCGTTGGAACTCCTCCTTGCTGGATTACCTTGGCGTTAAGTTGACTACTCATTACTCATCCCTTTTTGCCGCCAATTACTATCCCTTGCTATGATCACTTACGTCCCTCATGCAATCTTGGAGATTCCCCTCTTTGTCCTGGATAGTCTGCATCCATGCGGTCAAGATGACCATCCTCCCCAAAGTTCCTTATTATTTTCGTACCCTTCCAGTCCATGTCGCTTCCTTTTTTTTTTTTTTTTTTTTTTTTTACGCTTATTGCAGAATAAGGTCCTATCCTTCATCTGGGCTTCTCAGTATCCCCAGGTGTCGCGTTCCACTCTTTACAAACATAGACTGCGGGGAGGCCTGGGAGAACCTAATTTAGCCAAGTACTATCAGGCTGCCCAGATCTCCCAATTGACCTTGCTCTATGCTACTTCTGATATCCCGTTGTGGGTGCTCCTCGAGCTCCCCAACAGTGCCCCTATTCCCCTTTCGGCTCTACTGTGGCTTCCTTACAATCTGCGCCCCCCCTCTCTTAGCCCGCTTATGCGTCATAGCTTTAAACTCTGGGACTCTTTTTGCTACTCGGGCAACCTTATGTCCCCCCTTCCTACCACTCCTCCCTCTTAAATAACCCCTGTTCCTGCTGGGCCTTGATCAACCAAGCTCCTTCTCTTGGTGGTCTACCCATGGCTTCACGGAGGTCCGACACTTTCTCTCATCCTGCATTCTTAACTCCTGGTCCTCCTTTCAGGGCACTCATGAGGAGCCCTCGGAGGAATTAAATCGCTACGCTCAACTAAGCCACTGGGTCTCTTCATTGAGACGCAACTCTGCTTATTCTTTCCAAAAAACATGTTTTGAACTCCTTTGCCTCCATTCCCCCCGAAAATGTACTCTTCTCTAAATGCTATAGACCTGCCCGGGGCTGCGTCTTATAAGTTGCAGTGGGAACAGGACTTGGAGACCTTTATCGAACAAGGCTTGGTCCTCTGTGGCTAAATACTCCTTCAACACGGTTACTTTAGAAGCTGCATACAAAGTCCTTCTACAGTGGTACCGGGTCTCGACCCGGATAGCGAACACAAATCCATCCTATAATGATTGGGGCTTTAGAGGGTGTGGTCAACGGGGCGATGTAGTGCACATCTGGTAGGCTTGTTCTCACCTCATAGGGTTTTGGTCCAGGGTGTTTGGACTCCTACATTGCTTATTTCATATACCCATATGCAGAGATGCTAAATTTGCCTTGCTGCACTGCCCGATTCAGGGCTTGTTTTCTTACCAACAGAAACTGGCAACCTATTTGTTTATTGCAGCCAAACGGGTTATAGCCAGAGTTTGGAAGAGGCCCTCTGTTCCATTTGCTATGGTGAAGAGCACTCTAACTGATCTCATGATCATTGAGAAAATGTTGAGTATTTTAAATGATTTCCACTCTAAATTTCTTAAAGTATGGTCACCTTGGTGGACTGCTGCTCTCCCCACTTTGCATCAGAGCAGTCTGGGCCTCTCCTAAGAACAGCCCTGTCACTTTCCCCTCCTGCAGGGCTCCCCCTCCTTTCTCCCCCCTCTCCTTTCTCTCTATCCTTGCTCTTATTTCCTTGTTTCTTTTCTCTCCTTCTTCTTTTTGCAATCGAGGCTATGCCTATGGCCGCCCTTGGTCTCTTTTGCTCTAGGGTGACCCTGGATCCCCGGATTTAGGGCCCACCTCTTATTGGTAAGCGGCCACTGTTGCTTTATTTAAAATCCTTTTTCTTTTTGTATCTCTCTGCCGAATGTCCCCCCCCCCGACCTATGACGGGGGTATCCATTGGACCAGTATAAGCATTTCCCTCCACTGTGATCCAGTGTACCTGCATCTTGGGCCCTAGTTAGTCAGCCCTTATGCTCTGTTGATTTATAGAGACCTATGGGTAGTGATGAGCCGAACACCCCCGAGTTCGGTTCGCACCAGAACCCGCGAACGGACCGAAAGTTCGTACGAACATTAGAACCCTATTAAATACAATGGATGCGAACGTTCAAATTCTAAAGTGCTAATTATAACGACTATTATGCATGTTATTGTCCTAAAAAGGGTTTGGGAACCCGGGTTCTGCACCAGGGGACATGTATCAATGCAAAAAGAAGTTTTAAAAACGGTCGTTTTTCGGGAGCAGTCATTTTAATGATGCATAAAGTGAAAAAAAAAAAGTCAAATATTCCTTTAAATATCGTACCTGGGGGGTGTCTAAAGTATGCCTGTGAAGTGTCACGTGTTTCCCGTGTTTAGAACTGTCCCTGCACAAAATGACACTTCTAAAGGAAAAAAAGCCATTTAAAACTGCTTGCGGCTTTAATGTAATGTCTGGTCCCGGTAATATGGATGAAAATCTTTAAGAAAAATGGCATAGCTACCCCATGACCCCCCCCCCCCTACCCCAGCCCATTACCAGCCCCTTTGGGTCTTGTATGGATATTAAGGGGAACCCCGCACATAAAATAAAAAAGGCCCTATATACTCTGAACAGCCGTATACAGGCGGTGCATACAAGACAGGGACTGTAGGTTTGTTCTTATGTAGAATCTGTTTGTAATTTTGAACAGGTACATTGTTTAAGTGTAGCTCCAGCCCAAAAATCTATTTTTAAACTTTTTGGAAAACATAGGTAAGGGTTATCACCCCTGTAACATTTGTTTTGCTGTCTGTGCCCCTGTTCAGAACATTTCACCTCACTTTCCGTCCCAATGACAACTGTTTTTGAAATGTGGTGTTTTTCTTGAAACAAGGATTGGTGATAAAGCATCAGTACAGAGGAGACACCTTTCTCCCATATTAATTCTTACAGGAGAGAATTTTCCTTCCTTGGGGTAGATTTCCTCTCACTTCCTGTTGTCTTCTTGCGTTTGCAAGTAGGAGTCGTTTGTAAGTTGGATGTTTGAAAGTAGGGACCTGCCGTATATACTCTGCAGAAATAGGCCCCTTAGTTGTTGGTGTTGGCACAACACTGTAAGCACTCACAGTTACTCTTGGTTGGTGCTGGAACGCCCTGCTGTCAACTATTATATCAGGAATTGTAATTACATATAATTGTTGAACAGTGGTAGTAAAAATTGGGCCTTTGATGGTGGTGCTGGTGCCACAACACTGTAAGCCCTGACAGTTACTCTTGGTGGGTGCAGCAATGGGCCCTGCTGTGAATTATTAGATCAAGAATTGTAATTACATGCCCCTTTTGAACAGGGGCTGAAAAATTGGGCCTTTCGTGGTGGTGGTGGTGGTGGCGTTGCCACAACACTGTAAGCCCTCAGAGTTACTCTTGGTGGGTGCAGCAATGGGCCCTGCTGTGAATTATTAGATCAAGAATTGTAATTACATGCCCCTGTTGAACAGGGGCTGAAAAATTGGGCCTTAGGCACTGGTGGCACAACACTGCAACCCCTCACAGATACTGTACTTGGAGCACAGCAATGAGCCCTGTTGCAAAGTATTGCTTCAAAAATTGTAATTACACGCCCCTGTTAAACAGGGGCTGAAAAATTGGGCCTTAGGCACTGGTGGCACAACACTGCAACCCCTCACAGATACTGTACTTGGAGCACAGCAATGAGCCCTGTTGCAAAGTATTGCTTCAAAAATTGTAATTACACGCCCCTGTTAAACAGGGGCTGAAAAATTGGGCCTTAGGCACTGGTGGCACAACACTGCAACCCCTCACAGATACTGTACTTGGAGCACAGCAATGAGCCCTGTTGCAAAGTATTGCTTCAAAAATTGTAATTACACGCCCCTGTTAAACAGGGGCTGAAAAATTGGGCGTTAGGCACTGGTGGCGGCACCCATAAACAAAAATGATCTTCCAAGCTATCATCATCAATCGTATCATTGAGGACTCGGAGGAGGAGGATAGCCAGTCAACATAACAGCACAGGCACTCAGCATCAGCATCAGTCTTGAAGGGATGTGACATGTTAAAATCAATTAGTCTGTTATATCAGCATCAGGTGTGTGGTAGCTGGTGGTGATCCAAGACTGGTTCATCTTGATGAAAGTCAGTCGATCAACCGAGTCGGTGGACAGGCGCACCCTGTGATCCGTGACAAATCCTCCAGCAGCACTGAATGTGCGTTCCGAAAGAACGCTGGATGCAGGACAGGCCAGTAGCTCAATTGCATACTGTGCAAGCTCTGGCCAGTGATCCATCCTCAAGACCCAGTAAGCCAGAGGATTTTCGGTGGGGAAGGTGTCCAAGTCTGACCTTGCCCCTAGATATTCCTGCACCATGTTTATCAGACGCTGGCGATGGTTGCTGGAACCGATCATACTTTGGGGCTGCGGACTAAAGAATTGTCTGAACGCATCGGTCAGACGGCCACCTTCCCCACCGCTCCTTCTTTGACTGGCCGAAGCCTCAGCAACTCGTTGTCCAGGACCAGGAGTTTGTAACCTCCCAGTCTCTGGGAACGCGTTGCACAGACCTTTCTGCAAGGCCTCCCGGAGTTGTCTCATCCTCTGCTCCCTCTGCGACGGTAACATAAGGTCCGCAACCTTACCCTTGTACCGTGTATCAAGGAGAGTGACCAGCCAGTAATGGTCCCTCTCCTTGATCCGAAGAATACGAGGATCCTTCCGCAGACTTTGCAGGATCAGGGAGGCCATGCAGCGTAGGTTAGCTGAGGCATTTGGTCCGGAGTCCTCTGGGTCACTAAGGACGACATGATCCGCAGCCACCTCCTCCCAGCCACGTACAAGTCCACAGGTTTCTTGGGACTGTAAATCATCCCTAAAAGACTGCTGCTGTTGATGCTGCTGAGTGCCAGGCTCCACCTCCATGCTGACACAATCCTCCTCCTCCTCCTCCTTCTCCTCTTCCTGTGCGATGGGTGGGACAGAAGGAACACTGTCTGGGTAAAGGGGGCCTTGAGAGGCAAGGAAGTCCTCCCCTTCCTGCCTCTGTTCTGCCTCAAGTGCCCTGTCCATTATTCCACGCAGCGTGTGCTCCAACAGGTGGACAAGAGGTACAGTGTCACTGATGCATGCACTGTCACTGCTCACCATCCTCGTGGCCTCCTCAAATGGTGCCAGGACAGTGCATGCATCCCTGATCATGCCCCACTGGCGTGGAGAAAAAAAACCAAGCTCCCCTGACCCTGTCCTGGTGCCGTAGTCGCACAGGTACTCATTGATGGCCCTCTGCTGCGTGTGCAGCTGCTGCAGCATGGCCAACGTTGAGTTCCACCTGGTGGGCATGTCACATATAAGGCGGTTCTTGGGCAGGTTCAACTCCTTTTGCAGCTCAGCCAGGCGAGCACTGGCATTATAAGATCTGCGGAAATGCACACAGACTTTCCTGGCCTGCCTCAGGACATCCTGTAAGCCCGGGTACCTGCCCAAGAACCGCTGCACCACCAGGTTAAGGACGTGAGCCACACAGGGCACATGGGTCAGTTGTCCCTGTCGGAGGGCGGAGAGGAGGTTGGTGCCATTGTCGCAAACCACCATTCCTGGCTTAAGCTGGCGTGGCGTCAACCACCTCTCGGCCTGGCCCTGCAGAGCAGACAGGACCTCTGCCCCAGTGTGGCTTCTGTCCCCCAAACACACCAGCGCAAGCACGGCATGGCATCTTTTTGCCTGCGTACTTGCGTAGCCCCTTGAACGCCTACGGAGCACCGCTGGTTCAGAGGACAAAGCACAGGAAGAGGCCATGGAGGAAGAAGAAGAGGAGGGGGTGGAGGAGAGAGGTGTGTCACAACCAGTAGTAGCATTTTGGAGGCGTGGCGGTGGAACAACCTCCAACAGTACTGCACCTTGTTCTGCATCCTTCCCAGCTGCCAAAAGAGTGACCCAATGGGCCGTGAAAGAAAGGTAACGTCCCTGTCCATGCCTGCTGGACCATGAGTCAGCGGTAATATGCACCTTACCGCTGACCGCCCTGTCCAGCGAGGCCAAGACATTGCCTTCCACATGCTGGTAGAGAGCCGGAATAGCCTTCCGTGAGAAAAAGTGGCGTTTGGGAACCTGCCACTGAGGAACCGCACATTGCACAAACTCACGGAAGGGGGCCGAGTCTACCAACTGAAAAGGCAGCAGTTGAAGCGCTAGCAATTTAGCCAAGCTAGCATTCAACCGCTGGGCATGTGGATGGCTGGGAGTGAACTTCTTTCGACGGTCCAGCAGCTGGGGCAGGGAAATTTGCCTGCTAGAATCGGACGTCGGTGTACTGCTAGCAGAGTGGCCGCAAGTACTTGGCTGTGACACACCTAATTCTACACCTTCATTCCTCTCAGTGCATGTTTCAGAGAGGACTGAAGTTATAGTGGGGTTGGAGATCCCAGCTGATGCGGTGCAAGGAGAGGTCCGCTTTGTTCTTTGGTGTGGGTCTTTGAGGTAGGCTTGCCAACGAGCTGCATGGCAGGTCAACATATGTCTGGTCAGGCATGTGGTACCCAAGCGGCTGATGTTTTGGCCACGCGATATACGCTTGAGACATATGTTGCAAACAGCAGCTGTGCGATCTGATGCACTAGCCTCAAAAAAGGCCCACACCAAAGAACTTTTTGAATGACGGGCAGAGGCAGCGCCCTGCACAGGCGGAGCTCTGCGGTGTGATTCCGTCGGTGTACTGCCCTTACGCTGGCCACCAAAGGGCATCCTGCCTCGTTGGAGATGTGCCTCCTCCTCCTCTCTCCTATTAGGCACCCACGTGGAGTCAGTGACCTCATCATCCCCTCCCTCCTCATCACTGGAGCCAATCTGGCAGTATGCTGCAGCTGCTGGAACATGACTGCCAGATTGGTGTCCTTCTTGAGCATCCCCTCTGTCTGCTCTCACGCTACTGCCTTCCTCTAGCTGGGTTTCATCATCAGACCCTTCGAAACGCTGGGCATCCTCCTGGAGCATGTACCCAACACTGTGCTCAAACAGTTCGGGGGACTCCTCAGGAGGAGGACATGGTGGGTCTAGGGAAGGAGTGACTGATGATGAGTCTGACATTGATACCAGGGAAGAGGACGCTTTGGCAGCTGCTTTTCCAGTACCCTGAGCCTGGGTGAGAGAGGATGAGGAGGAGGAGGAGGGCTTGGTCATCCACTCTACCAAGTCTTCGGCATGATGTGGCTCAACATGTCCAGCTGCCGAAAAGAAGGACAAGCGTGTCCCATGGCCATGTGCTGATGACAATGCACCGCGTCCACGACCAGCACTGTTGCCCCCAGACACAGAGCCTGCTTGCCCTCTTTTATTGCCTCCTGACTGTCTGCCTCTCCTTGTTTGCCTTCCAGACATTCTAATGGATGGCCTGCAGGGAGATGTGAAAAAAAGCAATAAGGGCTACCTTCAGGTGTCCTTCTCTGTCCCTTTACTTAAGGATTTCTAAATATGAGTGAGGATGATTGCTTTCGCACAGAATAGCACAATGACAATTTCCCTGACTGTCCAAAAAACAAGGATTTCAAAGATGGTTGATGAGGAATGCTTTAGCACAGTATAGCACAATGAGAATTTCCCTCACTGTCCTTCCCTGTCCCTACAAACAAGGTTTAGCACAGTAAAACACACTGACACTCTCCCTACCTATAGTTTTCTGTCCCTATAATTTTATTTATTTTTAAAGATGGTTGATGAGGAATGCTTTAGCACAGTATAGCACAATGAGAATTTCCCTCACTGTCCTTCCCTGTCCCTACAAACAAGGTTTAGCACAGTAAAACACACTGACACTCTCCCTACCTATAGTTTTCTGTCCCTATAAAAAAAAATTTTTTTAAAGATGGTTGATGAGGAATGCTTTAGCACAGTATAGCACAATGAGAATTTCCCTCACTGTCCTTCCCTGTCCCTACAAACAAGGTTTAGCACAGTAAAACACACTGACGCTCTCCCTACCTATAGTTTTCTGTCCCTATAATTTAATTTTTTTTAAAGATGGTTGATGAGGAATGCTTTAGCACAGTATAGCACAATGAGAATTTCCCTCACTGTCCTTCCCTGTCCCTACAAACAAGGTTTAGCACAGTAAAAAACACTGACACTCTCCCTACCTATAGTTTTCTGTCCCTATAAAAAAAATTTTTTTTTAAAGATGGTTGATGAGGAATGCTTTAGCACAGTATAGCACAATGAGAATTTCCTTCACTGTCCTTCCCTGTCCCTACAAACAAGGTTTAGCACAGTAAAACACACTGACACTCTCCCTACCTATAGTTTTCTGTCCCTATAATTTTTTTTTTTTAAAGATGGTTGATGAGGAATGCTTTAGCACAGTATAGCACAATGAGAATTTCCCTCACTGTCCTTCCCTGTCCCTACAAACAAGGTTTAGCACAGTAAAACACACTGACACTCTCCCTACCTATAGTTTTCTGTCCCTATAAAAAATTTTTTTTTTAAAGATGGTTGATGAGGAATGCTTTAGCACAGTATAGCACAATGAGAATTTCCCTCACTGTCCTTCCCTCTCCCTACAAACAAGGTTTAGCACAGTAAAAAACACTGACACTCTCCCTACCTATAGTTTTCTGTCCCTATAAAAATTTTTTTTTTTAAAGATGGTTGATGAGGAATGCTTTAGCACAGTATAGCACAATGAGAATTTCCCTCACTGTCCTTCCCTGTCCCTACAAACAAGGTTTAGCACAGTAAAACACACTGACACTCTCCCTACCTATAGTTTTCTGTCCCTATAAATTTTTTTTTTTTTAAAGATGGTTGATGAGGAATGCTTTAGCACAGTATAGCACAATGAGAATTTCCCTCACTGTCCTTCCCTGTCCCTACAAACAAGGTTTAGCACAGTAAAACACACTGACACTCTCCCTACCTATAGTTTTCTGTCCCTATAAAAAAAATTTTTTTTAAAGATGGTTGATGAGGAATGCTCTAGCACAGTATAGTACAATGAGAATTTCCCTCACTGTCCTTCCCTGTCCCTACAAACAAGGTTTAGCACAGTAAAACACACTGACACTCTCCCTACCTATAGTTTTCTGTCCCTATAATTTTATTTTTTTTAAAGATGGTTGATGAGGAATGCTTTAGCACAGTATAGCACAATGAGAATTTCCCTCACTGTCCTTCCCTGTCCCTACAAACAAGGTTTAGCACAGTAAAACACACTGACACTCTCCCTACCTATAGTTTTCTGTCCCTATAATTTTTTTTTTTAAAGATGGTTGATGAGGAATGCTTTAGCACAGTATAGCACAATGAGAATTTCCCTCACTGTCCTTCCCTGTCCCTACAAACAAGGTTTAGCACAGTAAAAAACACTGACACTCTCCCTACCTATAGTTTTCTGTCCCTATAAAAAAATTTTTTTTTAAAGATGGTTGATGAGGAATGCTTTAGCACAGTATAGCACAATGAGAATTTCCCTCACTGTCCTTCCCTGTCCCTACAAACAAGGTTTAGCACAGTAAAACACACTGACACTCTCCCTACCTATAGTTTTCTGTCCCTATAAAAATTTTTTTTTTAAAGATGGTTGATGAGGAATGCTTTAGCACAGTATAGCACAATGAGAATTTCCCTCACTGTCCTTCCCTGTCCCTACAAACAAGGTTTAGCACAGTAAAACACACTGACACTCTCCCTACCTATAGTTTTCTGTCCCTATAAAAAATTTTTTTTTTAAAGAGGGTTGATGAGGAATGCTTTAGCACAGTATAGCACAATGAGAATTTCCCTCACTGTCCTTCCCTGTCCCTACAAACAAGGTTTAGCACAGTAAAACACACTGACACTCTCCCTACCTATAGTTTTCTGTCCCTATAATTTTTTTTTTTTAAAGATGGTTGATGAGGAATGCTTTAGCACAGTATAGCACAATGAGAATTTCCCTCACTGTCCTTCCCTGTCCCTACAAACAATGTTTAGCACAGTAAAACACACTGACACTCTCCCTACCTATAGTTTTCTGTCCCTATAAATATTTTTTTTTTTTAAAGATGGTTGATGAGGAATGCTTTAGCACAGTATAGCACAATGAGAATTTCCCTCACTGTCCTTCCCTGTCCCTACAAACAAGGTTTAGCACAGTAAAACACACTGACACTCTCCCTACCTATAGTTTTCTGTCCCTATAAAAAATTTTTTTTTTAAAGATGGTTGATGAGGAATGCTTTAGCACAGTATAGCACAATGAGAATTTCCCTCACTGTCCTTCCCTGTCCCTACAAACAAGGTTTAGCACAGTAAAACACACTGACACTCTCCCTACCTATAGTTTTCTGTCCCTATAATTTTTTTTTTTTTAAAGATGGTTGATGAGGAATGCTTTAGCACAGTATAGCACAATGAGAATTTCCCTCACTGTCCTACCCTGTCCCTACAAACAAGGTTTAGCACAGTAAAACACACTGACACTCTCCCTACCTATAGTTTTCTGTCCCTATAAAAAATGTTTTTTTAAAGATGGTTGATGAGGAATGCTTTAGCACAGTATAGCACAATGAGAATTTCCCTCACTGTCCTTCCCTGTCCCTACAAACAAGGTTTAGCACAGTAAAACACACTGACACTCTCCCTACCTATAGTTTTCTGTCCCTATAAAAATTTTTTTTTTAAAGATGGTTGATGAGGAATGCTTTAGCACAGTATAGCACAATGAGAATTTCCCTCACTGTCCTTCCCTGTCCCTACAAACAAGGTTTAGCACAGTAAAACACACTGACACTCTCCCTACCTATAGTTTTCTGTCCCTATAAAAAATTTTTTTTAAAGATGGTTGATGAGGAATGCTTTAGCACAGTATAGCACAATGAGAATTTCCCTCACTGTCCTTCCCTGTCCCTACAAACAAGGTTTAGCACAGTAAAACACACTGACACTCTCCCTACCTATAGTTTTCTGTCCCTATAAAAATTTTTTTTTTAAAGATGGTTGATGAGGAATGCTTTAGCACAGTATAGCACAATGAGAATTTCCCTCACTGTCCTTCCCTGTCCCTACAAACAAGGTTTAGCACAGTAAAACAGACTGACACTCTCCCTACCTATCCTTCTCTTTCCCTAAACTAAAGGAATCCAGGTTAAGCAAGAAAAAAAATGTCACTGTCCCTGCCTATGCTTCTCTTTCCCTGCTCCGGAACACACTACACTAGGCCGCCGTGCTGGCGGCCTTTTATAGTGTGGGGCGTGTACTAAACACCCTCAGCAATAATTGGCCACAGGCATCCTGCCTGTGGCCAATCATTGCTCTCCTCGCTGCCGGCGCTGTGATTGGCCAAGCATGCGGGGTCACAGTGCATGCTTGGCCAATCACAGCGCCTGGATGACACTGCGATGGCGTAGTGCATTGTGGGCCGCAAATTAGGCGCGAACGGCCCAAATCGTTCGTTGTTCGGCGAACGATCGAACAGCCGATGTTCGAGTCGAACGTATGTTCGACTCGAACACCGAGCTCATCCCTACCTATGGGGTGTCCCATAAGGTCGCCCAGTTGAAAGCTAATACATATGTAGCACACAGACCCCCTTTTACCTGCCTTATTCTTCGACTCTTCGCAGGAAGAAGGGGCACACTGTGCCACAAGCCCGTACCCTCCTGAATTAAGAGGTGGAGCGGTGTTGTTGGTGGGTCATTTCACAGTTGAGACAGAAAAATGGTTTTCTCACTTCTGTGGATAACAGATTTGAGTACTTGTTTCCCCCAGTGAATAGAATGTCCACACTCGCTATAACTCCAACAAAGAGTTTATTTCTTCTTTTAGCAAATAACAGTCTTTCGATAGAACAAAGGTTGGAGCAAGAAAAGGACAGCACAAGATGTGGGGAGAGGTCCGGGCACAATCTCAGTCACCTCACTGTTCAGCTTCTTGAACAGGCTCAGCCTCAAATGGATAGTCTACTTAGGACAAGACTAGCAGCCAAATGACACTCACGCTTTACTCAAGACCTCTATCACAGACCTGGTGAACTTGACCTTGGCCTAGGGAGAAGACATCCCTCCAGAGAGTTACCGGGACCCTTTCCTTCACCGTGATTACCGCATCAGTTCCTCGGAACGGTTGCTCCCCCGGCCTCTTCTACTCAGATACGGGTCCCCTCGCAAGGCGGCACCCTGAGACTCCTCGATCCCCGATGGGCTCCAGCCAAAGGCGCTGGGCCCAGGCCTTTGCTGCAATTCCCGAGTCCTTGCATCCAGGACGAACAGGAACAGCAGAGTAGTACCTCACCCTGGGACTAAAGGTGCCCAGGATGGAACAGGAACAGAGAACACCCACCCCTGGGCCTAGGGTGCACGGGGCGGACTGGAATCAGAACCAGGGGTAGGACCCCACCGACTAACCCCGAACAGGCAGCGTCTGCCCCTTTTATCTCCTCTCCCAGTATGCACGGCAGGCTAACCCCGCCCTACCGTACGTTTGCCGAAAGGGGACACAAAAAGCACAGCCCTGTACTAGTGGTTGAACCCTAGCCTACCATGGCAGCGCCACCCGTAGGCCACAGAGAACTGCACACCAATACTCTCCCTGTGGATAAAATGGTTGTAAACCCTAACAAATCAAGGTGTTTGGGCATACTACCTCCCAAACACTTCCCTTAAATTGAGGACCCCGCTACATACTCCCCCTATTAATGGACTCTGGTCCCCAGTGTCTGGAGCAAACCTATGTCTCTCAAGCCTCAACATAGACCCATTCCAGAAACTTTCTAAAAAAAACTATTTGAAGAAAAATAGAAAAAAAAATTAGATTGTGCCGGAACCTGAAGATGGGGAAAAGGGAATTAAATGCAGAGGTGAAAGAAGAGTAAAGAAGCACCTGTGTACATCACATTCTCAATGTCACAGAAACACATTTATGATTTACATTCTCCTCCCGTCTACAATAGCCAACCCCACCCCATTCTCAGTGGTTTGCTCGGCATCCGCCTGTAGAGGAGAAAAAAAAACCACACAACCAATAATTTACATTCTAAACTATGTACATTAGAATGAAGAGATTCTCCCCGAGAGAAAAACCTCTACCTTCTTAAAAGTAAGTTGCATTTGAACTGCAATGTAAAAGTTATGTAACACTGCCACCTAGTGGAATCGCCACCGTCAAGGCACCTGTTAGAAAAAAAAAAAAACGTCTTCTTTCTTCCTAGGGTAAATTTTCCTGTTTCTTCTCCTTTGGCCCTTTCTCTGAGCTATTCTACCCCAAAAGTCTCTGTCTTTTGATACTGTGAGAGGGAGAAAAAAAACTGCTCCCCCTCTTCCAGTAAGTAGAAAAAAAAAAAGCGTTCTTGGCTCCAGGATAGTACACTCCAGAATAAAACAAAAAGGCAACACAAGAGTTCAGTCTCTAAAGATAGTACTGCGAGTCTGGCAATACCAATGGCTTCCAGTTCTTATCAAATGTGTCTATGTGGTACACTGCATTGTCCTTGTCTTTCCTGCAAACAACCACCTTATCAGCATGTATGTGCCTTCCCAGCATCCAGGACTCCTTACAGTCTTTGAAACGTTTAGTAACTGCAGCAGAACAAGAATAGAACCTCCAGACCTGGGGTACCTTTAAGTGGGTCCATACAAAATCCACCTACCATCGACATCTATGGACCTCTTCCTCATATAAAAGTTCTTTTGGTAAGTACGGGTATTCCCATTCGTACTCGCTTGCAACTCTTTGGTTGAACAACCTCTGTAACCGAGACAATGGTGGCATGGTCGCTCGATCTCCCGTTCCTGGCAAAACTATGGTGTCTGGGTGTCGAGGCACTTTCACTGCCTCTGAACCAGTTATGGGGGCCCGTAGTGACACTCTGGACACCTCGGCAACAGGTGCAGGCATCTCCAATGGTGGAAGGGTAGACAGTGGGACAGACTCCTCCTCAGGCTCCGGGGCCTCCACCCGGCGTGTGGCATCCCCAGTGAACATGGGTGAGTCCTTTTTCCTTCGCGACGAGGACAGGGGCATCTTATCCCAACCCTTCCGCTCAAACAACTCATCAATAGCCACATCATCCCCTGGATCGGAGACTGACTCCAGGTCAGAGGTATCACATTCCTCCGCCAGCAGGTAACTATGGGTAGATGATGAATCGCCACCTCTAACCAGTTCAAGGGCCCGGGGATCCCTGACCCAAGCATCCCCGACACTTCGGACCTTAGCCAAGGCCCCTTCCTTCAGCTTACCTTGGCCTGTAGCTGAAGCGGGACGTCCGGAACTTTTTCCCACGGAAACATCAGATCCGGGCAAGTGCTGGTGTGTGACTCTACCACGGCCGCAGGAAGCTGTAACATAGCCGACCTTCCTCTTGGGCGGTGGGAGCGAGGACTTCGTAAAGACCGAAACAGCATCCTCTGGTCTCTCGAACTCCGGTTCCTCAACAACTGGAACACTTTCACTCGCGACTTCCTCCGAAGTCTCAACAGTGCGCGCAGGGGTGACTGTGGAAGCTCTGGTTCCTTCTTCCAAAGTGGTGGCGCCTGTAAGGCAGTTCAGGTGGAAGGCCCAAGGCTTTTCCATAGGTTGCTCCACTTCAAACAAGAACTCCTTACACTGCTCACATCTCCCGAAGGGTTTAAGATGTACCACCAGTCCCTGGCATCCGGGACAAACCACTCCAAGGGCCTCCACTTCTCTGCATACATAAAGCGCGAAGCGGCCCCGGGGCTTTAGTCGGATCCCCGTATCCGTAACAGAAGCAGCAAAGGAGGTAACGTTCATGGTAGTTGAACTTGGAATCCATGTGGCATTAGACGCCATGTCACTCACTTGCCGATTCATCGCGCACTGTCTCTCTGGCGCCAAAGTCACCACGTGCAACTCCTCACATGGCGAGGCTCCTCCCATCTCCTACAATGTTCGCGGGCTTCTCTTCTGTAGGCACGCCCACGAACTACGCAGCATGGATTCTCCTCATGGCGCAATCACTTTTAAGATGGCCGACCTCCACGGAGCTTCACAGGGGAACAAGTTCAAACTCTGGGCCTCTTCTCCTGTGAA
This sequence comes from Rana muscosa, assembly GCA_029206835.1. NCBI lineage: Eukaryota > Metazoa > Chordata > Amphibia > Anura > Ranidae > Rana > Rana muscosa. The sequence continues at coordinate 212,338,489 of CM055116.1, forward strand.
ATAATCCCGGACTCGAGCCCCCATGTGTAGCACACAGACCCCCTTTTACCTGCCTTATTCTTCGGCTCTTCGCAGGAAGAAGGGGCACACCATGCCACAAGCCCGTACCCTCCTGAATTAAGAGGATGAGCAGTGTTGTTGGTGGGTCATTTCACAGTTGAGCCAGAAAAATTGTTTTCTCACCTCTGTGGATAACAGATTTGAGTACTTGTTTCCCCCAGTGAATAGAATGTCCACACTAGCTATAACTCCAACAAAGAGTTTATTTCTTCTTTTAGCAAATAACAGTCTTTCGATAGAACAAAGGTTGGAGCAAGAAAAGGACAGCACAAGATGTGGGGAGAGATCCAGGCACAATTTCAGTCTCCTCACTGTTCAGCTTCTTGAACAGACTCAGCCTCAAATGGATAGTCTACTTAGGACAAGACTAGCAGCCAAATGACACTCACGCTTTACTCAAGGCCTCTATCACAGACCTGGTGAATTTGACCTTGGCCTAGGGAGAAGACATCCCTCCGGAGAGTTACCAAGACCCTTTCCTTCACCGTGACTACCGCATCAGTCCCTCGGAACGGTTCCTCCCCCGGCCTGCTCTACTCAGATACGGGTCCCCTTGCACCCTGAGACTCCTCGATCCCCGATGGGCTCCAGCCAAAGGTGCTGGGCCCAGGCCTTTGCTGCAATTCCCGAATCCTTGCATCCAGGACGGACAGGAACAGCAGAGTAGTACCTCACCCTGGGACTAAAGGTGCCCAGGATGGAACAGGAACAGAGAACACCCGCCCCTGGGCCTAGGGTGCCCAGGGCGGACTGGAACCAGAACCAGGGGTAGGACCCCACCAACTAACCCTGAACAGGCAGCGTCTGCCCCTTTTATCTCCTCTCACAGCATGCACGACAGGTTAACCCCACCCTACCGTACGGTTGCAGAGAGGGGACACAAAAAGCACAGCCCTGTACTAGTGGTTCAACCCTAGCCTACCATGGCAGTACCACCCGTAGGCCACAGGGAACTGCACACCAATACTCTCCCTGTGGATAAAATGGTTGTAAACCCTAACAAATCAAGGTGTTTGGGCATACTACCTCCCAAACACTTCCCTTAAATTGAGGACCCCGCTACACATATTAAAGGTTTATGATTGTTATGCTCACTGAACTATGCCCCTGCGTGGGTGAACGTTTGTTAAAGATGTGATACTTATTTCAATAAAAATTATTGTACCAGAAAAATTGTTTATAAAATTGCATTATACAGGAATCTTTAGTGTAAACATTAATGTTTTTTTTAAATAGATAAAGCAGATTTCTATGGAAACATAGATAATTACCATGTGATAAAGGGATGCAAAATGTTGATGGTAATAATGCATAATGAGTAGTATTTTCCATACCTTGAACCACTAAAGCCCCGTACACACGATCGGTTTGACTGATGAAAACCGTCCGATGGATGGTTTTCATCAGACCAACCGATCGTGTATGGTACCCATCGGTCTTTTTTCCATCGGTTGTAAAAAATAGAACTTGTTTTAAAATTTTCCGATGGATAAAAAACCGATGGGAATTTCCGATCGTCTATGGGCAAGTCCATCGGTTAAAAAACCCACGCATGCTCAGAATCAAGTCGACGCATGCTCAGAAGCATTAAACGTAATATTTCTCTGCTCATCGGAGTGTTTTACGTCACCGCGTTTGGAACGGTCGGCCAAGACTGATGAAAAACAGTTTCATCGGATTTCCGATGGACAAATCCATCGGACGAAAATCCATAGGTTATCCGATCGTGTGTACAGGGCTTAATTGTTTTTTTTCCAAATCATCTGCATGAAAAGCACAGAATCACAGTTTGTGTAAAGGGGGCCAAAAAAACATGTTAAAACAATCACTGAGTGTCTTTAAACAGTTAGCTTTTTCAACACTAGATGGAACTCTTGGAACACTCTTTGCTTAGACAAGTCATCACTTCCACCATAGTTTTATTACACTGCAAATAATTATAAACAAAACACACACGCTCATGGATTAATGGCACTAAGAAATCCACTAGTAGTTTGCGTAAATTTTGATTTACTTATAACGTTTTGTGCACAACCTTGCCTTTTAGTTTATTGCTCAGTATACAGTATAAGGAAGCATACAAAAGCAGATGACAGCTGGTTACTTACTAGTGATTTAACATCAGAACATTTTTGCCACAAACATTTCCCTCTGAAGAGACATCTGTGGTGGACCACAGTTGCAGTGTAGAGATGAGCCCAACACCCCCCGATTCGGTTCGCATCCAGAACATGCGGGCGGACCGATAGTTCGCGCGAACATTCGAACCCCGTTATGGGACTCGAACAGGAGAAATCAAAAGTGCAAATTTTAAAGGCTAATATGCAAGTTATTGTCCTAAAAAGGGTTTGGGGACCCGGGTTCTGCCCCAGGGGACATGTATCAATGCAAAAAACTGTTTTAAAAACATTTTTTCAGGAGCAGTGATTTTAATGATGCTTAAAGTGAAAAAATAAAAGTGAAATATTCCTTTAAAAATCATGCCTGGGGGTGTCTATAGTATAGTAAAGTGGCGCATGTTTCTTGTGTTTAGAACTGTCCCTGCACAAATTGACATTTATAAAGGAATAAAAGTCATTTAAAACTGCTTGCGGCTTTAATGTAATGTCTGGTCCCGGCAATATGGATGAAAATCATTGAGAAAAACAGCAAGGGTCCCTCCCCCCCTCCCCCCAGCCCACTACCAGCCCCTTTGGGTCTTGTATGGAAAGGCGTGGGGCCCCCAGGCCCTATATACTCTGAACAGCAGTATACAGGCGGTGCAAACAAGACAGGGACTGTAGGTTTGTTCTTAAGTAGAATCTGTTTGTAAATTGGAACTGGTACATTTTTAAAGTGTAGCTCCAGCCAAAAAAATCTATTTTTAAGCTTTTTGGAAAACATAGGGAAGGGTTATCACCCCTGTAACATTTGTTTTGCTGTCTGTGCCCCTGTTCAGAAGATTTCACCTCACTTTCTGTCCCAATATCAATAGGATTTTGTAAATTTGGGGTTTTTAGTGAAACAAGGATTGGTGATAAAGCATCAGTGGAGAGGAGACACCTTTTTCCCATATTAACTCTCACAGGAGAGAATTTCCCTTCCTAGGGGTAGATTTCCTCTCACTTCCTGTTGTCTCCTTTCGTTTGTAAGTAGGTGTCGTTTGAAAGTAGGGGCCTGCCCTATGTACTCTGCAGAAATTTGGGCCGTAGGTGTTGGTGTTGCCACAACACTGTAAGCCCTCACAGTCAGGGCAGCCATCAGGAATTTTGGGGCCCCTTACACAGCTTCAGGCATGGGCCCCCTGGAGCCGAGGAGAACTGGGGGGGGTGCTGCCGCCGCGAATTAAGAAGCGGGGGGGGGGGGTGCCACGAATTGAGAAGCAGGGGGTTTGGGTGCTGACGAACAAAAAAAAACCAGAAGAACAAAAAAACAAACAAAAGGGGGTTGCCATCCTGGGCCCCTTACAAAAAAAAATGATTAAAAAAAAAGGGAGGTTTACATCCGGGGCCCTGGGGACCTCCGGGCCTCTGGGGACCTCTGGGCCCCTTACAAAAAAATAAAATAAATAAAATTAAAAAAAAATAAAAAAAAATTAAATAAAAAAATTAATATTTTTTTTTTTATAAAAAAATAAAAAAAGGGAGGTTTCCATCCGGGGCCCTGGGGACCTCCGGGCATCTGGGGACCTCTGGGCCCCTTACAAAAACAAAAACAAAAATAAATTAAATAAAAAAATTATAAAAAAATAAATAAAGAAGAGGGGGTTGACATTCGGGGCCCTGGGGACCTCCGGGCCTCTGGGCCCCTTACAAAAAAACTAAATAAAAATAAATAAAATAAATAAATAAGAAAAACTAATTAAATAAAAAAATGAATAATAAAAAAAATATAAAAAAATAAACAAAAAAGGGGGGTTGACATTCGGGCCCCTGGGGACCTCTGGGCCCCTTACAAAAAAAAATTATAAAAAAAAGGGGGGCCATCCGGGCCCCTTACAGGTGTACTGCCTGTACCCCCCTGATGGCGGCCCTGCTCACAGTTACTCTTGGTGGGCGCTGGAACGCCCTGCTGTGAACTATTATATCAAGAATTGTAATTACATGCCATTGTTGAACAGTGGTAGGAAAAATTGCAACCCCTCACAGATACTCTAGTTGGAGCGCAGGAATGAGCCCTGCTGCAAAGTATTGCATCAAAAATTGTATTTAGAGGCCCGTGTTAAACAGGGGCTGAAACATTGGGCCTTAAGCACTGGTGCTGGTGCCACAACACTGCAACCCCTCACAGATACTCTGGTTGGAGCGCAGGAATGAGCCCTGCTGCAAAGTATTGCATCAAAAATTTTAATTACATGCCTCTGTTAAACAGGGGCTGAACAATTGGGCCTTAGCCACTGGTGGCAGGGCCCAGAACCAAAAATGTTCTTACAAGCTATCAGCATGATCTTTAAGGAGGAAGAGGATAGTCACTCAGCATAACAAGATAGTCACTCAGCATCAGCATAGGCAGTCTTGAAGGGATCTGACATCTCAAAAAAAAAATATTCGGTTACATCACCATCAGGTGCTTGGTAGCTGGTGGTGATCCAAGACTGATTCATTTTTATGAAGGTCAGTCGATCTACCGAGTCGGTGGACCGGCGCACCCTGTGATCGGTTACAAAGCCTCCAGCAGCACTGAATGTGCGTTCCGAAAGAACGCTGGATGCAGGACAGGCCAGTAGCTCAGTTGCATACTGTGCAAGCTCTGACCAGTGATCCATCCTCAAGACCCAGTAACCCAGAGGATTTTCGGTGGGAAAGGTGTCCAGGTCTGATCTTGCCCCTAGGTATTCCTGCACCACGTAAATCAATCAGATGCTGGCGATGGTTGCTGGAACCGATCATACCTTGGGGCTGCGGACTAAAAAATTGTCTGAACGCATCGGTCAGACGGCCACCTTCTCCACCGCTCCTTCTTTGACTGACCGAAGCCTCAGCAACACGTTGTCCAGGACCAGGAATTTGTAACCTCCCAGTCTCTGGGAACGCGTTGCACAGACCTTTCTGCAAGGCCTCCCGAAGATGTTTCATCCTCTGCTCCCTCTGCGACGGCAAGATACGGTCCGCAACCTTACCCTTGTAACGTGGATCAAGGAGGATTGCCAGCCAGTAATGATCCTTCTCCTTGATACCACGAATATGAGGATCCTTCCGCAGGCTTTGCAGGATCAGGGAGGCCATGCAGCGTAGGTTTGCTGAGGCATTCGGTCCAGAGTCCTCTGGGTCATTCAGGATGACATGATCCGCAGCCACCTCCTCCCAGCCACGTACAAGTCCATGGGTGTCTTGGGACTGTAATTGATCCCTTGAAGACTGCTGCTGATGCTGAGTGCTAGGCTCCACCTCCATGCTGACACAATCCTTCTCCACCTCCTCCTCGTCCTCTTCCTGTGTGATAGGCAGGCCAGCAGGAACACTGTCTGGATAAAGGGGGCCTTGAGAGGTAAGGAAGTCCTCCTCTTCCTCCCTCTGTTCTGCTTCAAGTGCCCTGTCCATTATTCCACGCAGCGTGTGCTCCAACAGGTGGACAAGAGGGACAGTGTCACTGATGCATGCACTGTCACTGCTCACCATCCTTGTGGCCTCCTCAAATGTTTCCAGGACAGTGCATGCATCCCTGATCATGACCCACTGGCGTGGCAAAAAAAAAAACAAGCTCCCCTGACCCTGTCCTGGTGCCATATTGCAACAGATACTCATTGATGGCCCTCTGCTGCGTGTGCAGCCGCTGCAGCATGGCCAAAGTTGAGTTCCACCTGGTGGGCATGTCACAGATTAGGCGGTTCTTGGGCAGGTTAAATTCCTTTTGCAGGTCAGCCAGCCGAGCACTGGCATTATATGACCGGCGGAAATGCCCACAGACTTTCTTGGCCTGCCTCAGGACATCCTGTAAGCCCGGGTACCTGCCCAAGAACCGCTGCACTACCAAGTTAAGGATGTGAGCCAAACAGGGCACATGGGTCAGCTGTCCCTGTCGGAGGGCGGAGAGGAGGTTGGTGCCATTGTCGCAACCCACCATTCCTGGCTTAAGCTGGCGTGGCGTAAACCACCTCTGAGCCTGCCCCTGCAGAGCTGACAGAATCTCAGAGGACAAAGCACAGGAAGAAGAAGAGTAGTAGCATTTTGGAGGCGTAGTGGCGGAACAACCTCCAACACTACTGCACCTTGTCCTGCATCCTTCCCAGCTGCCAGCAGAGTCACCAAATGCACCGTGAAAGATAGGTAACGTCCCTGTCCATGCCTGCTGGACCATGAGTCAGCAGCAATATGCACCTTACCGCTGGCAGAAAAAGTGGGCCTTTGGTGGTGGTGGTGGTGGTGCTGGTGCCACAACACTGTAAGTCCTCACAGTTACTCTTGGTGGGCGCTGGAACGGGCCCTGCTGTGAAATATTATATCAAGAATTGTAATTACATGCACCTGTTGAACAGGGGCAGAAAAATTGGGCCTTTGGTGGTGGTGGTGGTGGTGTTGCCACAACACTGTAAGCCCTCACGGTTACTCTTGATGGGCGCAGGAATGGGCCCTGTTGTGAAATATTAGATCAAGAATTGTAATTACATGCCCCTATTGAACAGGGGCAGAAAAATTGGGCCTTAGGCACTGGTGCCACAACACTGCAACCCCTCACAGATACTATAGTTGGAGCGCAGGAATGAGCCCTGCTGCAAAGTATTGCAGCAAAAATTGTAATTACACGCCCCTGTTACACAGGGGCAGAAAAATTGGGCCTTAGCCACTGGTGGCGGTGCCCAGAACCAAAAATGTTCTTACAAGCTATCAACATGAACATTGAGGAGGAAGAGGATAGCCACTCAGTATCAGCATAGGCAGTCTTGAAGGCATCTCACATTCAAAAAAAAAATTATTCGGTTACATCAGCATCAGGTGCTTGGTAGCTGGTGATCCAAGACTGATTAATTTTTATAAAGGTTAGCCGATCGACCGAGTCGGTGGACAGGCGCACCCTGTGATCGGTTACAAAGCCTCCAGCAGCACTGAATGTGCGTTCCGAAAGAATGCAGGACAGGCCAGTAGCTCAATTGCATACTGTGCAAGCTCTGGCCAGTGATCCATCCTCAAGACCCAGTAACCCAGAGGATTTTCGGTGGGAAAGGTGTCCAAGTCTGATCTTGCCCCTAGGCACAAGCCTTTCTGCAAGGCCTCCCGACGATGTTTCCTCCTCTGCTCCCTCTGCGACGGCTGGATAAGGTCCGCAACCTTACCCTTGTAACGTGGATCAAGGAGGGTTGCCAGCCAGTAATGATCCTTCTCCTTGATACCACGAATACGAGGATCCTTTTGCAGGCTTTGCAGGATCAGGGAGGCCATGCAGCGTAGGTTTGATGAGGCATTCGGTCCTTGGTCCTCTGGGTCACTAAGGACGACATGATCCGCAGCCACCTCCTCCCAGCCACGTTCATGGGTTTCTTGGGACTGTAAATGATCCCTTGAAGACTGCTGCTGATGCTGAGTGCTAGGCTCCACCTCCATGCTGACACAATGCTCCTCCTCCTCCTCGTCCTCTTCCTGTGTGATCGGCGGGCCAGCAGGAACACTGTGTGGATAAAGGGTGCCTTGAGAGGTAAGGAAGTCCTCCTCTTCCTCCTTCTGTTCTGCCTCAAGTGCCCTGTCCATTTTTCCACACAGCGTGTGCTCCAACAGGTGGACAAGAGGGACAGTGTCACTGATGCATGCACTGTCACTGCTCACCATCCTTGTGGCCTCCTCAAATGGTGACAGGACAGTGCATGTATCCCTGATCATGACCCACTGGCGTGGCAAAAAAACAAACAAGCTCCCCTGACCCTGTCCTGGTGCCATAGTCGCACAGGTACTCATTGATGGCCCTCTGCTGCGTGTGCAGCCGCTGCAGCATGGCCGACATTGAGTTCCACCTGGTGGGCATGTCACAGATTAGGCGGTTCTTGGGCAGGTTGTATTCCATTTGGAGGTCAGCCAGCTGAGCACTGGCATTATATGACCGGCAGAAATGCACACAGACTTTCCTGGCCTGCCTCAGGACATCCTGTAAGCCCGGGTATCTGCCCAAGAACCTCTGCACCACCTAGTTAAGGACGTGAGCCAAACAGGGCACATGGGTCAGCTGTCCCTGTCGGAGGGCGGAGAGGAGGTTGGTGCCATTGTCGCAACCCACCATTCCTGGCTTAAGCTGGCGTGGCGTAAACCACCTCTGAGCCTGCCCCTGCAGAGCTGACAGAATCTCTGCCCCAGTGTGGCTGCTGTCCCCCAAGCACACCAGCTCAAGCACTGCATGGCATCTTTTTGCCTGCGTACTTGCGTAGCCCCTTGAACGCCTACAGAGCACCGCTGGTTCCGAGGACAAATCAGCACAGGAATAGGCCCTGGAGGAAGAAGAAGAGGAGGGGTGGAGGAAAGAGGTGTGTCAGAATCACCACTAGTAGCATTTTGGAGGCTGCATCCTTCCCAGATGCCAGCAGAGTCACCCAGTGGGCCGTGAAAAATAGGTAATGTCCCTGTCCATGCCTGCTGGACCATGAATCAGCGGTAATATGCACCTTACCGCTGACCGCTATGTCCAGCGAGGCCAAGACATTGCCTTCAACATGCCGGTAGAGAGCCGGAATCGCTTTCCGTGAAAAAAAGTGGCGTTTGGGAACCTGCCACTGAGGTACCGCACATTCCACAAACTCACGGAAGGTGGTAGAGTCTACCAACTGAAAAAGCAGCAGTTGAAGTGCTAGCAATTTAGCCAAGCTAGCATTCAACCACTGGGCATGTGGATGGCTGGGAGCGAATTTCTTTCGGCGGTGCAGCAGCTGGGGCAGGGAAATTTGCTTGGTACAATCGGACATTAGTGTACCGATAGCAGATTGCCCGCAAGTACTTGGCAGTGACACACCTAATTTTCACCTTCATTCCTCTCAGTGCATGTTTCTGAGAGGACTGAAGGTATAGTGGGGTTGGAGATCCCAGCTGATGAGGAGCAAGGAGAGGTTCGCTTTGTTCTTTGGTGGAGGTCTTTTATGTACGCTTGCCAACGGACTGCATGGCAGGTTGACATATGTCTGGTCAAGCATGTGGTGCCCAAGCGGCTGATGTTTTGGCCACGCGAGATACGCTTCAGACATATGTTGCAAAAAGCAATGGTACGATCTGCTACACACATCTCAAAAAAGGCCCACACCAAAGAACTTTTGGAATAACGCGCAGAGACAGCAGCGCCTTGCAAATACGGAGTTCTGCGGTGTGATGCAGTCGGTTGGCTGCCCTTAAGCTGGCCCCTGGAGGGCATCCTGCCTTGTTGGAGATGTGCCTCCTCCTCCTCCTACTCTCTCCTATCAGGCACCCACGTAGAGTTAGTGACCTCATCATCCCCTCCCTCCTCGTCACTGGAGCAAACCTAGCAGTATGCTGTAGCTGGGGGAACATGACTGCCAGTTTGCTGTCCTTCTTGGGCACCCCCTCTCTCTGGGCTCACATTACTGCCTTCCTCAAGCTGGGTACCATCATCGGAGCCTTCAAAACGCTGCGCATCCTCCTGCAGCATGTACACAACACTGTGGTCAAACAGTTTGGGGGACTCCTCAGGACATGGTGGGGCAAGGGAAGGAGTGACTGATGCCATTGACCCGATGGAAGAGGCCGCTTTGGCAGCTACTTTGGCAGACAAAGTACCCTTAGCCTGGGTGAGAGAGGATGAGGAGGATGAGGACGGCTTGGTCATCCACTCTACCAAGTCTTCGGCATGTTGCGGCTCAACGCGGCCAGCTGCCGAAACAAAAGACAAGCGTTCCCCACGGCCACGTGCTGATGAGGATGCACCGTGTCCACGACCAGCACTGTTGCCTCTAGACACAGAGCCTGCTTGCCCTCTTTTATTGGCATGTGTGTGTCTGCCTCTCCTTGTTGGCCTTCCAGACATACTGTATTTGATGTATTGGAATAGGTACACAAGGAATTGTCTGCAGTCAGCTTTAGCTGCACACTGTGCCCAGTATACAGTACACTGACTTAATATACTGCAGGTTAGCTCAATCAACTCCTTGTATTATTAGGAATAGGACAGGAATAGTCTGCAGTCAGCTTTACCTGCACACTGTGCCCAGTATACAGTACACTGACTTAATATACTGCAGGTTAGCTCAATCAACTCCTTGTATTATTAGGAATAGGACAGGAATAGTCTGCAATCAGCTTTACCTGCACACTGTGCCCAGTATACAGTACACTGACTTAATATACTGCAGCTTAGCTGAATCAACTGCCTGTATTATTAGGAATGGAACAGGAATAGTCTGCTGTCAGCTTTACCTGCACACTGTTCCCAGTATACAGTACACTGACTTAATATACTGCAGCTTAGCTCAATCAATTGCCTGTCTGTATTATTAGGAAGAGAACTGGGATGGTCTGCAGTCAGCTTTACCTGCACACTGAGCCCAGTATACAGTACACTGACTTAATATACTGCAGATTAGCTCAATCAACTGCCTGTCTGTATTATTAGGAAGAGAACGGGGATAGTCTGCAGTCAGCTTTACCTGCACACTGAGCCCAGGATACAGTACACTGACTTAATATACTGCAGCTTAGCTCAATCAACTGCCTGTATTTTTAGGAATGGAACAGGAATAGTCTGCAGTCAGCTTTACCTGCACACTGTGCCCGGTATACAGTACACTGACTTAATATACTGCAGCTTAGCTCAATCAACTGCCTGTCTGTATTATTAGGAAGAGAAAAGGGATGGTCTGCAGTCAGCTTTACCTGCACACTGTGCCTGCCCAGTATACAGTACACTGACTTAATATACTGCAGCTTAGCTCAATCAACTGTCTGCCTATATTATTAGGAAAAGAACAGGGATGGTCTGCAGTCAGCTTTACCTGCACACTGAGCCCAGTAAACAGTACACTGACTTAATATACTGCAGCTTAGCTCAATCAACTGCCTGTCTGTATTATTAGGAAAAGAACAGGGATGGTCTGCAGTCAGCTTTACCTGCACACTGAGCCCAGTATACAGTACACTGACTTAATATACTGCAGCTTAGCTCAATCAACTGCCTGCCTATATTATTAGGAAGAGAACAGGGATGGTCTGCAGTCAGCTTTACCTGCACACTGTGCCTGCCCAGTATACAGTACACTGACTTAATATACTGCAGCTTAGCTCAATCAACTGCCTGTTTATATTATTAGGAAGAGAACAGGGATGGTCTGCAGTCAGCTTTACCTGCACACTGAGCCCAGTATACAGTACACTGACTTAATATACTGCAGCTTAGCTCAATCAACTGTCTGCCTATATTATTAGGAAGAGAACAGGGATGGTCTGCAGTCAGCTTTACCTGCACACTGAGCCCAGTATACAGTACACTGACTTAATTTACTGCAGCTTAGCTCAATCAACTGCCTGCCTATATTATTAGGAAAAGAACAGGGATGGTCTGCAGTCAGCTTTACCTGCACACTGTGCCTGCCCAGTATACAGTACACTGACTTAATATACTGCAGCTTAGCTCAATCAACTGCCTGTCTGTATTAGGAAGAGAACAGGGATGGTCTGCAGTCAGCTTTACCTGCACACTGAGCCCAGTATACAGTACACTGACTTAATATACTGCAGCGAGAATAACAGGAACACTCTGAAGTGAGATCTAGCTAAACTGAATACAGTGTATATATATATATATATATATATATATACAACTCCTGGGATGCACATATATACTAAATACACTGACTACAGCTACCTGAATCGCCTGACTGCTCTATCTAACTGAAATTAAATGACACTTTGACTCTCTCTCTATCTCTCTCAGACTCTCACAACGCCGTAACACACTACACAAGGCCGACGCGCAGGCGGCCTTATATAGTGTGGGGTGTGTACCTACTCCCCTGAGCCATGATTGGCCAAAGGCACCCTTCCTTTTGGCCAATTATGGCTCTCTGTGCTGACGGCGCTGTGATTGGCCAAAGCATGCTGGTCATAGTACATGCTTGGTCAATCATCAGCCAGCAATGCACTGGGATGATGCAGTGAATTATGGGCCATGACGCGCCACTCGAATTTGGCGCGAACGGCCCATAATGTTCGAAATTCGGCGAACGAGTGAACAGCCGATATTCGAGTCGAACATGAGTCCGACTCGAACACGAAGCTCATCCCTATTGCAGTGTAGCCCCAATCACTTGAATGTACAACCTGCCGAACCAGACAAAGGAAAGGAAACTTATCCCACTGCATGTGTATACGTCTGTCTTTGCAGCTTGGGAGGGACAGTAAAAACACAGCTCAACTGCTGGACAGGTGGGGAATGCATTGGTTCTGCCCAGTGGCGTAACTAGAACCTTCAGGGCCCCGATGCAAGAAACCATGAAGGGCCCCCCTGAGCGCCGGACAGGGCACTTTCCTCCGAGCCCGGTGGCAAGGACCTGGACGCAAGTGGGTGGCTGCATATAAAGAAACCGATTTCTCCATTCCCCCCCCCCCCCCCGCTTCTCCTCCTCTCCCTCCCCCAGGCATTCAGTGGCTGCAGGAGGAAAATGGAGGGATCGGTTCCTCTATATCGGTGTTTCTTAATCTTTTTCCAGTCAGGGCACCCTTGAAGTATACCCCTAGGGGAATGGGGATGCACTGCAACCACCCTGCAACTGTATGCAGCATAGTGATTATGCATATAAGGGGTTAAAACAGGCGGTCAGGAGGCAACACATTGCCTCTTTACCGGATGTCAAATGCCTCTGAAAAGCAATCTGAGCATGGATCTCTTTTCAGAGGAACAGCATTTTTTTGCTGGTACTATGAACAAGCAAAAAAAATAAAAAAATCGGTTCTGATTGTACACATATAGGAGGTCAGGATTAAAAGCGCATACATAAAATGTGCATACATACATGTAAACACACACATACACATCTATAAACACACACGCATAATACTCACACATATACTGTATATACACACACACACACACACACACACACACACATATATAAATGCACATATGCACACACATATAAACCAGTGGTGGCTGCTGTCCAAAATGTTTAGGGGGAGCAAGCAAACTGAAAAATTCTGAAAAAAATGCAGCCTCACTGTGCCCATCAAACGCAGCCACTGTGCCCATCAAACGCAGCCACTGTGCCCATCAAAAGCAGCCACTGTGCCCATCAAACGCAGCCACTGCACCCATCAAACGCAGCCACTGCGCCCATCAAATGCAGCCACTGCGCCCATCAGGCACAGTGGAAACGCAGCCACTGCGCCCATCAAACGCAGCCAAGACGCCCATCAAACGCAGCCACTGCGCCCATCGAACGCAGCCACTGCGCCCATCGAACGCAGCCACTGCGCCCATCGAACGCAGCCACTGCGCACATCAAACGCAGCCACTGCGCCCATCAGGCACAGTGGAAACGCAGCCACTGTGCCCATCAAACGCAGCCACTGCGCCTATCAAACGCAGCCACTGCGCCCATCAAACATATACACATACAATGCACACTCACATACATTCATATGCACATACACACACACATGCATATATACATGCACATACACACACACATAAACACACATACAGATACAGTAGATAGATAGTCTCACAAAAAAACGGCAGACATTTACTTTACCCCTTCCTGCCGGGTACTGCACTGTAGGGGGAGATAAAGAGCACTGCTTTCACTTTAGGTCTCTAAGCAGTGCGACCAGCTCCCTGCACAGTGCCGACTCCCGAGTACAGTTCGGCTGAGGATCGGGGTTGCTGCTCGGCCTGCTCTTCGTATCAAAGTATACAAGGGGGCCTCAAGGACCCCCCTGCAGCAAGGGGCCCAGTCGCCATGGCGACCTCAGCGACCCCTATAATTCCGCCACTGGTTCTGCCTGTCCCTCCTGAATGCACAAGTGACTGTGCTTGTGTAACAGCAATGGAGTTTACTAGAGTGGCTGAAATAAAGGCACCCCATGTGTATAGCAGTGACCCTGTTCAAAGTGCCTAGGGTAGCCTAGAAGAACCATCTCCGGGGTAGGCCTCTCACATGACCTTGCTTGGCGACCAATGAGGAGGGAAACATGGAGCATGTGACGACCACCCTGTCACATGGCCCACCACCTACCCCTACAAGCAGAATTTTTTGTTTTATTTCTATTAACAGCTCTTGTTACATGATGTGCTTTTAAAGGATGCACACTTTGGGGTTGATTTACTAAAGGCACATACTGTAGGTTATTCACTTTGCAAGGGAGTTTGCTCCAGAGCTAAGTCAATGAATAAAGCTCGGCTGACTTCCATGATCAAATTATGTGCAAGCAAAAATGCTATATTTTTTTCATTTTCCTTGCACATGATTCGGTTTTCTTTTTGGAAAAGGAAGCTTCACCATATTCATTAAGCTCTGGGGAAAATTCCCTTGCAAAATGCAACCTCCCTTGCTAAGTAAAATTCCCCCTGGAATCTCCAACACCCTAACTAAAGAGGTATATAGTAAGGTACCCCCTGCCCCCCCCTTTTTTTTTTTTTTAGAACTTCAAAACCGGGGTTTAATTATCACTTAGATATGCTATGATGGTGTTAGTGTTTTAACCATGGCAATTGTCTTGGGAATTGAATGGAATTGGGGGGTTTCTTTATTTAATATATTTTATTTTACTTATTTTGAAAGGGAAGGGGAAGGGAAGGGAGGAAAAAAGGAAGGGGAAAGAGGGGAGAGAGAGGATAAATACCTTTTTTCCTATTCTAGGGGACAGTATTTACAATATGGTCAATATAGGATATAGAAGGGAAATTGTAAAATGTCTAATAGTATTGATATATATATATATATATATATTGGAAGATAAGCTGTTTGTTATAGGGCAGATAATAATAATAATATTGATGTGACTGGCGGGGAGGGAAGGGGGAGGGAGGGGGAGGGATCTCACCCACATATTCTTGACTGTACCCCCACTTAGGTAAGTACTCACTTAAGTGGTAAATCGAATGTGAGTACAAAAAAAAGAAAAACTTTCAAATTGTATCCCCCTATTCTTGAAAGGGGGATACAGGGGTGCTCTTACCTACTGTAACACATTAGGGTTGTTAGAACCCTTTTGCTTTTTCCCTTTTTTTTTTCTTTTTTTTTTTTTCGCCTTTTCTCGGCCAGGCGGGGGAGATGGAGGAGCTGAGAGTTATTTCCCTAAACTCCAAGGGGCTTAATACGCCAGAAAAAAGGAGGATGCGCCTTCAAGATTTGAAGCGATTACAGTCGGATGTGGCATATATTCAAGAAACACACTTTAGAGAGGGTAAAGTACCAATTTTGAAGAACAATCTTTTTCCCTTGGTATACCATGCCTTTAATAGGGCAAGTAAATCCAGAGGGGTGTCTATACTAATAACAAAACGAGTACATTGGAAACTAATAGATAAAAGAATAGACACTGAGGGCAGATTTTTGTTTCTTAAAGGTATGATTGATAGTAATAAAGTGACCTTGGCTACGATATATGCACCTAATATTAATCAAGATCAATTTATTTGTTCCACCCTCAATAAACTTATGAAATTTATAGAAGGGAAATTACTCCTGGGGGGAGACTTTAATCTTCCCCTAGACCCTAACATGGATACCTCAGCAGGAAGATCCTCAGTAGCCAAAGGCCTTCGCAAGAGGGTCCTTCAGACCCTACATAATTATCAACTTATTGTTGCCTGGAGAGTGTACCATCCAGATGAAAAGGACTATACCTTTTATTCAACTCCACATAAGGGATACTCTCGAATTGATCTATTTATTGTCCCACATAGCATGATAATGGCGATTAAAGGAATAGAGATAGGGAGTATCACATGGTCTGACCATGCCCCGATCATTATGATACTGACTATGAATAAACATTCGGAAGGAAGGATGAGACAGTGGCGACTGAACGAGAACCTGCTTGAGGATGAGGTACGGTTCAAGAGGTAATGAGAGAATTAGAATACTATTTTCAATATAACTCTATACCAGAGATAGATGCAGGGATAACATGGGAGGCGCATAAAACCATAATAAGAGGGATTCTTATTAAGCATGGCTCCAGGATAAAGAAGGACAGGGAAAAGCAATTGAATAAATTACTCACAGATATACAAATACTGGAGACCAAACATAAACAAGACGCGGGAGGAGCGGGAGAGAGGGAACTTTTAGCCCTACGTAGACAAGTGACTGATTTATTGCATTATAGAGCCAAGGCCGCAGTACAGAGATGTCGGAGATACTATTATGAATCAGGAGACAAATGTGGACGTATACTGGCTAGAGCTTTACAAGATCAGAAAACCCAATCTTATATTCCATATCTGGTGGATTCAAAGGGGAGCAAGATATATCTTCCTACTCAGATTGTTATGACTTTTCGTAAGTTTTATCAATCTTTGTATAATTTACCTATTACAATGCAACCCCAAAATAATAAAAATAAGATAGAGGAATATATTGCCTCGTCGGGTATTCCTCAATTGCCAGAACAGATTAGAAAAGACATGGAAGCGGCTATTACATTAGAGGAATTGCAAGAGGCCATCAAGTCAGCTAAACCAGGTAAAGCCCTGGGTCCAGATGGATTTACATATAAATACTATCAGAAATTTTTTCCCCTTCTGGGCAAGCAGATGGTACAAATATTCAATGTAATAGGACAGGGGACAAGGTTTACACCAGAAACGTTGAAATCACACATCACTCTTATACCAAAGGAGTATATGGATCCATCAGCATGTGGTAGTTATCATCCTATCTCTCTACTAAATATAGATCTAAAAATCTTTACAAAAATATTGGCCACTCGCATTCAACCACATCTAATAGAATGAATACACCCAGATCAGGTAGGCTTTATACCAAGCCGAGAGGCCCGAGATAATACCATTAAAACCTTGAACCTTATCCATGTAGCCGGCCTCTCCAACATGCCCACTGTGTTTTTAGGAACAGATGCCGAAAAGGCATTCGATCGGGTTAGCTGGCCTTTTTTGTTTTCAGTGGTACGATATGTGGGTATGGGGGAGAGGATGGTTGGTTGGATGGATATCGAGCCCATACACAAGACTTGAGGCACAAATCAAAGTAAACGGATACATATCTGATCCTTTTTCTATTTCTAATGGCACCCGTCAGGGGTGCCCTCTATCACCCCTCCTTTTCGCGCTTTCGCTGGAACCCCTACTTTGTAAAGTAAGGCAAAACCCCGATATATCAGGGATAAGAATTGGAGATACGGATTATAAGGTCTCCGCCTATGCGGATGACCTTTTGTTTTCCTTGACAAAAGCCAACAATATCAATGCCGAACTTGGTGGGAGAATTGGATCGATATGGTGCCCTATCTAATCTAAAAATCAATATGATAAAATCAGAAGCAATGGGGGTATCTATTTCACAAATACAAATCAGTGCCCTGAAAGCAAATTTTAAATTTAGATGGTCCCTGACGGCTATTAAATACCTGGGTACCTATATGCCACCTAAACTGGATCAAATTTTTACGTTTAATTTTTTACCATTATTAAGTAGAGTAAAAACTTTATTGGCTAAATGGGACAATGGTACCTTCTCGTGGTTTGGCAGATGCAACATAATAAAAATGTCAATTTTGCCTAAATTATCTTACCTATTCCAAACACTGCCAATCCATGTCCCTTTAGAATTTTTTAAACGGACGAATGCATTGATAATTGACTTTGCCTGGGGACATAAGAGGCCAAGATTACAACGCCGAATATTGACCATGCCCAAACAATATGGGGGGGTAGGAGTTCCAGATATTCAGAAATACTATCAAGCGGCCCACATGGTGAGATTAATAGACTGGTGTAGACATACAAGTCTTAAAATATGGCCAAAGATCGAGCAATCACAGTGTAGAGTCCCATTGCGTCGAGCGGTTTGGTGCTTTGGAGACCTCAGTTCTGACCTCAAAAAGCACCCAACCTTGGGCCCTACTCTGCGGATTTGCTCTTGAATATGCACCACTACCGGATTATCATCAGCCAACTCCCCCCTGTACCCCATTGTGGGGAACCCACGTTTCCCCCCGGGATTACAGGAGGGCCCATGGAGAAGACTGTTAGACTCACAGATATTCCAGGCCTTGCACTTCGTGCAAGGAACGACGCATAATTGGCCTTCATTGATGGAATTAACTTCATCTAATGGTCGTTTTTGCCTGGATTTCTGGAGTGGAGCACAACTGAGACATTTTCTTAATATTCTTCCACCTTTGGAGGATTTTTTAAGACCATTGACCTCCCTAGAAAAGTTGTGTGAAGAAACTGGCCCCAGTTATTATACACTTTCGAAAATATATGGATTACTGATGGCCCCCCCAGAGGACTATGTTCCTCCATATATAAGGAAGTGGGAAATAACTTTGGACAGGACATTTACTCAGGTACAACATAGGCAGATCATAAATTTGGCGTTAAAATCTTCTATATGTACGAGGGCCCAAGAAACGAATTATAAAATCATGACAAGATGGTATCAAACACCCTCATTGATTAATAAATATTTGCCGGAGATTACGGATAAATGTTGGAGATGCCAGGAAGAAAGAGGGACATTACTCCATGTTTTTTGGTCATGTTCGAAGCTACTACATTTTTGGAGGGAGGTATGACAGATAGCACAAAAATGTACTAATTATGACCTCCCAGAAGACCCGGCTTTATTCTTGCTGCATGTATCCGAGATACCAGGGGAAACATACAGTAAATTAATTTTACGTCATCTTATTAATGGGGCTAGAGCATGTATTGCTCGGCAGTGGAGAGACACGAACCCCCCAACAATTTTCTCATGGTTCAATAGAATTGAAGAAGTAAATAGGATGGAGGATTTGACACTTTCACGTCAAAACCGACAAGAGATCTATTCTGAAACTTGGGCACAATGGAACACATTTAAATATTCGGAAGAAGGGAAGTCCCTTTTTTGTAACTTGAGAGGAGTGGGGGGGGGGGAACTAGGGCTCCTCTACCTCCCTGGCCAACTAGGGATAAATAAATTATTATGAATTCCTTTTTTTTTTTTGTATCTCTCTTAGATAAGGGGGGGGGAGGGAAAGAGGGGGGGTTCGGGGTTTTAGGAGGGGAAGAACCAATGGAGAAGGAATATCTCAATATAACTAGATTTAAGTTGTATTTAAGTTAATACAAAGGTGGTATATTGAATAGACCTGTGGGGTACTTATTGGTTTAAACTGAAACAGTAAACGTATTATTTGATTACTTCCCTTGTATGTTGGAAAAAGTAGATAAATAAGGAAATTGAAAGAAAAAAAAAAAAGCCTATTTGCCTTTAGTAAATCAGCCCCTAATTTAAAAGCAACACACTTCTTGCAAAGATAAGTACCTTTTAAAGAAAAAAAGACCTAGAAAGTGGGCTATCAATTATATTACCATGGAGCTAAAATGCTCCTGGGAGGTGATTTTCTGTAAACAAGCCAGGCCAGTGCCTAGGGAAATTTTTATTTTTTTCATGGAACTACAATTTTTGGGAATAAAAGCTAAAGTGATTGCAGCTATATTAGTGCACTTGCAACAAGAAAAATTGAGTACTGTCCATAATATTAGGCATTGATAGTTTAGCTATAGGATAGGTTGAGGCAGGGCTGGGACAATGGGTGGGCAGGAGGGACGGCTGCCCTGGGCACTGTATCACGTCAGGTAAGGTAGGGGGCACCACAAGGAGATGGGGGGGATTTTGTTGAGAAGAGGAATTTGGGGGTAGCAGGAGGTAAGAATTGTTCTAGGAGGCCCAATTTAGGGAGGTGTGCTAGGAGCTGTGATTTGGGGGGATTTGTGTTGGGAGGGAGGATAAAGGGGAAGAGGATGGGGGGTGGCTCGATTGGCATGTTTGCCCTGGGCTCTAGATGACCATGTCCCACCACTGAGTTGAGGTTCAGGGATATCAGTAGGTGTGGAGGATTAAGGGGTGGGTTGAGAATTAGGGATAATGTCAGATTTTAATGATGAGGAGTTGGGTTTAGGTTTAGGGGTAATGTTAAATGTTGTAATTAAATCTTCCAGCATACTGGAATTTTTCTGAAAAACAAATGTAGCGGCCTCCTCTCTCCCCTCTTCTTCTCTCAGCTCGTCTGTCTCTTGTCTAGGGGTACCCTAGAGGAGAGAGAGCGGGGTCACCACGCCAGGCCTTCACCACAGTTAGTTGTGTGGTTTAAGCAAAAGTTCTTTCTTTACCTTCGGGTCAGTGTTCTGCACCTGGAGTCTCCGAAGAGAATTACCTTGAACAATGTCCGCCAGAAAATGAGCCCCACACCATACAAAGTTCAACACTCCTTTATTCTTCTCAAGTGAACGCAATCAGTTGAACTCCCTCAGAGAACAGAACAGACAAGGGGGGTGTGGATGCGAGTAGGCCCAGACACAATGAACTCTCCACTTTCCTTCCTGAAAGTGGGCTGAGGCCTCCGAGCGAGGGGGGGATTCCCTTCCAGGCGGTCTCCGATGGGATGCTCACCTGTCACTGGTAATATGCTGCACCGGGTCTTCAAGCAAGTATCTCCCACCGGTCCATTACACCTTCTGGATTCGGGTACCCAATCCCTGGGTTTCCTAGGACCTCCTTCCCTCGCGGAACTCAGTGGTGGGCACTGAGCTCCAGACCTCTTCCCAAGTACCTCACCCCAGGCTAAAGGTGCCTGTGATGGAACACGACCTCCGAACATCCCCTGGGCCTAGGCCGCCTAGGGGACCGACACAAACCACCGTCCTCAGGCTGAAGGTGCCCGGGACTCGACTCCCGCCACCAAAAATGGCCGCCCCCTTTATACCCCCTACCAGCAAGCACGGCGGGTTCCCCGCCCCACCATACAACCACTGAGAGAGACCAAAAGAGGTACGACACCGCAATGATGGCTCAACCCCGGGCCCAAAGTGACAGCGCCACCTGATGGGCCCCAGGGAACCACACATCAGTTTCCCCACCAGATTCAAATATAGGAAAGCATATACCCGCTACACTCTCCCCCTGGTGATTTGACACTGGTCCCCAGTGTCTGGAGCAAACTATGCCCTCAACGGCTGACATAGCCTAGTCCAGAAACCAACTACAAATTGTACAAAAATAAAACTTTTGAAAAACTTGGTCAACTGAAGCAATTGTGTCTGAGCCTTACATGAAAGGGAAGGGAAACAACAACATTTTAACCATAACTTTAGAATCACATTTTCACATTATACTTTTCCCACACCCATCCTGACTAAGACCCACCCCATACTCAGTGGTCTTGATGGGATGCTCTCCTGCAGAGGGAAAAAGAAAATTAACACACATAAACCCTGACACATATATTCGTGTGAGAGGAAAGAAACTACTTCGTAAAGAAATCCCTTTTCTCCATAGAGTGAGTGTGTGAAAAGTGTTAACGATGCGCAACACTGCCACCTGGTGACAGCGTCGCGGTAACTGCACTCGTGGAACTTTCCTTCTTCTCCTGAGCCCTATCTACCCCAGAGTCCATGATCTCTTGCTGAAAAAGTGAAGTACAAACCAGGAACAGTCCTTCATTCCTCTGGGTAACAGGGACAACAGGCCCCAGAAAGTTCAGCAGCATAAAGAACAAGAACGGAGTCTTTTCTCTCCTACAGATAGAAGCGGGGATGCGGCAGAACAAGTGGTTTCAAGTGCTGATCCATGGTCTCCAGATGGTACTCAACATCCTCCCCTTCCTTGCGCTGGATCAACACCTTGTCCGCATGGATGTGCCGACCCAACATCCATTCTGCCTTGCAGTCTTTAAAACGCTGAGAGGCCTTGGGGGAACATGCCAGGTACCTGAGGGTGTGTGGAACCTGAAGGTGGGTCCACACAAAGTCATTGTACCAGCGTTCCCGGCACACTTCCACCTCATACAGCAACTCCTTAGACAAGTATGGATACTCCCATCCGTACTCAGCAGCAACCTTCTGGCCAAATAGGCGTTGTAGTCTCGCCAGAGGAGGCATGGGGGCTTTGTCCCCTTCGCCAGGCAAAACTATCGAGTCCGGGTGGCGAGGGACCTTGATCACATCTGATCTGGGCATAGGTGCCTGCAACAACAGTCTCTTTTCCCCGGTCTTGGGTGTAGGTGATACCAGGGATGTAAGGGCAGGTTGGGAACGGGACCCCTCTTCAGGCGCCGGTGCCTCCACCCGGGGTATACTATCCCCCGTAGACATGGGTGGGTCCCTGGTTCTGCGGGACGAAGCTAGAGGTACTTTGTCCCAGCCCTTTTCTGCAAACAGTTCATCAATAGCAACATCATCTCCCATATCCTAGAGCGACTCCAGGTCAGAGGTGTCACACTCCTCTGCGGGTAAGTAGCCTGTAGTGGAGACTGAATTGCCACCTCTTCCCACATACCAAATCTCTTCGCCTGGCTTACCTCGGCCTTTACTTGAAGCGGGACGTCCGGAACTCTTACTGACGGATCCATCCGGGCCCGGCGTAAGCGGGCGAGATGGTCCACCACAACCGCTGGTCGGGGCTACCATACCGGTCTTTCTCTTCAGTGGTGGATGCTGCGAGACTGTGGTGACCGAGTCAGCATCCTCGGATTTCTCCCGTTGAGTATTCACGACCTCCTCCGCGGTCGCTGCAGTGTGCGCAGGGATGGCTGTCAAAGCAGTGATTCCTCCTCTTTGAGTGGTGTTGCCTGCAGCACGGCCGGGGTAAATGGTTCTCGGCTTTTCAACCGCTGGATCCACTTCAAAAAGGAACTCCCCACAGGCCTCGCATCGCCCGAACGGCTTCAGTTGGCACACCAGTCCCGAGCAGCCGGGACAAATCACACCCAGGGCCTCAACGTCCATGCATGAATACAAGGCGAATCGACCCCTTGGCTTTAGCCGAATCCCCGTATCTGTAACCGGAGCAGCAGCAGTCAGTGTCGTGGTAGAGGGGTGAACCAGAATCCACGATGTATGTCCAAACATGGTGACCTGTTGCTGATCCATCGCACACTGCAAGGTTTTTGCGCCAACGTCCCACGTGTAGTCCCTCACACGTATTGGACTCCTCCCCTTTGCTCCAGTTCGCGGGCTTTTCTTCTTTTCTTTTACTGAGTCACGCCCACGAACTAAGCGGTGGGGGTGTGCCTGGTGGCGCAGTGCAATAGAAGCCCCTATGTGTACTACTTCACATGGCTGAGCTTCCCCCTTTCCTCGCTCTTACGCGCGGGCCTCTCCCTTCTTGGGTCATGTCCACGACTTCGAGCAGGGATGCACTTCGGCCAATGATGGCCTGCCTACTCGTAACTCCTCCGGGCAGACACGTTCAATTCCGTAGTAACACGAACACTATACCGGACCTGAGCCCCCACGTGTAGCGGCCTCCTCTCTCCCCTCTTCTTCTCTCAGCTCGTCTGTCTCTTGTTTAGGGGTACCATAGAGGAGAGAGTGCGGGGTCACCACGCCAGGCCTTCACCACAGTTAGTTGTGTGGTGTAAGCAAAAGTTCTTTCTTTACCTTCGGGTCAGTGTTCTGCACCTGGAGTCTCCGAAGAGAATTACCTTGAACAATGTCCGCCAGAAAATGAGCCCCACACCATACAAAGTTCAACACTCCTTTATTCTTCTCAAGTGAACGCAATAAGTTGAACTCCCTCAGAGAACAGAACAGACAAGGGGGGTGTGGATGCGAGTAGGCCCAGACACAATGAACTCTCCACTTTCCTTCCTGAAAGTGGGCTGAGGCCTCCGAGCGAGGGGGGGATTTCCTTCCAGGCGGTCTCCGATGGGAGGTTTACCTGTCACTGGTAATATGCTGCACTGGGTCTTCAAGCAAGTATCTCCCACCGGTCCATTACACCTTCTGGATTCGGGTACCCAATCCCTGGGTTCCCTAGGACCTCCTTCCCTCGTGGAACTCAGTGGTGGGCACTGAGCACCAGACCTCCTCCCAAGTACCTCACCCCAGGCTAAAGGTGCCTGGGATGGAACACGACCTCCGAACGTCCCCTGGGCCTAGGCCGCCTAGGGGACCGACACGAACCACCACCCTCAGGCTGAAGGTGCCCGGGACTCGACTCCCACCACCAAAAATGGCCGCCCCCTTTATACCCCCTCCCAGCAAGCACGGCGGGTTCCCCGCCCCACCATACAACCGCTGAGAGAGGCCAAAAGAGGTACGACACCGCAATGATGGCTCAACCCCGGGCCCAAAGTGACAGCGCCACCTGATGGGCCCCAGGGAACCACACATCACAGTTTCCCCACCAGATTCAAAAATAGGAAAGCATATACCCGCTACACAAACAAGAGTTTAGATGGCCTAAAGTTCCTTTTTATGCAATCAACTTGGTAACTGGAATTTGTAGATCAGCACTTTAATTGAAATAACCTTCCTAGATAGCGTATTCCTATTCCAGGTTATATCTGTTGTATCAGCAGAGTCCACTACTGAATCTTTCATAGTTTCCAACACTGAACAATCTCTTCCATGGCACTGCTAGGACTCAAATGTCTACTTTTCAGTGGTTAATCTCTTGGTGATTAACAACTTACTTTTACTTGGTGAGGTTATTGAATGATTGCTCCAAAATCACTAGCAGCTAATACCCTCCACAAATGACCATTTTACCAATTTTAAAAAAACATTATTCGCAGAATGTCAGGCAAGCCTATTATCATTGTTTATTTGCATACCTACATAGTCTTCTTGTATACATTATTCTTGCAGTCCTACGTCAATATGTCCATCCTACTGGAGAATGTAACTCTGGTCCTATAATTCTTTAGGAAGGAAGTTATTGAAGTGAAAAACAGCTTTAAAACTGGCCTGGTTTTACGAACGCAATATGTTAAATGTCACAATTCTAAAAAGACATAGAATACGTGATAACACACCCTTCTTTTTCATCAAAGAATTCAAAGCTCTGACACTCCCAGCAGGAACATTTTAAAACAAATAATGGCTCCTAACTTTCCTACAAACATATCCTTGTAGTTAAAAAGGAGCTCCTAAAGCACCCACTCATGTTTTTATTTTCTTTCTGAGCAGACGTCAGACATAGTTCAACAGGAACAGATTTCTTACAAAAATATTAAATAACCTCCATATTTAAAAAAATAAAAAAACTTGTGAGGTTATTTTTTATTTTATTTTTTACAGGTAGAAAAACTACTGAGTTTTACTGATATTTTTTTTAAGATAGAGTACATACAATCAGAAAATATAGAAAATATTTTAAGAGCCAAGAAACAGACTTTTAACATTTTGCCGCTATTTGTATTTTTTTCAAATGTTTTGTAATACATTGGGAAATTAAAACATTTTTTTTATCTCACAAACCTATCAACAGACAATGTCCACTGTAGACAAGCTTATTGAACACAGTACTCTTCTTACCTTACCCTAGGAATCAAATCCCAAGAAAGGAGCCCTCATCTGCCACACTTCCCCTGCACTGCAGCCTTAACAAAAAAAAAAAAAAAGAGAGATCTTGGGTTTGGTCCAGTAATATCACAGGTTTCTCTCTCTCCCTTTTTTCTTTCTCTGGCCGTTGGTGGATCCTAAATGAAGCAGAAGGTAGCACCAGAGAGCTGCTTGTGGGTCAAAATTTACTTTTATTGGTCAAATTAGAATTAAGAGGCTGGATCCAAGGCCCATATGAAAACTTCTTCTCTTTAGGCCTATGCACACTACAGCTGGCATTCATTGTAAACGGCTTGGTGGCTTAACCCACAAACAAATGTCAATGCTTTGTCCTATAAGACTACTAAAATCGGTGCAATTTTTAGTCCTAAGTGATCTTACGCCTCCATTGGAAAGCAAGAGAGGTAATGAAAGCAAGCTTATGTTTGACTTTATAAACTAAAAAAATAGTTGGTCACAGGACAGTAGCACATGATCCAAATCGGTCGCATCTGAAGCAATCTTTTTAGCTTATTTATTTCAATGGGAGGACAATATTCATTGCCATTTGCAGCGTAATAATGCCATT
Source organism: Rana muscosa (assembly GCA_029206835.1). Taxonomy (NCBI): domain Eukaryota; kingdom Metazoa; phylum Chordata; class Amphibia; order Anura; family Ranidae; genus Rana; species Rana muscosa. The sequence goes on from CM055116.1 coordinate 212,364,536, forward strand.
TCATGTGATATTGGGTGTGTGTCAATTGACTTTCAGCTCTTGTCAATGGTACCAGTTTGACATCAGCTTGTGCTGCTTCAGAGATCATTCAAAATTTAATGGCAATTTCATTTGAGCTGCAGTTGACCTCCTTTTGACCTGAACTTGACCTGTTTCAAATGGCTTTTGCAATGCTATAGGCTTGTATTGGAGTGCAAAACCTGTTTGAAATGAACAAAATACTGACAACACAGGTCCTTTTTGTTTAGGGCTGCAAAGACAGTCTTTCATGATTTTTTAAAATACTTTTTGTATAGAGACTTTACATAGGCATGGCTATTACAAAAAAAGCTTTGTGCATGTTAAGGACGCAGGTCGTGAGCCATATTGTCGCGTTAAACATATAGAAAAATAGGTTCAGGTGCAGTAAAAAGTTTACTGAAACCATATCTAGCGGGGTCTTTAAATTTAGTTGGGATGCACCTGGGTAATAGTATGACTCAGGTGTGTAAATCATGAGAGGTTTTTGGACCATTTGTATTCGTGGAGGACTGGGTGGTGTATTGTTCTCCTTGGCCTGTGGGTAGCACTGTGCCCGCAGGTTCAAGGTAGAATTGCTGCCGCAGTGCTGTCCTTTTTGTCCCTTTCCGGAGATGGTACGGCAAGGGCGGGGAACCTGCCGTGACGTCGAGGGAGGGGATAAAAGGGGGAGACGCCCTAACCACGGGGTCTTTGGGAGGTCTTCGGGATCTTTTTCTTCACGCGCCCAGGCACCTTAGGCCTGGGTGCGGGCGGTTCGGAGTTCCGGCTCAGGCGCCCTAGGCCTGACCGGAACGGAGTTGGAGTCCATCCCAGGCACCTTCAGCCTGGGGTGAGGTACTGAATCGGAGGCCTGGGGCCCAGTGACTTCGACTGGGTCCCGCGAGGGCGGAGGAGTCCGAGGGTCCCTGAGGTGGATGGGGCCTATGTCTGAGGTGAGGAGGCCGGGGAGGTCACCCGTCCGGAGAGTCCGGAGCAGCATCAACCAGGTGACGGATGGGCCTCCGGTAACTCCCTTGGAGGGACATCTCCCCCTGATAAGGGCCACAGCGCAGCGAAGGTACTCCTATCTACATTCTCTTGAGTCGCTGGTAGAGACTCACAAGTTCTAAGTTCTCTCTAACCAAGGCTATGGTAACCGCTGGTGAAATCACAGTGGTTTAGCGTACAATCAGGATAGTGCCTCGACCTGCTCACCCCACCGTATCGAACTGTTATTGGGTCTCAAGCAGTTGGCTAATGAAGCACTGTTTATTGTGAGCTATGCAATAAACAAGAGTTGGACTGTGATCGGTGTGTGGTACTCTGGTTAATGAGAGCAAAGGGAAGTGTCAGCACAGCAGGACTTGGTCCTTAACTAAAACGCACAGGCCCGAGGAAAATAACTGGTACTGGCCTTCACCTCACCCACAGCTATGGGGAGGACATGGGCCGTAGCGCATCTCACCCTGTCGTACGAAATACCCCTAGACAAAAGAGATAGGGTGAGGCCGCTATACATGAATAACTAAAAATTATTTACCTTCTGCAGGAAAGAGGCAGCACAACCCTTGACATTTAAAATTGCGTAATAATTGCATGTGTATATGCAAACAAAAAAGTGTAATGATCTGTGGCTATAAATCTCCTGTATACTCACAGCCTAACCTGTGTCAAGCTGTGTCTATGTTGAGTTACAGTGTACATGAACCCTAAGGAGAAAAGCGTTTGTGAATTTTTGTATATTTTTTCTATATCAACATTGGAATGACCTCCACACTTTCATAATAGACTCCTCAATTTTAATTGAAAGCTCACCCACCCCACCTATGTCTTTCAAGAAGCCTATTACCTGTGTTAGATGCCCCATTCTCAGAAAACTGTATCTAAAGAAGCTTAGTCACTTGCCTATTAAGTAGAGTTGAGCGGACACCTGGATGTTCGGGTTCGACGGGTTCGGCCGAACTTTGGAAAAAAGTTCGGGTTCGGGACCGAACTTTAACCCGAACCCGGACCCGAACCCGAACCCCATTGAAGTCAATGGGGACCCGGACTTCTAAGGACTAAAAAGGCTCTAAAAAAGTAATGGAAAGGGCTAGAGGGCTGCAAATGGCAGCAAAATATTGTTAAGAGCATGGCAAGTGCTCTGCAAACAAATGTGGATAGGGAAATAACTTAAAATAACATAAAAAAAATAAAAAAATAAAAAAATATGCTGGAGGCCCCCTTTTCAGCAGAAGAGGTACGGGAAGTCATTAAGAACCTCAGAAACTCAATGGCACAATGCCACACATATGGTGGGAATGCCCCAGAATACGCCCTTTCTGGAATAAATTATTCAATTTAATGGATAAGCTAGTGGGAAAATAAAATACTTTGAAATAAAAATGTAGCAGGGTGCTAAATTTAAGGGAAGTGTTTGAGTGGTAAATAGGCTCAAACACCCTAATTCTGTAGGATTCATGGACCATTTTGTCCTCGGGGGACAGTATTGGTGTGCAGTTCCCTGCTGCCATGGTAGGCTAGGGTTGAACCGCCGATACAGTGCTGTGCCTTTTGTGTCCCCTCTTGGCAGTAGTACAGCGGGGCGGGGAACCTGCTGTGCATGCTGGGAGAGCATATAAAAGGGGCAGACCTTTGGCCTGGGGGCTGATGTCCAGTGGGGTCCACGCCCAGGTGCCTTCGGCCTGGGTGCATGTGTTCCTGTTCCATCTCGGGTACCTTTAGCCCGGGGTGAGGTACTATCCTGGAGTTCCTGCTGCCCTGGGTATGGAGGCCTAGGTGCGGGAGTAAAGCCTGGAGTCCAGAGCCTTCGTCTGGAGTTCGCTAAGGGTCGAGGAGTCTTAGGGTGCCGCCTCGTGTAGGGGACCATGTTCCAGGGAAGGGAGGATCATTCTGATGGACCGATGCGGGAGTCACAGTGAAGGAAGGGTCTGTTGACTCCCTGGAGAGATGTCTTCCCCTTGATATGGGCTAGGTTCGTAGAAGGAGAAGCTCAAGGTCATCTTGACTGTATCAGAGGCCTTATTCACCCGGCCCGTGGCAGGGGCCTTATACACCCTGGTCTGTGGCAGAGACCAAAGTTCTCCAGGTCCATGGCAGGGGCCTTGTACACCCGGTCTGTGGCAGAGACCAACCTCAAGGTCTGTGGCAGAGACCGTGCACCTAAAACTGTTTGAGAAACCTAAGCAGTGAAGTGAATGTGCTACGTTTGTGCCTGGACCTCCTCCACACCTTAAGCTGTCCTGTTTCTTTGCTCTAACCTTTTCTATCCGAGTAGAGTTTATTTTGCCATGAGAGAATAAGAGTTGTAATTTCAGCTGGTGTGGACATTGACTTTACTGGGAATTAAAGGACTTGCCTCTACCTACAGTAGAGGTGAGAATCATCCTCTGGAGGAGTTTTGACTGTGGACACAGCCCGTCAAGTACACCGTCAACCTCTTTATATAGGAGGGTACGGGCTGGTAGTGCGGTGTGCCTTTCTCCCTCCTGCGAGGAGCCAACAACATAAAGGCAGGTAAGGGGGAAAGGATCTGTGCGCTACAAAAAAATAAAATAAAAATTATAATCTTGACCTAGGAGGACGAGGTCCATATGGAGTAGGAGGTTGAGGTGGCGGTGGATGTGGCTGTGTAGGTGGAAGCGGCGGTGGAGGAGGACGAGGTAGCCAACACTGGTTCAAAAATACAACAATGGCTGGGTAAGGCCGGTGATGTGTCGAATTCTGTCCCCCGTCAAATAGTGTCCACCCTGTACTGCGCTTGCTCAGTATGTAGGACAAGGGGATTTCGAAAATCTCCCAAGACGAACGGCGCCTGCGTGGTGAGTTCAGGTGAAGGCCACACCATCCGTGGTTCAAGCCGAGCCAAATGAGGCCATGCCCGAAGCGTGGCGATCGAACCGAGCCGTGAGGGGCCCTGTTACTATGTGCTACCGTATGTCCACTTGGATGGTGGGGCTTGAGCCTGCACTCACTGCGCAGGCGCCGTTCATCTTCGGAGATTTTGTGAATCTCCTTGTCCTCTGTACTGCGCAAGCGCTGCGCCTTCGCAGTATGGGCCGGACAGTTTTTGTCACAACACCGGTATACATGTCTATTCTGCACAAGGTACGGACAAGTCCTGTGGGATCCATGCCTGGTTCATTTTAATGAACGTGAGCTTGTCCACATTGGCTCTGGACAGGCGGCTGCGCTTGTCTGTGATAACGCCCCCTGCCGTGCTAAATACACGTTCAGATAATACACTGGCTGCAGGGCAGGCCAGCACCTCCAAGGCATAAAGGGCAAGCTCAGGCCATGTGCCCAATTTGGAGACCCAGAAGTTAAAGGGGGCAGACCCGTCATCCAGTACGTGTAGGCCTGTGGACACATACTGCTCAACCATGTTGGTGAAATGCTGCCTCCTGCTAAGACGTTCCATCTCAGCTGGTGGTGCTGGTTGTTGTGGCGTGCTGACAAAGCTTTTCCACATTTCAGCCATGCTAACCCTGCCTTCTGAGGTGCTGCCGGTGCCCCGGCTGCGTTGGCGACCTCTTCCTCCTCCTCTGCCTTCGCCTTGTGCTTCCACCGTACGCCCACTGTCAGGTGGGAATGCCACCAGCAGCGCGTCTACCAGCGTGCGCTTGTACTCGCGCATCTTACGATCCCGCTCCAGTGAGGGAATTAAGGATGGTACGTTGTCCTTGTAACGGGGATCCAGCAGGGTGGCCACCCAGTAATCAGCACCAGTTAAAATGTGGGCAACTCGGCGGTCATTGCGGAAACACTGCAGCATGTAATCGCTCATGTGTGCCAGGCTGCCCAGAGGCAAAGAAAAGCTGTCCTCTGTGGGAGGTGTATCGTCTGTGTCCTCTGTATCCCCCCAGCCACGCACCAGTGATGGCCACGAGCTGGTCTGGGTGCCACCCTGCTGTGAAAATGGCTCCTCCTCCTCCTCCTCCTCCTCCATCTCCTCCTCCACCTCGTCATCCTCCAGAACTGTGCCCTTTCTGCCGGACAATTGTGTACCTGGCGTTTGTTGGTGCAGGAACCCACCCTCGTAGCCACTTGTGAAAGACTGCCCTGAAAGCCTTTGAAATGATCCCGCTTCCTCCTCCTCCTCCTCATCCTCCTGTGCCACATCCTCTTCCATCATCGCCCGAAGCGTTTTTTCAAGGAGGCATAGAACTGGGATAGTAACGCTGAGAACGACGTCATTGGCACTGGACATGTTATTGGAGTACTCGAAACAGCGCAACAAGGCACACAAGTCTCGCATGGAGGCCCAGTTATTGGTGGTGAAGTGGTGCTGTTCCGCAGAGCGACTCACGCGTGATTGCTGCAGCTGAAACTCCACTATCGCCTGCTGCTGCTCGCACAGTCTGGCCAGCATGTGCAAGGTGGAGTTCCACCTTGTGGGCACGTCACATATGATAAAATAATTGTGGTAAAGTGAACTCCACGCCAAACAATTACGTGGACTATCTAAACAATAGATAATCAAGTATTCATCTACTGAAACAATAGATAAATTAATAGCTGTAAATAAGCTGCTCCCCTGTGAAGTGTGGACTCCCAGTGATAAAATAATTGTTATAGGGGCGCTATATAAATTAATGTGACTAAATACCATGTGTGATCCCACCTGGGATCCTAGTAACTATAGCACATGTAAAAAAATATAATAAATAATATATAATGCATGTGATAAGTGAATCAAAAATTAATTTCCAAAACACAATCATTAATATAATATATAAATGAAGTCCCAATTTAGTGATTCAAAATAATCAATGAAAGTCCATATCCAACATAAACTCCTGCTTGCTGTCGTGATATATCTTGAAAGAATATAGTGAATACGTTTTTCGACCATCAAACATGCCAATTCAATGTCTCAAAGTAAACTTGAAGTGTAGTATGAAATTGATCCTCCACCAATATCAAAGAAACACACCCAATGTGCTCGTTCAAAGATTCTGCTTACCAGAACAATGTGACCACTTTAATCAAAAAGTAGGTCAGTAGCGCTTATGCAGGTTTGTGCCTGCTCACATGTGTAAGATTTGGAGACGTACACCTTCCTCCTCATACCTCCCGGTAGGATCATATGCAAAAATGATGAAAGTTGCCCATAGCGTAAAACCATTTATTGATAAAAGACAAAGTAAAAATAGAAAGCCAAAGGCTTACTCACATTTAAAAGTGCCTATATCCCGGCACTGGGGCTGCTGGCTTGTCAGATTAGATCCTGTGGCGCTGGGGCTTCTCCCCTATGTCCGCCTCCGTGTGCAGCGTGTGTTCCACCTTCTACCTTCCGGCAACCATCCAGTCCGGATATGGCGTACAAACGTGACCAGGTACCGCCTCGACGTACGTTTCGTTGTGAACGTCTTCAGGAAGCGTACCTGGTCACTAAGGTCACGTTTATTTAAAGCTAAAATCCCGGGAAAATTTGAATGCGCAGCCGCAGTCTCGGTTTACATTCGTACACAAATAATTCTAGGTGATGCCACAATATATACCCTAATAGCACTCGCGTGTTTACCTATCGGGTGGTTGGCTGTTATTGATGTATGATCATTGGGATATGTTCTCATTAAGACAATGTGGAATATTGCTGATAAGCATATATACCACATGAACAATGATTGCAGTGTAATTTGTTAATACCCTATCATGCCCCCTAGTGGTCATATTCTAAAAGGCACATCCCATTTATGAACCCATTAACATTCTAATTAAGATATTAAAAATGGAAGGGATAAAAATGGGGAAATGGGGATTTAATTTTATTAATAACTAATTTTTATTGGCTGTATAGACACAAAAATCTTGTCTTAAAGGCCAATTAAGTATCTCACTTCCCATAATAGGCGGAAATGACCAATTCTCTTATGATTAATGTAAACTAATGGAGGAAAAAATAATTAGTTTATTATCAACATTACATCCTAATAAGGGATAGCTAATTATTAGCAAGAAAACAATTAAGGTCTATTTCAATATTCATTCCCAGTGGCTGCATAGTTTTTAATTTATACAGCCACTTGGTTTCATTTTTGGAGATCTCACGGGTCATGTGAGTGCCCCTCCAATGTTTGGATATTTTATCAATACCATAAAAGGTGCACAATGATGGGTCACTATTGTGAAACCTTTTAAAGTGTCTAGAGACACTATGGTTAGGAAAACCATTTTTAATGTTTTTTAGATGTTCATTAATCCTGGTTTTCAAATTCCTGGTAGTGCGGCCTACGTACTGGAGAGAACATGGGCACTCCAGCACATAGGTCACATGATCAGAATTACAAGTCATAAATGATTTAATCTTGAAACTTTCACCAGTGACTTTGGATTGGAAATTGGAAATCTTTTTAGAGGCCCCTGGTTTTCTGGTTGTTCTGCATGCTTTACATCTTGTGCAGAAGTGGAAACCAACACTATCTAAAAAAGTAGAAGGTTTCTTTGGGGGATCCGGTACATTTTTTGCTATTTTATTTCTGAGTCCTTGGGCTCTTCTATAGATAAATTTTGGCCTTGCTGGAATGGAAGACTTTAAATCAGGGTCCCTAAGTAATATCGGCCAATGCTTCTTTATAATGGTTTCAACTTGTTTATACTGTCTGTGAAACCCAGTGATAAAGGCTAGGCTTGTGCAATTCGTTTCGTAACGAATTGAAATTCGTCCGAATTTAGCAACTTTCGGACATTCGGAAGCATTCGAATTTCCGAACAAAGCAATTACGAATAAGACCGAATCCGAAATAAATTATACCGCAAATAGCGAATGCCCGAATGTCTTCGGCATAATTCGTTATGAAAAAGTTACGAATGTACGAATCCATACGAAGCACAATAACACTCACTCTGCTCTGCTCTCTGCTTCTCCCACACCGTGCTGAACTCCCTCTCAAAATGGTGTACAGGGGCGGAGCCTATAGCCGCATGTTAAAAACGAAAGTAAAATACGAGATTTCGAATCGTTACAAATAACCGCAATGTATTTAGAAAAGTACAAATCCATTCGAAGCACATTAGGCATAATAGGCAGCGTCGTTGTGAGAGAGACACGGAAAATTACGAATCAACGAACCCAAAAAAAGTTACGAAAGTAGGAGTTGTGTCCAGAATCAACGAAAAACAACGTACTCTACCGAAAGTACGAACCCAAAAAAAGTTACGAAAGTAGGAGTTGTGTCCAGAATCAACGAAAAACAACGTACTCTACCGAAAGTACGAATTATAAAGCAACAAAAAATTCAACGAAAAATGTCGCTTGCAAAAATACGAATGAGTCCGAACACGAAAAATCCCGTCTAGCAAAATTACGAATGATTACGAATCAACAGGACCGGAAAGAAATGAACCGAAACGGAACGAATTTTTCCGTTGTGCACAAGTCTAATAAAGGCCACTTCTCCTTTATACTCTAGTTTAGGCTTAGTGGTCAGGAGGGATTTTCTGTCCATCAAAGACACCTGGGACAACGCCTGAATAAGTGTCCCCAATGGATACCCCTTCTCCAAAAACCTCTCCTTGAGAACCTCAGCTTGAATTTGAAAGTCATATTCATTGGCACAGTTACGTCGGAGCCTCATAAATTGTCCCTTAGGGACTGCCCCTATCCACTGTGGATGATGGCAACTCTGGGTAGGTACAAAACCGTTTCTATCGGTTGCCTTGAAATATGTTTTTGTTTCAAAAATCCCATGGTTTTTTGTAATGGTCAGGTCCAAATAGTTCACACTAGTGGTACTACACTCAGCAGTGAACTTTAAACCATATACATTACTATTCATAGACTCTACAAAGGATATCAAACTATCCATACTCCCTTCCCAGAGCATGATGATATCATCTATATATCTTTTATAAAAGATCAAAGACTTGCTTTGATACTTATAGATATTTTCTTGTTCCCACTTATTGAGCACCACATTAGCCACACTGGGGGCGTAGCGTGCCCCCATTGCCACGCCCCCAGTCTGGTTGTAGAACTCATTCATAGCCCAGAAAAAATTATTGCTCATGGCCAACTCAAGGCCTCTTACCAGAAAATGTATCTGGATTTTTTTGAGCTTAGATTCCCTCATGAGCGCCCACTTGAGGGATATTAGGGCATCTTTATGTTTAATGTTGGTATACAAGGACTCGATGTCTACTGTTACCAGAATGGTTGAGTCATTGGCTGCAATTTCTTCTAAGGATACCATGAGATCTTTGCTGTCTTTTAAGTATGAGGGGCTCTGTGATACTAAGGGTTTGAAAAACCCATCAAGGTATTCACCCAATCGCGAGAATAGGGAATCTATCCCACTGATTATGGGTCTACCTGGTGGGCATTCTTTGTTCTTATGAATTTTTGGTACTATATAGAGAACCGGAATTTTGGGAGCTTGTATTTGAATATAGTTTGCCTCTTTTTGATTTAATAAAGATTTTTTGAGGCCCTCTTCCACCCAGATTTTTAATTCTTCTTTTAATTTTAGTGTAGGATCCCCCTTTAATTTTTTATAGGTTGCTGCGTCATTGAGAAGTCTAGTTATTTCTTGGTAGTAATAATCACGAGTCATTACCACCAAACCCCCCCCCCCCCTTTGTCCGCTGGTCTTACCACTATTTGTTTATTTTCCTCTATTGATTTTATGCCTTCCCATATAGCTTGATTAGATACATGTTTTTTGATTTCCAATTTCCTAGTTTCATCTTGCACCATTGTTCTAAAAACTTCGATATGGTGATTTTTCCCCTTCCCAGGATTGAATACTGAGTTGTTTTTTAGACTACTATGTATATATTGTTGATTAGTATTACCCTCACCCATGATAGGTGCTTGTTTGGCATAATATTTTTTGATATTTAATTTGCGGACATATTTTTCAATATCTACAAATAATTCAAATTTATCTACATTTTTATCAGGTGCAAATTTTAATCCTTGGTTTAACACTGCCAATTCTTGATCTGTGAATAGGGCACCTGCCAAATTATATATCCCTTGGTTTACCTGTTCCTTTTTCTTTTTCTTTCCCTATCCTCCTCGTCGCCCTCTTTTTCTATAAGGTCTTTGGGGACCTGCGGGGCATTGGATGGAATGCGATAAGGCTCCTTCCAATCCCTCCATTCCCCCCCCGGGTAGGGGTTTTGATAGGGCCCCGGTCTACCTCTAAAATTACCCCTAAAAGCTCCCCGTGGGGGTCTAGGTGGATAGTAGTTCCTATTTTGTTCGTAGTATCCGTATTCCGCTCCTCTATTGTCCAGTGGTGCAAACCGGTTGTAGGTATGTACTGGATGGGCTGGGGGATAAGGATAAGGACTGGGTTGGTGATAATAATTATTTTTTGGATTATTAGGTGTTTTGGTCGTTTTTTTAGGGGTGCTGGAGACTTTAGATGGTTTGCTCTGTGGAGCTACTATAGTGTGAGCCTCCGACTCCCTCTCCAATGATGATTCCAATGGGGGAGAGGATGAGATGGTATCTTGCCACTTATACACCTTATTTTCTTCGAAATCTTTAATATCCCTTTGATATTTTTTTAATTTTTAATTTTTAATTTCCCCGTCATATTTTATTAAATGGTTTTGTAAATTTGATGCTTTTTCTACATATTCATTGTTTGATTTGAATGGCTCCATCCTTTCTTTGAGGTCAGCAATTTTGGCCTCCAGAATTTTATTTTTATTTTTCCGTCTTCTAATCATAAGTTGCATGAGCTTCTGCTCACATGCATTAAAAAATTGGTACCATTCATCCAACAATTGAAGGTCTTCAATCCCATCATTGGGACTGACATCCCACCTTAACCTTCTGGGGGTAAGATTTTTTCCAATGTACATTTCAAAAGAGGCTATGTCCCACCATAGCCTGATTTGTTTCTCCATATCAAACTGTAACTGTTTAAAGCCCCTTTCAAGATCTAAATTGGGACTGGGGGCTTGTTGAAATATTTCTTCTATGTTGACGTGTCGTTCCTTCATAAAGTTGAACACATCCATGGCTGCGTGAGTGATTTAAAGATCAATCTAACGTCACATATGAGGCGGTGAGCGGGAAGGCCGAAGTTACGCTGCAGCGCTGACAGGCGAACAGCAGCAGGGTGAGAACGCCGAAAGTGCGCACACACAGCCCGCACTTTCTGCAGCAGCTCTGGCATATTGGGGTAATTTTTAAGGAACCTCACGACCACCAAGTTCAGCACATGCGCCAGGCAAGGGATGTGCGTCAAACCGGCTAGGCCCAGAGCTGCTACGAGATTTCGCCCATTATCGCACACCACCAGGCCGGGCTTGAGGCTCACTGACAGCAACCACTCATTGGTCTGTTGTTCCATGTCCCTCCACAACTCCTGCGCAGTGTGGGTTTTTTCCCCCAAACAGGAAAGTTTTAAAACTGCCTGCTGTCGTTTACCCCTGGCTGTGCTGAAGTTGGTGGTAAAGGTGTTACGCTGACCGGATGAGGAGGCGGTAGAGGATGAGGAAGCGGAGTAGGAGGAGTTAGCAACAGGAGGCAAACTGAAGCGCCCTGCAATCCTCTGTGGTGGAAGGACATGCGCCAAACTGCTATCTGCCTCAGGCCCAGCCGCCACTGCATTTACCCAGTGTGCTGTTAGGGAGATATAACGTCCCTGACCGTGCTTACTGGTCCATGCATCCGTAGTTAGGTGGACCTTGCCACAGATGGCGTTGCGCAGTGCACACCTGATTTTGTCCCCCACTTGGTTGTGCAGGGAAGGGATGGCTCGCCTGGAAAAGTAGTGGCGGCTGGGCACGACGTATTGTGGGACAGCCAATGCCATCAGGCTTTTAAAACTCTGCGTCTCCACCAGACGGAATGACAGCATTTCAAAGGCCAGGAGTTTTGAAATGCTGGCATTCAGGGCCAGGGATCGCGGGTGGCTAGGGGGGTACTTCCTCTTCCGCTCCAATGTTTGGGAGATAGAGAGCTGAACGCTTCCATGGGACATTGTGGAGATGGTTGGTGACCCAGGTGGTAGTGTTGCTGGCAGATCCTCTGTTTGCGGGGTGGCAGGTGCCACTGTCACTACAGAGGTGGATGAAGAGGCCGAGACTGCAGCAGAAGAGGAAGCAGGAGGAGCCAGAGACCTTTCTTGGTTTTTGAGGTGTCTACTCCACTGCAGCTCGTGCTTAGATGCCTGGTCATGCAGGTTGTGCTCAGGTTGAGAACGTTTATGCCTCGCTTTAGGCTCTGATTGCACAGCGTGCAAACCACTCGTGTCTTGTCATCAGCACATTGTGTGAAGAACTGCCACGCTAGGGAACTCCTTGGACCTGGCTTTGGTGTGCTCGGTCCCTTGCTGCGTTGGGCAGTAGCAGACATACTGTCTAGGGGACGGACGCTCCGCCTTTGCACCCTGCTCCCTCTTCTGCTGTGCTGGTGGCTCTGTGCGACCACCGCCTCTTCCTCCAAACTACACTGGTCACCTGCATAACGTTGATTCCATGTGGGGTCGAGGACCTCATCGTCCTCCACATCATCTTCCACCCAGTCTTCACCCCTGCCCTCCTTGTCTGTCTGCACAATTGCGAAAGCAGCAGCAGTTGGCACCTGTGTTTCGTCATCATCCGAGACGTACTGCGATGGTCCTCCCATGTACTCATCATGAAACATAAGTGGTTGGGCATCGGTGCACTCAATCTCTTCCACTTCTGGGGCAGGGCTAGGTGGATGGCCCTGGGAAACCCTGCTAACAGAGTCATCGAAAAGCAGAAGAGACTGCTGCATGATTTGGGGCTCAGACTGCTTGGCTGATTTGCAAGGGGGTGAGGTGAAAGACTGATGGACATGGGTTTCAGGTGCCAACTCTGATCTTTCATCAGAAGAGTGGGTGGGAGACAATGTGAAGGAACCCGAGGCACTGTCAGCAACCCAATCTACTATCGTCTGTACTTGTCCTGGCCTAAACATTCGTACAGCCTCATTAGGCGCGACAAAATACCGCCGCAGGCTCGGTCGCCTACTCGCACCTGAGGAAGGTGTTTCACTTGTGCGTGTATCTGGCACAGATCCACCACGTCATCTCCCTGCAACAGGAGCTCCACCAGCAGCACCACGACCGGGGCCACCACGTCCCTTTGACCTTCTCCTCATATTTTCCAAATTTAGGATCTTGCCCTAAATGGGTGTTTTTGGAAGAGCAGAACACACCCACAGTACGTAACCGCTGAATCGCACAGCTACAGAACTGCAGAAAATGCTATTCAAAAATTTTTTTTTTTTTTAGTATAGCACAGTAGGAGAAAACTATATAGAAATTGTTTATTTCACACACCTCCACATATGTATAACACACTGCAAACTATTTTTTGTGCCCCTAAATGGCGTTTTTTGGAAGAGCAGAACACACCCACAGTACGTAACCGCTGAATCGCACAGCTACAGAACTGCAGAAAATGCTATTCAAAAAAAATGTTGTTTTTTTAGTATAGCACAGTAGGAGAAAACTATATAGAAATTGTTTATTTCACACACCTCCACATATGTATAACACACTGCAAACTATTTTTTGTGCCCCTAAACTGCATTTTTTGGAAGAGCAGAACACACCCACAGTACGTAACCGCTGAATCGCACAGCTACAGAACTGCAGAAAATGCTATTCAAAAAAAAATTTGTTTTTTTAGTATAGCACAGTAGGAGAAAACTATATAGAAATTGTTTATTTCACACACCTCCACATATGTATAACACACTGCAAACTATTTTTTGTGCCCCTAAATGGCGTTTTTTGGAAGAGCAGAACACACCCACAGTATGTAACCGCTGAATCGCACAGCTACAGAACTGCAGAAAATGCTATTCAAAAATTTTTTTTTTTTTTTAGTATAGCACAGTAGGAGAAAACTATATAGAAATTGTTTATTTCACACACCTCCACATATGTATAACACACTGCAAACAATTTTTTGTGCCCCTAAACGGCGTTTTTTGGAAGAGCAGAACACACCCACAGTACGTAACCGCTGAATCGCACAGCTACAGAACTGCAGAAAATGCTATTCAAAAAAAATGTTTTTTTTTTAGTATAGCACAGTAGGAGAAAACTATATAGAAATTGTTTATTTCACACACCTCCACATATGTATAACACACTGCAAACAATTTTTTGTGCCCCTAAACGGCGTTTTTTGGAAGAGCAGAACACACCCACAGTACGTAACCGCTGAATCGCACAGCTACAGAACTGCAGAAAATGGTATTCAAAAAAAATTTTGTTTTTTTAGTATAGCACAGTAGGAGAAAACTATATAGAAATTGTTTATTTCACACACCTCCACATATGTATAACACACTGCAAACTATCTTTTGTGGCCCTGAATGGCTCTTTTTGCAAGCGTACATTAAAGTGCAAATATTTTTATTTATTTATTTTGCCCTAAACGGGTCTTTTTTTGCACGAGCAAAATAAAATGCAAATTTTTATTTATTTTTGCCCTATGGGTCTTTTGGAAAAGAGCACAATAAAGTGCTTTTTTTTTCCCCCTAAATGGATCTTTTTCAAAGAGCAGAATACACCCACAGTATGGAAACGGTGTATCTCTCAACGTAATATATGCAGTGCTGGTGCACTGAGCTTGCAGATAAAAGTTAGATTTTCTCTGACACTGGGCTCATGGCAGTGTAAAAAGACTGTGCACTGCAACACAAACAGGTAAACCTATGCAGATCGCTGATTTTAATCTCTGAATCTGGACTCCTATATAATATATCTCTCTCCCTGAAAGCACCAACAGGAACCTGGCCCTACACTACACTATCTCTCTATCTTTTCCCTCAGATTGCAGAATCAGGACTACCTCATGTATTTTACAATCTCTCCCTATTAGCAACAGCAGCAGCCAAGATCCTCTCCCTATCTATTCTGAAGCAGAGTGACGTGTGTGCTGTGTGCCTCTAGCTTATATAGAAGCTGGGTCACATGTTGCACTGACCAATCACAGCCATGCCATTAGTAGGCATGGCTATGATGGCTTCTAAGGGCACACCAGCTAATCAAAAGGTGATTGGCTGGCCCCTGAAGCATTTCTAACTGCGTAATTAGATTGCCGAACCCGAACCCGAACCCGGACTTTTGCGCAAAGTTTCGGGTTCGGGTTCGGGAAAAAGCTAAAGTTCGGTACGGTTCGCTCAACACTACTATTAAGCACTTTTACCCCCTTCCTGCCCAGGCCAATTTTCAGCTTTCAGCGCTGTCACACTTTGAATGACAATTGCGCGGTCATGCAACGCTGTATCCAAACAACATTTAAACATTTTTTGTTGAGACAGATAGAGCTTTATTTTGGTGGTATTTAATGACCACTGTGTTTTTTTTATTTTTTTATGAAAAAAGACCGAACATTTATAAAAGAAAAAAGGTTTTTCTTAGTTTATGGCATACCATTTTATAAATAAGTAATTTTTCTCCTTCACTGATATGCGCTGATGAGGCTGCACTGATAGGCACAGCTAGGTGGCACTGATATGCAGCACTGATGAGCACTGATATGCGGCACTGATAGGTGGCACTGATGGGCACTGGTAGGCAGCACTTATGAGCACTGATAGGTGGCTTGGAAAGGCGGCACTGATGAGCACTGATTGGCAGCACCGATGGGCACTGATGGGCACTGATGGGTGGCACTGATGAGCAGGCAATTATGAGCACTGAAAGGAAGCACTGACTGGCATCACTGATGGGCACTGTTGGGGCTGCACTGATAATTAGGGCACTGATAATCTGTGCAGATCTCCCCTATGAGGAAATGTCGCTAATCGCTGTTAGTGTGAGGAGAGGAATGCTGATAACCAGCATTACCTTGTTTACATGTGATCAGCTGTGATTGGACACAGCTGATCACATGGGTAAAGAGCCTCGTCATCGGCTCTTTTCTGAGATTGGTGATGTGCCATATCCCAGGGACAGAGCACACCACTGATTGCGGCGCCCTACACCCCCACGAGCGAGCATGCGTGGCGAGAGTGGGAGGACGTCATTTGACGTCCTCCCAGAACAAGAGAGCCACTGTCTGCCCATCATTTGACAATGCGGCGGGCGGGAAAAGGTTAAAGTGACACTAAACTCTGCTTACATTTTTTTTTTCAAGTATGTATTCTTGGCTCTAAAAAGCACCTTCTATTGTTCTCAGCCTCCTCCAAATCTTAAAATTCAATTTTTGTTGCTCCTGTTAGAGGGTGTCTACATTAGTTTTATATGGTCCCATTGTGTGTGGGAATCTATCCACCCTCTCTTGCTCGCTAAAAAATAAGGCTAATATTTGGTGTTACTTTAACCTATTCAGCTTTGCTGGTGGTGTTCCGGTCGTGAAACTACTATGCACTCCCTAAAGACAAAAAAGAACTTCTGCAATCTGAGAGTTCATTCCTGATAGGCGTGATTCTGCTTCTTATTGCGTAATGTTATGTTCCTGGAAAGACAAATGTTCAAAGTGCATTCCAACTTAAAATATACAAAAATAAGTGTTTAGAGTCAATGTATTTCCTTTTCGTGCCTTGCTAAAAACAGGAAATGGCAAATAGTATTTTGAAGTGTTTCCTGGATCCAGACAAAATAGCAACAGAAATAATTTTTTCTGCTTATTTATGTACCATTCACTTTGGTCCCCTTTGCAATACATGTCAAGCAGCAACATAAAGTAGGACTGAAAACCTAAATAAATAAATGTCCAGATTTTAGCTGTCCTTTATCTGGTGCAGGTTAAATAATGGAAAGCCCAACTAAAGCCAAAATGTTTGGTTTTTCTGAGTTTGGGATAGAGCATGTGAAGGATTTTATAGTCCTGTTTGGGAGATGCCCGCTCCTTCCTGTCCTGGCGACACCAAGTTCCATCTTGGCACACTAAAAAGATTTTATTTTACTGCTGATTGAGTCTTCCTTGGAGAGATTTCACCTCTCTTCTTGACCCATTCACAGAGAGCAGAAAATGAAAAAATGAGGGGAAATCTACCCAGCAGACAGCAATCACAATATGGCAGAGGTGTTAACCCTTCCAGACTATGTTCAAAACTGAAAGAAAAAGTTCTGGTTGCAGTTAGGCTTTAGGGAAGCAGTTGCAGCTTATTACGGCTAAAAATATTTAAAGAATAATTCCAGGTATGGATATTTTTTACATATTTACACTGGTCCAGCTTGGACCAACGTACTGTAACTATACATATATCATACCTGGCCTGGCAAGGACAAATAGGTGGGTGTAAGGACATCTGTGCCAAAGTTTATGGTGTCTGGGCCACCTCAGACAAAGTCCAGCCACACACTCTAATGCAAACCAATACACAAAATGTAATTGCCTGGCATTTGCCTGGATCCTAAAATGTAGCTGCTCCCCACCTAGCCCCCATACAGGCATCATTGCTCAATGAAGACATAGGGGTTGGTTTACTAAAAGTAAAAACGCTGTTCACTTTGCGAAGGAAGTTGCCCTTAGCAAGAGAAATTGCCCCAGAGATTGGTGAATGAGGTGAAGCTCTGCTAACTTCCATCATCCAATTATGTGTAGGTAAAAATCACTTGCAAAGTAAACAGCCTATCCGCCTTTAGTATGTAGCGGGTATTTGAATTTAGGGGAGGCATCTGTGTCGTAGTGTAACCCAGATGCACTGATTGTTAGGGAATCTGAGACCTTTTATGGTTCTTGGAGGACTCTGATGGTGTGAGGTTCCCTGCGGCCTGCAGGTGGCGCTGTTGCCCTGGGCCGGAGCTGAACACTCACCGCAAGACTGCATCCTTTTTGTCCTTTCCTGGCGCTGGTAGTGCAGGGCGGGGAACCTGCTGTAACGCTAAGGGAGAGGAGATAAAAGGGGCGGATGCCCTGACCTTGGGGTTCAGAGTCGAAGGACACGGCCGCGCCCAGGCACCTTCAGCCTGGGTGCTGGCGTTCCGGACTTCTGGGCCCAGGTGCCCTTGACCTGGCCGGAGTGGGAGATGGAGTCCATCCCAGGAACCTTTAGCCTGGGGTGAGGTACTAATGCGGAAGCCTGGGACTCAGTACCTTCGACTGGGTTCCGCGAGGGTGGAGGAATCCGAGGTGGCCCTAACACCTTGGGTGCCCATGTCTGAGATGAGGAGGCTGGTGAGCGGAACTTCTCCGGAAAGTCCGGCGCAGCATTTGCCGGTGACTGAGAGGCCCCCGGTAACTCTCTTGGACGGATGTCTTCCCTCTGACAGGGGCTGTGATAGCGAAGGTAATTCACGCTCTTGTTCTATCTAGTCGGTTGCAGCGACTATACATCATAGCCATTGGTGACACCACAGTGGTTAGCTCTACTTAAAGGATTGTGCCTTGACCTACTCCTCACAAATACTGAAGTGTTCTATGGGTCTCAACCTGTCTATGCTGTATGACTATTTATTGCTGGAAGAGAATAAATACAAGTTGGACCTTTTCAGTGTGTGGAACTCTGGTTACTAGGAGCAAAGGGAGTCATTTCGGAGAAAGGATTTGACTCTGAGACATACACACAAAACCCGATAGTTCTGGCTTTCACCTCCAGTCTCTCTGGAGGACATGGGCCATGGTGTATCACATCCCTCCCCCCAGTACTGACCCCCTAGACAAGACAAACAAGCCGAGAATGAGAAGGGGTTAGAGGGGTGAGGTCGCTACAAGTAAATCAAACACATAGGGTTTTATTTAGTAAAACTGGAGAGAGACATGTACGTAGCCGAAATGAAATGCAGGTGGAGGACAGACATGACAGGGTGGAAGGAACAGACAGGAGAGGAAGGGGTTAAGAAGTAGGGAGGTGTCCCCGGGAAAAGTTTGGTGATAAGGGATTGGAGGAAGGAGAAGTTATGGGAGGAGTAGCAGAGTGAGTACAGAGAGAGGAGGGGGTGGGGGCAAGCAGTCGGTGAAGAAAGCGAGGTGAGAATTCCCGCCCTCCCGCCCCTTTTTTTTCAGGGTAGTGTTTTTGAGTAAGGGTTGTGGGGTGACAAGGGGTTGCGGTTGGGTCCCTGAATTTTGTGAAAAATGGGAGGTATGAAAAACAGTGGGACCCATCCTTGGTATGGAGTCCTCCCTGTTTGTCTGGTGTTAGTCTGGATCACTGGTGAGAAGTTGGTGGGTCTGCGGTCAGTTAGTGGTCCTCGAGGCGAGTCTAGCGGCTGGGGACCAGATGCTAACTAAAGGTACCACAGACCCTTAAAGTGTTAAAAGTGTTAATAATAATAAAATGTTAAATTATTATAATATGGTTAATGTGTGTATATATATATATATATATATATATATATATTTATATATATATTTGATATATGGTTTTTTTATTTTGGTTATTTGAAAATAAATAGGCCGAATAGGCCATTTTAATCCAGCAGGTGTCAGTGTTGTCATTTAAAAGTAATTTGGGTGTTGTACATGGGTGGTTAGGTGCAGTAAGTTATCTTGCTGCCCTAGTCATGCAAAATCTGGTGCATCTGTGCATTTTAGCAAATCGGCTTCTAATTTCAGCTTTTTCCGTTAAGCTTAGACAAAAAAAACTGGAAGCTGATTGGTTTCTATGCAGAGCTGCACCAGATTTTGCACTCTCCAGTTGTAGTAAATTTAACCCCCATAGTGCGTACAGTCAGCTTGTTCTGTTAAGTATTAGTATACAGCAGTGGCGGCTGGTGCTGAAAATTTTTGGGGGGGCGCAAACAAACTGAAAAAAAATAAAAAATCAATTGCCGCCACTGTGCCCATTAAACGCAGCCACTGTGCCCAAACGCCATCAGTTTGCCCCCTCAAATACAGCCAGTTTGTTTCCATATACAGCCAGTGTGCCCCCATATATACAGCCAGTGTGCCCCCATATAGAGCCAGTGTGTCCCCATATATATATATATATATAGCCAGTGTGCCCCCATATACAGCCAGTGTGTCCCCATATATATAGCCAGTGTGCCCCCATATACAGCCAGTTTGTCCCCATATACAGCCAGTTCCCCCATATACAGCCAGTTTCTCCCCCATATACAGCCAGTTCCCCCCAAATGCAGCCAGTTTGTCCCCCATATACAGCCAGTTCCCCCCAAATGCAGCCAGTTTGTCCCCCATATACAGCCAGTTCCCCCCAAATGCAGCCAGCGTGTCCCCCATATACAGCCAGTTCCCCCCAAATGCAGCCAGTTTGTCCCCCATATACAGCCAGTTCCCCCCAAATGCAGCCAGCGTGTCCCCCATATACAGCCAGTTCCCCCCATATTCAGCCAATTTGTCCCCCATATACAGCCAGTTCCCCCCAAATGCAGCCAGTTTGTCCCCCATATACAGCCAGTTCCCCCCAAATGCAGCCAGCGTGTCCCCATATACAGCCAGTTCCCCCTAAATGCAGCCAGCGTGTCCCCCATATACAGCCAGTTCCCCCCATATTCAGCCAGTTTGTCCCCCATATACAGCCAGTTCCCCCATATTCAGCCAGTTTGTCCCCCATATACAGCCAGTTTCCCCCATATTCAGCCAGTTTGTCCCCCATATACAGCCAGTTACCCCCATATTCAGCCAGTTTGTCCCCCATATTCAGCCAGTTCCCCCCATATTCAGCCAGTTTGTCCCCCATATACAGCCAGTTCCCCCCATATTCAGCCAGTTTGTCCCCCATATTCAGCCAGTTCCCCCCATATTCAGCCAGTTTGTCCCCCATATTCAGCAAGTTCCCCCCATATTCAGCCAGTTTGTCCCCCATATACAATGCAGCCAGTTTGTGCCCCAAATGCAGCCAGTTTGTGCCCCATATTCAGCCAGTTTGTCCCCCATATTCAGCCAGTTTGTCCCCCATATTCAGCCAGTTTGTCCCCCAAATGCAGCCTGTCCCCCCCCCAGCCCTGCACTTACCTTCCTCGGTCCACGCCGTCCTCGATGTGTTCTCCCGCCCTCGATGTCGCTTCAGCCAATCAGGTTACCGGTAACCAGATCCGGTGAACCTGATTGGCTGAAACCTCCACACAGTCTTCTTCCAGGAACGCACCCCCGTGCGTACCTGGGAGGAGTTTTTGGAAGCCGAATACAGCGTGAGAGCTGTATTCGGAAAGCCTATCAGAGCCGCTGGCTCTGATAGGCACTTCCAAGTTACACCCACTGCCGGCCGCCGCTCTAATTCATATGGCCGGCGCTCACCAGGAGGCCGGCCATATGTATAGTGGGCAGCGCGGCAGCGGTGACAATACACAGATTCATGCAATGCATGAATCTGTGTATTGTCTTTCAGTGGCGGTGCAGGAGAGAGGGGGGCGGCGCTCCGGCGCCCTCTATGGACGCACCGCCACTGGTATACAGCTGCTGGAAGGTAGGGCAAGGGATGCCTGCTAGGTTGATCATATGCATTACAAGCTAATTGTACAATCTCCTTAAAGTGAGTGTAAACCCTCACCATGTAAAACAACCCATTCAGTTTAAAATAGAAACGAAAGGCCAAACATTTAGGTATTGATATATAAAAAAACATTATAAATATATTTCCCATTTTTTTATAAGTTATCACATATCCTCTGTTCTCAGCTGCATAAGAGATGAGGGAAGGAAAACAGCAGCACACTGAGCTTCCCAGTGAAAGGCTGTGGGGGGGGGGGCTCAGTGTGCTGCTATTTCTCTATTTCTCCTCCCCCATCTCTTATGCAGCTGAGAACAGAGGATACGTGATCACTGAGGGACAGGTATGATCATTGGAGGAGAAAAGGCTGAGTTTCAATCATAGCTAGAGAACTGACCATGATGTGTTTTCCTGCTTAGTGTGGTCAGGTTTTAATAAGAAAGCAGAGGGACTGGCAGAATCCCCAGGGATTTCACACAAAGGAAGCAATACAAAAAGAACAGGAATATATAGTATGTTAGGGTTACATATTCTTCAAGCTCATTCATGCATGTAAAGATCTCTGTAAAATCTCCTGTAGATTTACCAAACCTATGTAATGTGAGGATCGGTCTACACTATCCAATCATTTTGTATCCAAGCAAACAAGCCCTTGCATTACATTGTTGTTGGTATATCTAAAGAACATCAGATTGCAATGTGTGTTGATCTACATGAGATCTACTAACAGCTATATAGTGCAAGGATCAGCCTTATGGGATACAAATTGTTGTATTGTGGTAAGCCCTTATGTGCGTTGTTTTATAAGATCACTGTAGTAATACAATAAAAATATTTGTTATTTTTGACAATCTAATATAAGCCTGCTTGAAAAATCCCCTTTCATGTTGTGAGTGCTGCCTGTCTGCTGGCCATCTCTTTCCATAACTTCCTGTATTCCATGTGTGCGCTGCAGCTTTTCCTCTGCTGTTTTTATTTATTTATAAGGACTACATATCCCATGGTACCTCGCTGCCTGCTGTGAATCCTGTACTGACTCCACCTCTGGAAACTCCTCCTCTCAGCACCTCTGTAGTTCAGAAGACAAGCTCTGTGAAATGTGTGACACAGCAGTGCCTACTCACAGGACATAGTTGATTACATGTGGAGCTCCCTTTACCCCCGGGTATGCCACACACCCGCAGACCCCGATTTGTTAATGGGATCTACTGGTTTCGTTACTTTGGGTCTGCAGCAAAATACCTCCCATGAGTTGTTCCTTTAGCTCTGTTGTCTAGGCACACCAACGACTCAATATGGCCAATGTCCACACTTGAGTAAAACCTAATCAGCAAGGCATTATTCTTTTTCTGCACTTTGAGTTAACCACTTAACGACCGCTCACTGTATATATACGTAGGCAGAATGGCACCGACAGGCACAATCACGTAGAGCATACGTGATTGCCTTTGTATAGTTGGGGGGTCCAATCGGACCCCCGTCCTATACAGTGAGTGGTGGCTAAGTGTCCGGGAGCGTTCCGGGATGAGGGGGCAGCCATTCGTTTCTGGCCACCCCCTCGCGATCGCTCCCGGCGAATGGAAATGCCCCCTCTGTCTGTGTCAGACAGAGGGAGCAGGAGGAAGTGATGTCATCTCTGGTGCGGCGCTCACATATACCGAGCGCCGTACAAGAGAAGACATCAGGTCAGTGCACACAACACTACACTGACACCAGGACACATAGGGACATAAATCGCCCCCCCAGGCCCCCCCAGACACCCCAGATCACCCCCCAGATCACCCCCCCAGCCCCCAGTCACAGTGTCACTGATTGCAGTGACCATTTATTTAGTGATCACTGCAATCAGTGACATTTGTGACTGTAAAAGTGTCACCAAAGTTTAGTCTTAGGTCCAGTGTAGCCCCCTAGCCCCCCCTAATAAAGGTTTAACCCCCTGATCACCCCCCAGATAACCCTTTCACCGCCTATCACCACTGTCGCTTAGCGATCATTTTTCTGATCGCTGTCTTAGCGTCAGTGATGCCGATCGGCAGCCAGTAATTTTTTTTAGGTTTGCCGCAGGTTTTTATAGTGTCAGGTACCCCAATATATTATCTAATAAAGGTTTAACCCCCTTGATCGCCCCCCAGGTAACCCTTTCACCCCCTATCACCACTGTCACTAAGCGATCATTTTTCTAAACGCTGTCTTAGTGTCTGTGATGCAGATCGGTAGCCGGTAATTTTTTTTAGGTTCGCCGCAGGTTTTTATAGCGTCAGGTACCCCAATATATTATCTAATAAAGGTTTAACCCCCTTGATCGCCCCCCAGGTAACCCTTTCACCCCCTATCACCACTGTCGCTAAGCAATTGTTTTTCTAAACGCTGTCTTAGTGTCGGTGATGCAGATCGGTAGCTGGTAATTTTTTTAGGTTCGCCGCAGGTTTTTATAGCGTCAGGTACCCCAATATATTATCTAATAAAGGTTTAACCCCCTTGATCGCCCCCCAGGTAACCCTTTCACCCCCATCACCACTGTCGCTAAGCGATCGTTTTTCTAAACGCTGTCTTAGTGTCGGTGATGCAGATCGGTAGCTGGTAATTTTTTTTAGGTTCGCCGCAGGTTTTTATAGCGTCAGGTACCCCCATATATTATCTAATAAAGGTTTTAACCCCCTGATTGCCCCTAGTTAACCCTTTCACCAGTGATCACCATATAAGTGTTACGGGTGATGCTGGTTAGTTAGTTTGCTTTTTATAGTGTCAGGGCACCCGCCGTGTATATAACCCAATAAAGGTTTAACCCCCTGATCGCCCGGCGGGTGATATCAATTAGGTTTTAGCGTCAGAGAGGGTCTGAGTCACACCCCAGGCAGCGTCAGGTTAGTGCCAGTAACGCTAACACCCACGCGTGAAGCATACACCCCCCTTAGTGGTATAGTATCTGAACAGATCAATATCTGATCTGATCAGATCTATACTAGCGTCCATAAATAAATTGGGGTTTGGGGGAAAGGAATTCGCAAGTTTCCACTGGTAGGTAAGTGATCAAGTGTGTCGCTTACTATAGATCATTAACCTTGTAAGGTATTGTTGCTGTAACCATTTAAGCATATAGAGTTAAAGGGAATGGGAAGGGGATGAGCCTGTTTAGAGACAGGCAAAGGGGTTACTTTAGCAACAAAAATAGATCAAACAACAGAAATATTGTGAATTAAATATTTATTCCTGTAAACCTTATGACATATAAAGATTAAATAAAGTGCAAGTGGGTACCCAACCTGTGGATGATTTATAAACCTTGATACAAGGAACATCACTGGACAGACAAGACTTAACAAAAACAAAAAACATATAACAGTACACTAGTCCGGACGTGTGGTTCAGTCCTATGTATTAAGTGACCCAGTAAAAATCTTTTAAAATTGCCTTCCTCTAAAGGATGTAAGGTAATTAGATCCACCAACAGTGATGTGGATCCCTTTATTGAATCCGAATGGGTACTGTGTAACAAAGGGCTGAACCTGATGGGGCGGGGGGAGGGGGCGATGATGGGAGTAATGGACTGGGGCAGGGGGACCGCTGTTGGTGCGGAGGACCGGGAATCCCCTGGTGGTACCAATGTTCCAATGAATTCAAATTTGATAAGGAATGAGAAAGTAATGGATTTCCTCTGACAGTTGCTGGTATAATTTAAATTGAAAAGTTCATCAGTATGATTTGATTCAAGTGTCAATAATTCATTTGGTACATAGCATTGGTAAAGCAGCAATACAGGAGATTTTAGACATAGTGAAATCAGTCAATACTCGTAGTGTTTAACTCGTCCTATACATCAATAGGGTGCGTACGTTACCAATGGACGTCTTCGCTGTTAGAGTTGAGTTTGATCAGATCTGTGTCACTAGATCTCTGATTGCCGCATACCTTGCAGCTGATGTTAGGTTATTCTGGCCATTCCAATTAATTTCGTCGGCCGTTGGCGCTTACAGGTATCCAGGGGTGTCCTAGGGCTGTCAGGCGGTGCTCACGCCACTATGTGAAGAATCCAGTGTAGCGGCATTAGAAATGCCGACTGTCGCGGTCGTTTGCAGCTAGTTTGAACGCTGACTGCTGCCTGTGATCTCCTGTCATTCCACCCGCTCCATACAGAATCACGTCATGTGACTGTGTGGGGTGTGACGTCAACGCGTTTCGCCGTGCTCTGTGGCGTAGCTTCGTCTGGACGTGTCACATGACGTGATTCTGTCACGCCCCATCAGGTTCAGCCCTTTGTTACACAGTACCCATTCGGATTCAATAAAGGGATCCACATCACTGTTGGTGGATCTAATTACCTTACATCCTTTAGAGGAAGGCAATTTTAAAAGATTTTTACTGGGTCACTTAATACATAGGACTGAACCACACGTCCGGACTAGTGTACTGTTATATGTTTTTTGTTTTTGTTAAGTCTTGTCTGTCCAGTGATGTTCCTTGTATCAAGGTTTATAAATCATCCACAGGTTGGGTACCCACTTGCACTTTATTTAATCTTTATATGTCATAAGGTTTACAGGAATAAATATTTAATTCACAATATTTCTGTTGTTTGATCTATTTTTGTTGCTAAAGTAACCCCTTTGCCTGTCTCTAAACAGGCTCATCCCCTTCCCATTCCCTTTAACTCTATAGCGTCCCCAGCAGTTTAGGGTTCCCAAAAACGCAGTGTTAGCGGGATCAGCCCAGATACCTGCTGGCACCTGCGTTTTGCCCCTCCGTCCAGCCCAGGCCACCCAAGTGCAGTATCGATCGATCACTGTCACTTACAAAACAAAAACACACATAACTGCAGCGTTCGCAGAGACAGGCCTGATCCCTGCGACTCCAGTGCTGTAGGAGGTGATTTCACAAAAAAAAAGCAAATATGCAGAAGCATTGGGGCAGCAGGGGCGGAGGAGCGATTTTGCTCCTAATGCCGCGTACATACGGTCGAAATTCCGACGGAGGCTTGCCCGTGGAAAAGTCCGACCATGTGTGTGCGGCATAACTTTTTTGCAGGAGGATGCCCCCATGCTTCGGCATATATAAATGGTGCGTGTATGCCCATCATTGGAAGTGGGTGGATGAAGGGCGGTATTCTAATGGTGGGCATACCCACCGATCAATCTCTTTTTTCGTTCAGCCAACTGGCTGCATGAAATAAAAAGATTACAATACATGTCCAACAAGGACCAGCAACGTACTGGTATGTTGCTGGACTTTGAATGTTTATACCAGAATGATGCCTGCGGGTTTAGGTATCATCTTGGTATCATTATTTTCAGCCTGCGGCCGGCTTTCATGTAAAAGCAATCCTAGCAGCTAATTAGCCTCTGGACTGCTTTTACAAGCAGTGGGAGGGAATGCCCCCCCCCCCGGATATAAAAAGCGCCATTGGGAAATTGGGAAAGCATTTTATCACACCGATCTTGGTGTGGTCAGATGCTTTGAGGGCAGAGGAAAAATCTAGGGTCTTGAAGACCCCAGTTTTTTTCAAAAAAAGAGTACCTGTCACTACCTATTGCTATCATAGGGGATATTTACATTCCCTGAGATAACAATAAAAATGATAAAAAAAAAAAATACTTGGAAGGAACAATTTAAAAATAAAATAAAAAAGCAAAATTAATAATAAAAAAAAAAAAAAAAGCACCCCTGTCCTGCCCTGCTCTTGCCCAATGGTGAACGCAAGCGTCGGTCTGGCGTCATATGTAAACAGCAATTGCACCATGCATGTGAGGTATCACCGCGAAGGTCAGATTGAGGGCAATCATTTTAGCAGTAGACCTCCTCTGTAAATCTACTGGGGTAACCTGTAAAGGCTTTTAAAGGCTTTTAAAAATGTATGTAGTTTGTCGCCAATGCGCGTTTGTGCGAAATTTTAAAGCATGTCGTGTTTGGTATCTATGTACTCGGCCTAAGATCATCTTTTTTATTTCATCAAACATTTGGGCAATATAGTGTGTTTTAGTGCATTAAAATTTAAAAAAGTGTATTTTTTAACCCAAAAAATGCGTTTGAAAAATCGCTGCGCAAATACTGTGTAGAAAAAAAAAATGCAACACCCACCATTTTAATCTGTAGGGCCTTTGCTTTAAAAATATATATAATGTTTGGGGGTTCAACATAATTTTCTTGCAAAAAAAAAATGTTTTCATGTAAACAAAAAGTGTCAAAAAGGGCTTTGTCTTCAAGTGGTTAGAAGAGTGGATGTAAGCTTCCTAATGTTGTGTATAAAATGCCAGAACAGTTCAAAACCCCCCCCAAATGACCCCATTTTGGAAAGTAGACACCCCAAGCTATATACTGAGAGGCATGTCGAGTCCATGGAATATTTTATATGTTGACACAAGTTGCGGAAAAACTACAATTTTTTTTTTTTTTTTTGCACAAAGTTGTCACTAAATGATATATTGCTCAAACATGCCATGGGCATATGTGGAATTACACCCCAAAATACATTCTGTTGCTTCTCCTGAGTACGGGGATACCACATGTGTGAGACTTTTTGGGAGCCTAGCCACGTACGGGACCCCAAAAACCAAGCACCGCCTTCAGGCTTTCTAAGGGTATAAATTTTTGATTTCACTTCTCACTGCCTATCACAGTTTCGGAGGCCATGGAATGCCCAGATAGCACAAAACCCCCCCAAATGACCCCATTTTGGAAAGTAGACACCCCAAGCTATTTGCTGAGAGGTATTGTTAGTATTTTGCAGATCTCGCTTTTTGTCACAAAGTTTTGAAAATTGAAAAAAAAAAATATATATATATATTTTCTTTCTTCATTTTCAAAAACAAATGAGAGCTGTAAAATACTCGCCATTCCTCTCAGCAAATAGCTTGGGGTGTCTATATTCCAAAATGGGGTCATTTGGGGGGGTTTTGTGCGATTTTGGCATTTTATGGCCTTCGAAACTGTGATAGGTAGTGAGGAGTGAAATCAAAAATTTGTGCCTAGAAATCCTGAAGGCGGTGCTTGGTTTTCGGGGCCCCGTACGCGGCTAGGCTCCTAAAAAGTCCCACACATGTGGTATCCCCGTACTCAGGAGAAGCAGAAAAATGTATTTTGGGGTGTAATTCCACATATAACCATGGCATGTGTGAGCAATATATCATTTAGTGACAACTTTTTGTAATTTTTTATTTTTATTTTTTGTCATTATTCAATCACTTGGGACAAAAAAAATATATTCAATGGGCTCAACAGGCCTCTCAGCAATTTCCTTGGGGTGTCTACTTTCTAAAATGGGGTCATTTGGGGGGGTTTTGTGCTATTTTGGCATTTTATGGCCTTCGAAACTGTGATAGGTAGTGAGGAGTGAAATCAAAAATTTGCGCCCTTAGAAATCCTGAAGGCGGTGCTTGGTTTCCGGGGTCCCGTACGCGGCTAGGCTCCCAAAAAGTCCCACACATGTGGTATCCCCGTACTCAGGAGAAGCAGCAAAATGTATTTTGGGGTGAAATTCCACATATAACCATGGCATGTGTGAGCAATATATCATTTAGTGACAACTTTTTGTAATTTTTTTTTTTTTTTTTTTTAGTCATTATTCAATCACTTGGGACAAAAAAATAAAAAATTCAATGGGCTCAACATGCCTCTCAGCAATTTCCTTGGGGTGTCTACTTTCCAAAATGGGGTCATTTGGGGGGGTTTTGTACTGCCCTGTCATTTTAGCACCTCAAGAAATGAGATAGGCAGTCATAAATTTAAAGCTGTGTAAATTTCAGAAAATGTACCCTAGTTTGTAAACTCTATAACTTTTGCGCAAACCAATAAATATATGCTTATTGACATTTTTTTTACTAAAAACATGTGGCTGAATACATTTTGGCCTAAATGTATGACTACAATTGAGTTTATTCGATTTTTCTTATAACAAAAAGTAGAAAATATCATTTTTTTTCAAAATTTTCGGTCTTTTTCCGTTTATATCGCAAAAAATAAAAATCGCAGAGGCAATCAAATACCATTAAAAGAAAGCTCTATTTGTGGGAAGAAAAGGACGCAAATTTCGTTTGGGTACAACATTGCATGTGCGCACAATTTACAGTTAAAGCAGCGCAGTGCAAAATTCTGAATTCACCTCTGGTCCTTTAGCTACCAAATGGTCCGGGGCTTAAGTGGTTAAACTTGAAGAAAAGTAAGAGTAGAAGAGTTGAAAGATGTGGGGGAAGGTTCAGGCACGCAACGCTTAAGTCCAATATCTACACTCGTCGCCACTCAAGCCTGAGTGGGTATTGCTCACCCGGATAGTCCTTATGAGAGCGGTTCTAGCAGCCGGGATGGAGCACGGACATCAGAGATGATGAATTCCCCTTTAGGCAGGCCTCCAGACCTCTCCCCGAGACAGCAGTACCATCGCTATCTCCGCCGGGACTGTTCTTCCCCTGGAACTCCTTCCCTAAAGATGGGCCCCCTAGAAACGGGCAGCCTGGGAATTTTCTCTGAAGCGTAGGCCCTAGTCAGCGGAGCTGGGCCTACAACGTAGCAACAGGGCCTCGGGCTGAAGGTGCCCAAGGCCTAAGCACTCCAGCGCACCTCGTGCCATGCAGGCCACGAGGCACACTCACTGGACCAGAGGTCCCCCTGAACGCCTTGGGGTCCCCCTGGAATTGCCTCACGCAAAAAGGCGTCTGCACCTTTTGTACCCTCTCCCAGCATGCAGAACACGCCCACTGCACGGCTACTGAGAGAGGACACCCAAGGTGCTGTGATACCCCTGTAATCCAGCCCATGCCGGCGGTGACAGCGCCACCTGCAGGCAAAGGAGAATAACACTGCCGGGCAGTATCACACCCCGAGCAGAATAGTAACTTGAACACAATTGGTCTGAGCCCATTTACTGGCTCAGACTGCCCCTAAATCATACATAGCTCCCCCAAACATTGGGGGGGGGGGCACTACACATGTCACAGAATTCAAGGAAGTAAATGTGTAGGGATCTTCACAAAGTAAGTTTACAAACTTTAGATTAATAGGAGTAGGCTAGAAATAATTGAAGTACAACGTGGAAATAAATACATATGGTTTTACCTTACCCATAGGTATGCTTAAAAGACCCCTTTCACACTGAGCAGTTTTCCAAAGGAGTTTTCGTAAAAATAAAAAGCACCTGAAAAGCTCACTAAAAATGCTTCCCATTAAAATCAATAAATGCTTTCTGCGCTGGCAGTGCGGTGAAAAAAAAATCTGTCCTTCAGAATCTTTGGAGCATGTTTGGAGAGCTAAAAAAAAAGCACCTCAAAAAAAGCCCCTCTCTATTGAAGTGAATAGTAAGCGACTGAAAAGCACCTCAAAATGGTTTTTGGATCAGTTTTTGAGTCACCTGTCTGTTAAGAAGCGCACCGCAAATGCGTCAAAAGTACCTGAAAAGCCCAGCAAAAGCGCTCAGCGTTTCACGGGCAGTTTTGAAGCGACTCAGTGTGAAAGGGCTCTAATAGATAAGAGACAACAAGGTTTTTAATGAGGAATATCATCACATAAAATGTACGCTCTGTTCATAGTCCATAATACTTCTTAAAATATTCATTTGATTTCCTAGTAGTGATCAGTGTTACACAGGCAATACTATTTCTTTTTCTTGGCTATTTACACATATGAATAGAAATGCTACAAAGCTATGCACTCTTTTAACCTCCACTTTCCAAATAAAATGACTTCTACTACTCAGAGTTAATGTCCATGAAATTGGGATTTCATGGGTGATGCAGACCCTGCCCTGACACTTTGAAGAATAAACATTACATTAAGTGGCTTTATGCCAAGCTTGTTTTTCTCCAGTAAGATAACCCTTAAAGTAACATCAGTAAACACAAATAACACCTTTTCAGGAATATTTTCCTTGCTCTGAACTCTATTGCACACTAGATTGCTGTGAGTTTTATTGTTTTTCTAGACTTCCCTCTTATCACTCAGGAATTCCAACAGGGAAGGAATCCTGCCACTTACAACTGTGGGTTATATGGGTTGTATACAATATATATATATATTAGCTGTGTATAAAAAAGTCAGAAACTGAATATATCTATATATATAGATACAGGTATATATATAGATATATATATCTATATATCTATATCTATATCTATTGTGACAGCAGGAAGGTAAAGTCACCTGGTTGCATCCAGGGGGGTAGATATATTTCGCCCAGATTCAGGCTTTACGCCGATTTATACAACTAGGTGGAGAGTTGTATAAGGCTAGTGGGCTCATGGATGACTCATACCTCTAGGGAGAGGGCTGGGCGTCGTGCAGACAGGGAGTTGATGAGATCAGCTGAACCTTGTCAGCTCATTTAGGCCTCTATAAGAAATCCCAGCTTCATTAGATGTTATGCTCATGCCTGGAAGCAGACCTGTGTGGACTGTCTAGGGAGAGTGAACCCCTGTGCGGTGAGAGAAAGCCTGTGTGGCTATATTTTGCTTGGACATTTAAAACCAGGGACTAGGACAGCACTAGGCTGATCCCAGTCGTTAGTTAGGAAACCTGTAAGTTTAGTCAGAGGTCAAGTTGACCAGGATTTATTTTGTTTATGTTTTTTTTTGCCTTGCTGTGTTTTTGTCACTGTAAATAGAAAATAAACCGCACCCTTTTGATTTTGAAAACCACAACCTCCGTCTGCTGGGCCTGTTTTTGGGTGGGGAGCCCATCCCGGGGGTCACACATACCCGCTGCCGAGCTAACCCCCTCACAGTTGGTGGAGAACCAGTGGCAGTTTTTTTTTAAGCCAGCATGGAGGAGATACTGAAACAGCTGGCTCTAGCAAATGCCAATCAACAGCAGACAAATGCAGGTTTGCAAAGGAGCCTTGCAGCCCAGCAGCAAGCTCATCAACAGAGCCTTGCAACTTTACAACAGAGTCTGGAGGCTCAGCAACAAGCCCAACAGCAATCTGAGGCCCGCTTCATAGACCTGTTGCAGAAGCAAGAGCAGAGACTACAACAACAGATGGAAGCAGTAATGCAGCAACGTCCGCAGACCAGTGAGGAAAGCCGTCCCACTAATACCGCGTCCTTTGGGGTGAGTCGTTTATTGACAAAAATGACTGGAGAGGATGATCCAGAGGTATTTTTGACCACATTTGAAAGGACCGCTGAAAGAGAAAAGTGGCCTGAGGAGCAGTGGGCTGGACTAGTGGCTCCTCTGTTAACTGGTGAATCGCAGAAAGCTTACTATGACCTAGAGCCTAACCAAGCAAAAGACTATGTGATGCTAAAAGCTGAAATATTGGCAAGGCTGGGTGTCACCCTGGCTGTCCGGACTCAGCGTGTGCATAACTGGACTTTCCAGCTTGGAAAACCCCCCAGGTCTCAAATGTATGATCTCATTCACCTGAGCAGAAAGTGGCTACAGCCAGAGACTTTGTCCGCACCAAAGATTGTGGAACGTGTTGTAATGGATCGGTTTTTGAGAGCTCTTCCTACTGCCATCCAAAAGTGGGTAAGCCATGGAGACCCAGAGACGGCCGATGGTCTTGTGGATCGTGTGGAGAAATACTTGGCTACAGAGAACCTGACGGCCTCTTCCAGAGACACTCGGACTTTCCACCCCAAGACCAGACCATCCCCAGGGGCGGATAAGAGGATTCCAAGGGGTGAGGGTGGAGAGAGTGAGAGGGTGGGAGCTCTACCCCAAGTTTGGCGAGAACAGCCTGGGAAATCAGCGGCTCAAGAGGCCGCAAGAAGGATCGTTTGCTACCGCTGCCGGCAAGCGGGACATATTGCAGCAAATTGCCCGGTTTTGGAGGAACCCATGCAGTGTGACTTTCTGACGGGCAGACGTCAGTCGCTGTGTGCGACAGTCGCATGCACTGCCATTCGGGGAACTGAGAAACATTTATGCAAAATGTGTATTAATGGTAGAAATGTTGTGGTATTGCTGGATTCAGGTAGCCTTGTGACCCTAATAAAGGCTGAGTTAGTTAAAACAGAGGTCTCTGGGAATAGCAAGGTAGCCGTTATTTGTGTGCATGGGGACACCCGAGAGTATCCAGTGACTACAGTGTGTTTCGAGACCCCCAAAGGTACCCTCTCTCATCCAGTGGGCTTAGTATCTCAGTTACCGCATGACGCCATTGTGGGAAGGGATTTTCCGAAGTTCTGGGAACTGTGGGATGATCCTGAGCCCCCCACTGGTGCCCCTATGTACCAGGAATGTGATAGCCAGAACTCCCCTGAGAGTGGTGAGGACTCTCCGGAATTTCCCTTGTCAGTATTGGCAGGGGAGACTCAAGAAACTGGAGAGGAGCCCACCTCCTCAGACGAAAACCTACCGTCTGTGGAGTTTTCTGATCTTGAGGTTCACAGGGAAAACTTTGCCACAGAACAGTTGAAAGACCCCGCCCTAATAAAGGCACGGGAAAACGTAGTGAAAATAGATGGCGAGTTAGTGAACCCAGATAATACCGGCACTTACCCATACTTCAGCGTAGAGAAGGACCTACTGTATCGGGTGGCAAAAAGGGCAGAAGAAACCGTTGAGCAGCTTGTGGTGCCCAAACCTTACAGGAAGTTGGTGTTGGAGTTGGCCCATGGGCACATTCTTGGAGGTCATCTGGGGACAGAGAAAACCCGAGAGAGGGTATTACAGAGATTCTATTGGCCTGGGGTGATGAAGGACATAGAAAATTATTGTTCCTCCTGCCCTGTGTGTCAGAGGTCGGCCCCGATGCCACATTTCCGTAGCCCGCTGGTCCCTCTACCCATCATTGAGGTCCCGTTTGAGAGAATCGCAATGGATTTGGTAGGTCCTATAATCAAGTCCGCTAGGGGGCACCAGTACATATTGGTTATAATGGACTATGCCACCCGTTATCCAGAAGCGATCCCTCTCAGAAATACCTCGGCCAAAACCATAGCCAAAGAGCTATCTCTTGTTTTTAGCCGGGTGGGTATTTGTAAAGAACTGCTTACGGACCAAGGTACACCCTTTATGTCCCGGGTTATGAAAGAGCTGTGTAAATTGTTCAAAGTGACGCAATTGCGTACATCTGTGTATCACCCCCAAACCGATGGGCTGGTTGAAAGATTCAACAAAACCCTAAAACAAATGTTGAAGAAAGTGGTGGATAGAGATGGAAGGGATTGGGACTGTCTACTTCCTTATTTGATGTTTGCTATTAGGGAGGTGCCCCAATCCTCTACGGGATTCTCCCCCTTTGAGTTACTGTATGGGAGACACCCAAGAGGGCTGTTGGATATTGCCAAGGAAACTTGGGAAAGTGAGAGTTCTCCCCACAGGAGTGTGATTGAGCATGTCGCCCTGATGCAAGATCGAATTGCACAGGTAATGCCCATCGTGAAGGAACATTTGGCCCAAGCGCAGTTGGCACAGCAGAGAGTGTACAACCGTGGAGCCAAGACCCGTACCTTTTCCCCGGGGGATAGGATATTGGTACTTGTCCCTACGGTTGAAAGTAAATTCCTTGCCAAATGGCAAGGCCCCTACGAGATAATGGAAAAAGTGAGCGAAGTGAATTACAAGGTCAGACAACCAGGAAGGCGAAAGCCCGAACAGATCTATCACGTTAATCTGTTGAAAGCCTGGAGGGATAGAGAGTCCCTAGTCGCAGACACTTGGTCACCAGCTCAAACTGGTTGCGTGATTCCTGAGGTTGGAATCGCAGCCACCTTGTCACAACCCCAACAACAGGAGGTTAAGGAGTTTGTGCTTCGCAACAAGGAGGTATTCTCTGAGCTGCCGGGACAAACATCTGGGGTAGAGCATGACATTATTACCCCGCCCGGTGAAAGGGTGAAGTTAAAACCCTATCGGATCCCAGAGGCCCGACGGGAGGCAATACGGGAGGAAGTACAGAAAATGCTGAACTTAGGGGTGATAGAGGAGTCCCAAAGTGATTGGTCTAGTCCCATTGTGTTGGTGCCTAAACCGGATGGGAGCTGGCGATTTTGTAACGATTTTCGTCAGTTGAACAAAGTTACAAAATTTGACACCTACCCCATGCCACGTATAGATGAGTTGATCGACCGGCTGGGAACAGCCCGATACATGACGACTCTTGACCTCACAAAAGGGTATTGGCAAATCCCCCTGGCCAAGTCGGCCAAAGAGAAAACCGCATTTGTAACCCCAGACGGGGCGTTCCAATATAAAAGAATGCCGTTCGGGTTACAGAATGCGCCGGCCACATTCCAGCGGAAAATGGACCAGATGCTGAGGCCCCATCGGAAGTATGCTGCGGCTTACCTGGATGACATAATTGTCCATAGCACAGATTGGGCCTCACATCTGCCAAAAGTGCAAGCAGTCCTGGACTCTGTTCGGGAAGCAGGGTTTACGGCTAACCCCAAGAAGTGTACCATTGGGCAGGAGGAGGCCAAATATCTTGGGTACACCATTGGGAGGGGAGTAATAAAACCCCAACTCAACAAAGTCGAGGCCATCCAGAGTTGGCCACGTCCCAACAGCAAGAAGCAGGTACGAGCCTTTCTGGGAATCGCTGGGTATTATCGGCGATTCATTCCCCACTTTGCTTCTAAGGCTGTGCCCCTAACCAACCTGACGAAGGGGAAAGGGTCGGTCATGATTAAATGGACCCCCGAGGCTGAGGCAGCATTCCAGTTCTTGAAACAAGCCTTATGTAGCCAGCCAGTGTTGTACTCACCCGACTTCTCTAGAGACTTTGTCGTACAAAGTGATGCGTCAGATGTGGGGTTAGGAGCAGTATTGTCCCAGGTCTGGAACGGGGAAGAGCACCCAGTCATTTACCTCAGCAGGAAGTTGAAGTCCCATGAGGTAAATTACGCCACCGTTGAAAAGGAGTGTTTAGCGGTGAAGTGGGCTCTAGATTCCCTTCGGTACTACCTGCTAGGTAGGCACTTTGACATGGTTACGGATCACGCTCCGTTAAAGTGGATGGCTCAAAACAAGGAAACAAATAGAAGAGTGAATAGGTGGTTCCTGGCCCTCCAGGAATTCAACTTCACAGTAAAGCATCGCCCTGGCGTTCAAATGGGGAATGTGGATGCTTTGTCTCGAGTACATGAATGCCTGATTGCTGGTGTTCCAACCCCGAGGTTAAAACAAGAGGGGGGGGTATGTGACAGCAGGAAGGTAAAGTCACCTGGTTGCATCCAGGGGGGTAGATATATTTCGCCCAGATTCAGGCTTTACGCCGATTTATACAACTAGGTGGAGAGTTGTATAAGGCTAGTGGGCTCATGGATGACTCATACCTCTAGGGAGAGGGCTGGGCGTCGTGCAGACAGGGAGTTGATGAGATCAGCTGAACCTTGTCAGCTCATTTAGGCCTCTATAAGAAATCCCAGCTTCATTAGATGTTATGCTCATGCCTGGAAGCAGACCTGTGTGGACTGTCTAGGGAGAGTGAACCCCTGTGCGGTGAGAGAAAGCCTGTGTGGCTATATTTTGCTTGGACATTTAAAACCAGGGACTAGGACAGCACTAGGCTGATCCCAGTCGTTAGTTAGGAAACCTGTAAGTTTAGTCAGAGGTCAAGTTGACCAGGATTTATTTTGTTTATGTTTTTTTTTGCCTTGCTGTGTTTTTGTCACTGTAAATAGAAAATAAACCGCACCCTTTTGATTTTGAAAACCACAACCTCCGTCT
Source organism: Rana muscosa (assembly GCA_029206835.1). Classification (NCBI taxonomy): domain Eukaryota; kingdom Metazoa; phylum Chordata; class Amphibia; order Anura; family Ranidae; genus Rana; species Rana muscosa. Next base: position 212,401,419 of record CM055116.1, read on the forward strand.
GCTGGGCCTGTTTTTGGGTGGGGAGCCCATCCCGGGGGTCACACATACCCGCTGCCGAGCTAACCCCCTCACACTATATAGATATATAGATATAGATATATAGATATAGATATATAGATATAGATATAGATATATATCTATATATATATAGATATATATATATATTCCGTTTCTGACTCTTTTATACACAGCTTATTTCCCCTGCTGTAGTAAATTAGATCATGCTTTGCTGGGGTTTTTCGGATTGGGTACGTGGGATAGTTTGATATTATTTTCTATTCATTTATTTATTTTTATGGTTGAACTAGATGGACTGTGTCTTTTTTTAACCTGGCTAACTCTGTAACTATGTAATTTCATTTAGTGCCTAATTATTTAAAAAAAAAACAGTAAATATTTTAAATTCTTAATAAATCATTTAGATAAAACAGTTTTTACTTGCTAAATCAATAGACAGTTTCCCAAGTGCCATAATCCACAGTAACCAGCCAAACTTGTTAACTAAAAAGTAGCTATGTTGGGTATTAGATTTATTTAGATGTATACTATATTAAGTAAAAATTACTCTATTTTATTAGCATGACCTGGGAAAAAGATTGCCTTGTTTATTTATTTCAGGTACTTACAGTATATAGCACCATCAATTTACGCAGCGCTTTACATATACCGTATTTACTCGAGTATAAGCCGAGTTTTTCAGCCCATTTTTCTGTGCTGAAAATGCCCCCCTCGGCTTATACTCGAGTCACCTTTTTGCGCCTGATCTCCCGGACTTTGGGGACCCGGTAAACTTGGCACACATGTAGCCCCACTCTTCCTCTACAAGTGTGCAACGTTTGTTGTCCGGGGGACCTACGGCCGGGGAGCACCGATTTTTCAAACCCGGGCACCCCTTCCATAGACCCCCATGTTAAACGTCAGTCTAGTCATGGACACAGTGAGGCATGGGCACATTGAGGCATGGACACAGTGAGGCATGGACACATTGAGGCATGGACACAGTGAGGCATGGACACAGTGAGGCATGCACATGGACACAGTGAGGCAAAGTGAGGCACAGTGAGGCATGCAGATGGACACCCTAGGCTTATACTCGTGTCAATACATTTTCCCAGTTTTTTGTGGTAAAATTAGGTGCCTTGGCTTATATTCGTGTCGGCTTAAATTCGAGTATATATGGTACATTATACATTCACATCAGTCCCTGCCCTCAAGGAGCTTACAATCTAAGGTCCCTAACTCACATTCAGACATACTAGGGCCCATTTAGACAGGATCCGATTAACCTACCAGTATGTCTTTAGAGTGTGGGAGGAAACTGGAGGAAACCCATGCAGGCACAGGGAGAACATGCAAACTCCAGGCAGATGGTGTCATAATCAGGATTCAAACCAGCGACTCTTTTTGCTGCTAGGTGAAAGTGCTAACCACTACACCACTGTGCTGCCCATTGCCTTGGTCTCTAGTTCACTAGCATGCAAGTGTGGCAGCTCTAGGATAAACTTGTAGATGGCCTGCTTTATTTGGACAGTACAAAAATACCCCCGCACTCAATTCTACTATCCAGTTGGCCAATCAAAGCCAGATTGTAACATTTAAAAAAGAGGTCTTATTTGGATACACGTGTAAGTGCATAGGGCAGCCTAACTGCCAAGTCAAGATATTTCTGTGCCCTGTTATCATCTGTAAAAGCGGCAACACTTGGCTATATATAAAAAAATAACAGTATAAAAATAAAACAGTCCAGTCTAGCTAGTTTTAGCACTGTTTTGTGTATTTTAATGATTCCGAGACTGGACTGTTTTATTTTTATATCGTTATTTTTTTTTATCTTCCCCCTTTTTAAACAGTTGCTTAGTGTTTCAGAATATTTAGTAAATTATATTTTATTACATTTTCATCTTTGTCCATGCTGCTCAGGGCTCTGTGGGATTGATTTGGCACACCCCTCTTTCTTCACTTGGCTATATATATATATATATATATTGTGACAGCAGGAAGGTAAAGTCACCTGGTTGCATCCAGGGGGGTAGATATATTTCGCCCAGATTCAGGCTTTACGCCGACTTATACAACTAGGTGGAGAGTTGTATAAGCCCAGCTGAGGCTAATGGGCTCGTGGATGACTCATACCTCTAGGGAGAGTGTGGGGCGTCGTGCAGACAGGGAGTTGATGAGACCAGCTGAAGCTTGTCAGCTCATTTAGGCCTCTATAAGAACTCCCAGCTTCATTAGATGTTAGCTCATGCCTGGACCCAGACCTGTGTGGACTGTCTAGGGAGAGTGAACCCCTGTGCGGTGAGACAAAGCCTGTGTGGCTATTTGCTTGGACATTTAAAACCAGGGACTTAGGGACTAGGACAGCACTAGGCTGATCCCAGTTGTTAGTTAGGAAACCTGTATGTTTAGTCAGAGGTCAAGTTGACCAGGATTTATTTTGTTTATGTTTCTTTTGCTTTGCTGTGTTTTGTCACTGTAAATAGAAAATAAACCGCACCTTTTTGATTTTGAAAACCACAACCTCCGTTTGCTGGGCCTGTTTTTGTGTGGGGAGCCCATCTCGGGGGTCATACACACCCGCTGCCGAGCTAACCCCCTCACAGTTGGTGGAGAATGCGGGCAGTTTTTTTTTAAGCCAGCATGGAGGAGATACTGAAGCAGCTGGCTCTAGCAAATGCCAATCAACAGCAGACAAATGCAGGTTTGCAAAAGAGCCTTGCAGCTCATCAACAGAGCCTTGCAGCTCAACAACAGAACTTCGCAGCCCAGCAGCAAGCTCATCAACAGAGCCTTGCAGCCCAGCAGCAGACAAACGCAACTTTGCAACAGAGTCTGGAGGCTCAGCAACAAGCCCAGCAGCAATCTGAGGCCCGCTTCATAGACCTGTTGCAGAAGCAAGAGCAGAGACTACAACAACAGATGGAAGCAGTAATGCAGCAACGTCCGCAGACCAGTGAGGAAAGCCGTCCCACTAATACCGCGTCCTTTGGGGTGAGTCGTTTATTGACAAAAATGACTGGAGAGGATGATCCAGAGGTATTTTTGACCACATTTGAAAGGACCGCTGAAAGAGAAAAATGGCCTGAGGAGCAGTGGGCTGGACTGGTGGCTCCTCTGTTAACTGGTGAATCGCAGAAAGCTTACTATGACCTAGAGCCTAACCAAGCAAAAGACTATGTGATGCTAAAAGCTGAAATATTGGCAAGGCTGGGTGTCACCCAGGCTGTCCGGGCTCAGCGTGTGCATAACTGGACTTTCCAGCTTGGAAAACCCCCCAGGTCTCAAATGTATGATCTCATTCACCTGAGCAGAAAGTGGCTACAGCCAGAGACTTTGTCCGCACCAAAGATTGTGGAACGTGTTGTAATGGATCGGTTTTTGAGAGCTCTTCCTACTGCCATCCAAAACTGGGTAAGCCATGGAGACCCAGAGACGGCCGATGGTCTTGTGGATCGTGTGGAGAAATACTTGGCTACAGAGAACCTGACGGCCTCTTCCAGAGACACTCGGACTTTCCACCCTAAGACCAGAACATCCCCAGGGGCGGATAAGAGGATTCCAAGGGGTGAGGGTGGAGAGAGTGAGAGGGTGGGAGCTCTACCCCAAGTTTGGCGAGAACAGCCTGGGAAATCAGCGGCTCAAGAGGCCGCAAGAAGGATCGTTTGCTACCGCTGCCGGCAAGCGGGACATATTGCAGCCAATTGCCCGGTTGTGGAGGAACCCATGCAGTGTGACTTTCTGACGGGCAGACGTCAGTCGCTGTGTGCGACAGTCGCATGCACTGCCATTCGAGGAACTGAGAAACATTTATGCAAAATGTGTGTTAATGGTAGAAATGTTGTGGTATTGCTGGATTCAGGTAGCCTTGTGACCCTGATAAAGGCTGAGTTAGTTAAAACAGAGGTCTCTGGGAATAGCAAGGTAGCTGTTATTTGTGTGCATGGGGACACCCGAGAGTATCCAGTGACTACAGTGTGTTTCGAGACCCCCAAAGGTACCCTCTCTCATCCAGTGGGCTTAGTATCTCAGTTACCGCATGACGCCATTGTGGGAAGGGATTTTCCGAAGTTCTGGGAACTGTGGGATGATCCTGAGCCCCCCACTGGTGCCCCTATGTACCAGGAATGTGATAGCCAGAACTCCCCTGAGAGTGGTGAGGACTCTCCGGAATTTCCCTTATCAGTATTGGCAGGGGAGACTCAAGAAACTGGAGAGGAGCCCACCTCCTCAGACGAAAACCTACCGTCTGTGGAGTTTTCTGATCTTGAGGTTCACAGGGAAAACTTTGCCACAGAACAGTTGAAAGACCCCGCCCTAATAAAGGCACGGGAAAACGTAGTGAAAATAGATGGCGAGTTAGTGAACCCAGATAATACCTGCACTTACCCATACTTCAGCGTAGAGAAGGACCTACTGTATCGGGTGGCAAAAAGGGCAGAAGAAACCGTTGAGCAGCTTGTGGTGCCCAAACCTTACAGGAAGTTGGTGTTGGAGTTGGCCCATGGGCACATTCTTGGAGGTCATCTGGGGACAGAGAAAACCCGAGAGAGGGTATTACAGAGATTCTATTGGCCGGGGGTGATGAAGGACATAGAAAATTATTGTTCCTCCTGCCCTGTGTGTCAGAGGTCGGCCCCGATGCCACATTTCCGTAGCCCGCTGGTCCCTCTACCCATCATTGAGGTCCCGTTTGAGAGGATCGCCATGGATTTGGTAGGTCCTATAATCAAGTCCGCTAGGGGGCACCAGTACATATTAGTTATAATAGACTATGCCACCCGTTATCCAGAAGCGATCCCTCTCCGAAATACCTCGGCCAAAACCATAGCCAAAGAGCTATCTCTTGTGTTTAGCCGGGTGGGTATTTGTAAAGAACTGCTTACGGACCAAGGTACACCCTTTATGTCCCGGGTTATGAAGGAGCTGTGTAAATTGTTCAAAGTGACGCAATTACGTACATCTGTGTATCACCCCCAAACCGATGGGCTGGTTGAAAGATTCAACAAAACCCTAAAAAAAATGCTGAACTTAGGGGTGATAGAGGAGTCCCAAAGTGATTGGTCTAGTCCCATTGTGTTGGTGCCTAAACCGGATGGGAGCTGGCGATTTTGTAACGATTTTCGTCAGTTGAACAAAGTTACAAAATTTGACACCTACCCCATGCCACGTATAGATGAGTTGATCGACCGGCTGGGAACAGCCCGATACATGACGACTCTTGACCTCACAAAAGGGTATTGGCAAATCCCCCTGGCCAAGTCGGCCAAAGAGAAAACCGCATTTGTAACCCCAGACGGGGCGTTCCAATATAAAAGAATGCCGTTCGGGTTACAGAATGCGCCGGCCACATTCCAGCGGAAAATGGACCAGATGCTGAGGCCCCATCGGAAGTATGCTGCGGCTTACCTGGATGACGTAATTGTCCATAGCACAGATTGGGCCTCACATCTGCCAAAAGTGCAAGCAGTCCTGGACTCTGTTCGGGAAGCGGGGTTTACGGCTAACCCCAAGAAGTGTACCATTGGGCAGGAGGAGGCCAAATATCTTGGGTACATCATTGGGAGGGGAGTAATAAAACCCCAACTCAACAAAGTCGAGGCCATCCAGAGTTGGCCACGTCCCAACAGCAAGAAGCAGGTACGAGCCTTTCTGGGAATCGCTGGGTATTATCGGCGATTCATTCCCCACTTTGCTTCTAAGGCTGTGCCCCTAACCAACCTGACGAAGGGGAAAGGGTCGGTCATGATTAAATGGACCCCCGAGGCTGAGGCAGCATTCCAATTCTTGAAACAAGCCTTATGTAGCCAGCCAGTGTTGTACTCACCCGACTTCTCTAAAGACTTTGTCGTACAAAGTGATGCGTCAGATGTGGGGTTAGGAGCAGTATTGTCCCAGGTCTGGAACGGGGAAGAGCACCCAGTCATTTACCTCAGCAGGAAGTTGAAGTCCCATGAGGTAAATTACGCCACCGTTGAAAAGGAGTGTTTAGCAGTGAAGTGGGCTCTAGATTCCCTTCGGTACTACCTGCTAGGTAGGCACTTTGACATGGTTACGGATCACGCTCCGTTAAAGTGGATGGCTCAAAACAAGGAAACAAATAGAAGAGTGAATAGGTGGTTCCTGGCCCTCCAGGAATTCAACTTCACAGTAAAGCATCGCCCTGGCGTTCAAATGGGGAATGTGGATGCTTTGTCTCGAGTACATGAATGCCTGATTGCTGGTGTTCCAACCCCAAGGTTAAAACAAGAGGGGGGGGTATGTGACAGCAGGAAGGTAAAGTCACCTGGTTGCATCCAGGGGGGTAGATATATTTCGCCCAGATTCAGGCTTTACGCCGACTTATACAACTAGGTGGAGAGTTGTATAAGCCCAGCTGAGGCTAATGGGCTCATGGATGACTCATACCTCTAGGGAGAGTGTGGGGCGTCGTGCAGACAGGGAGTTGATGAGACCAGCTGAAGCTTGTCAGCTCATTTAGGCCTCTATAAGAACTCCCAGCTTCATTAGATGTTAGCTCATGCCTGGACCCAGACCTGTGTGGACTGTCTAGGGAGAGTGAACCCCTGTGCGGTGAGACAAAGCCTGTGTGGCTATTTGCTTGGACATTTAAAACCAGGGACTTAGGGACTAGGACAGCACTAGGCTGATCCCAGTTGTTAGTTAGGAAACCTGTATGTTTAGTCAGAGGTCAAGTTGACCAGGATTTATTTTGTTTATGTTTCTTTTGCTTTGCTGTGTTTTGTCACTGTAAATAGAAAATAAACCGCACCTTTTTGATTTTGAAAACCACAACCTCCGTTTGCTGGGCCTGTTTTTGTGTGGGGAGCCCATCTCGGGGGTCACACACACCCGCTGCCGAGCTACCCCCCTCACAATATATATACCCCGTATATACTCGAGTATAAGCCGAGATTTTCAGCCCTTTTTTTTGGGCTGAAAGTCCCCCCCCCCCCTCGGCTTATACTCGAGTCAGCAAATTTTTTTACGTTGAAAATAGTACCTGTAAAGACGTTGCAGATGCGGCGTCCATCATTCGAATTCCGTGGTCTCTTCCTGTTCCTTCCGTGATAGGCGATTCTCATCAGACACTCTCCGCCTATCACGATCATTCTCTCATCCTCAGTTTCCCAGCAGACGTCTGTGATTGGCAGAACACCCAACACAGTGTCTGCTGGGAAACTGAGGATGAGAGAATGATCGTGATAGGCGGAGATTGTCTGATGAGAATCGCCTATCACGGAAGGAACAGGAAGAGACCGCGGAATTCGAACGATGGACGCCGCAGCCGCAACTTCTTTACAGGTACTATTTACAATGTAAAATAGCGAGCTAGTGAGCAGTGAGGATAGGAGAACAGTGAGGATAGGAGAACAGTGAGGATAGGAGAACAGTGAGGATAGGAAACAGTGAGGATAGGAACAGTAAAGATGACCCTCGGCTTATACTCGAGTCAGTACGTTTTCCCAGTTTTTTGAGGCAACATTAGGTACCTTGGCTTATACTCGAGTATATACGGTGTATATATATATATATATATATATATATTGTGAGGGGGTTAGCTCGGCAACGGGTGTGTGTGACCCCCTGGATGGGTTCACCACACAAAAACAAGCACAGCAGACAGAGTTTGTAGTTGCAAAAACAAAAGGTGCGGTTTATTTAAACTATTTACTGGGGAAAAACAGCAAAACAAAAAGAAACATAAAAAAAAAGAAATCCTGGTCAGCTTGACCGCTTACTACACACGTAGGTTCCCTGTCTGACAACTAGGTGCAGCCTTGTGCTGCCCCAGCCCCTATCTCCCTGTTTTTGAAGGTTTTAGCCACACAGGCTTTGTCTCACCGCACAGGACAGAAACACGCTCCCCAGTCTTGCACAACACAGAACTGGTTCCAGGATGGAGCATCTCCCTTAGCATGCTGGGAGTTCTTGTAGAGGCCTTAATGAGCCACTTGATTCAGCTGGGCTCATTAACTCTTCCCCCGCAAGACTCCCAGCACTCCCCCTAGTGGTATGAATTTGCATAAAGCCTGAATCTAGGGCATACATACCTACCATCCTGGATGCAACCTGGTGATTTTACCTGCCTGTTGTCACATACCCCCCCCTCTTGTTTTAACCTTGGGGTTGGAACACAAGCAATCAGGCATGCATGTACTCGAGACAAAGCATCCACATTCCCCATTTGAACGCCAGGGCGATGCTTTACCGTAAAGTTGAATTCCTGTAGGGCCAGGAACCACCTATTCACTCTTCTATTTGCCTCTTTGTTTTGAGCCATCCACTTTAAAGGAGCGTGATCAGTAATCATGTCAAAGTGCCTACCTAGCAGATAGTACCGAAGGGAATCTAGAGCCCACTTCACCGCTAAACACTCCTTCTCAATCGTGGCATAATTTACCTCATGGGACTTCAATTTCCTGCGGAGGTAAATGACTAGGTGCTCTTCCCCGTTCCAGACCTGGGACAATACTGCTCCTAACCCAACGTCTGATGCATCACTTTGTACGACAAAGTCCCTAGAGAAGTCTGGTGAGTACAGCACTGGCTGGCTACATAAGGATTTTTTTAAGAATTGGAATGCTGCCTCAGCCTCTGGGGTCCATTTTATCCATGACCGACTCTTTCCCTTTTGTCAGGTTGGTTAGGGGCACAGCCTGAGAAGCAAAGTGGGGAATGAATCGCCGATAATAACCAGCGATTCCCAGAAAGGCTCGTACCTGCTTCTTGCTGTTGGGACGTGGCCAATTCTGTATGGCCTCGACTTTGTTGACTTGGGGTTTTATTACTCCCCTCCCAATGGTGTACCCAAGATATTTGGCCTCCTCCTGCCCAATGGTACACTTCTTGGGGTTGGCCGTAAACCCAGCTTCCCGGATAGAGTCTAGGACTGCTTGCACTTTTGGCAGATGTGAGGCCCAATCTGTGCTATGGACAACTACATCATCCAGGTAAGCCGCAGCATACTTCTGATGGGGCCTCAGTATCTGGTCCATTTTCCGCTGGAATGTGGCCGGCGCATTCTGTAACCCAAACGGCATTCTTTTATATTGGAACGCCCCGTCTGGGGTTACAAATGCTGTTTTCTCCTTGGCCGACTTGGCCAGGGGAATTTGCCAATACCCTTTTGTGAGATCAAGAGTTGTCATGTATCGGGCTGTTCCCAGCCGGTCGATCAACTCATCTATACGTGGCATGGGGTAGGTGTCAAATTTTGTAACTTTGTTCAGTTGTCGAAAATCGTTACAAAATTGCCAGCTCCCATCTGGTTTAGGCACTAACACAATGGGACTTGACCAATCACTTTGGGACTCCTCTATCACCCCTAACTTAAGCATTTTCTGTACTTCCTCACGTATTGCCTCCCGTCGGGCCTCCGGGATCCGATAGGGTTTTAGTTTCACCCTTTCTCCGGGTGGGGTAATAATATCATGCTCTACCCCAGACGTTTGTCCCGGCAGCTCAGAGAAAACCTCCTTGTTGCGAAGCACAAACTCCTTAACCTCCTGTTGTTGGGGGTTTGACAAGGTGATTGCTATTCCAACCTCAGGAATCACGCAATCAGAGTGAGCTGGTGACAAAGTTTCCGCGACTAGGGATTCCCTATCCCTCCAGGCTTTCAACAGATTAACGTGATAGATCTGTTCGGGCTTTTGCCTTCCTGGTTGTCTGACCTTGTAATTCACTTCGCTCACTTTTTCCAATATCTCATAGGGGCCTTGCCATTTGGTGAGGAATTTGCTTTCAACCGTAGGGACAAGTACCAATACCCTATCCCCCGGGGAAAAGGTACGGGTCTTGGCTCCACGGTTGTACACTCTCTGCTGTGCCAACTGCGCTTGGGCCAAATGTTCCTTTACGATTGGCATTACCTGTGCAATTCTATCTTGCATCAGGGCGACATGCTCAATCACACTCCTGTGGGGAGAACTCTCACTTTCCCAGGTTTCCTTGGCGATATCCAACAGCCCTCTGGGGTGTCTCCCATAAAGTAACTCAAAGGGTGAGAAACCCGTAGAGGATTGGGGTACCTCCCTAATAGCAAACATTAAATAGGGAATTAGACAGTCCCAATCCTTTCCATCTCTATCCACCACTTTTTTTAACATTTGTTTTAGGGTTTTGTTGAATCTTTCAACCAACCCATCTGTTTGGGGGTGATACACAGATGTACGCAATTGTGTCACTTTGAACAACTTACACAGCTCTTTCATAACCCGGGACATAAAGGGTGTACCTTGGTCCATAAGCAGTTCTTTACAAATACCCACACGGCTAAAAACAAGAGATAGCTCTTTGGCTATGGTTTTGGCCGAGGTATTTCGGAGAGGAATCGCTTCCGGATAACGGGTGGTATAGTCCATTATAACCAAGATGTACTGGTGCCCCCTAGTGGACTTCATTATTGGACCTACCAAATCCATTACGATCCTCTCAAAGGGGACCTCAATGATGGGAAGAGGTACCAGCGGGTTACGGAAATGTGGCATCGGTGCCGACCTCTGACACACAGGGCAGGAGGAACAATAATTTTCTGTTTCCTTCATGACCCCAGGCCAATAGAATCTCTTCAATACTCTCTCTCTGGTTTTCTCTGTCCCCAGATGACGTCCAAGAATGTGCCCATGGGCCAACTCTAACACCAACTTCCTGTAAGGTTTGGGCACCACAAGCTGCTCAATGGTTTCTTCTGCCCTTTTAGCCACCCGATACAGTAGGTCCTTTTCCACAATGAAGTATGGGTAAGTGCAGGTCTCATCTGGGTTCACTAACTCGCCATCTATTTCCACTACATTTTCCCATGCCTTTATTAGGGTGGGGTCTTTTAACTGTTCTGTGGCAAAATTTTCCTTGTGAACCTCGAGATCAGAAAACTCCACAGACGGCATGTTTTCATCTGAGGATTTTGGCTCCTCCCCAGTTTCTCGAGTCTCCCCTGCCAATACCGACAAGGGAAATTCTGGAGAGTCCTCACCACTCTCCGAAGAAATTCTGGCTATCACATTCCTTGTATATAGGGGCACCAGGACAATCCCATAGTTCCCAGAACTTTGGAAAATCCCTTCCCACAATGGCATCATGAGGCAAGTGAGACACTAATCCCACCCGATAAGAGAGGGTACCTTTGGGGGTCTCAAAACACACTGTAGTCACCGGATACTCTCGGGTGTCCCCATGCACACAAATAAAAGCTACCTTGCTATTCCCAGAAACCTCTGTAGTAACTAATTCAGCCTTTATCAATGTCACGAGGCTATCGGAATCCAGCAATACAACAACATTTCTACCATTAACACACATTTTGCATAAATGTTTCTCAGTTCCCCGAATGGCAGTGCATGCGACTGTCGCAAACAGCGACTGACGTCTGTCCCTTAGAAAGTCACATCGCATGGGTTCATCCACAACCGGGCAATTTGCTGCAATATGTCCCTCTTGTCGGCAGCGGTAACAAACAATCCTTTTTGCTGCCTCTTGAACCCCTGACTTCCCAGGCTGTTCTCGCCAAACCTTGTGTAGAACTCCCACCCTCTCACTCTCTCCACCCTCACCCATTGGAATCATCTTACCCGCCACTGGGGATGGTCTGGTCTTAGGGTGGAAAGTCCGTGAGTCTCTGGAAGAGGCAGTCAGGTTCTCTGTAGCCAAGTACTTCTCTACACGATCCACAAGATTATCGGCTGTTTCTGGGTCTCCATGGCTTATCCACTTTTGGATGGCAGTAGGAAGAGCTCTCAAGAAACGATCCATTACAACACGTTCCACAATCTTTGGTGCGGACAAAGTCTCTGGCTGTAGCCACTTCCTGCTCAGGTGAATGAGATCATACATTTTAGACCTGGGGGGTTTTCCAAGCCGGAAAGTCCAGTTATGCACACGCTGAGCCCGGACAGCCAGGGTGACACCCAGCCATTCCAATATTTCAGTTTTTAGCATCACATAGTCTTTTGCTTGGCCAGGCTCTAGGTCATAGTAAGCTTTCTGCGATTCACCAGTTAACAGAGGAGCCACCAGTCCAGCTCACTGCTCCTTAGGCCACTTTTCTCTTTCAGCAGTCCTTTCAAATGTGGTCAAAAACACCTCTGGATCATCCTCTCCAGTCATTTTTGTCAATAAACGACTCATCCCAAAGGACGCGGTATTAGTGGAACGACTTTCCTCACTGGTGTGTGGACGTTGCTGCATTACTGTTTCCATTTGTTGTAGTCTCTGCTCTTGCTTCTGCAACAGGTCTATGAAACGGGCCTCCAATTGCTGCAGGGCTTGTTGCTGAGCTTCCAGACTCTGTTGGTGAGCTTGCTGCTGGGCTGCAAGGCTCTGTTGATAAGCTTGCTGGCAGGCTGCAAAGCTCTGTTGTTGAGCTGCAAGGCTCTTTTGCAAACCTGCATTTGTCTGCTGCTGATTGGCATTTGCTAGAGCCAGCTGTTTCAGTATCTCCTCCATGCTGGCCTTAAAAAAAACTGCCACTGGTTCTCCACCAACTGTGAGGGGGTTAGCTCGGCAGCGGGTGTGTGTGACCCCCTGGATGGGTTCACCACACAAAAACAGGCACAGCAGACAGAGTTTGTAGTTGGAAAAACAAAAGGTGCAGTTTATTTAAACTATTTACAGGGGAAAAACAGCAAAACAAAAAGAAACATAAAAAAAAGAAATCCTGGTCAGCTTGACCGCTTACTACTACACGTAGGTTCCCTGTCTGACAACTAGGTGCAGCCTTGTGCTGCCCCAGCCCCTATCTCGTTGTTTTTGAAGGTTTTAGCCACACAGGCTTTGTCTCACCGCACAGGACAGAAACACACTCCCCAGTCTTGCACAACACAGAACAGGTTCCAGGATGAAGCATCTCCCTTAGCATGCTGGGAGTTCTTGTGGAGGCCTTAATGAGCCACTTGATTCAGCTGGGCTCATTAACTCTTCCCCCGCAAGACTCCCAGCACTCCCCTTAGTGGTATGAATTTGCATAAAGCCTGAATCTAAGGCATACATACCTACCATCCTGGATGCAACCTGGTGATTTTACTTGCCTGTTGTCACAATATATATATATATATATATATATATATATATATATATATATTTATCAACTCAACAAATAACATTAAAAAAAATGCACAACTGGAGGTTACCACATCTGGTGAAACCATTATCCAAAACCAAAATAAAGTTTAGGCTGGACACATCTTGTCAAAATTATTTTCTGCCAGGACTGTGCTCTGCCATGCCCATTCTCTGCCATGCCCATTCAATTCAATTCTAGGGATAGCTTTTACTTAATAGTAAATAGACTTTGCACTTTGGAAAAGGTAGTAAAGCTCTGCTGTGTCCTGTGAACACAGCTGGTGACAGATTGTGCCAGAGCGTGGCCTGTGGGGAGCGTGCAAAGCGTAATCCTGGGAGGATGTCATATGACGATCAAACACCAAGGATAACAGTGCTCCTGCCCAGCCATGATTTTACAATAGGTCAGCCGGGAAGCAGTTAAAGGCATATATAAATAAGGAAAAAAGTATGCTGGCAGGGGACAGGGGACTGGTTTTTCTACTCTGTGTCTGTAAGACTTTGCACATATTTTGTTTTGATGCACCTAGAACATTTCTAGTTGATTTAAACTAAACGTTTACTCAGGCTTTAAAGGCCAGATAAGTTTTGTCAGAAAAAGAACACAATTGCATCTAAGCTAATAATTTGATATGGAAATGTAATATTACTTTAGCATTTCATGTATGTAGTCCCAAGTAAATTTAAAATATACCTTGATAGAAATATAATAAACAAGATAGGAAGTTACCCACTAAGTTTTTACAAAAGGGACATTGATATTATGTAGTGTTATTGCTTCACCCATGGGACCACGGCATCCTACTTTATAAACAGAAGTGACAAGTGATCCTGGTTAATGAAGCGGTGGTGTTACTGAGAGGTGTTTGCAGCGGTAGTCATTTTAGCTGTGGTAGCCAGTAAAACTTTTAATGATCTTAACACTGAGAGTCTTCTTCCAAACAATTACTGTATCAAGTGTCATCTACAACCCCCTCTAGGATTCTTCTTTACAACAAACTTCAAGAGATATTTAGTCTTAATGCAAATAACAGTGCCAAAAAACCATAGAACCGTCCTTTTGTTGTTTTATAATGTTGTTGTTTATTTAGGCATAAAGTAAGCGGAACTAAGGAAGTTTTCTTACCAGAAGTCAAAAAGTCATTTGAATTTTGAATGAGTTTTATGCAATCCCTTAGCAGCCACATTTATCTTCCATTACTTTTAAATTGGTCTTCAAACTTTTCAGATGATTGTTGCATGATGAGTGAAGGTGAAACAAGCCAGTATCTCCATAGGCAGAGAAACAGGTTTTTCAGGTCGTGAAGATTCTTGCAACTATTTAGATTTCTGCTTGTAAAGGAAGTGTCACAGCCGCGGTAGTGGATGCATAATATTAAAGAGGTTTTCTCCTTGAAACCTCAAGAAGGGGGCTCACGACTAGCTCACCACTGTTTTACCAATAGCCTACAAACACGTTTTCCATCAAAGATGGAATGGCCAGTGCCATTTCCGTTCTGTGTACACTTTCTACAGGCGTTTGGAATTAAGACTATGCAGCCAGCGCTATATTTAAGATCCCCAAAGAGGGGGAAAAAACTGGTTACAGAAAAGGTAAAAACCCACATTAAAATCTACAAAGTAAGGACTGTCCTTAATGCTTTCCACTACACAATTGTTACAACTGGCTGGGAAATATTAAATATAGGAACATTTACATTTAGAGCCCATTCACACAGGGGCGGCACGACTTGTCCCGCGGCTGTGCCGGGCGATCTTAACACGACTTCAAAGGTGACTTGCAAAATGACTTCTGTATTGAAGTCAATGGAAGTCGCCCTGAAGTCATCTTGAAGTACTACAGGAACCTTTTTCTAAGTCGGAGCGACTTGAGTCGCTCCTATTAGGACGGTTCCATAGTACAGAACGGGACGTGACTTGTCAGGCGGCTGAGTCGCCTGACGAGTCGCCCCTGTGTGAATGGGGTCTCAAACATTGGAATTTGAAAAACTTCAAAGAAGTTAGTAAATATATAAAGAGCTTAAATGGTGTTCATGGAGTTTCCTTGAACCATACAAGACAATATTAGTCACGCTGCAGTATAATTATTATTGAAAACAATTATCAATCAAAGTCTTTCTAGTCAAACAAGCATAAATGGAAATATGATCCATGGGCTCGATAATTGAAAGACCACGTTGGAAATCCGATCCAAAAGGCCAAAGAGACATGTTAATCTTGGCAATATGTGACATTAAGAAGAATTAGAGCAATGTGCTTGGAGTAAATATCACATGTATGTGGCACCATATCCTAAACTTATATAGAAAAGTACACGCAAGAAAAAAATAGGGATATTTAGGCATGTAAATCAAAGTACAATATGTGAGAAGTAAATCAAATCTATGTTTTTTTATTGCTCAATATAATAAAACAGGGGCCTCTAAACAGGGGCAGTTTACTGCCTTCAAACTTTACGGAGGCCAGACTGTGACCAGTGGAAGTGGATAATGCCCCAGCGTCAGGGGAAGCAAGCAATGCATAAGGCTTGGTATTCAGTCAGGGTAAAAAAAAAATGATATAACACCTGTGGTCAGTAGGATGAGGAATAGTACACATAATTGATATAGGTGGAAGGAATAGAGCCCCATTATTGATGTATATGGGAGGAAAAATGCCCTATCATTGGTGGCAATTGATGGAATAATGCCCCACAAAAGGAATGGTGTCTCATTGTTGATGTCAATGGAAGGAATAGTGTCTCATACCAGAGGAAGGAATAGTGTTTCAAACGTCAGACAAAGGGAAGCAAAGAGCTGCATCTGGCAACAGGCCCCAGTTTGGAGACCACTGTAATGAAAGTAATGTGCGCATGCTCAGTATCATATCCAGACATTGTCTTTGGGAAATAGACATATGAGTGCTGCCAGCATTGCTGCAGAGGTTGAAGTGGTGGGGGCTCAGCCTGTCAGTGCTCAGACCATACGCCGCACACTGCATCAAATTGGTTTGCATGGCTATCGTCCCAGAAGGAAGCCTCTTCTAAAGATGATGCACAAGAAAGCCCGCAAACAGTTTGATGAAGACAAGCAGACTAAGGACATGGATTACTGGAACCATGTCCTGTGGTCTGATGAGACAAAGATAAACTTATTTGGTTCAGATGGTGTCAACCGTGTGTGGCGGCAACCAGGTGAGGAGTACAAAGACAAGTGTCTCTTGCCTACAGTCAAGCATGGTGGTGGGAGTGTCATGGTCTGGGGCTGCATGAGTGCTGCCGGCACTGGGGAGCTACAGTTCATTGAGGGAACCATGAATGCCAACATATACTGTGACATACTGAAGCAGAGCATGATCCCCTCCCTTCTGGGCTGCAGGGCAGTATTGTAACATGATAACGACCCCAAACACACCTTCAAGACGACCACTGCCTTGCTAAAAAAGATAAGAGTAAAGATGAAGGACTGGCCAAGCATGTCTCCAGACCTAAACCCTAGAGAGCATCTGTGGGGCATTCTCAAACGGAAGGTGGAGGAGCGCAAGGTCTCTAACATCCACCAGCTCCGTGATGTCATCATGGAGGAGTGGAAGAGGACTCCAGTGGCAACCTGTGAAGCTCTGGTGACATCCATGCCCAAGAGGGTTAAGGCAGTGCTGGAAAATAATGGTGGTCACACAAAATTTTGACCTTTTGGGCCCAATTTGGACATTTTAACTTAGGGGTGTACTCAATTTTGTTGCCAACGGTTTAGACAATAAGGACAATAATGGCTGTGTGTTGAGTTATTTTGAGAGGACAGCAAATTTACACTGTTATACAAGCTGTACACTCACTACTTTACATTGTAGCAAAGTGTCATTTCTTCAGTGTTGTCACATGAAAAGATATAATAAAATATTTACAAAAATGTGAGGGGTTTACTCACTTTGTGAGATACTGTATATCCATATGTCTATTCTCCATATTATATTATTATTCTCTGCACATGTAATTGTTCATCCAACATGTTTCCTGGAACCGAGTCCACTTTTTCACTTTTTCATGTGCAGCTAATGAGTAGTGTCTTATAGAGAAAAGAAATGAAAATAGTTAATAACATTCAAAATCCCCAGTATTTCATGTA
Organism: Rana muscosa; assembly: GCA_029206835.1. Taxonomy (NCBI): domain Eukaryota; kingdom Metazoa; phylum Chordata; class Amphibia; order Anura; family Ranidae; genus Rana; species Rana muscosa. Next base: position 212,418,581 of record CM055116.1, read on the forward strand.
GCTCACCAAACATCTCTATCTTTATGATACACACCTCATGTAATAGAATTATACTGATACCACATATTATGTTTGTTGAAGCTTTGATCCATTGATAAAATCATATCCATGCATTTTCCTGCTCCCCTGTATTCGGGTACATTACCTCAGTCCAGACAGTTTGTGGCTATATGGTGGATGGAATAGTTACTCCGTGATTGACTGCAAAAGACCCTAAAGTTGTTACACAGTACAGAGACTTGGGTTATTGTTTATCTTGAAACCTACCTGCCACAGAGCTATCCTGGACATGAAGTGGTCCTCAGAGTTACCGCCTCATTTTGTAAAGGGAACACCCCTAGCCCTGCCCTTCATGAGGGGAAAGAGGAGGTCCAAATGTCACTCTCCTCTATTTATCTCCTGCCAAACTCCCATAATTCATGTCTGAAACATGTTGAAGTCACGGTTTTTAGGTTTCACTTTTCAGTTTTCCTGCTACTGGACTTCCTACATTTTAGAGATATCGCCAGAGCAAGAGATGGGAACAAATCTTCTCCTGGGTGCAAACGTTGTGGTGACAATCATTTCCTGTTGTGTTTCCAGGACAGAAAGTATGTCTTGTACCTGGTTTTGGGGCTGAAATGATTTGTGGCTAAGTGCTCCACACCCCCTGAGGATGGTAACAGGGTATGCTGAACTCAAAGAAGCAGTTGATTGCCAGCTCTACTGAAGACACTGAAGTACTGAAGTAGTGCTGTAGTGGTAGGACTTCTGCGGATCGAAACCAGATAATGAGGGAAGATTGTCCTTCAGGTGAATACTAGATCAAACAGTCAGGCACAGCAGAGGGCAAGCAGGTCACAGCAGGGAGGGCAAGACAGAAAACGCAGTCAGGAACGAGTGCCAGGGTCAGAACACCATATTTAGCAGTTCAGAGAGATCAGGAGTGTAGTCAGGGGCTATTTGGGGTCATACATAAGAAGCCGGCAGGGGAAGAGCTGTTAAGCAAGCCAAGGTCTGAGCCAAGAGAGAAACAAAGGTAGTCCAGTAGTCAGCCAGTTCGGAAACAGGAAGTCAGAAGCATAAGCACACAGGGAACAAGGGCAGCAAGGATCTAAAGACCAGTCAGCAAAGTCTGTGAGCAATTTTCACCCTTATAAAGGCACCAAGATCTATTGCACGTGGTGTGCATCAGTGCACACAGACGTCCGCATTGACTGGACAGTTGTGCATGGGAATAAACAGTTGTGCGCCATGAACGAACGTGCGCCAGCTCATTTCCATTACATCTGCGCGCATTCCTGTGCAGACAGGCGTGACCATATAAGGTACTGGCAAGTGAGCCAGGCCAATCTTCTCCAACGTATCCCCTGACAAAGTGAAGGAAAATTTTATCAGCAGGACAAAGACAGCAAGGGTTTTGACCTTTCCCATTCTAATAAATAATATGTTTTGACTATACATTAAGGCCTCGTACACACGGCCGAGATTCTCGTTGAAAAAAACATGTTGTTTTTTTCGACGAGATTCTTGGACAAGAAACTTGTCCCGGCCGAGTGTACACACCCTCGTTTCAAAGAACCCGCGGTTCTTTGAAAGGAGTGTACGCAGTGACGTCATCGACTACGTCGAGCATGCGCTCGTCACATTCGATGCCGTCGCCGCCATCTTGGTATACCCTACGTATGCCTAGGAAGCTACCGCGCATGCGTCAAATTCATTTCGAACATGCGCGGGCTTCCGGGCGGACAGGTAAGTGTACACACACTCACTTTTCTCGTCGAGAAACATGCCGAGGAGAATCTCGACGAGAAAATAGAGAGCAGGTTCTCTATTTTCTCGTCAAGGTTTCTTGTCGGTTTTCTCGACGAGAAACCCGCTAGCAGCGTACACACGACCGATTTAATCGGTCGTGTGTACGAGGCCTTAGTCAAGCAAGTATATTTGACCAGCTCACATATGATTTTCTTTCTCTGAACAGCCTTCCATTTTCCATGAGGATAAACAGTAGTAAGCTAAGTAGTAGTAAGCTAAGGGTCACCATACAGATTACAATCTGACCATGCAATTTTTGTACATTCATCTTTAGATTTACCACAACTATGCCTAGCTAACCTATCCATTCAATCTGTATCCAAGTAGGCAGGTACTTGTACTACACAGTTGTTGGTAGATCTAATTGTGGAAATTGTGCATTCAGATTTTAATAAGTGTGTGTTAATAAGCTTTAAAGACCCCTCTTTGCCAGACCTTTATTTTAACAAAACTCCTCCCAAAAGATTATTTTAATGTATTTTATGCATGGTATTTACTTGTAAAATCTTCCAGACTTCCAAAAGATCTAAAACTGCTGCTGAGCGCTAACATCTTGGACATATCATCAGTTTCAGCAGATCTCTTCACCCCACCTTGGTTGCTACATAAAATATTGTGTTGGAAGGTGAAAGGAGTAGAGGAGGAGCTGGGCCAACACAGAGAGTAATTACACTCCCAGAAGTGAAGAGGGCTATGATTTGCTATAAGGAGAGGATGCTGTGCTAGAGAACTGACTCTTCCGGGAGTAGTTATATTTTCTAGCAAGTTGAAAGGCAATATTACAAGTGAATAAAATTAATCTAGGGAAAGATTTAAGCAAGTGTTTAAAATACTTGATTTTTCTGCGGCGCGATCCCGATGCGCTCGTGTCACCCGGACACAGCGCATCTCCGATCAGCAGGAGGGCTCTGTGATTGGCCCTCCTGATCACATGACAGCTGTGTCCAATCACAGCCATCATGTGATGTAAATAGAGAGCCGGTTGCTAGGCGATCGGCTCTAATCTCCTCACACGGAAGTTGTCAGTGAGGAGAGGAGAGCGGATATCTGCAGCCGGCTGGTGATCAGTGAGTATGAGCTGTTTTTTACAGCTTTTTACACACTGATCACCAGCCTAGTGTCCACACACATGTCCCCACACAATGTAAAACACACAATGTCCCCAAAATAGAGTCCCCAAAACACATGTCCCCACACATGTCTCCACACAGTAAAAACACCTGTCCCCCACATATGTAACAGTAAAATTACATGTCCCAATGATCATCTGCACACATATGTCCTTGATCACCTGCGCACATCTGTACATGATCATCTGAGTACATCTGTCCGTGATCACACAAACCAATTATTATACACTTAACTGGATTTTTTTTACCAAAGACATGTAGCAGAATAAATTTTGGCTTAAATTTATGACAAAATTCGATTTCATTGGATTTCTTTTAAAATAGAAAGAAGAAAATATAATTTTTTTCCAAATTTTTGCTTATTTTTGCAAAAAATTCAAAACAAAGTCATGAATAAATACCACCAAAAGAAAGCTCTATTTGTGTGAACAAAATTATAAAAATTTCATTTGGGTACAGCGTAGCATGACCGTGCAATTGTAATTAAAAGTGCGAGAGCGCTGAAAGCTGAAAATTGGTCTGGGAAGGAAGGGGGCGAAAGTGCCCAGTATTGAAGTAGTTAAGCTGGTAACAGGATCTCTTTAAAGGGGGATTAGCACTCTCTAGATCAGGGATCCTCAAACTACGGCCCTCCAGCTGTTGTGGAACTACAAATCCCATGAGGCATTGCAAAACTCTGACATTCACAGACATGACTAGGCATGATGGGAATTGTAGTTCCTAAACACCTGGAGGGCGGTAGTTTGAAGACCCCTGCTCTATATGAAGATAAGACTTCTCTTTATTGCATCACAAAACCAATATACGAATATTACGCTCTTCGTGGGTAATGCATTTCGACCCACTGGTTCTTTATAGTTCAAGGCTGAGAAAGATGAACTATGCTTTGCTTGTATGTATTGTGGCACCTCATTCAGTGGTCGTTAAATTACTTAGTCGTATACTGTTTCCCCAGCACTGCTGTAAATAAGCATTTAGCTGTGTCCTCTGCATAAATCAATGGAAGATTGTTTGTGTAAAACAAAAGAAAGATTAACACAATGGACAAGAAGGTTCCAGAAATAGACTGGGAGGATCTCTGTTTTAATTAGAGATCCGTGTGAACCGAATACCAGAAATCCCTAACATTTTGGCCTTGTGTTTAGCTTCCCAAGTGACCAGTGACTTCCTATTTGTTATAATAGTTAGCTTATTAAGTAGAACAAATAGTTTGTGGTCAATGCCCAGTTTCTTTTCACGATAACATTCTGCAAATGTAACAATTGCAGAAAATGCAATTAAAGTACAGTTGTCATGAGAGAATACCACGGTCAAGCTCCTTCTGAAAATTCTAGTCAACTGGCTGTCTCTGGCTTTAATACCTTTCTTATTTGCAAGCAGCAAAACCGAGTCAGAGAAAGGTCACATATCCATAGTTGTGTACAGTATTTGTTCTGGGTAAGAAATTCAGAAAGTACAGAAGCAAAGCCATAAGCCTGACAGCCAAGCAACTAGTCTTTAGAAGAAGAGGTCAGCAATAGCAGCTTCCATATTTCCCTCATGGTAAGCGTCATTATGGTATGTGCCAAAAATGTACAAACATACCTGAAATGTGGTTTAAAATATATTTTTAGACTATTAATATTGAAACATTGGCATTTATTGTTTTACCAGTGGCATGTCAAAAAACATGTTTCTTAATCGGTAATACAAAGAGAATTTAACTATTTCACTAAAAGTGAAACTTCACTCCAAAAATGTACCTTTCCCCACTGCAACCATCGCCTTTTGAATTATTTTAAACAGACAATTTTTGTTTTAGTGTTTGTGTACATTTAAAAAATGTTTTTTACTTCGCCAGGCTCCCTCCTCAATTATCACTTAGACGTGTCCCTCCTGCAGCCTCCAGGAATTTCCTTGTCATATATCCCAGAAGGCTGCAGGAGCAAGGACACACAGTGGCTGGAGGGTGGACCTGGTGCGTGTCATCAATGTACCAACTGTCCATTCCAGGTTCTTGAAGCTGGCCCTCTAAAGATGCATTTCCAGGTCTGCCCTACAGCTACTGTGTGTCAGTGCTCCTGTAGCCTCCTGAGATAAGTGACAGGAATAACATACAAGGAAAGATGGCGGTGAGGTACGGATTGCAGCAGGATAAAGAAGAATTCTCTTGGTGCGTAAGTATGGGAATTCAAGATAACCCTGCAAAATAGGGAAGAAGAGATTGAAAAAAAAAAAAAAAACAGGCGGATGGTGAAGTTCCTCTTGAATATCCTTAACACAACAGACGAGCTGAGAGGATGAAAATAAGTCATCATTATGGCCATTACGCTAGAAAGAAATGTCCTTGTACATGGTTGGCCAATGTAGAAACCCTTGTCTTGGTGATGAATGGATAAATGCTCCCTTACGGTAATTCTTAAAAAGTGCCTTCTAAAGTAGGGTATACACAGACAGTTTTTTTTTTCACTCAACTAGCATTCAACCAAAAACTGACAGATCTCCTCATCCACGCAAGTGTAGCACCCTCTACCATAGGTAGGTGCTGAGTGCAGGGTGTTTTTGGTGTTAGCTGCCAGTGCAGGTAAATTTAAGCAGGTCTATACTGCAAGCTAGGCCTGTTTGTTTTTGATCTGGGAGCAGGGAGTGCTTAGTGTAGCAGTAGGTGACTGACATGTGCTCCAGCTCTTGGGCGCCTCCCCTGCTTTCAGTGAGAATGTTCTGGAAGAGGGGCAGGGCTGAGAGTTGGAGTGACATGGAGTGCATGTGAGGAGCTCTGACCAATCCCCAACTAGGATTTTCAGGGGGCAGGCCTCCTACATATACTCACAGTCAGCCTGCTGGGGGTGGAGTTGTCGGCTGGGTGAACTGAAGGATGAAGTGCTAGACTGCGTGCGGGAGGAACTCCCACATCTGGGGGGGTGAAACTTAGGCGGAGGAGCTCGGGATCTGGGAGGGAGCCTCTCCTTACACATTCATGGAGAGGTGTCCTGGAACAGGAGCTGTGGAAGCAGTCAGTCCGCATGTCGAGGTAAATCCTTCAGGAAGGACTCAGGGTAGGAGTAGGTACTCACCCAGGGGGATAGACTGTGGAGAGTTGTGTCAAATCGTTGTAGAACCATGAGGGTGGGCAGGATTTGCAAGTCGGGCTTGCTGAGATCAGTAGTTGTGTTGCGTTTGTTAAAAATATGATTTTTATTATATTACTCAGACATAGGAAACATGGGACAATTTTAGTGAGTTGGTCAGATTACTGTCAGTTTTTTGGTTTAAGTAGATTTCTCAAACAAATGCTGTTTTCATACAATGGGGTTTAGATACCATTGTTGTATTATAGCTACAGTAAACAAGTAAGACATTACTTGTTTGAGATTTCTTTCATCTCTCAAACTGAAAGAATGACTGTTAGATTACTGACAGATTTGGTTTAAGTAGACAATGGGTAGATAGCATTGTTGTATTCAACAGCTACAGTAAACAGGTATGTTTTCTGTTGTTTGGTAACTTTGCCTGAGACATAAAAGCAGGCATAAGCTAGGACACATACACACACATCATGTTGCTGTAAGATCAGAAGAAGCCACTCAAGATAGAAGAACAGAACCTGGTCTCCAAGAAGAATCATTGCCAATGGAGATCACAAATTTACCGTAACAGAAGATAAGTAACCTTTAAATGTATTTGTACTGTTATAGACCATAGGCTGTTCATTTGCTAGGCATTTTGCTTGTTATAGAGATCTGTCAGTCTTGTATTGTAGTCCTAATATTGTAATAGTTTTGTATGTACAGCATCTTGTATAGTAAAAGCACATTTACACACTGCAGAAGTCTCAGCTTCCTTGTTATACCACAGAGTAACCTTGCTAGATAGACACAAGCAAAACATTTGGGGGCTCGGCCGCGATCTGTGCTATTATCAATTGAAGCAGACTTGTTTTTCTGTAGTGTGTTGTGTAGCTTGTGCTCGGTAAAATGCTGTGTAAGCTGTTTAGGAAAAGCAAGGCTGCAGAGGGTTCTGGTGACCAGAAGAAAGTGTGCAGCTTACCTATCTGGGCCAGAAATAATGAGTGGGAGCCTCTTGCTAAAGAATTTGTGAAGTATGCTTCTCCCTTGAAGCTGACTTGGGGTGATAAAGTCTCAGATCATTTTGTAGATTTTAGCCTTAAGGGGTTGGATTTAAGTAAGAAAGAGAAGAGGACAGTGTCCACAGTGGGTTGGTACTTCCTCCATGCTCTCTATACTGAATCACATAGAAGGGAGAAGGCAGAGGCAGAAGTTAAGGTATTAAAAGACCAGCTACCAGTTGCTTCAGAGTGTGTACGTTCAACCGCTAGTCGGGCTGATGATTTGCAAGAGCGGTGTGCAGCCCTCCTGACCAAATCAATTAATGCCTTAAGGAAAAGGAAGGGGCGTAAACCTGTTAGTAAAGCCAGGGTACGTGCCATTGTCACATCCCAAAACTGGGATCGTGAGGATGTGCTCTCCTCAAATGATAGTGAGGATGAGGAGATAGAGTTTGATATTTCAGATGATGATCTGCTAGTGGGAAAGAAAAAGTATGCCAGACCTCTCATTACTAAGCATAGGAAACGGCAACATGATAGAGAGGATATGGCAGATGGGGAGGTGCATTATCGCAACCCCAGAGATGTTGAAATTGAAGAAGTACGGGAGTTTACACAAACTGAACTCCATGAGCTGGCAAAACAATACAAACAAAGGTCTGGGGAGCCCCTATTGAGTTGGCTCCTACGCTTATGGGATGAAGGGGCGGACAGTGTTGTTTTGTCAGGTAAGGAAGCAGTGGCTATGGGAGTGTTAACCCATGATCCACAATTGCGTCAGGCAATGCGAAAAGCCAGAGAGTTTAGCGTGAATTTTTCACTGTTAGACCTTGTGAGAGATGGAATAGTCCGAGTATACGCCAGTCCTACTGACCTGGAAAATACCTACTCCTGGAGATCAATAGGAGAGGGTATTTCCAGGTTACGTGAGATGGGTTGTATAACCGGATTAAATACATTTCCAGAATGGATAGGTCCAGATATGGAACCCTTTACGTCTGCTCTGCCCTCTAAGCTGATGAAGTCTGCGCCATTTAATCTCAGGGCTCCATTATTGTCTTTGTTGGGAGGCCTGGGATTAAACAGCAAGATTCATGAAGCCACAACCCTTTTAAGCCAGTTGGGGGAGATAGAGGAGACTAAAACAAAACCTGTCAGTGTAGTAGATAAGGTCAAGGCCAGACAGGAAGAATACAAGCAGAAAAGAACAGAGAAGAAACGGAATGGGGTAGAGAAGACAGAAGTTGAAGAGAAAACCAGGGTAGTTGTTTCTAGGAAAGAAATGTGGGTGGACCTATTAAAGGCAGGAGTACCTAGAGATGAGATAGATGGCATTCCTACTGCAGAAATGCTGAAGAGGTGGAAACATTTAGTAGGTAAAACTGTCAGGGTTAGAAACACTACTTCTAGTGAAGATAACATCAGCCTAGACTTAGAGGAAACAGAACAGACCCCTCCTGTTAACCCCAAACCAATTACCAAAACTGAACATGAACCCAAATCCCTTTATCCTGGGGAGGAGTTAGAGAGAATCAGAAAAGGGGATTGGGAGGTTCCTTATCCTTTATGAAGGGAAGGTGAGTCTCCTGTAATAGCAGCAAGGGCAGTGACAGCAGGAGACCGACGCCCATATGCACCTGTCACTGTATGGTGGGGGAAGTCATCTTCTCCTACACATGTAATGGCTTTAGTCGATAGCGGAGCTGAAGTTACACTTTTGCAAGGAAATCCTTCCCATCACAAAGGAGAAATGATTTATGTAGAAGGTTTGGGAGGGCAAACTACACCAGCAGTTAGGATACGGGTGAAATTGGCTATTGGCAAGGGATCAGGATTTATGACAAATGTTTTGATATCAGAGTTACTCGAAAATATTCTTGGGATGGATGTACTTCAAGGTCAGTCAATTCAGACTGAAAGAGGTACATTCACATTCGGGTATCCTGATAAAGCGTATCTGGTAAGGGCGGTGAAGGCTTTGGTCAGAGGTCATGCAAAATGGACCCCTGTCTACATTCCTCCACCAGAGAAGCCAGTCTGTCTCAAGCAGTACAGACTTCCTGGAGGCCACAAAGAAATTGGGGAGACTATTCAAGAACTGTTGAGAGTAGGGATCCTTAGACCTGCTGTAAGTCCTTTCTCGTCTCCGGTGTTCCCTGTAAAGAAACCTGATGGGACATATAGAATGACTGTGGATTACAGAGGTCTAAACAAAGTGGCACCTCCATTGAAGTCAGCTGTACCAGATATGATCTCAATTGTTGAGAAAATTGCTAAAGATGCAGGAGAATATCATGCTGTGATAGACCTGGCTAATGCTTTCTTTTCAATTTTGATAGACCCAGATTGTCAAGACCAGTTTGCTATGGTGTGGGACGGCCGCCAGTACACTTTCACTGTCCTTCCGTAAGGCTATCTTCATTCTCCAACGATTTGTCATGGACTGATTGCCCGAGATTTAAGTACCCTGAATTTGAAAGTCGCTGTGTTTCATTACATTGATGACATCATGATCTCTGGGACAAAAGAAGATGTAACTGAAGCACTGCACCTGCTGATACAACACTTGGAGAACAGAGGGTGGGCTATCAACAGAGACAAAGTCCAAGGACCTGCCACAGAGGTGAAATTCCTAGGAATGATGTGGACTGGGCCACAGAGGAAGATTCCAGAGACAGTTTTGCAAACTATCCAGGAGCTGTCACCCCCTACTACCAAAAAGGAAGCACAGAAGTTCATTGGAGTTGTGGGATTCTGGAGATCGTTCATCCCACATCTTGGACTGATATTGAGGCCTATATACAATGTTACCAGAAAAAAGACTGAGTTCTCATGGGGTTCAGAGAAGCGGACTGCATTCCTGGCTGCTAAAGAAGCTATTTTGCAGCATCAGGGATTGGGACCCGTGAGACAAGGAGTACCATTTCAGCTGGATGTAGTGGAGCAGAATGGTACCATATCTTGGAGTCTGTGGCAGCCAAATGAAAATAAAGGACTGAGAGCAATACCTATTGGACTTTGGTCCAAACAACTGACAGGGGCACAAACGACATACACGCCCCTAGAGAAGTACCTGTTTGGGGCCTACACAGCACTTCAACATGTAGAGACCATTACAGGAAAGGACACAGTCACCATCCATACTGCATTGCCAATAGTAGGATGGGTGAGAGATAATGGACTGACCACTAGGGCAGCTGTAGCCCAGAACCAGACACTGATGAAATGGAAGTGGTACCTTCAAGAAAGAGGGGGTATTGCAGCTGGGGATGTTAGAGACATTTCAAAACAGTTGGCAGGTCTTGTTACTTTTACCAGCACCCGGCCAGAAGAAGAAATTCCTGTGTTGCAGTCATCCCCCATTCAAGAGGCTCCACCCTTTGAGTCTCGGTCAGAAGACATGAAGGAGTCAGCGTGGTTCACTGATGGTTCAGCCATAATCACTTCGTCTGGACGTAAATGGACAGCAGCAGCCTACAGGCCAAGTACAGACACAGTCCTGCAGGAGTCCGGAATCAGAGGGTCCAGTCAGTATGCAGAGTTGAAAGCTGTAGTGATGACTCTTCAGGAGGATCCTTCTTCCCATGTCACTATCTACACTGACAGCTGGGTGTTTTTTAAAGGACTGACAACTTGGATGCCCACGTGGAAGTCCAATGAATGGATGATTCATGGAAAGGTGGTGTGGGGAGGCAAGGAAGTCTGGGACTACATCTGGAAGGAAGCTCACTCCCGCACCATAAAAGTGGGGCATGTTGATGCACATGTGCCCCTAGTACCAGACTTTGAGAACTATAACAGAGTTGCAGATGAAATCGCCAAAGTGAAAGCAGTTGTGCCAATTGATCCTGTTTTGATGAACTTGGCCAACTGGGCCCACAAGCAATCTGGACATTTGTGGCAGAAAGCAACATATGAATGGGCACAGCAGAGAGGATTGCCTATATCCATGGACATTGTGAAGACTGTAATAGGGAACTGTACAGTGTGTGGAAAAGTGCGACAATGGCCATTGCAAAAGTACTCCACCGGGTCGATTAAGAGGGGTGAGAGGCCTGCAGAGATCTGGCAGATTGACTTCATTGGACCCCTGTCCCGGGGAAACAACGGACTGAGATATTGTTGCATTGCAGTGGACACCTATTCAGGACTTATGCTTGTTCATCCTTGCAAACGTGCAGATCAAGCCGCAACGCTTCAACTGCTTCAGAAACTTGTTGTTGCTTATGGTTGTCCCAAACAAGTCCAAAGTGATAACGGCTCACACTTCACCGGATCAACAGTACAGCAGTGGGCCAAAGATTCTGGATTGTACTGGTTGTGCCACATCCCATACCATCCACAGGCAGCTGGTTTGATTGAAAGATACAACGGGCTATTGAAAGACCAGATACGCAAACTTACACCCACACATACACTAAGGGGGTGGGATCAGGTCCTCACACAGGCAGTCATGTTGTTAAATTCTAGGCCAATAGCCAAAAGCACACCATATGAGAGGATGGTAGGGGCTGAGGCACAGATTCCACAGCTGGAGTGCAGAGTTCAGTATTTATGTAAGGTTTCTGAAAGAACAGGATTTAACAGATACCATGTTACTGCTTCCCATGACATAGAAACCAAGAGTGATGTATCTGAAGCTGAAGCCTATCTAAGAATGAGAGGGAATCTGGCAGGAAGGTTTGAAGTTATATTTGCATTGGCAGATGAGCTTCAAGACAGTGGCTGGGGCTCTGACTGGTTAGTGGATACTTCTCAGCAAGAGTGGAAAGTGAGGCTACATAACATCAAACCTTCCAAAATAAACAGCAGTGATCTTCTGGGAAATATCAGTATATTTCCTCTCCTTCCTATTGATGTTCTTTGGGAGGGTCAGAGGTGCATACAGGCAGGTGGCAAAGTATTGGTCAGATATCCAGGCAAGAAGCCATTTAGAGGAGAGATTGTAGCTGAAGGGCCAGGATCTACTGTTTATGTATTGTTAGAAGGAACAGATAATCCGCTTTGTTTTCCACTCCGCAGGCTGTCTCCGATTTGATCCATAGGAAGACCAGAGAAAAGTGGTTACATGATGGAAAGAATGACGGAAGATCGCAAGAGCTGTGGAGAGCAAGGCCTTTGATGTATTTCAAGCCTGGACTTATTTCTAAAGAACTTTAGAATGGACTTTCTAATGAACTATTATCCAAAGACTGAAACACCTTCCCAGTGACAGAAATTTCGGAGGGGTTGCATTTAAGGAGAATTCATGTGTAGAATGAGTTGTTAGTAATGAAGAGATTTTCTGTGTAGTCTGAGAGAGAAAAAAAAAATCATAGGGTGGAATGTGTTGCGTTTGTTAAAAATATGATTTTTATTATATTACTCAGACATAGGATACATGGGACAATTTTACAATAGTGAGTTGGTCAGATTACTGTCAGTTTTTGGTTTGAGTAGATTTCTCAAACAAATGCTGTGTTCATACAATGGGGTTTAGATACCATTGTTGTATTATAGCTACAGTAAACAAGTCAAGCCTCGTACACACGGCCGATTTTCTCGTCGTTAGAAACACGTCGTTTTTTTCGACGAGATTCTTGTTAACCTTGACGATTTTCTCGTCAAGCTTTCCATGCGTACACACTGACATTTCCCAATTTCCTCGTTGTTCTCCACGGTCACGTCCAGCACATACGACGGCACTATAAAGGGGACGATCGATTTCCCTGGCGCCACCCCTTGGGCTGCTTTTGCTGATCTCGTGTTACCGCGTGTGAAGTAAAAGTTTGGGAAGAGACGATTTGCGCTTTTCAGTCTTCGTGCTTTTCAGTTCGTTTTCTGAGGTTCAGTTTGTGCTTGTGGGTTCGTATCTTGTCTTTCAGGGCGTGTAGGCAGGTCGTATCTGTTTTACAGTGCGTTCTTGCCCGTTCGTTTCTGATTTTCAGTTCGTTATTCATAGGCCTTGCTGTTCTAAAGTGCGTTCTGTTCTGTACGTTCTGATCAGACGACCGTTTCCTAGCCATGTCGCCTGGACGTTCTCGTCGTCGAGTTCGTGCTGTGTGTGCGCTTGGTGTTGATCTGCTTGTTTTGGACCAAGACCAGTCCATGAACGGTGTGAGGAGGAGTTCATGGACCAAGAATTGGTTGCTCCAGCGGAACCAATTCTGCCATATGCCTCTGCTGCGGGAGATCGTTGAGAATAATCCTGAGGACTACAGGAATTTTCTGCGGATGTCTGACCCCATTTTTCAGGAACTGTTGGCTTTGGTGTGCCCCTATATTACCAGGAAGGACACCGTTATGCGGGAAGCTATCAGTGCTGAGCAGAGGCTCATCGCCACGTTACGTTACCTGGCGACAGGGAGAAGTCTTCAGGACTTGAAGTTCACGACAGGCATCTCCCCCCAGGTTCTGGGCCTCATAATCCCAGACACCTGTTCTGCCATTATACAAGTCCTGCAGGAGGACTATATTAGGGTAAGTTTTCTCCATTAACATCACATTTTATGTATTTCATGTATGATAATGTATTGTATTTCTTTCATCCTTCCCTAATTACCATGATTGTAATATGCTGAGAATGTCCCCTTTGTCCCCATGCATGTTGGAAGCTTTTAAATGCCCCTTTTTTCTCCTCCATGCATATTTCCCTTCACTAAGCTTTCCAGCAGGGGTGTCTGTTGCTCCAAATGTTTGGGGGTCCACCCCCAATTTTAGGAACTAAACTTCCTCCTTTTTAGCGACTGTGCCTATTAAACGCCACCAGTTGCCCCTTCCAATGCAGCCATTTTGTCCCCTTCAATGCAGCCATTTTGTCCCCTCCAATGCAGCCATTTTGTCCCCTCCAATGCAGCCATTTTGTCCCCTCCAATGCAGCCAGTTCCCCCCCAGCCCTGCAATTACCTTCTTCTGGTCAGCGCCATCCTTCTTCTGTCCTTGATGTCTTTTCCTGCCCTCGATGTTGCATCAGCCAATCATGTAACCGTAAAACAGACTTGGTGAACATGATTGGCAGAGCAGCCTGTCAGTGTTTACCCAAGGAATGTCCCCCCCCCCTGCGTCCCCAATTTTACTTTTATCAAGCCAATTACATCCCTCAGGCTGGATTTTGCAAGCCTATTTGCCCCCCTGTTTCTGATATGCAATTTTCACCCCATAAATGCTGCAGTTCTTCATATGTCGGTCGCTTAACAGGGGGCCACCCACCTGAATATTGTGCGGCATTGACAATACATAGGTTACTGCAACGCATGAACCTATGTATTGTTCTGAGTGACGGGCGCAGGATAGAGGGGGCAGTGCTCCAGCGCCCACTCTGGACGCACCGCCACTGCAATGCTATCCTGTGGCCAAACACATCTACCCCCCCCCCCAAAATATTTTAAGAATTGACCATCAGAGGGGGTGATGAATATGAAACATGAGCCTTCCATTATACTTCTTAAAAACACCTTAAACTGAGATTTTTATTGATGTTGGCCTCTAATGTATTTTCTTATAATCTGCTTGTAATGTTCTATTTTTAAATTCGAATTTTTTTTCTTCTTGTTTGATTCCCCAGCTTCCTTCCACGCCACAGGAATGGCAGACTGTGGCATCGGAGTTTGCCACGCGGTGGGACTTCCCCAACTGCGGTGGTGCCATAGACGGGAAGCAGGTCCGCATCGTGCCGCCACCCCGTTCTGGGTCCTACTACTTCAACTACAAGGGGTTTCATAGCATTGTGCTGATGGCGGTTGTGTCAGCACGGTATGAATTCCTCTATGTTGATGTAGGGAAGAATGGCCGGATGTCCGATGGGGGATCCTTCATCCAGACGGAGTTTGCCCTCCGTCTCCAGAGTGACGACCTTGCATTGCCACCGGATGCAGGGAATGTTGAAGGACTCCCCTTTGTTTTTTTGGCTGATGAAGCCTTCGGACTTGGACCGCACCTCATGAGGCCATTTCCACAGAGGACCCTGACCCCAGAGAAGAGGGTGTTCAACTACCGGCTGGCCAGGGCACGAAGAGTCGTTGAAAATGCCTTCGGGATAATGGGCAGCCGGTTCCGCCTTTTTATGACTCCCATCCACTTGGCGGACTACAAAATAAACTATGTAGTTTTATGCTGCTGTGTGCTCCATAACTTTCTCAGCAGAAAATCAACTTCTTATATGGCCTCAGTATTGCCGGAGGCAGAACTTTCCTCTGGCAATCGGCTGCCGGGCCTCGAATCTGCCCGTCCTGGCTTGCCCCCCCCAAAATGCCCGTGAGGTTCGTGAGAAGTATCTGGAATATTTCACGGGTAGTTTGTCTTAGTGCATTTGTAGTGCCAAGTGTATTTTCCTTTAGTAAATACCAACCATTTCACTATGTAACCCCACAAAAAAAAAAAAAATAAGGTTAGAGCGTATTTGAAAAAGAAGCTACACGTTGTTTGTGTTCAAACATTTTACTCTGTGCACATTCACACACATGGTAATATTTTTTTTTTGGGGGATTTTGGTTGGCCACAAACCGGGAATTTTTTTATTATGAAAATAGAAAACCATCAGTTGCATTCCAAAAAGTACAACATTGGATACTTCTGAGCAATATGAGGCATTCACGTACACAAACTATGTCTCTATGTGCCCGTCCTAATATGGGGTCTTGCCACCCCTTGCCCAGCCAAAAATTGAATATGCACACATTTAGTAGTATTTTCCAATAGGGAATTTAAACTCCTGATCCCTATTGTCAACATGTGCTATCTGCCATCAGGGGTAATCAATGGACGTGTTTTGTGGGTGCAACCCCTTCTTCAGTTCACCTACTTGAGATACGAGGAAGGGGTTGCACCCACAAAAGCCGTACATGGATATCCCCTGATGGCAGATGGCACATGTTGACACACTGTGTGCATATTCAATTTTTGGCTGGTTTGATTGTCAAAAAGATAATAAAAAGGGGGAAGAACAATCATTAAACAAAAATTGGGGTTTTGATGCCTTATTCAATTCTCCCCAAAACATCGAGAATGTCTTTAAATGTTTGATCCATCACATGAATTCTTTGTTTAATTCTGTCCAGTTCTGTGCTACATTCCATCACTTGCTGTATGATTCGGAGGGCACTGTCAGCAGAGAAACGTGTACTATCCTTCACCACAACATTTACATCCCCTAAAAACAAAATACAAAAGGTATTATAACTCTGCAGGCCTACATCTCTTACCTGAAGCTGTGGTGACAGATACTGACCTGTTGTGCTGACCAGTTCCACCACGTCATCCACTTCTCCTTCCTGCACTTCTCCTTCCTCCACCTCTTCAACTTCCTCAACACCCTCAGGTTGGGGGTCTTTGGGAGTTTGGGGTTGTTTCGAAGCTGTGGGGTTCCTGTTCTCCCTGGAGTGTTCTCCTCCCAGTCTTCTCTCCCCTATGAGAAGCAAACCAAAGGTCTAGTTATCACACAGAAATTCTCTATGAAAAATGAAAACAGGCTAAATTGCTTGAAAGTGGGGTACAAGTGTGTGTTTGTGCGGAATTTAAACATGAATGCATTATATATGTCCAAGAATCGGTTTAGTATTCACCTTTGGCTGTCAATTTTCCGACATGGAGGCAGCACAAAAATTCACTGATGCACCTGTGTGGGACACCTCAAAAAGGCGGTTTTAGTGGCCCACACTATAGTGCTCCAAAGTACAGATGCGGAAGCAGCTGCTGAGTGTCCTCTCCTTTACACTGATTAAAGTTTGCATTTCATTCTCTTTACAAACACATCATCTAGCCAACAATTTAAAGAAATCCGGCAGATGTCTAATTACATTTGAGGCTGAAAAATAACCCAAAAAAGAGGAGAGTGGCCGAACGATGTGTCTGTAATGAACGATTACTGTGCCAAACCAAGTTCAAACTATGACATTTTGGAAGGGAGTACAATAGGAAATAAAAAAAAATGGAGCAACATGGAAGTTGAGAAATAAATTAATAGCATAAAAGTGAAAAATGTACTTACTTTTTGCTAGCATTCTCTTAATGCTCCTTAACTGCTCCGGCTCCCTCAGATTGAGGTCTGACCACCTCTTTCTGAGCTGCTCATTTGAGCGTTTCACCCCAAAATCCTTCTTCAGACTCTTCACGACTTTCTTCAGGATTTTGGCCTTCCTTCTATTTGGTTTGCTATATGGCCCATGCTTTGCGTCATAATCCGACTTTAGCAATATGTCCACCATCTCCGCCATCTCCGCATAAGACATATTAGATGCCTTGAATCTCCTCCTTGATCGTGACGTTTCCTCAGTCTCTGGGCTTGTCTCCTCCTCGTTATTTGAGGAATTATCAGACACCTGCTGTGAATCCGCCATATCTGTCTGCGCGCCGAAAGAGAAGGGGCGGGGAAAAGATGTTAGTTAGAACGTCATGGGCGGGCGACGTGTGTGGAGCGACGTGTGCGTAGTTTCACGCATGCGTGGTGTATATATAGCAAACACACATGTGACTATACTACGTTCGGTGTGCGGAGGGAAGAGTTCAAGTGACGTACGTGCGAACGAAGGTATGTGATTTTGTGACTTTGAACAATTGTTGGCCTATACTGTCTTGAGAATGTTGGAGGATATACATGGTGAATAAGATTTTAAGGAGGTTAGACTGTGTGCCTCACATTAGTTAAAAAAAAAAATTTTAACTTGCAGAGACAATATGAATGTCTTTATTAGCGACAAAGAATTCCTGGCGGAATTTATAGACCGGGTAAGGGAGCTGCCCGCTCTGTGGGAGACCAAAAACCCCATCGATAAAAAAAAAAGGGGTACGAAAAGCAGCGCTGGAGAGCCTGCTCCCATTTGTGCAGACCAAGGTGCCCACAGCAAAACAGGTGGACACCAGGGATGAGCCGAACACCCCCCTGTTCGGTTCGCACCAGAACCTGCGAACAGACAAAATGTTTGTGTAAACTTTAGAACCCTATTAAATACAATGGACTCGAACGTTCGAAATCTAAAGTGTTAATTATAAAGGCTAATATGCAAGTTATTGTCCTAAAAAGTGTTTGGGGACCCGGGTCCTGCCCCAGGGGACATGTATCAATGCAAAAAGAAGTTTTAAAAACGGCTGTTTTTTCGGGAGCAGTGATTTTAATAATGCTTAAAATGAAAAAATAAAAGTGAAATATTCCTTTAAATTTCGTACCTGGGGGGTGTGTATGATATGCATGTAAAGTGGCGCATGTTTCCCGTGCTTAGAACTGTCCCTGCAAAAAATGTCATTTTTGAAAGAAAAAAATGCATTTAAAACTGACTCGCGGCTATTAATGAATTGTCGGCTCCCGGCAATACATACAAAAGTCATTGATAAAAAAAAAAAAAAAAAAGCGTGGGGGTTCCCCAGAATTCAATTACCAGGCCCTTCAGGTCTGGAATGGATATTAAGGGGAACCCCGCCGCAAATTAAAAAAAAATTGACGTGGGGTTCCCCCAAATATCCATTCCAGGCCCTTCAGATCTGGCATGGATTTTAAGGGGAACTCCACCCCAAATGTAAAAAAAAAATGGCGTGGAGTCCCCCTAAAAATCCATACCAGACCCCTTATCCGAGCACGCAACCTGGCCGGCCGCAGGGGAAAAGGGGGGGACGAGAGAGCGGCCCCCCCTCCCTCCTGAACCGTACCAAGCCACATGCCCTCAACATGGGGAGGATGTCCCCATGTTGATGGGGACAAGGGCCTCATCCCCACAACCCTTGCCCGGTGGTTGTGGGGGTCTGCGGGCGGGGGGCTTATCGGAATCTGGAAGACCCCTTTAACAAAGGGGACCCCCAGATCCCGGCCCCCCCCCTATGTGAATTGGTAAGGGGTACATTGTACCCCTACCATTTCACGAAGAAAGCGTAAAAAAATGTTTAAAAAAAACACACAAACACCTTGAAAAAGTCCTTTATTAAAAAAAAAAAACATTCCAGCGGTGAAATCCAGTGTCCCGCGGCGATCCCGATGTCCAGCGCTGTCCTTCATTGGTTGTGCCTGAGCGGACCTGATGGGGAACTCCCTCTCAGTATTTTAAATGTATAGACCCGCCCCTTCTAAAGTTCCCCATCAGGTCCGCTCAGCGGACCAGATGAGGAACATGAGAAGGGGCGGGTCTATACATGTATTACCAAAGTGAGAGCAGTTCCCCATCAGGTCCGCCCCCTCGGTATGTCGGACCCGCCTACGTCATTGGCTTGAGCGGGGAACTTCCTTCACTATGTAAATTTAAATTACACAGTGAAGGAAGTTCCCCTTAAAATCCATGCCAGATCTGAAGGGCCTGGAATGGATATTTGGGGGAACCCCACGTCAATTTTTTTTAAATTTGCGGCGGGGTTCCCCTTAATATCCATTCCAGACCTGAAGGGCCTGGTAATTGAATTCTGGGGAACCCCCACGCTTTTTTTTTTTTTTTTTTATCAATGACTTTTGTATGTATTGCCGGGAGCCGACAATTCATTAATAGCCGCGAGTCAGTTTTAAATGCATTTTTTTCTTTCAAAAATGACATTTTTTGCAGGGACAGTTCTAAGCACGGGAAACATGCGCCACTTTACATGCATATCATACACACCCCCCAGGTACGAAATTTAAAGGAATATTTCACTTTTATTTTTTCATTTTAAGCATTATTAAAATCACTGCTCCCGAAAAAACGCCCGTTTTTAAAACTTCTTTTTGCATTGATACATATCCCCTGGGGCAGGACCCGGGTCCCCAAACACTTTTTAGGACAATAACTTGCATATTAGCCTTTATAATTAGCACTTTAGATTTCTCCCATAGATTTTTCGAATTTGCCGCGAACACCCCAATTTGTTCGTTGTTCGGCGAACGGGCGAACAGGCAATGTTCGAGTCGAACATGAGTTCGACTCGAACTCGAAGCTCATCCCTAGTGGACACTAAAATTGGGAGCTTGAGAGGCACATACAGGACTGAACGCTCTAAGGTCCTGGCTTCTCAGAGGTCAGGAGCAGCAGCAGATGATGTTTATGTCCCGATTTTGTGGTACTACAGCAGGATGTCCTTTCTGGATGACCACATTGAGGCAAGGCCATCACTCTCCACTCTTCCCCCCAGACTTCCCTGCAGCCAACCTGAGCCTTCTCTGGAGCAAGAGGAGGCAGCCATCCTGGATGATCCTGATTTGGCCATCTGGAGCCAGGTATAGTATTTATAGAAAATGTATTGTGATAAACCTAATGTTTGACAAATATGTCAAGATGACAAACATAAACTATTTTGGGTTCCACAAGTGAAATCAAGATCTCTAGACATTAGTCTGGCCTAAATTGGGTGCAAAATAGTCAATCTGATGTAGTTGTAAATTGGTAAAAAAAAAATCTGGATTTACATTCTAATTGCTTCAAACATGAGCTGAAAGTTGGATGAAAACAATAAACCAACATATTAAACTATGTCCCTTTTTCATACACAGGATGAAATCAGCCAGGAGGAGGGTCTGGAAACTGTCAGGCAGGAGGAGGCAGGGCCCACTGTGAGCCAGGAGGTGGCAGGGCCCAGTGGCAGGCAGGAGGTGGCAGGGCCCAGTGGCAGGCAGGAGGTGGCCGGCCAAAGGAGAAGCACAACATCACAGGTGCCTCCCATCCGACTTCCCAAAAGAAGCAGGAGGGACAGAACCACCAGTGAGGCAGCAATGGCCCTTATTCGAGAGGCCCATGCCACCCTCAAGGAGCCCACATCCCCTGAAGAGGCCATTGCCGGCCTAGTGGAGGCAAAGTTCAAGGTGATGAGCATGGAGCAACGCCTCCTATGCGAGCCCCTGCTCATCACCTTGCTGAACAAGGGGGTAATGGAGAAAATTACCCCCAATACCGCAATTTGTGAGGTGGCACAACTCTCACAACCTCAACCTCCTCCTCCACCTCTACCTTGTTCTTCTGCCCCACCCCCTTCTCCTCCACCTTGTTCTTCTGCCCCACCCCCTTCTCCTCCACCTTGTTCTTCTGCCCCACCCCCTTCTCCTCCACCTTGTTCTTCTGCCCCACCCCCTTCTCCTCCACCTCCACCTTGTTCTTCTGCGCCACCCCCTTCTCCTCCACCTCCTTCTCCACCTCCACCTTGTTCTTCTGCCCCACCCCCTTCTCCTCCACCTCCTCCTCCACCTTCTTCTTCTGCGCCACCCCCTTCTCCTCCACCTCCTCCTCCTCCTGACAGGAGTACCCCTCCAGTGGCCCAGCCTCCAGCCACACGAAGAAGGAAGGCTGCAGGGAAGGCTGCAGGGAAGGCTGCCAAGAAGACGAGGAAGTGATGGCCTTGCTTCATTGTGGTCGGACAGAAGGCAGCCTGTTGTAGTACCACACACTTGGGACATATATATCACCTGCTGCTGTTCCTGACCTCTGGGAGGCCAGGATCAGATTGTGCTCAGAACTGTTGGCCTTTTCAAGCTCCCAATTTTAGTGTCCACACAGGGTTGATGTGTGCTCTGGGGTCCCTGGGATGCACAAATGGCAGCAGGTTCTCCAGCACTGCCTTCTCTTTATTTTGTTTCAAACATGAATAAATGTTATTTTTGTTTAACTTCATACTTGACTATGTTTATTTTTTTAAAAAAAATATTTAGCTTTGGAGTAAGCAGATACATTTGACAGCCAAAAAAAGGGACAGATAGCAACCCCCAAAAAAAGAATTAAAATATACTTTTGAAAATAGAGGGTGTAAAATTTACCAAAAATATATTAAAATATTCAATGGGAGATCACTATCAAAACATTGGCAAATTACTATTAATATCTGTTTGAAAAATATAAAACAGTAAAATATTCAGAAGATGTTGCACAATATAATACACATACCGTATATCTTCTGAAGAGCAGCATGAAAAAGGTTAAAAAAAGATAGTCATAACTCTGTGTGAATATCAGCAGCAAAAGAAGTTCATTCGTTTTGATTAATGTAACATTCTAAAGAAGATTTCAATGCACAAAATTTAAACGATGCAATAATTTAGAGCGTGACGAATGTGCTATCTCCATTACGAAGGCTTGATTTAGCAGAAGATGCGCTCCCGTCTCATACTTGTTTCTGAGCATGCGCGCTTTTGGAAGAGTCGTAAAAGCATACACACGAACCATTTTCTCGTCACAAAACAGGCCGACGAGAAACACGACGAGGAAATCTTGAATCCTGACGAGAAAATAGAGAGCAGGTTCTCTATTTTCTCGTCGAGATTCACGGCAGTTTCCTCGTCGTAAAACCATACACACGAACGGTTTTCTCGAGAAAAAAGCTCTCGCGGCACTTTTCTTGCCGGTTTTGGACGAGAAACTCGGCCGTGTGTACGAGGCTTAAGACTTTACTTGTTTGAGATTTCTTTCAGCTCTCAAACTGAAAGAATGACTGTTAGATTACTGACAGATTTGGTTTAAGTAGACAATAGGTAGATAGCATTGTTGTATTCAACAGCTACAGTAAACAGGTATGTTTTCTGTTGTTTGGTAACTTTGCCTGACACATAAAAGCAGGCATAAGCTAGGAAACAGACACACACATCATGTTGCTGTAAGATCAGAAGAAGCCACTCATGATAGAAGAACAGAACCTGGTCTCCAAGAAGAATCATTGCCAATGGAGATCACGAATTTACCGTAACAGAAGATAAGTAACCTTTAAATGTATTTGTACTGTTATAGACCATAGGTTGTTCATTTGCTAGGCATTTTGCTTGTTATAGAGATCTGTCAGTCTTGTATTGTAGTCCAAAATATTGTAATAGTTTTGTATGTACAGCATCTTGTATAGTAAAAGCACATTTACACACTGCAGAAGTCTCAGCTTCCTTGTTATACCACAGAGTAACCTTGCTAGATAGACGCAAGCAAAACAGTAGTCTATAATCAAATATCCTTTTCAAGTAATGTCCATGGCCACAAGGAGGGGTACTGCAGGCCCCCGGCCTACTAAGGATCATCAGTTGAAACCACTACTAGGACTTATTCAGAGTGAGGCCTGGGCAGCTCAAGATGGTGGGACAGGAGTACCAATGCTGTGAAAGGAGAAGTGTCCTGGAGGTAAAAGTCTGCAGGGAGAGTGCAGATGTGGGAAGTGTTCTGAAGTGAAGCTGTCAAGATTAGAGTCCTCCATTTTTGTCCTAACTGAGGAAATGTAAAGTAATGAGTGAACCGCTTTAACATTTTCAAAGTAATGAGTGAACCGCTATAACATTTTCAAAGTAATGAGTGAACCGCTATAACATTTTCAATGTAAAGCATGAACCGCTATAACATTGCAAATACTAATTCATCCTATCAGCATCCCATGTCCCTATTCCCCATCCAAGTTAAATACCCTAAATAAAATAACAAAACAAAGCAAAAGACTTTTCATTGTCTACAAAGTGTGACGTATGGATGTCTGGCAGCAGGGTGAATATGCGTGGATGTAGTAACTCATAGCAACACACCGCTACACAAGCAATGTGGATGTGGGGATCACCCTTGCCGCACTATTGTATCCTAACAGCGAGGACTCCCTAACGTCAGAATAAACTGAAAAGCACTTCAGCCATTGGCTGCAAGTGCTGATTGAATGCTGATTTTCAAGCAGGACCATTCGACAGAAGCCGGTCTGACGAATGGCTACTATTGAGAAAACGTGTACACGCCCAGCAAAATTTGGGCAGCTCCTGCTGAACCAGAAAATGTTCGGTCCATATATACCCAGATTTATGTTGGAAATTACATTGATGGTCAGTGTAGAAATGTCCCCTACACTAAATGGCAACGAAAAATGACTTATTTGTATTCATGGTCAGTGTAAGTAGAATATCAATCTACCACCACTCAAGGAACCCTAGCAACCCTTGGAGGAACTCTAGGGTTCCATTAGACACTTGTTGAGAAAGATCAGAAAATCTATTTGAAACCACAACACATAGGGGTTGATTTACTAAAGGAAAATCCACTTTGCACTTGAAAGTGCACTGAAAGTGCACATGGAAGTGCAGATGCTGAAGATCTGAGGGGGACATGCAAGGAAAATAAAAAACAGCATTTTAGCTTGCACATGATTGGATGATAAAATCAGCAGAGCTTCCCCTAATTTCAGAGCTTCCCCTCAGATTTACAGCGATCTACAGCGACTGCACTTCCATGTGCACTTTCAAGTGCAAAGTGGATTTTCCTTTAGTAAATCAACCCCACACTATCTGCCCCAATAGAAGACAGCACTAATTGCAAACCTGAATAACATTAGTGCCATTGGAATTTATAAATGTTTGAATTTTTTTTTTTGTGTGGACTTTCTTACAGCTCATTTAAACTATTATTACTGTAGTATTATATACCCTTTTCCATTCTCATAAATTATGAGAAAAGATTTAGGTATAGCCAACTCATAGGACAAATGGGTGGGACTGCATAACCCTTTACACATCCTGCTCAGATTTAGAACATCACCTATTATTGCCTTGTGAAAAAAAATGTTATGACAATGAAAGCTCTAGAGAACCTGCACACCCAGTATCCAAGAAAACAAAGTCTGCGTTTCTGCATTGCTACAGACACAGTAGAATATAAACACAACGGTGAATGAATATCATTGGGACATTACAGGCTTTTATTTTCACTGCAGTTAAGGTAGTCTCTCTAACTTTGCATTTTATTTAACATATGTAAGATCAATGCTCCTGAAATTAAATATCAGTAGTAAACTGGTATCCTCACCCAAATAGGAAAATAAAAAGAGAAGAGACCCAACAAGAGGGTATTGGGTAAAGAGTATTGAGTAAAGAAGGTCCTATGCAATACTTGGCTCTGAACGGAGTGGAGATCCCTTTTTAGATGCAAATAACAATAGCCATGAGAGTATGAAAGTCACTGCATTTCAATGACTATATTCAAATAAATATGACAAGTTCATGAGGTACATGTAGAGTCCTGGGAGTCAGGGCCGTCTTTATTGTTGATTGGACCCTGGGCAAAAACTTTCTTGCCCCCCCCCCCCCCCCATGCAGAGACATACAATAAATATCAGCTAGACTTAAAATCAGTTTACTGTATCATATCAGGCAGCGATTGGTTGCCAGAGGTTAGAGCATATCATTACCACTTACTGACTGGTTGCTAGAGGTTACATCACACATTACGGCTCACTGATTAGTTGCTAGAAGTTACAGCACATGATTTCTTCTTGTTGATTGGTTGCTAGAGATTACTGTACAGTAATACTGCTCACTGATTGGTTGCTAGAGGTTACAGTACATGATCTCTTCACTGCAAAGGGGCATGATATACATATGAATGCCTCCGGCCTCCGCTATTTACATATGAATGCCGCGGCTATTTACATATGAATCATGGTTATTTACATGTAAACTAAGGGTCTGCAGGTGAGTCATCTGTACACAACAATAGGGCAGAGCTGGGCAGCATTAGTAGCAGCACTTCACACTGAGATATCAGGACACAGCAAAGGACTAAAACTTCAAGGGACAAGGACATTTAAACTGGCATAGTTGGCAAGTATGAGGCAGCTGCTTTGGGCCCCTCAACAATGACAGGGCCCAGGGCAGCTGCCCCTTTTGCCCTGCCTTAAAGACGGCCTTGCTGGGAGTAAGTATATTGGTTACAGTAACATGGTTTTACTGGTATTCTTTTTAAAACCTTAAATCTGGTATAGATTTTATTACATAGTGACATTAGTCTAGCTTGGACAAATGAAGTGTCAGGGTCACCTGTGGCCAGGTGCCAGATGCACACCGTAGGGGGACAGGAGTGCACCGCGAGGTAGTGAACCCTATGGCTGGCTTCTGCGGATAGGGAACTGGGTGGTTGTGGAAAGCGGGACCAGAGGAGCACAACCGGGATCCAAATGGAAGCTAGAGCCAAGATTCCCCAGGGCGCGGAGTCTAAGACCCAGCTGGTCTTCTCCAGGGCCTCTAGTGGTGAGGATGTTAGCTGCAGGCTGGGACCAGGTCGCGGCCCCTGGAGTTTCCTAGCTCACGCCCCGTAGGATAAGGGGAAAAGAGGGGAAGCAGCAGCACATGAAGAGAGAACCGAATAACAAGCTGAAGGTCAGGGGCCACAAGCAGACAAGGATAACGAAGAACGAGCCGAAGGTCAAGGGTCACGAGCAGACAGGGATAGTCAGGGACAAGCCAATAACGTAACAGAGAGACAGACGTAGCACACGGCAGGCAGGAACCCAAACACACAATGCCTAACAAACACGTTGATCAGCAAAGCAGGCTTGCAGTGCACAGGTTAATATAGTGTTCAGTGATAGGGCCTGGGGTGGAGTCAGGCTGGGAGGAGATTATAAAGGAAGCCAGGTGAAGGAGGTCTGGTCTCTAGATGAACACATGAGGAGGAAGGTAAGATGGCAGACAGACATTAATGCATATCCATGACAGTACCCTCCCTCTTACGAGGCCTCCCCCTTCCCCGCCTGGGCCCAGGTTTAGAGGGAAACTTCAGATGAAACTCCTTTAACAGACGAGGTGCAAAGACCTCAGATGCAGTGATCCAAGACCTCTCCTCAGGACCAAACCCTTTCCAATGAACGAGGTACTGAAGAACGCCTTTACAGAGTCGGGAGTCCAGAATTTGACTGATCTCGTACTCCTGATTATCCTCAGAGACAGGCGCCACGGTAGGGAGAGGACGAGAGAATTTATTGAGGACTAAAGGCTTTAGAAGAGCAACATGAAAGGAGTTAGTGATTTTAAGGCTCTTAGGAATCTGGAGTTTGAAACGAACCGGATTCAGTTTAGCAGTTACCGTGTATGGACCGATGAATCGTGGAGCAAACTTCAGAGAAGGAACTCGGAGCTTGATGTTCCTGGTAGAGAGCCAGACTTTATCCCCTGGCTGAAGAGAAGGCGGTTTACGCCTGCGGCAGTCGACAAAGCCTTTGAATTTTTCAGCAGCTGCCCGGAGGGAATCATGAACGTGACCCCAAACGGAATTGAGAGACTCCTGAACCGAAGCCAAAGCTGGAATGTCTGGAGAACAGATCATGGGAAGAGGAAGTTGAGGGTGTTTTCCATAAACTGTGAAAAAGGGTGTCTTCTGCGAACTGGTATTCACATGATTGTTATGGGAGAATTCTGCCCACGGGAGTAGAGAGGACCAATCGTCATGGTGAGAAGACACAAAGGTGCGAAGAAAGACCTCTAACTCCTGATTAACCCTCTCAGTCTGTCCATTGGATTGGGGATGGTAAGAAGAAGAAAAATCCAAGACAATATTGAGGGATTTGCAAAAGGCTCTCCAAAAACGAGACGTGAATTGGACTCCCCTGTCGGAAACAATATGAGAAGGGACCCCATGTAGGCGGAGAATTTCCCGAATGAAAATGGGAACCAAGGCAGGGGCAGAAGGAAGACCAGGAAGAGGAACAAAATGAGCCATCTTGGAGAATCGATCGATTACCACCCAAATGACTGTATTATTCTCAGACAGTGGGAGATCGGTGATAAAATCCATGGCAATATGGGCCCAGGGTTCCTTAGGAATGGGCAAGGGCATGAGGAGACCAGCAGGAGCTTGTGTGGAGGATTTGGACTGAGCACAGACATGACAAGCTTTAACGTAGTCTTTGACGTCTGAGCGGAGATTAGGCCACCAGTAGTGACGACTGATGAGTAGGAAGGATCGGAGGAATCCAGAATGCCCTGCCACCTTGGAATCATGTCCCTAACGAAGGATCTTAGCTCTTAGCTCAGTGGGGACAAAGGT
Source organism: Rana muscosa (assembly GCA_029206835.1). NCBI lineage: Eukaryota > Metazoa > Chordata > Amphibia > Anura > Ranidae > Rana > Rana muscosa. Next base: position 212,446,228 of record CM055116.1, read on the forward strand.
CTTACCAGGCGGAATTTTTGACTTCAGGGTGGTAGAGTGGGCAACAATGCATGAGGTGGGAATGATCGGCTCAGGTTCAGGGGCAGACTCCTCGTCCAAAGTGTCAAATGACCTAGAGAGCGCATCAGCCCGACCGTTGCAGGAACCAGGTTTGTAGGTAATCGTGAAATTAAAACGGGCAAAGAAGAGACTCCACCTGGCCTGTCTAGGATTCAGACGTTTAGCATTCTGTAGATACTGTAAATTCTTGTGATCGGTAAAGATCGTTATGGAGTGAGGGGAACCCTCCAAGAGATGACGCCACTCCTCTAACGCCAATTTAATTGCGAGAAGTTCCCGATCACCGATGGCATAATTCCTCTCTGCCTGAGAAAACTTTTTGGAGAAGAACACACATGGTTGGCGTCTCTTCTCAAAGATTTGAAGAAGCACAGCTCCCACCCCCATTGAGGAAGCGTCCACTTCAATAAAAAATGCATTCCCAGGATTTGGTCTCCTCAAGAGGGGGCCAGAAACAAATGCCTGTTTCAGGTTGTGAAATGCAGAGACAGCTTCGGGAGGCCAGTCTCTGGCATTCACACCCTTCTTGGTCAAAGCGATAATAGGCGCGGCAATGGAAGAGTAATTCCTTATGAACTGCCTATAATAATTAGTGAAGCCAAGAAAGCGCTGTGTGGCCTTGAGGCTAGCAGGAAGAGGCCAGTTGGTGATAGCCAAGACCTTCCCAGGGTCCATACGAAGACCCGAACATGAGACGAAGCACCCCAAAAACAGGACCTCAGAACATTCAAAGGAACATTTCTCTAGCTTGGCATAGAGATTGTTCTCTCTAAGACGTTGAAGTACAGTGCGGACATGGTTTCTGTGGACGAGCAGATTTTCAGAAAAGATCAGAATGTCATCCAGATAGATGACAACAAACTGGTACAGCAGATCTCTGAAGATTTCATTGACAAAGTTTTGAAACACGGCTGGAGCATTACACAGACCAAAAGGCATCACCAGATATTCGTAATGCCCGTCTCTAGTGTTGAATGCAGTCTTCCATTCGTCACCCTCCCGTATTCGAATGAGATTGTACGCGCCTCTGAGATCCAACTTGGTGAAAATGGAGGCCCCCTTCAACCTATCGAATAGCTCAGATATTAAGGGTAAGGGGTATCGATTTTTAATAGTAACCGCATTTAAACCCCGATAATCGATGCAGGGTCTTAAGGTACCATCCTTTTTGGCAACAAAAAAGAACCCTGCCCCTGCAGGCGATGAGGATTTCCGGATGAAACCTCTCTCCAGATTCTCTGCGACATACTCCGACATGGCCTGGGTCTCTGGGATGGACAGAGGATAGGTACGACCCCTGGGTAGAGTTGCTCCGGGGACAAGATCAATAGCACAGTCAAAAGACCTGTGGGAAGGAAGCACCTCAGCTGATTTCTTACAGAACACATCCCGGTAATCGCTGTATGCAGCAGGAAGATCAGAAGAAACAGAAGTGGCAGCAACCGGAAGACTCTCCTTGGGGGTCACCTTGAGAAGACACGACGAGAAACATGAGGAACCCCAGGCCAGGATCTGCCCAGAGACCCAGTCCACATGTGGAGAGTGGAGCTGTAGCCAAGGGAGGCCCAATACAACTGGGGTAGAGGCCTTGGGTAGAATAAGAAAGGATATCCACTCCTGGTGGAGAATCCCTACCGACATCCTAATGGGTAGCGTCTGGAAGCGAATAGGGCCCCCTGGGAGAACAGTGCCATCAATTGCCGAGACTACCAATGGGGTAGTGAGAGGTGAAAGGGTAAGCTTCATAGAAGAAGCAGTTCTCCAATCCATAAAATTGCCGGCAGCCCCGGAATCCAGGTATGCAAGGGTTGACTGAGGAGAAGTGCCTACATGAAGGAACACCGGCAAGAGCAGGCAAGAAGGTGATGTTTCTGGGTCCAATACTCCACCTTCCAAATGTATTAGACCCGAGCATTTCCCGGACGAAGCGAGCAGGAGTCACGAAAATGACCCTTGCCCCCACAATAGAGGCACAAGCCCAGAGTTCTGCGCCTAGCACGTTCTTCGGGGGTTAGTCTGGTCCGGGCCAGCTGCATAGGTTCTTCAGCAGGTAGAGGATGCTCCACGGAATGAAGGGAGGGGAGCTCAGACTGGCTAGGACCCAGAGAGTGCTGGCGTTTTTTTTCTAAGGACCTCTCTTGAAAACGAATGTCGATCTGGTTGCATAATGAAATTACATCGTCCAGACCGACGGGAATGGCTCTTCCCGCTAATTCGTCTTTCACTCGGTCAGAGAGGCCATGTAAAAAGGTAGCGACCAGGGCCTCATTATTCCAGCTCAATTCAGCTGTGTGGATACGAAACTGAAGAGCATATTGCCCCACTGAACTAGATTCCTGGCGAAGACGTAAGACAGCACTAGCCGCTGAAGAAGCCCGAGCTGGCTCTTCGAAGATGTTACGAAAGAGCTTCAAGAAATCGGACAGACTGGAAACCACCGGATCGTTCCTCTCCCACAGGGGGGCAGCCCAGGCCAAAGCTTCACCGGAGAGGAGGGAAATGATATAGGCTACCTTAGCCCGGTCACACAGGAAGCTTTGAGGCTGAAGCTCAAAATGAATTGTGCATTGGCTGAGAAACCCCCTGCAGGCCTTGGAGTCCCCAGAGAAACGGAACGGAGCTGGCAATCTTAGTGAGTGTGAGGCTGCGACTGGTGCGATAGGTACAGCCGCAGGTTGTACTTGGGGTTGCGGATTCGGGGTTCCCAAGGAGACCTGAAGCTGCTCGAATCGAGAAGCCAGATCCTGGAGGAATCACATCACCTGAGTCTGATTTGATTCCTGGGTCTCAAGTCTGCGAACTATGCCCTGCAATGGATCATCCGCGGGAAGCGGGATGTCAGCCGGGTTCATGGCTGATCAAACTGTCAGGGTCACCTGTGGCCAGGTGCCAGATGCACACCGTAGGGGGACAGGAGTGCACCGCGAGGTAGTGAACCCTATGGCTGGCTTCTGCGGATAGGGAACTGGGTGGTTGTGGAAAGCGGGACCAGAGGAGCACAACCGGGATCCAAACGGAAGCTAGAGCCAAGATTCCCCAGGGCGCGGAGTCTAAGACCCAGCTGGTCTTCTCCAGGGCCTCTAGTGGTGAGGATGTTAGCTGCAGGCTGGGACCAGGTCGCGGCCCCTGGAGTTTCCTAGCTCACGCCCCGTAGGATAAGGGGAAAAGAGGGGAAGCAGCAGCACACGAAGAGAGAACCGAATAACAAGCTGAAGGTCAGGGGCCACAAGCAGACAAGGATAACGAAGAACGAGCCGAAGGTCAAGGGTCACGAGCAGACAGGGATAGTCGGGGACAAGCCAATAACGTAACAGAGAGACAGACGTAGCACACGGCAGGCAGGAACCCAAACACACAATGCCTAACAAACACGTTGATCAGCAAAGCAGGCTTGCAGTGCACAGGTTAATATAGTGTTCAGTGATAGGGCCTGGGGTGGAGTCAGGCTGGGAGGAGATTATAAAGGAAGCCAGGTGAAGGAGGTCTGGTCTCTAGATGAACACATGAGGAGGAAGGTAAGATGGCAGACAGACATTAATGCATATCCATGACATGAAGCTATACATATTCCTTACCTGAGGGACCACTGTGGAAGTGGAGAACCACTATAGTAGTAAGTGCTACTACATTGATTTCCACAGTCTACCGTGTCCGATGCCCAGCAGCTGCCTTTCTGCTCGCTTGGTATAACTGCTATTTACAAAACTTTGTGTGTTTTTTTATAATGAATACAAGGTGTTCTCTGATTGGACAAGGTGAAGCTCATGATGTCACCATCCTACCTCTCCATCTTGTCTGATGAAAGAGTCCAATACTTCTGTGACATGAGGGCCCAGGTTACCAGGAGCATACACCCAGGGGAAACTTTCCTGTCACTGCAAAGAAAGTGGACCCTCTTCATTAGGCCACCAGTCATCCCTGACCAAAACTTCAGACACATCTCAGCCCACTTCCCATCCCAGGTCTTAGCTGTAAAGTCATTCTCCCAGATGAACTCATCAATTAATATGACATGTTAAGCAGCAGAGTGTTTGGGACAGTCGTTATCCTCTGCTGTAGTCAGTTTGTGGTGAATTGAATCTTTTATGATAAAATGACTGTTCCAGGACCCGAGGATTCAGGCCATGAAAGAGAGGGACCACTATTGGATTCCCAGTACAAGGGTATACTGTAAAGGCCTGTCTATTGCCACTATCCCAGGGGGAGTCTAAAATGCGGTACTTTGAGAAGGTGCTAAGTAAGAACTTCTTTGCCACATTTCCTAATGGTGACAGGATCCTCCCTGATAACTAAAGTGTCTCCAATCCTCTGATCCCTGAAAGGAGGAGTCAGAGTTGTGGTGGCATCGGCTGTCTCAGTGACCTATTCAGAGCTTTTTAAAGCACAGTGGCCAGGTCTGGCTGCAGGCAAAACTCAGAGGCTGTTCCTAAATCACATGATTGCTGACTAAATAGGGTTCAGGCTGACACTCTCAGAAATCAGAATCTGCGTCAGGACTATTGAGTTGAATCCACCTGGACTATTGGGTCCATGCTGGATCATTGGCTTGCACATTATGCACTGGTGCTTCTGATTTGCCCTGCAGTCCTGCCTGAGAGGGCCTTCAGAGCAGCATGAGGTTTTGTTATGGATAGGTGAATTTGTTTGTCCCTGACAGTGTGGATCAGCTCACTTTAATAAAATGAACCAGTGTTGGGTTACCAATGACTTTAAAAACCCTGCTGCTGATGCTACAGGCTAAACTTTTATTTGTCATGTCTTGCCACCTCTTCAGGCCTATTTCAGTGCTCCAGCACTGTAAAGGCGCCAATGTTTTTGCAGCTAAACCCTAGCTGCCAAATGTGTAAAATTGCTGCTGGGGGCCCGGTGATCTCCTTTTGCCCAGGGGCCCCATGAGTTATCAGTCCACCCCTGATCTGGGCAGGCTATGGGTGGAAAGTGACACTGCATCTGGTGCCAGGCTGTGGGTGGCAAGTGACACTGCATCTGGTAGCAGGCTATGAGTGGCAAATTACACTGCATCTGGTGGCAGGCTATGGGTGGCAAGTGGCACACTGCATCTGATGGCAGGCTATGGGTGGCAAGTGGCACACTGCATCTGGTGGCAATCTATGGGTGGGAAGTGGCAGTGCATCTGGTGGCAGGCTGTGGGTGGCAAATGGCACACTGCATCTAGTGGTAGGCTGCGGGTGGCAAGTGACACTGCATCTGGTGGCAGGCTGTGGGTGGCAAGTGACACTGCATCTGGTGGCGGGCTATGGGTGGCAAGTGGCACACTGCATCTGGTGGCAGGCTGCTGGTGGCAAGTGACAAACTGCATTGGGTGGTAAATGACACACTTCATCTGGCGGCAGGTGACGGTGGTAAGCAGTGATGGTAGTAACTGCGTTAAAGTAAACGGCGTTACTTAACGCAGTTACTTTAGAGGGTAACGAGTAATCTAACTGATTACTCTTTCCCTCATGGTAATGCCGTTCCCATTACTTGGGCGGCGTTTCCGCAATTACATCTGCCAACACTAGATGGCAGTAGTGTAATTCCTTTTTACACAAGTTTACAGTTTTGTGTCTTAGTTTGACACTTGAATGCAAAGTGTGTGAACATTATTTAAATTCAATATTAAATTTTGTTACTGTACTGAACAGTTAAGAGTTGGATAGTGTTCTGTAACAGAACACTATCCAACACTTAACTATTCAGTACAGTAACAAAACTTATGTTTATTGTGCAGTAGGCCTATACAGTTACAGAGATTTGCACTAATGTCCAGGTTTTCCTTTGTTTATTTTTACACAACTATACAGATACAGATAATTGCACTAATTAAAGGTCAGATTTTCCTTTGTTTCTTTTTACCCAAGTTTACATTTGTGTGTCTTAATTTTGCACTTGAATTTTAGTTTCAATATTGAATTTTTTTATATGTTTATATGCATATCATTCATATCTATGGCAGGCTGCAATCTATTGAGTTGGGTTCAAATAAATAACAAATGTTCTAAAATACTGTATATAGTGTTTTTATTCTTCAATCAGTTAATATAAACATCTTTGATATTAAAGATGTTATAGAACGTAATTGCATTATAGAATATTAAAAAAAAAGTCACAGTTACTTTGCTGAGTAACTAATTACTTTTTCAATGTAGTAACTGAGTTACTAACACAATTACTTTTTGGGAGAGGTCATTTTTAACTGTAACTAATTACTTTTTTAAAGTAAGATGACCAACACTGGTGGTAAGTGACACGCTGCATCTGGTGGCAAGTAACACACTGGATCTGGCAGCAGGCAAAGGTGGTAAGTGACACGCTGCATCTGGCGGGAGGCGATGGTGGCAAGTGACACGCTGCATCTGGTGGCAGGCGACGGTTGCAAGTGACAAGCTGCATCTGGTGTCAGGCGACTGTGGCAGGCTTCATCTGGTGTCAGGCGACTGTGGCAGGCTTTATCTGGTGGCAAGTGACAAGCTCAGGGTTCCCATTGATTCCGCATTATAGTTGAACTATTTTATTTTAAATTACAATGTAGTAATTTAAATATCTAGAGGCAGGCTATGTGTTGGAAGTGACACTGCATCTGGTGCCAGGCTATGGGTGTAAAGTGGCACACTGCATCTGGTGGTACGCTGGTGGTAGGATTCCTGAGCTGCCTTTTTAATTTCTCTCACCTGCTTCTGAAAGAAGCTTCCGGAATAAAGGGCAGGGAGATTCAAATAGCCAGCATGAATATTTATGAGCCAATCCTTGGAAGATGTCCAGAAGGTGGCTGGAGAGATGATAAATATTTGGAGGGCCTGAGCAGAGTGTTCTTTCCTCTCCAGGAAGGGTTGCAGTTTTCCTGGGACTGCTGTCCGTATGAGAAAGTTGAGAGAAATACAATTTCAGTCTGGGCTTCGGCAGGAGCTGGTCTGAGGGCCTGGTGAAGATTGCTAATAGATGATTTGCTGGAGGGCACCATCCTGAAGTCTGTCCTGGTCTAGAGAAGGATCTTTCGTCTCCCTCACTGAGGATCTACATGTGGGTGCTGGGTGGCAGACAGCTCCTGTGACAGACACTGGGAAATCGACCTGATTTGGGACTGTAGTGTGTGCGTGCCTGTTCCTGAAAGGAATTTTAGCTAAGAAGGTTGTCCCCCTATTGATTGCTAATTTTGTTTTGGATTATGCTGGGATCCTTAACCCTCCCCTGTTCTAGTTATTCAGCAATTAAAGTAATGAATTTATTAAGCAATAAATGTTATTTATTTATTTTAAGTATTTCACATTTTGTAAGAGTTATTTCATCTCACTTACATAGGATATATGAAAAGCGATACACTATCTTTTCCAATTATTTTGTTCTGATTTGGTGAATGAACAGGTGGGAGCTGCTTTTTTTTTTTACACCATTTTTTTCACACTGTGGTTTGTATAGGCAGTGCAGGGATTTTCTTTAAAATTTTTCAAAATTTTGTTATTTTTTTATTTTGCTACAGTGCAATTAGAGGAATTTGATTTGTGAATCAGTCATTGCATCTGAAACTCAATGTATGTAAATTCATAATTTAGAGCAGCTTTGTATTTTGTAAATCAGTTTGTGTGACTTTATTACACAATCACAAAAATAAAATGGAGGTAACACTGAGATACTGATATATGTAGAATGTAGGTGTCTTTGTCTTTGACAGAATTTTGTCTGTCTAATAAACATCATGTTCAGCATCTAGAAATACACAGGATATTCTATAATTATCCCCCAACGATGGTCACTATACCCACGGTAATGATAAAGTAGTGCATTACGGAAATATGACAGTTACTTAAAACACATAGGTAAATATAGCACAATACCTGGAAATGGATATAGAGGATGTCCCTGAAGACTTTTATTTTCTCCCGAAAATAAAGAAATTATAATAATTACACAGACCTCTGCATGGCACCTTGCCATCGTTATGAATTGTGCACAGATCAAGAACTGTTAAAGACCTCCAGGAGAAAGCCAGTTTTAAACTTGCATAAATACATGTGTGTTCTTGGAGAGAGAACACAGTGCTGAAGAAAAGTCCATTGTGTGTAATAAAAAGCAGGGGGCTTCCTAAGGCTGGCTTTTTTTTCTGCTATAGAATGAACATATTATGGAACATTGTTTTTCTTCCATACAGAGAAAACTAAAACATGATAAATTGTGCCTTTGGACACATTGGATTTCTGCCAGACATCGTTTGATGGCCAAATAATTAAATTTTAGTCTCATCTGACCATAACACCTTTTTCCATGTGGCCTAAAGCCCTGTACACACGATCGGATTTCCGATGGAATAAAATCCGATGGATTTTTCCATCGGATTTCCGATGAAGCTGACTTCCATCAGTCTTGCCTACACACCATCAGTCGAAAATCCAACCGTCCCAAATGCTGTGACAAAAAACACTCAGATGAGCCGAGAAAAATTAAGTTCAATGCTTCTGAGCATGTGTCAACTTGATTCTGAGCATGCGTGGGTTTTTTCTCCAATGGAGTTCCACACAGACGATCGGAATTTGCTATCGTTTTTTTTTTTCCATCGGTAAAATTTAAAACATGTTCTGTTTTTTTAATACCGATGGAAAAAAGACAGATGGGGCCCACACACAATCGGTTTGTCCGATGAAAAAAGTCCATCGGTCCTTTTTCATCAGAAAAACCAATCGTGTGTACGCGGCATAAGAGTCTTCAAGGTGCGTTTAAGGTGGTCAGATGAGACTAAAATTTTATTATTTGGCCTCAACACCAAACGATATGTCTGGCAGAAATCGAATACAGCTCACCATCCAAATAACACCATTCCTACCAGTGGCGGGCTGTCCATTGGGGTGCCCCCCCCCTGATATGCAATGGAAATAGCATGAATCTATCCACGGCCTCTGCGGCCACCCCCTATTCATGCATCCGGCCCCTTTCAGGACACCAGGCGCATGAATTACAGCGGCCTGTTTTTTTTTTTTTAAGCACCAGATTAGAGCCAGAGGCTCTAATAGGCTTCAAAATAGGATGGGCTCGGGTCGCAGAGAATGCGCTACGATCCCACCTAGCTATGTTACAACAGCAAATGACTATTCGCTGTCGAAACACTGATCCTCAATCCGGCCAATTAGAAGCGGGTGTGAGACCCGTTTTCCAATTGGCCAAAAAGAGAAGACTCCCGATTGGCCGATGAGGAGGAGGGAGGAAACGGAAGCCACCGTGATGACCTGTAGAGAGCAGGAGAACGGGAGGCTGCCGCCACCAAGCAGGGTAAGCCACCATTGATGGGGTAAGTGCGACCGATGGACTGACCAACCAACAGACCAAGGGGAGTGGCACACTGTTTGCCACCCCCAAAAAAACTTTCCACCGGCTGCCATTGATACCTACAGCAAAGCATGGAGGTGGTAATATCCTGTTATGGGGATGTTTCTCTGCAGCAGGGACTAGGGCACTTGTCAGGATAGTAGAAAAATGGATGGGGCAATATATTATCAAATTCTTGAGTAATATTTGCTGCCCTCTGCCAGAAAGTTGTCAATGGGAAAAAGGTTTACCTTCTAACATGACATAAACCCAAAGCTTACAACAAAAATGACTACACAGTGGATGAAGGTGAATGCATGGCCTAGTCAGAGCCCGGACCTAAACCCCATTGAAAATCTGTGAAATGACTGCAGTACACAAGCGGTCATCATCAAATTTACTGAACTTGAGCAGTTCTGCAAAGAAGAGTGGGCAAATATTGCAACATTTAGATGTGCAAAGTTAAAGACATATCCCAACAGACTAAAGGCTGTAATTAAAGTGAAATGCGGTCCAACAAAATTTTGACATAAGGGGATGATCCCTTTTCCAACTCAGTGATTCTGTTTTTAAATTTTTTTAAATTGTTTCTGACATGTTTGTGTTATATCTTTCACTTGGGTGTCACAAGTTGCACTAGTAAATACAGCTCGATAAATCAAAAACTGTGTCTGTCTTTATTTCAAGCTGCAAAGCAACAAAATGTGATTGTTTTAAAGGGGGTGATTCTTTTCTATACCCACTGTACCTGTCTAGGCACATTTTAATTTTGTGGATGCTGCCCAACTTGTAGAATGCACATGAGACACTTTTGAAAAATTTGTTTCTTTCTCTGTATGCCAAAAGAGAGTTGGTCTTAATTAGTTCCACTTTCATAAGAATTCTTAATTAATTTGGCACAAATACAATAACAAGAGGGATTACTGGCAGAAAAGTGGCGCAGCAGCTGTATTGAATTCCCCCCATACTATCTTCATCCAGGATCGGTCAGGGGCTCAATTTCGTACGTAACCACTCCGAAGATCGGTTACTTACATGTGAACAGCAGCGACCCCAGATATTCATTTGTATGAAGTACAATCTGGCAGCCGCAGTGGCAGTGCGTTGAGAACCGCTGGCAAGAATCTACTGATTCTCTTTGGTGGTCACTCCTGTGTGGCCTTGTAAATGTAGCCTTTCTGAAAAAGATTACCATAGAAAAAGATCACCAAAGAAATTAAAATTGTAACTTGTCCATAGCGATCAAACACGTTTCATTTTTTATCCTCTATGAAGATGAAACAAGTATTCTGATTGGTCAATACAGGCAACATCTACGTTTTGATGCCCACTTTCTTTTCTCTTGTTTTTACATAAGAAGCCTCCAAAGTCTTCCTCCTTGTTTGTAAATCTGTTCAGTATAATTTCATCTGTTAGACAGAATCCCATTTCCTCTTCCTTTCCGAGGCATTGCAGTGCATTCTTCTCCTCTTCCTGTACAGCCGGCTGACTGTACATACCAAGTCATTTGCTCACCTACACAGTCATGCTTTCTCAAAATGTTTGATGTCCTTCTTACTGTATTCATGTATGGGGAAAAGCAAAATACCTGCAGGATATGTTTCTATTTATAATTGCATTTCTGGTAATTTCTCTTCACATGGCACCTCTTTTTTGTTTTATTTGCATAACCATTTGCTAATAAGGTATACCGTATATACTCAAGTATAAGCCAAACTGAATATAAGCCGAGGCACCTAATTTTACCACAAAAAACTGGGGAAACGAATTGACTCGAGTATAAGCCTAGGGTGAGAAATGCAGCAGCTACTGTAAGTGGAAAAGAGAGTCAAAATGCTCATCTGCAGCCTCACTGTGCCCATTTGCAGCCTCACTGTGCCTCACTGTGCCCATTTGCAGCCTCACTGTGCCTCACTGTGCCCATTTGCAGCCTCACTGTGTCCATTTGCAGCTTCACTGTGCCCATTTGCAGCCTCACTGTGCCCATTTGCAGCCTCACTGTGCCCATCTGCATGCCTCAGCCTCACTGTGCCCATCTGCATGCCTACCTGATCTCCCGGCGCTGTTCCCATCTGCAGCCTTATGATCTCCAGGCGCTGTGACATGCAGTCTAGTCGGCAGCTGTGCAGTGTAACAAAGCCCCGCCTCCTCCTCGTCCTCATCCGTGACAGAACACTGACTCAGTCTCCCAGCAGTGAGTCAGTGTTCAGCCTATCACGGACAAGGACGAGGAGAAGGCGGGGCTTTGTTACACTGCACAGCTGCCGACTAGACTGCATGCCACAGCGCCGGGAGATCATAAGGCTGCAGATGGGCACAGGGATCAGGAAGACTCGAGTATAAGCTATTTGTCAGTGCTACTGGTGGGAAAAAAGCACCAAGCACTAAAATGATAGATAAAAGAAGTATAAAACACAAACCAACGCAGTGGTCGAGATGAGAAATAATTTGCAGTGTATAAGCCCGCAAAATCTGAAATATAAACAGGTGAAAGTATCTGAGAGGAGACTGGCCGGCAGGTCTTCTCCTGGCCAATCAGAAGTTTGCAGTTGGGGAAAAGCTACATAGAAAAATGCCTGCAGAGAGCGATGCGGCCCAAGATGTCTATGAATGCGGCCAATCACAAAATAGTAAACTTACTTAAAAAATGTTTTTTTATTTTTTTTGGGGGGGGGGGGAATGTTTGTGCAGCACTACCCCTGTAGGGGCTTCAAGTGACAGGGTTCCCCACTGCTGCACAGCCAGGCACATAGCATCTTCAACTTGCATCCAGACATAAAAAACAGTACTTGAGCTTTGTTTTGTTGTTTTAGTGCCCTTTCACACGGACGTGTCGGTGTACGGGCTGTGCTCTTTGCTCAGCGGGGATCGCTCCGTCGATCCCCGCTGAGCAGGCAGATGACAGGTCTGTCTCCCACACTGTGCAGGGACCGGCCTGTCAGAGCGCCGCTCTCCTCTATGGGGGATCGGATGACGACGGACCATAGAGTGGGTCGGATGTCAGCGGGCATGTCACCGCTGACATCCGTGGCTCCATAGAGGTGCACGGAGCGTCCATTCAGGTCTGCTTAAAAAAAAACTGACAGGCGGACCTGAACGGTCCGTCCGCGTGAAAGGGGCCTTATTGAGGGGATAATAACTTGGATGGGGATAGGAATTATGAGATTCCCAACTTGAAAGTGACAAACCCAAGGACAACTTCCTCCCTATATACAGCTCCTCTTTATCCTCCTGCACAACTTGACTTGATCCTCTGTACAGCTCAGTTTAGTTCACTCTTTTTGTGGCTGAAGCCCCGTACACACGATCGGATAACCTATGGATTTTCGTCCGATGGATTTGTCCATCGGATATCCGATGAAACTGTTTTCCATCAGTCTTGCCCACACACCATCAGTCAAAAAACCGACCGTTCCAAACGCGGTGACGTAAAACACTCTGATGATCCGAGAAAAATTAAGTTTAATGCTTCTGAGCATGCGTCGACTTGATTCTGAGCATGCGTGGGTTTTTGATCCGATGGACTTGCCCATAGACGATCGGATATTCCCATCGGTTTTTTATCCATCGGAAAATTTTAAAACAAGTTCTATTTTTTACAACCGATGGAAAAAAGACCGATGGGTACCATACACGATCGGTTGGTCTGATGAAAACCATCCATCGGACGGTTTTCATCAGTCAAACCGATCGTGTGTACGGGGCTTAACAGTCTCTGTTAGATCAGCAACAGCCCTTTACAGGCCAGGAACTCTCAGTCTCTTGGGAAAAGTAGCACGTGTGTTGTGAATTGTATCCTGGAGGACCTCCAACTCGCTTGTAAACACTGGTCCCAGCTCTACTTCTGCAGAAAATGCTAACCCACCTGGCTGCATATTTACCAGTACACCTAGCTGCTTCTTCACCAGTCTAGCACAGACTCACTGGAAATCTCACAGGGCAAGGTTTGATGAAGACAAGCTCACCGCTGACTTCAAGAGAGACCTGTTACATGTGGCAGTCTCTCCCCTTGCCAGTCCCTGCACCGTGCTGATGTACTCACTCTGTTCTTTTCCCTGCTCTCGCTGCCTCTCAGAAAAGCCTCCATCCAACTTCTCCTGTGATAGGATCCTTCCAGGCCAGCACCCAAGCTCCAGCCCAAAGCACAGCACCCCCCTAAACTAAGGGGTTCGCCTCAAGGGCCACCGACAGTCTCCTCAGCACTGCATCTCCATCTTCCACCCGACTCCCTGCCCAGCATGACTCATGTCTATTTAAAGGGGAGTTCCAGACTTTTTTTATGTTTATTAAAAGTCAGCAGCTACAAAAAGTGTAGCTGCTGGCTTTTAATAAACATACACTTACCTGTTCCACTGTCCAGCGACGCAACGCCCGGAGCTCCGCTCCTCTCCCCCCCTTCTCCGCCGGCGCCTCCATTCATAGTGTGGGCACCTGGCCGAGACAGCTTTCAGCTTCATGGCTGGGCACTCACTGCGCATGCGCGAACGACGCAGCGCTCTCTGAGTGGACAGGCGATCGCCTGGGACCTGTCACGTCCCAGGTGTTCGCCTACAGGGAGGGGTCGCCAAAAGGCGATATGACGTGTCGCCTAGGCAGCCCCAGGGTGGAAGGAGGAAGTGGGACAGGAAGTCCCACTCCTACTGAAGCCCCCACTCCCCCCCCAAAAAAATGACATGCCAAATGTGGCATGTAAGGGGGCGAGGAGTGGATTAAGCGGAAGTTCCAAATTTGGGTGGAACTCCGCTTTAAGGGCTTACATGGTCCCCTGCCAGACCCACCTTCTAGGGATTGGCCCCTAAATATGCAGAACAGCCCCTCCTAGCCCCCCACCCTTTACTTTCCAGAACATTCTCCAACATTCTAGAACCAGGGGGAGGCACCGGAGAGCTGTTGTATGAGTCATGCTGCCCTGAATTCTAATAACCCTGACCCAATTTCAGACTCACAGGATTAATCATCAGTCAGGATAAAGTCTGCCTACTCTCACACTAGTACCACACACTAGAGGGTGCTACACTTGCAAAAATGTGTTTACACTTAGCGAACACATGAGGCAGAAAATATTTGACATTTGTTTCTATACTGGACTTTTATGTGTTTTATCTTCCCAAAGAATACTCTTCACAATCATGCCTTATCCAGGTCATCAGTTTTCAGCAGCACTTATACTTGTGATCAACTATTTTCAAGGATGAAGTACACAAAGGGTTAAATTAGAACCAAAATATCTGATGAGCACCGTGAGAATTCATTGAGTATTGCTACTACATCAATCCAACCAGATATTGATGCGTTAGTTTATCAATAACAGTGTCAAATATTGCACTAGTTTTATGTTGCCCTCTTTTACTTTTATGTAGCACGACCGCCTTGGGGACTGCTTAGATTTACCTGCTCATCTGCATCGTCATGACCCTGTGAACATTCCAACCCACCTGACACTCTGGGTTCAGACATCCTTGCAACACCTTTGCATAATAAGACAGCACTCAATATGTTTATATTCTGTTAACGTTTACTGGAATGCTTCAGATAAGATATAGTTGTACAAGAGAGGTAATGGTTCTACTAAGCTTTGGATAACAGCACCAGCTCAGTAGAATGATTCCCCCAGTAAAACAGTTAGGATAGTTGGCAAACACAGGATAATATATATACTTATGCACAATGAAATATCACTTGAGCATAACCTGAAAGGATAATCAAAGTTAAGCATAGATTCTGACAATACTTCTAGAAAGAGAAACCCAGGCCGGCCTGTTCAACATTTTTCCTAATGAGAGATGAAGCTAAACAAGGATCATATAAGGGCTCTTTAAGTAGCAATGACAGAATGTCCCCGTTGCAGATCTGATGGTCTTCACCGACAGTCGGAGCTCATTAACTGTATCCAATAAGGTATATTAACAGAGTGGTAGTATATCTTGTGCTTTCAGAAGCTAAAGTGCCTATGTACAGTTTTCGAAAAGAAGTGCAGTGAAGTGTGTTTCCAAAGTAAACCTGTCTGTACACAGTGTCCCAGTAAAACAACCAAGGAAAAACTTTCAAAGGTGGGCAATTGCCCTCTCACGAACGACCAGGCCGATCACACGCCCTCCAGACAGCGACTCCTGAATATACATTGTAACGGCACCCCAAATACGAAAGGGGGTTAACGCCGTTTAAGATGTTCCCTCTCCTGGACACACATTCGCTGTCGATCCTCCACAGCCAGCCGACCACTTCCCCTAGGAATTAATCCTTCTGGAAGAACGAGACGTACTCTGTATCTTCCAGGATCGAGTCTCCGATTGCCGTATTTCCGCCATTCTCCGCTCATGTTGCCGCTCTAGTTCTCTCTTTTGTCGCTCTCATTCTCTCTCTTGTCGGGCATCCTGCAGCTGGATGCCTTTAATGGCTTCCTGTATGGCGGCCTCTGATGGGTTAGCACCATATAATGCCAACCGCTGTTGAACTCGTTGCTGAAACAAGTCTTCAACTGATCGGGGTCCTGCATCACCATCCTTCTGATCCATCTCTGCTAGCTACCTGATCAAGGTGACTTTGTTCTTTGTCCCACCGGTCCCTCCACGGCTCTCAAGTAAGTCTTTCAGCGTGGCTCTCCTGCAGGCTGCATAGCTGGTCATACACTGTGGTGGTTTGAAGTGTCCCAGGAACTGGAGGGAAAAATCCCACTGCTGCCACCAATGTAACGGCACCCCAAATACGAAAGGGGGTTAACGCCGTTTAAGATGTTCCCTCTCCTGGACACACATTCGCTGTCGATCCTCCACAGCCAGCCGACCACTTCCCCTAGGAATTAATCCTTCTGGAAGAACGAGACGTACTCTGTATCTTCCAGGATCGAGTCTCTTTATTGAAGAAGATATTGTAACTTTTATACACATCTACTACTGCATTAGTTTAACATGAACAATGGCCCAGCTCCACCCACACATAACAAGGCCCAATACCCATTATTTTGACGTCTGTTAGGCTTCAAAAGACTTTACACCATGGATATGCAATTAGCGGACCTCCAGCTGTTGCAAAACTACAAGTCCCATCATGCCTCTGCCTCTGGGTGTCATGCTTGCTGCTGTCAGAGTCTCGCTATGCCTCATGGGACTTGTAGTTTGGCAACAGCTGGAGGTCCGCTAATTGCATATCCCTGCTTTACACAATAGAACGTAACGACCTTCAATACACATCTTATAATGAAAGGGTTGGTAGACGGTCCGTCTGCCGAGTACAATGCACACAGGCATAGAGTTAACTATCCCTTTCACACCAAAAGGGTCTCCAGACCCTCCTAGACTCATTTACAACACAAGCAGACAGGTGATTAACCTGTCTGCTGCTAGTTCCACAACCTATAATTATAGGCTTAATTCCCACAAGCCACAATGGACAATAGAATGCAAATCACCTTAACTCCTCACAGCAATGATTACACAACCCCCCCCCCCCCTCACAGTACACATCCAATCTAGATACAATGTATGTGCAGCACTGAATATGGCTATCATAGACCATATTGGGGTTTTCATTCACCCTGTGCCCCTAATAGAGACACAGGGTGGTTGACACATAAGAGGCATTGGGGAAGCTGAAGCAAGGGTATCTCATACTTTCTAAGCGATTCTGAGTTCCCCGGGCCTTCCCGTTACATACATCCTGACTGCGGACCTGCTTGTAATGATTACCCGAATCCATGACACGAAGTGTGGGTTGCTGTATGGTCAAGTTGGTGCTTGTCAGATGTCCGATAAACAGAAGGCAGCGCTGAACCCCCTCTTGGTCAGGCAGGAATGTTGTACACCCGCTTGGTAGACTGCGATTTCACTCTCCATCACACACGAGGCCCGGGAAGAATAGAGGCTGGGGCTGGTCTCTGTTTTTTTTTATAGGCCTTCCCAGCAATCTCTCTGATAGTAGCAAAGATCCCTGGGATATGTGGTCTGGGCGTATAGCCATGCAAGGGAATAGCCAACTGGTGGAACTACTAATCCCACAATCCCTTTGGTTGGGCTCACAAATATGATGTCAGTTTAGTAACACCGAGCACTAGAGGGATAAGATAATATACAGATAGGGCAGGGAATAACTGTTTGTTGCAATTATAGTCCATATTGCTACATTTATAATAAAACATATTACAAAAAATTCAGTTTTATTACTCAGATAGGTACATTATCTATATCAGTGATTGTTAACTTGTGATCTACCTGACTTTTTCTGCTCATCAGCAATCCTTAAATCCTTATTGTTAGTATATTTTATGTGTGGCCCAAGACAATTCCTCTTCTTCCATTGTGGCCCAGGAAGGTCAAAAGGTTGGACACCCCTGGTCTAAGCAGTGGTGAAGTGACCTCAGTGGGAATTTACTTTTCAGTTTTTATCAAGGTCTGTTCCTAGAAGCCATGTAGGACAGACCTGGGGGAGAGGTGCTTAGGCTTGGTGCTCCCCTGGGTGTGTTTATAATCTGATGCCACATATGTAATGAAACCTGTGCTGAGAGAAATCTGGAGGATGCCACTGTTGACCTTTGAAATAACTGACTTGGAAACAACTAAGCAGCAAATAAAAAGTCATAACTCCTGCAGGCTTGTTACAGATCACTGACTTAGGAAAAAATAGCTGTCCCAGTATTGGAGTTAAGGGCCTGTAAACTGCAATATTCCTAATTTCGGTTCTTGGGTTTAGGTACCCTTTATAGTAGGATTAGACCAAGTATTCGATTTTGGTGTGAAGAAAATCATGTACATTGTGGAAAACTTTTTTTTTAAGTGTTATTGTGTCTAAAAGTTTGTGTGTACTTATATTTAGTGCAGTAATTTTCTTTTTTCAGGATATCCCCAGGCCTTATGTTGTTTATAACATAGCAAAGCATAGCAGGAAGGATGCAACATTATGGGGGAAATTCATCAAGGCTGCAGCTGACAGAATTTGGAGCAGTTGTGCATGGCATCCAAGCAGCATCTATCTTCAGCTTGTTCAATTAAGCTTTGAAAATAAAGGATAGAGGCTGATTGGTTGTCATTCACAGCTGTCCCTGATTCTAGCTTTTCCAGTTCTGATAAATTCTGCTTTATCAGTTGTACATCATAAAGGGACACCCACTTTTTGGTAATGCTCCTATGAGTCTGGTGGGCGGTAGATGAAGTACATCAAATTGTTTTCTTCTAAGACCACCCCCCCAAAGGTGTCCCTCAACATTTTTTGGTTGCTTCTAGATTTTGTAGTGAAAGTGAAGCGGTCACGTATCACTAATTTACTATCAGATATATCAATCTGGATGTCACACCAGTTCCTCAAGCTTAATCTATCCAAAACCGAACTTATCATTTTTCCTCCCCCGCGTACCTCTTCCTCTGATCTCTCTGTCAAAATTAGGGATGAGCCGAACACCCCCCGGTTCGGTTCGCACCAGAACCTGCGAACGGACCGAAAGTTCGCGCGAACGTTAGAACCCTATTAAATACAATGGACGCGAACGTTCGAAATCTAAAGTGCTAATTATAACGGCTAATATGCATGTTATTGTCCTAAAAAGGGTTTGGGGACCCGGGTTCTGCCCCAGGGGACATGTATCAATGCAAAAATAAGTTTTTCGGGAGCAGTCATTTTAATGATGCATAAAGTGGAAAAAAAAGTGAAATATTCCTTTAAATATCGTACCTGGGGGGTGTCTAAACTATTCCTGTGAAGTGGCATGTGTTTCCCGTGTTTAGAACTGTCCCTGCACAAAATGACATTTCTAAAGGAAAAAAAGCCATTTAAAACTGCTTGCGGCTTTAATGTCATGTCTTGTCCTGGCAATATGGATGAAAATCTTTGAGAAAAATGGCATGGCTACCCCATCTGAATGGGCCCTACTGTAAATTATTAGATCAAGAATTGTAATTGCATGCCCCTGTTGAAGAGGGGCAGAAAAAGTGGGCCTTTGGTGGTGGTGGTGGTGTTGCCACAACACTGTAAGCCCTCACAGTTACTCTTGGTGGGCGCAGGAATGGGCCCTGCTGTAAATTATTAGATCAAGAATTGTAATTACATGCCCCTGTTGAACAGGGGCAGAAAAATTGAGCCTTAGGCACTGGTGCCACAACACTGCAACCCCTCACAGATACTGTACTTGGAGCACAGCAATGAGCCCTGTTGCAAAGTATTGCATCAAAAATTGTAATTACACGCCCCTGTTAAACAGGGGCTGAAAAATTGGGCCTTAGGCACTGGTGCCACGACACTGCAACGTCTCCCAGATACTCTAGTTGGAGTGCAGGAATGAGCCCTGCTGCAAAGCATTGCATAAAAAATTGTAATTACATGCCCCTGTTAAACAGGGGCTGAAAAATTGAGCCTTAGCCACTGGTGGCGGCACCCAGAAACAAAAATGTTCTTCCAAGCTATCATCAGGAATCGGATCATTGAGGAGGAGGAGGATAGTCAGTCAACATAACAGGACAGTCACTCAGCATCAGCATAGGCAGTCTTGAAGGGATGTGACATTTTAAAAAAAAATATAAAAATATTCTGTTACATCAGCTTCAGGTGCTTGGTAGCTGGTGGTGATCCAAGACTGGTTCATCTTTATGAAGGTCAGTCGATCAACCGAGTCGGTGGACAGACGCACCCTGTGATCCGTGACAAAGCCTCCAGCAGCACTGAATGTGCGTTCCGAAAGAACGCTGGATGCAGGACAGGCCAGTAGCTCAATTGTATACTGTGCAAGCTCTGGCCAGTGATTCATCCTCAAGACCCAGTAAGCCAGAGGATTTTTGGTGGGAAAGGTGTCCAAGTCTGACCTTGCCCCTAGGTATTCCTGCACCATGTATATCAGACGCTGGCGATGGTTGCCGATCATACCTTGGGGCTGCGGACTAAAAAATTGTCTGAACGCATCGGTCAGACGGCCACCTTCCCCACCGCTCCTTCTTTGACTGACTCAGCAACTCGTTGTCCAGTACTAGGAGTTTGGAACCTCCCAGTCTCTGGGAACGCGTTGCACAGACCTTTCTACAAGGCCTCCCGGAGATGTCTCATCCTCTGCTCCCTCTGCGACGGTAAGATAAGGTCCGCAACCTTACCCTTGCACCGTGGATCCAGGAGAGTGGCCAGCCAGTAATGGTCCCTCTCCTTGATCCGAAGAATACGAGGATCCTTCCGCAGACTTTGCAGGATCAGGGAAGCCATGCAGCGTAGGTTAGCTGAGGCATTCGGTCCGGAGTCCTCTGGGTCACTAAGGACGACATGATCCGCAGCCACCTCCTCCCAGCCACGTACAAGTCCACGGGTTTCTTGGGACTGTAAATCATCCCAAAAAGACTGCTGCTGTTGATGCTGAGTGCCAGGCTTCACCTCCATGCTGACACAATCCTCCTCCTCCTCCTCCTCTTCCTGTGCGATGGGTGGGACAGAAGGAACACTGTCTGGGTAAAGGGGGCCTTGAGAGGCAAGGAAGTCCTCCTCTTCCTGCCTCTGTTCTGCCTCAAGTGCCCTGTCCATTATTCCACGCAGCGTATGCTCCAACAGGTGGACAAGAGGTACAGTGTCACTGATGCATGCACTGTCACTGCTCACCATCCTCGTGGCCTCCTCAAATGGTGCCAGGACAGTGCATGCATCCCTGATCATGCCCCACTGGCGTGGTGAAAAAAAAAACAAGCTCCCCTGACCCTGTCCTGGTGCCGTAGTCACACAGGTACTCATTGATGGCCCACTGCTGCGTGTGCAGCCGCTGCAGCATGGCCAATGTTGAGTTCCACCTGGTGGGCATGTCACATATAAGGCGGTTCTTGGGCAGGTTCAACTCCTTTTGCAGCTCAGCCAGCTGAGCACTGGCATTATATGATCTGCGGAAATGCACACAGACTTTCCTGGCCTGCCTCAGGACATCCTGTAAGCCCGGGTACCTGCCCAAGAACCGCTGCACCACCAGGTTAAGGACGTGAGCCACACAGGGCACATGGGTCAGTTGTCCCTGTCGGAGGGCGGAGAGGAGGTTGGTGCCATTGTCGCAAACCACCATTCCTGGCTTAAGCTGGCGTGGCGTCAACCACCTCTCGGCCTGCCCCTGAAGAGCTGACAGAACCTCTGCCCCAGTGTGGCTCCTGTCCCCCAAACAAACCAGCACAAGCACGGCATGGCATCTTTTTGCCTGCGTACTTGCATAGCCCCTTGATCGCCTACGAAGCACCGCTGGTTCCGAGGACAAAGCACAGGAAGAGGCCATGGTGGAAGAAGAAGAGGAGGGGGTGGAGGAGAGAGGTGTGTCACAACCAGTAGTAGCATTTTGGAGGCGTGGCGGCGGAACAACCTCCAACACTACTGCACCTTGTCCTGCATCCTTCCCAGCTGCCAAAAGAGTGACCCAATGGGCCGTGAAAGAAAGGTAACGTCCCTGTCCATGCCTGCTGGACCATGAGTCAGCGGTAATATGCACCTTACCGCTGACCGCCCTGTCCAGCGAGGCCAAGACATTGCCTTCCACATGCCGGTAGAGAGCCGGAATCGCCTTCCGTGAGAAAAAGTGGCGTTTGGGAACCTGCCACTGAGGAACCGCACATTGCACAAACTCACGGAATGGGGCCGAGTCTACCAACTGAAAAGGCAGCAGTTGAAGCGCTAGCAATTTAGCCAAGCTAGCATTCAACCGCTGGGCATGTGGATGGCTGGGAGTGAACTTCTTTCGATGGTCCAGCAGCTGGGGCAGGGAAATTTGCCTGCTAGAATCGGACGTCGGTGTAGCAGAGTGTCCGCAAGTACTTGGCTGTGACACACCTAATTCTACACCTTCATTCCTCTCAGTGCAGGTTTCAGAGAGGACTGAAGGTATAGTGGGGTTGGAGATCCCAGCTGATGCGGTGCAAGGAGAGGTCTGCTTTGTTCTTTGGTGTGGGTCCTTAAGGTACGCTTGCCAACGAGCTGCATGGCAGCTCAACATATGTCTGGTCAAGCATGTGGTGCCCAAGCGGCTGATGTTTTGGCCACGCGAGATACGCTTGAGACATATGTTGCAAATAGCAGCGGTGCGATCTGATGCACTTGACTCAAAAAAGGCCCACAACAAAGAACTTTTGGAATAACGGGCAGAGGCAGCGCCCTGCACAGGCGGAGCTCTGCGGTGTGATTCAGTTGATGTGCTGCCCTTACGCTGGCCCCTGGAGGGCATCCTGCCTCGTTGGAGATGTGCCTCCTCCTCATCCTCCTCCTCTTTCCTACCAGGCACCCACGTGGAGTCAGTGACCTCATCATCCCCTCCCTCCTCATCACTGGAGCCACTCTGGCAGTACAGTATGCTGCAGCTGCTGGAACATGACTGCCAGATTTCTGTCCTTCTTGAGCATCCCCTCTCTCTGCGCTCACGCTACTGCCTTCCTCTAGCTGGATATCATCATCAGACCCTTCAAAACGCTGGGCATCCTCCTGGAGCATGTACCCAACACTGTGCTTAAACAGTTCGGGGGACTCCTCAGGAGGACATGGTGGGTCTAGGGAAGGAGTGACTGATGATGACATTGATACGAGGGAAGAGGACGCATTGGCAGCTGCTTTGCCAGTACCCTGAGCCTGGGTGAGAGAAGATGAGGAGGATGAGGAGGGCTTGGTCATCCACTCTACCAAGTCTTCGGCATGATGCGGCTCAACACGTCCAGCTGCCGAAAATAAGGACAAGTGTGTCCCATGGCCACGTGCTGATGACAATGCACCGCGTCCACGACCAGCACTGTTGCCCCCAGACACAGAGCCTGCTTGCCCGCTTTTATTGGCTTGTGACTGTCTGCCTCTCTTTGTTGGCCTTCCAGACATTCTAATGGCCTGCAGGGAGATGGGAAAACCAGCAATACGGGGTAGCTTCAGGTGTATACTGTGCAAGAGGCACCTACACCCACTGTAACTGCTTGCAGATGCCTGTCTGTGTTACACAACAGAACAACACCACAAGCAATAAGGGGTAGCGTATACTGTGCAGGAGACACCTACACCCACTGTAACTGCTTGCAGATGCCTGTCTGTGTTACACAACAGAACAACACCAGGAGCAATAAGGGGCAGCGTATACTGTGCAGGAGGCACCTACACCCACTGTAACTGCTTGCAGATGCCTGTCTGTGTTACACAACAGAACAACACCACAAGCAATAAGGGGTAGCGTATACTGTGCAGGAGGCACCTACACCCACTGTAACTGCTTGCAGATGCCTGTCTGTGTTACACAACAGAACAACACCACGAGCAATAAGGGGCAGCGTATACTGTGCAGGAGGCACCTACACCCACTGTAACTGCTTGCAGATGCCTGTCTGTGTTACACAACAGAATAACACCACGAGCAATAGGGGGTAGCGTATACTGTGCAGGAGGCACCTACACCCACTGTAACTGTTTGCAGATGTCTGTCTGTGTTACACAACAGAACAACACCACAAGCAATAAGGGGTAGCGTATACTGTGCAGGAGGCACCTACACCCACTGTAACTGCTTGCAGATGCCTGTCTGTGTTACACAACAGAACAACACCACGAGCAATAAGGGGTAGCATATACTGTGCAGGAGGCACCTACACCCACTGTAACTGCTTGCAGATGCCTGTCTGTGTTACACAACAGAACAACACCACGAGCAATAAGGGGTAGCGTATACTGTGCAGGAGGCACCTACACCCACTGTAACTGCTTGCAGATGCCTGTCTGTGTTACACAACAGAACAACACCACGAGCAATAAGGGGTAGCATATACTGTGCAGGAGGCACCTACACCCACTGTAACTGCTTGCAGATGCCTGTCTGTGTTACACAACAGAACAACACCACAAGCAATAAGGGGTAGCTTCAGGTGTATACTGTGCAGGAGGCACTTACACAAACTGTAACTACTTGCAGATGCCTGTCTGTGTTACACAACAGAACAACACCACAAGCAATAAGGGGTAGCGTATACTGTGCAGGAGGCACCTACACCCACTGTAACTGCTTGCAGATGCCTGTCTGTGTTACACAACAGAACAACACCAGAAGCAATATGGGGTAGCGTATACTGTGCAGGAGGCACCTACACCCACTGTAACTGTTTGCAGATGCCTGTCTGTGTTACACAACAGAACAACACCACGACGAGCAATAAGGGGTAGCTTCAGGTGTATACTGTGCAGGAGGCACCTACACCCACTGTAACTGCTTGCAGATGCCTGTCTGTGTTACACAACAGAACAACACCACGAGCAATAAGGGGTAGCGTATACTGTGCAGAAGGCACCTACACCCACTGTAACTACTTGCAGATGCCTGTCTGTGTTACATAACAGAACAACACCACGACGAGCAATAAGGGGTAGCGTATACTGTGCAGGAGGCACCTACACCCACTGTAACTGCTTGCAGATGCCTGCCTGTGTTATACAACAGAACAACACCACGACGAGCAATAAGGAGTAGCGTATACTGTGCAGGAGGCACCTACACCCACTGTAACTGCTTGCAGATGCCTGTCTGTGTTACACAACAGAACAACACCACGACGAGCAATAAGGGGTAGCGTATACTGTGCAGAAGGCACCTACACACACTGTAACTATTTGCAGATGCCTGTCTGTGTTACACAACAGAACAACACCACGACGAGCAATAAGGGGTAGCGTATACTGTGCAGGAGGCACCTACACCCACTGTAACTGCTTGCAGATGCCTGTCTGTGTTACACAACAGAACAACACCACGATGAGCAATAAGGGGTAGCGTATACTGTGCAGGAGGCACCTACACCCACTGTAACTGCTTGCAGATGCCTGTCTGTGTTACACAACAGAACAACACCACGAGCAATAAGGGGTAGCTTCAGGTGTATACTGTGCAGGAGGTTTAGCGAAGAATATCACTGACACTGTCCCTGCCTATCCTTCTCTGTCCCTGCACGCCAACACACTGTAAATGCACAAGGTTTCAAAGGATGTCACTGACACTGTCCCTGCCTATCCTTCTCTGTCCCTGCACGCCAACACACTGTAAATGCACAAGGTTTCAAAGGATGTCACAGACACTGTCCCTGCCTATCCTTCTCTGTCCCTGCACACCAACACACTGTAAATGCACAAGGTTTCAAAGGATGTCACTGACTCTGTCCCTGCCTATCCTTCTCTGTCCCTGCACGCCAACACACTGTAAATGCACAAGGTTTCAAAGGATGTCACTGACACTGTCCCTGCCTATCCTTCTCTGTCCCTGCACACCAACACACTGTAAATGCACAAGGTTTCAAAGGATGTCACTGACACTGTCCCTGCCTATCCTTCTCTGTCCCTGCACGCCAACACACTGTAAATGCACAAGATTTCAAAGGATGTCACTGACACTGTCCCTGCCTATCCTTCTCTGTCCCTGCACGCCAACACACTACACAAGGCCGCTGCGCAGGCGGCCTTTTATAGTGTGGGGCGTGTACTAAACCCCCCTGAGCTATGATTGGCCACAGGCATCCTGCCTGTGGCCAATTATGGCTCTCCTCGCTGCCGGCGCTGTGATTGGCCAAGCATGCGGGGTCACAGTGCATACTTGGCCAATAACAGCGCCGGCAAGCACTGCGATGGCGCAGTGTATTGTGAGCCATTCGCGTCACACAAATTTGGCACGAACGGCCCACAAAGTTCTGGTTTCGCCGAACAGGCGAACAGCCGATGTTCGAGTCGAACATGCGTTCGACTCGAACACCAAGCTCATCCCTAGTCAAAATCAATGACTCATCTATAAGCCCATCCCCTCATGCCAAGGTCCTAGATGTAATTCTGGACTCTGAACTCTCCTTCAAGCCTCACATCCAATGACTGTCCAAATCTTGCCGCCTCAAACTCTGCAACAGCTCCAAAATACGCCCCTTTCTAAACAATGACACAAGTATATGCATGGTCCCTGTAGTATCTGCATGGTCCCTGACTGCCCTCTGTAGCATGTCCATGGTCCTTGACCACGTCCTTTATTTATTGCATGGTCCCTGGTCATCTCCTGTAGTATGTGCATGGTCCCTGACTACCCCCATGGTTTGTGCATGGTCCCTGATTGCCTCCTGTAGTATGTGCACGGTCCCTGACTGCCTCTTGTAGAGAGAGAAGCTCCCCTGCCTCTCTAAAGTCTGGTGTACAGGGTGCCAATTCCGGCCTGAATGATATGTCTTGTAAGCAGGGAGCTCTGTGATGGGCGGGGAGAGTTGCTTTGAAGGAGGGATTTTTCTTTTGGGGATGCTTACTGGACAAGTTGGGTAAGGGAAGGGGGTGTGCTTAAGTGAAGAGAGGTTTGCTTTGGGGGCAGGAACCTTTGTGGGAGGAGTGTTTTTTGAGGTAGATATTTTTTCTGTGGGGGGCTGCTTTTGGGGTGGAGGTGTTTTGCAGTTGGAGATCTTTGCTGGAGATTGCCTAGGAGGGGATTTGTGCTGTGGCAGGATCTTGTCTTGGGGGTAATAAATAGCAATTTGTGCCTGGGGGGTGGGTTTGCTCTGGGGTGGAACCAATGCCGGGGGTAGGGGATCTTTTGACGGGAGAGATTTTTGCTTTAAGTGAGCTGCTTAAAGGAGTAGTAAAGTTACATGTTTTTTCACCTTAATGCATCCTATGCATTAAGGTGAAAAAACATTCGACAATACCGCCCCCCCCCGAGCCCCCGTTTTTCTTACCTGGCCCCTCGAAAGTCCCATGCTCGTCCCCGTCATCCTCTTCGTTTTTCTGCCTGGCCGCCGATTGGCTACACTGGATAGATTGAAAGCAGCGCAGCCATTGGCTGGCGCTGCTGTCAATCACATCCAATGACGCGGCACGCCGGGGGGCGGGGCCGAGTGATACAGTCGGCGGCTATGGCCGCCGCTGTATCACGGGAGCGCACCCGCAATCACTCCACACCATGCGAGCTCACTCGCATTAAGGTGTGGAGTCCTTGCGGGGAGGAGCCAAGACAGCCGCCGAGGGACCCCAGAAGACCAGGATCGGGGCCACTGTGTGCAAAACGAGCTGCACAGTGGAGGTAAGTATAACATGTTTGTTATTTTTAAGCAAAAAAAAAAAAAGGTATAGTGCTCCTTTAAGGAAAGGTGTGTTTTACTTTGGGTGGGAAATTTTGCTTGGTGGGAGAGTATTTTTACTTCATGGGGGAGATTTTTGCTTTTGGGAAGAGTTGCATATGGCAGTGATTTTTGCTTATTGTAGGTGGACTCAGGGCCGTGGACAAGGGGTGGGCAGGAGGGGTGGCTGCCCTGCCCTGGGTGCAATGACTTATTGTAGGGATGGGGGCGCCTTGTGACAGTTGCTTCTGTTACAAGGCTGACAGGAGAAGTGACATCAACATCAATGCTAACCCTAAGGGAAGGAGGAGGGGCGCAGTTTGACATCTTTGCCCTGAGCATTGGATGACCTTGTCCTGACACTGGGTGGACTTTTGATGAAAGAGATTCGTGCTTGGGTGGGTGTGGGGGTCTTTGCTTTGTGGGGTAAATTTATGCTAGGGAAGATTTTGCTTGCATTTGGGGGTTGGGGAGGAATGTTGGAAATGTTTACTTGAATTCCAGAAATCTGTGCTTTGTGTTAGGGCTCATTCACACCAGTGAGCTTGTCAGGGAAGACATGTCCATAGTGCAGATGGAGTTTCTCACCACATTCATATGTGCAGACTGACAACTGGCCGGGCAGATGTGCATAGTCATGGGCATAGGTGCATCTGTCACTAATGCTGGCACCAAGTGGGCTATTTAAACAGGCTTCAGTATAGGCTCATTACTGTTTGGTCTGCAGCTTCTGTGTGTAATTTCTGATACCTGTGTTGACCTCTGATTCTCATCCGGCTTACTTCTGACCTTTGTTTGTCTGCTAGCTGCCCCATCCTCTGCTTGTCTTTGGATTCTGCTTCTGCCGCCTGTTTCTGCTTGATCGATCTCCCGTTGCTGATTTGGCTTGGTTTACTTGATGAGGGAAGTTGTTTGCTGGGGGTGTGGATGCCTAGGTGTAAAGTTGTAAAGCTCTCAGTCCAGTAAGCTCTCATCTGGTTCCTGCTTCCAGCTGCGTACTACAGTCTGCAGATGGCCAAGCTCTCTGCCAGCTCATCTACTACCAGCCTGCTCTGCTGCCACATCCACCTGCTGACTGCTGCCACGCAGACTACTGGACATATTACAGGCACTCATACCTTGCCGTGCTCCTGTGGCTTCTGTCTCACTACCAATGGCGACCAAGCTGTACGAGAGGCCTTCCTCTACATGTCAGGCTCACTGATTAGGTATGTGACAGAGCTGCACCACTAAACGCAGTATTATTTTTTTTCCAGCACACCCCATTGCAACACAATGGTGTGAACTGACTTCCTAGGAAACAAGGCAAATTGCTTTTTCTTTGTGTTGGCACTATGCTGGGCAGAGGCAAGTTAATTTTTTAAACATTGCTAGGAGATGGAGTTTCCTTGCTTCTGCTAAAAGCATATTTCCTCTTCTTCCATTACAAGTTTTTAATTAGTGTACACTGCCTGTGGCACATCCAAAAGAAAAAGTGGAGTGACATGGAAACCAGAAGAAGTGTCAAAAAAGATGGAGGCACTGAAGGAGGAAGAGACAAAGCTTCAGCTCTGTCCTGTCATTGTTGAAGGAGGGCAAACAGGCAGGTGGGTCTGCCATAATGTGCAGACTACACAGCGCCACGCAACTGCACTTTTGTCTCAAGTAATTCTGACCTCTACACTCTGTATAGTAGACTGTACATAGCATACTTCTAACCACTACACTCTGTACATTACATACTCTTTATCCCTTTACTCTGTACATTACATACTCTTGACCCTTGCACTCTGAACGTAGGCTCAAGCTTTAAAGACCTCCCGCTGTTAGTGAAGTTTTTCCACACTTACATTGCGCAGCAGCATGTTGAGTGCACCACCTCATTCTTCTCCTTTGGATCCCAAGTGTGTGTGGGGGGGGGGCTTGGGGGGGTGTCTGGCAGGTATGTTTTATGGGACACCATGACTTCTAATGGCAGCCCTCCATATAGTGTTTTTTTTCCGAAAATCACCTAAATTAAATTAGCACCTATTGTGCATAATGTAATATTGTACAATACATATTGCTAAAAGAATGAAGTACGTGTTTATTTTTCAGAAACACAGCTGGGCAATAACAATGTCCAGGTGTTTTTAATGGTTATGTCATATACTGATGACATTTATCCTTTGGAATTGTGCTTCAACTTATTTCTGTTTTGGCAATCATCTGGGAATCTCATAATAAACCCTGCCATATGGAGAGGTACATGGATTTTTTGACATTGCCAGGTTAATTAGACATCAGACATTGCATTTTACTTAAAACAATGTGACTGGGACAGAAGCTTTTTTTTTTAAGCTAATGTTTGGTATTTAAGCTGAACTCCAGGCAAGCTGCTAAATACACAGTTGGAAAACATACCCAGGGACAGTTTAACCTACAGGAGGACCAGACACTGGCAAACAAAAAAATCTGTGGGCCAGCCCAGGATAACCCCCCTATTTCCAGCATGGGTCAGTTTGTAGCATGCAATACCAAGCGCATGATCATATACAAAATACCTTAAGTTCCCTAATCGATCCCAAAATAATTTTATGGTGAGTAAAAAAATTCTATTTTCTTTCTGTTCTATTGAGGGACACAGAAAGATTAACATTTTTGGTCATCTACTGTCGGGATGTACAAAAGCAGTCCAATAGAGTCCTAAAAGTGCAACTAAAGGCAAAACTTTTTTTTTTTTGGATAGAGTGAAATGAGATTTGAACACCGGTCAGTTTTATTGCATTATGTGCCCCTGTTTCGTCAGATTTGGCGACCCATCAGAATTGGTAACGGAAGTGACGTTCCATAGCCGCCATCTTGCTACACCCCGCACTCCTCCATTGTAAGGATACTCTGAGAAGGGGGAAAGCGGACATCTTGTTACACCCACCGGACTTTTCCATTTTACACTTATTTTTAACAGGAAAGAGAGTTTATATAGTGTAATACAGTGCTTAGAAGTCCGTCTGAGTGGTTAGATATTGAATTTAAAAGCAGTGAACTTCTGTCAGATTAGCAAACCTGTGAGATGAGCAGGCTTGCTGCTGCTTTTAAAATTCAACATCATAACAGTCAGACGGAGTTCTAAGTACTGGATTTCAATATATAAAGTCACTTTACTGTTAAATATAAGTGTAAAATGCAAAACTCCGGTGGGTGTAACAAGATGTCCGCTTTCCCCTTTTCAGAGTATCCTTACAATGGAGGAGTGTGGGGTGTAGCAAGATGGCGGCGACGGAATGTCACTTCCGTTACCAATTCTGACGGGTCGCCATATCTGACTAAACACCCCCGTTAGGCAGATTCACCCTCTCTATTTGTCCTGTTTACTGTTGTCATCAAAAGTGAAAGTAAAAGAAAAGCCCAAATTCTGGGTTGATACCAGAACAGTCATAGAGGGGAAATCTTCCAATGGGGACATTAGTTACTGTGAGCTAGTGTCGCCCTGGAAAACCCTCACTTTGAAGATTTCCTCTCACTTTCTATTTTGGTTATGGGACAGGAAGTAAAAAGAAATCTCCCCTATGGGGCACAGATGGCAAAAAACAAAAAAAAAGAGGTTATAACCCTCCCTTACTCTATCCAAGATGAAAAATACATTTTGCTTTTAGTTTTACTTTACCAGGTAAAAAGAGTATTCTTCGTAAGTATCAGAATCTGCCAATAAAGAGGGCCTAACCCCAGGTTAACAGGTTCCATAAAGTCAATAAGGCATTCATGTCAGAGGATACCTGCAGCAGGAGACTTTTTTGTTCTATCTGCAGACAGTCTAGAGTGACACGGGGCCCTCCTTTGACACCCTTTAACTGTAATGCAGGGTCTGAGATGCACCTGGTGCAAGAACCTCCCATCTACAGTATGTTCAGAAGCTACTAGTTGGGAAGAACTAGCCTCCATGGGATCGCCCTTAGGAGATTTGTGCAGGTAAGACTAAGACTAATTGTATCATCCACAATAGGAACCAAACTACCTCTCCTGGTGCAGGAAGGACACCCATTCCTCTTTGGTGATGAAAACCCACCAGTAACTAGATGGTGTCCCATTTTGTCTGAACCAAAAGGCTTGGTCAAGGAGGGATCCTGCGATGTATACAGGACCACCAGTGCTGCAAAATCCATAATTTAGCACAGGAGGCAAGAATTCTCCAATGAGAGGAAGCCACCAAAAATTAGGAGAGAAGTCCTTATCAACTGTCTGACTGGGAAACTAAGTGATCAAGCCAGGAACTACCTGATCATTAGAGGTGGAGACATAGGTCTGCTTAGGAAACACACAACAACAGAATAAGGGGTTGAGGTAGACTGAAAAAGGAAAGGAGATTAGAAGAGCCTTGGACAGGATTGTCCTTCAAAACCTGATGCTCCTGCAAAGGTTGAGGGATGGCTAATTACAGGCTAATGGTGATGGCATGAGCTCAAACTTACTGTAGATCCCTCTACCAAAGAACCAGACTGGTCAATATTACCAAGTGACAGAGTTGTCAGTGCCAATACCTGACAAAACCAGACAATTAGCCCTTGGGAAAAAATCGCTCATAGGGCAAATAGTAACTGCTCTTTTCACAGGAGGTCACCTGAGTGTCCTACATTGCTAATGCCATGAGAAGGTACTAGATCAGACTCTAGAGTCAACACCCTAAGCAGTACGAGCAGCCCTGTTCTGTAAGAGAACCACTGCTGATCCAATTTAACCAGGCAGGCCAGAGGGTTCCCCTGGAGAAGTAAAGGACTGATGACATTGATGGGTATTAGGTACCACTGTTGACATTACATTTTCCCAAGTAAGAGAGTTGCTCTGAGGGAGAAGGTATCAGCCAGTGTGGGGAACAGTTCCTAAGGTCAAGCTAACACAAGAGTTAGAGCAAGAATCCCTGGGTTGAAGAGCCCATAAGGGAGTACAGGAAATGTCTGTTAATTTGGAAAGTGGAGTGGAGGGTAGAGGGTAATCAGCTGAAGAGAGTTCCAGAGGCAAGAGATTACTCTTTAAACTTAAAGGGGCAGTCTCTTCACCTGGTTGCCTTAAAGGCAAACTACCCAAGGATCCACAAGAATTAGCAACCATGCACACAATTGGAAAAACTGAGGTGCATCTTCATGTTGAGGATGTCTCTGAAAGCTTAGCAGGTTTCATGCTTTCAGCCACAAGAGTAGGTGAAGGAAAAGAAGAAGGATGGGACTGTTCTTTTCAAAAGGTCAAAACGTGCCCTACAATGCCGATGCCATCAGAAGGTATCAGGACAGACACTGGAGCCAACACCCTGAGGAAAACTTGGGGTGCAGAGCAACATTAGGAATTCAGAGCCCTGATGGGTAAGATAACAATCAGTACTGATCCCAGCTAACCAAGCAGGATAGAGGGTCCCTCTGGAGAAGGAAAGGGCTGATGACATTAATGAGTACCAGGTACCATTTTTTACCCTACATGCTCCAAAGGAAAAGAGTTGTTCTGAGGGAGAAGGTGGTAGCCAGGGTGGGGCACAGCTTCTGAGGTCAAGCTGACACATGAGTTAGAGCAAGAACCTCTGGGCTGAAGAGACTCCCAAGGCAGCAGAAGGAATGTCTACTTATTTGTACAGTGGCATGGGGTGCAGAGGGTGAACAGCTGAAGAGAGGGCCGGGGGCAAGAGATTAGCCTGTACATGCAGTCCCCAGGTTACAAACAAGATAGGCTCTGTAGGTTTGTTCTTAAAATTATTGTAAATGTAAATTAAAAAAAAATAACAAACATGTCTATACTTACCTACTCTGCGCAATGGAATTGCACAGAGTGTCTGCAAACCTCCTCTTTTCGGTTCCCCCGTCAGCGCTTCTGGCCCCTCCCTTCTTTCCAGTGCCCCATGGGAAGCCGCTTCCCATAGGGGCACTCGTGCATGCTGGCACCCGAGCCTTTGATGCTGCATCCATTGACACAGACAGCGGGACTCAACCCTGCCTGCCCCGCTCCCTCGCCACTGGCTTTGATTGACAGCACTGGGAGCCAATGGCTCCCGGTGCCCCTGCAAAGTCAGTGAGATCCAGGAGAGAGGGGAGAGAAGAGCTGCAGATGGGCACGGTGCTGGATTAAATATGGGTTTCAGGTAAGTAAAACAGGGGGTGAGGGGGGATGCTGACACCTAAACATTTTTTGCCCTAATGCAAAGGATGCATTAAGGTAAACAATGTTTAGGCTTTACAACCACTTTAAGTTTAATTTGTATGTAAGTTTGAACATGTACATTTTTAAGTGTAACTCCAGCCAAAGAAAAAAATATTTGGTGTTGAGAGATTCTAGCTGTTGGTCCTTAAGGTCCTTAAATTGAATCCTTAAAGGTTAGAACACCCTCTATTGGCTTTATCGGTTTCCCTGTTAAGGTGGGTCCCTGGCAGATCTACAGTGGGTATAAACCAGTCGGAGAGACTGATGTCACATCCACATCTCCAGCCTTCCGGATAGAGAGAAATCAGGATAACAGATGGGAATTCAGAGGGTTGCCATTAAAAGATAAGTGTGTAGATGATCATTTTATGCATGTGAGCATGTTAATTTCATCACTAGGTAAGGTTGGGTGATGAAGATTGCATCAATGAAGGTTGTGGTTTATTTCCAATTTAAGGCTGGCTATCCAAGTGGTGGATCATTAGTAGAATTGGGAGGTTTCAGGGGAATAACCAAGCAAAACTTTTGCTTTAAAGTATATTTAGATTAGCCTCTTCTCATGTCCCAAGTCTTCTTATCAATCCTAAAGCAGAACTCCAGTAAACTGTTGTACATTCAGGAGTTTCATTAAAGCTACAGAGAGGGATTTTTGGAGGATTATTTCATGTATTAAAAGCAGCTGTCATTAGACATGTGCATTCATTTTCGTCCGAATGCATTTTCGTCCGAATTTCAGCTATTTTCGTTATCGTTTTAACAAAACGAAAACGAAAGCACAGAATCCGAAAACCGGAAGATCCGACATAAACAAATGCTTTATTTTTGTTTTCGTTGCTACAACAGTTCGATATAGATAGGAGATTCGACGTGACGCTGACAATAACAATCTGTGTCTATCGAACCTGTGGTCGAATGTGCCTAACCTTAACTCTATTAGTCCAAGATTATTCTACATAGGAGAGAAAAGATTCGACATTATAGAGAGAAAAGATTCGACATAGGAGAGAAAGATTCGACATAGGAGAGAAAAAAATCGACATAGGAGAGAAAAGATTCGACATAGGAGAGAAAAGATTCGACATAGGAGAGAAAAGATTCGACATTATAGAGAGAAAAGATTTGACATAGGAGAGAAAAGATTCGACATAGGAGAGAAAAGATTCGACATAGGAGAGAAAAGATTCGACATAGGAGAGAAAAGATTCGACATAGGAGAGAAAAGATTTGTTATTATAGAGAGAAAAGATTTGACATAGAGAGAAAAGATCACTGCTGGAATTGGGTGGGGGAAGTAAAATAAAAATAAAGTTGATGATGAATGTTATTGGCTGATTGTAACCAAAGAGGAGGAGCAGTAAAATAGCTAGAATGACGAAGATTCGACAAAGCATCGAAAGTTGCTACAACAGTTCGATATAGATAGGAGATTCGACGTGACGCTGACAATAACAATCTGTGTCTATCGAACCTGTGGTCGAATGTGCCTAACCTTAACTCTATTAGTCCAAGATTATTCTACATAGGAGAGAAAAGATTCGACATTATAGAGAGAAAAGATTCGACATAGGAGAGAAAGATTCGACATAGGAGAGAAAAAAATCGACATAGGAGAGAAAAGATTCGACATAGGAGAGAAAAGATTCGACATAGGAGAGAAAAGATTCGACATTATAGAGAGAAAAGATTTGACATAGGAGAGAAAAGATTCGACATAGGAGAGAAAAGATTCGACATAGGAGAGAAAAGATTCGACATAGGAGAGAAAAGATTCGACATAGGAGAGAAAAGATTTGTTATTATAGAGAGAAAAGATTTGACATAGAGAGAAAAGATCACTGCTGGAATTGGGTGGGGGAAGTAAAATAAAAATAAAGTTGATGATGAATGTTATTGGCTGATTGTAACCAAAGAGGAGGAGCAGTAAAATAGCTAGAATGACGAAGATTCGACAAAGCATCGAAAGTTAGAAGATTCGACGGTGCAGCAAAACTGTACGACGCTGCAATCGTACATTTCCGGTCAAATGCATCCGCCCATAGGCTATAGAAGAATTCTAATGTTGGTTGACTAGTAATAGTAATGAATAAATATAATTATTACTAGTCATACAACATTAGAAATCTTCTATAGCTTGTGGGCGGAACATTCGACCGGAAATGTATGATTGCAGCGTCGTACAGTTTCACTGCTCCGTCGAATCTTCTTTGAACATTCGACAGACACCATAAGCCTTCAATGACAGATTCGACTTTAATTAATTCAGATTTTCGGACGAATGCAATTTCTAACGAAAAACGAAATAAATAAAAACGAATTTCGGGAGTAACTAAATAAATTTATTTTTCGGACAAAAACGAAATTCCGAAACGAAATATTTCAGTGTGCACATGTCTAGCTGTCATGATAGAAAACAGCAGTCTGTGCTAGATTAGTTCTGCTTTAATGCTGACTATACCATTGGTGGATTAGGAGGTTTGGGAGGTTGTAGGGGCATGACCAAGCTTGTTTTTTTAGATTAAAAGTTGTACTTGCCTCTTCATATCTACAGAGTTTCCTTTTAAATTTTAAATCTTATCTAAACCCAAAAACAAAAACAAAACATAAATACAGTATATATATTGCATCTTACAAGCTCATAAAGTTCCAACAATCAAGTTCTCTATTTGTCCTTTAAAGCAAAAGGATAAATATAATTTCACCAGTATATTGTAATTTCTATAGCAAGTACTGTATACCATGCACATTGTACATTAACAGCTCAGGAAACATTTTTTGTAAAAATAGTTTATTCCATCTTTAAATTTAAACTAATTATACATCGTACATATTTAAAAAAAAAAAATAACAAAAGAAAGTTGATCTAAATATTCATTAAATAGCTTATCTGAAATTTGAATTGAGAGTTTTTAAGGCTTTTTCATCCATTAGCTAATATGCAGCATGTCAGCACATTCATACGCTCATTTATTGACCATAAACTTAAAATAAAATAGTTCTACAAAATTAGTGTACCAATAACATTCATCGATATAATATTTTACAATTCATACTGGAGCTGAGCAGAGCCATATATTAGGTAACAAACATTTCAGATGCTCTGTAACAGGCTTATTACAGTCACAAGCCTTCTCTGCATAGGAAAAAAAGGTTCCTTATATATATATATACAATCAACAGTTCATTTCAAATTTCTTCAACTGTAATACCCCCATTTTGTCTATTTGTGAACTTTAAAAATTGGAGTTTCTACACATTTATATGTTAGTGCTTTCCTTTGTGGTGAAAAAATGCATCTCTTTTTTGCACGGGGACTGTATGAATTGTATAGACATTCATTTAGTACTTCAAATCTACAGGAATAATGCTCTGCATTTGGAACACATAAAGGTATAATCAATACACAGCCAATGTTAAAAGCATGGCTGTATCTATCAATGCAACCATAATGCATTCACTACCCAACAAACACATCTTTCATTACACGCACAACCTTATAATTGTGAATTTATGCTTTAACCACTTGTCCCCCGCCCACTGTCAATTGACGGCGGGCGGAGGACACTCTCGTTCTGGGAGGACGTCATATGACGTCCTCCCTTTAAAACGAGCTAGGGGGCGCGCACGCGCCGCTTTCCCAAGGCCCAGATGCGCGTGCCCGGCGGCCGCGATTGCCGCCGGGCACCCGCGATTGCCGGGGAAACGAGCAGGAAAGTGGATCTCTGTGTGTAAACACAGAGATCCACGTCCTGTGAGGCAGAGGGGACCGATGGTGTGTCCCTTGTACATAGGGACAACCATCGGTCACCTCCCCCAGTCAGTCACCTCCCCCCACAGTTAGAACACATTGAGGGAACATATTTAACCCCTTCCCGCCCCCTAGTGGTTAACCCCTTCCCTGCCAATCACATTTATACAGTAATCAATGCATTTTTATAGCAGGGATCGCTGTATAAATGTGCATGGTCCCAAAAATGTGTCAAAAGTGTCCGATGTGTCCGCCGCAATATCGCAGTCACAATAAAAATTACAGATCGCCGCCATTACTAATAAAAAAAAATAAAAAAAAAATGCTATAAATCTATCCCCTATTTTGTAGACGCTATAACTTTTGCGCAAACCAATCAATAGGCGCTTATTGCGATTTTTATTTTTTTACCAAAAATATGTAGAATAATACGTATCGGCCTAAACTGAGGAAAATTTTATTTGAAAAAAAAAAATGGGTATTTATTATAGCAAAAAGTAAAAAAATAGTGTTTTTTTTCCAAACTGGACGCTCTACTTTTGTTTATAGCACAAAAAATAAAAACCGCAGAGGTGATCAAATACCACCAAAAGAAAGCTCTATTTGTGGGAAAAAAAGGGCGCAAATTTTGTTTGGGAGCCACGTCGCACGACCGCACAATTGTCATTCAAAGTGTAACAGCGCTGAAAGCTGAAAAATGGCTTGGGCAGGAAGGGGGTTTTCGTGCACAGTAGGGAAGTGGTTAAAGGTAAACTGTGGCTAGATTATGGACATTCATGTATTTACATATTCTTGACAAGCAGTATATAAACTTTAAACCAAGCCCTCACTGATCCCCTCAGCTGTAAGCACTCTGGAGTAAATCATTCTCAAAGTTCACAGCAGGGACACTAAAGTCATTTAGGTTCATCTCTCAGCAGTTCAGCTCACCCTCTCCCCTCCTCCCAGAGCTCTTGCTCTGTGCTTACATTAGAGAGTATGAGCTGCTTAGTCACTGCTGGGTGGGGGTAACAAGGGAAGTTGAAAATATGTGAACACTTGAATGCCCATAGCCTGGCTACAGGTTCACTTTAAAGCAGGCATCTAGGATTCCGCAAATAACATGAACATTACAGCTGTTGATGATTTAAATGTAAAATTTGTTTATCTTGATACACAATTAAGAAGACATTGTAGTCCACATAGTTATAAATAACATTTATTACATTTGTTTCCATTATGTTGCGCTATAAATAAGTACAGCACTGTGTTCTTATTGACTTTACACAAAATAATTACAAGCTATATACAATTTATTTGATCTCTAGTAGACCCCTTTCACACTGAGACAGTTTTCAGGCATTTTAGCGCTACAAATAGCACCTGTAAAGTGCCTGAAAACTGCCTCTTATGCCTCCCCAGTGTGAAAGCCTGAGTGCTTTCACACTGGGGCGGTGCTCTTGCGGGACAGAAAAAAAAGTCCTGCAAGCAGCATCTCTGGGGCGATGTAGGAGCACTATATACAGTGCTCCTAATTCGCCCCTGCCATTGGAATGAATGGGCAGCAATTTCGAAGCGCCTGTAAAGCGATTCGGAAGTGTGGCAAGAGGAGCGGTTTTAACCCTTTCTTCGTCCGCTAGTGGGGGTTTAAAGCACCCCGCTAGCAGCCGAAAAGTGCAGCTAAAACGACGGTAAAGCGCAGATGAAACTAGCAGCACTATGGCGCTAACGGACCCGCCACCCTAGTGTTAATACTACATCCGATAAGTGTGTGTCTGCGGGGTTGATTTAGACAGTTTATTTAACAAAGTGAATTTTCACTTGTAGTGGAATTTTTCAATAGCTTAGTGAATGAGGTCAAGCTCTACTGACATAAATAATCCAATCCTATACAAGCAAAAAAAACCTTTTTATTTTTTCTTGCATTTGATTGGGTATTCTTTGCAAACTGAGATTTAAGTTTAAATATGTCCTAATCCTTTGCAGATCAACCCCTAAAAGCGTGGCTGTAAAAAAAAGGCACAGATCTCAGTTTAGTACTAAGTGTATATATATTTAAATGTTGAACCATTTGTATTGCCCCCCTAGTGAAACCATATCCAGTGTCACCCAAGTAGGTTCTCCGTGATGGTATAAGGTGGTGCATAATGGGTGATATACACTTTTTTAGACTTTTAGACTTTTTTTAAAACTGAGCTTGCATAGTATTAAGGTGCCAGGTTTGCATTTTTGAATACAGCAAACAAAACCGTTACTGCAGAGTTAGCTCCATATGTTACATGTCTCTTATTAAATTATTGTGTATTATTACAATACAGATTGCACAGGCATAAAACATCATTAATAGACCAAGCTTTGGCAACTAATATATAGCATGTAGCCAGTGTATTATTTATTGACTCCTGTTCTTCAAATGACATACAATTGGGCTTATTCAACAACTGAGATCAATAGTGAACCTTTGACTACACTATCCAGTCAAAATTAGACTTTCAAATTTTGAGGGCCACCAGTTGAGTGGCAACAGGCTTTGTATAAAATAAGTTTTACCAGGCTCATTATTGGGACGATCTCAGATTTACAGCACAGATATCAAGATGTACTTTTCGTGCCCCAAAAGGAGCTTCAGATAGGGCCACAAACTGAAGTTTATTTTGTTTCATTTATGAAACAATTTTTTACAATTGTCTCAAACAAGGATACACAGTACTGTAATATGTATCCATTGAATACTGGAATAGATGTGGCATATCTGTAATCAGGTATACAATTACATGTCAATAACATTCAAAATTCTGTATGTAACATTATTATCATATTTCGATTTCCATGGAACCCAGTTCAGTTCCATCAG
This sequence comes from Rana muscosa, assembly GCA_029206835.1. NCBI lineage: Eukaryota > Metazoa > Chordata > Amphibia > Anura > Ranidae > Rana > Rana muscosa. The sequence goes on from CM055116.1 coordinate 212,486,318, forward strand.
TGATGTTCTGGCTGTGTCTGTTTATAAATCCATACTGCTCTTAACAACTGTAGATCTGTTCCCAGGCTTGGCATTGATAGAAGGCATGCTACCTTACCAACCTCACAAGTCTTTAGGAAATCTAGCTGTGAGTCACTCAGTGTCCAGATATGACATATGGCTCCCAATGATCCATACCCTGTTTCTGTAACAGTATAAAAATGTTTCATTTTCAATCATTTTGAGGCCAAGCTATTTATGACTTGGTACGGAAACATCCAGGGGACTTAGTTCTGTAGAGAACTGAAATTGTGTCCTTCAACGGTGCTCATGTAGAGTAGATTTCCATATTTTCAGTCTCTATTAGTGCATTGTGTTATGTTACCAGTTCTGAGTGTCTATACCTCCGTGCTCAGTTCGATAACAGCTTGATGTGTTTTTTTTTCCATGTAGCAGATATCAAGTGAACTTTCCCTTTTTAGCAGCTGTGTTTTTTCATTAGTGTCATGTGCAGTTTCCGTGTCATCTGAGTGGTATCCAGACTGGTAATCACTGGTTTGGTTTGAGGATCCAGATGTGACCGATTCTTTGCTTTTACTTGGCATCAGAATACTAAAATGAATTAGAAATACAATAATTGCAACTGCAGGTTTATTAAACAGTGTGCTATGCCCAAAATTACTAAATCAGTAAACTTCGCAAAATGACCTTATTGAGTGGCAAGACCCTAGCAATTATTATAGACGTAATTTAAATATAGCTTTTTAGTGTGATTAAATTTGTCACAGCTAGGGCCTGGGTATGACATGTACCACTAGTGATGCTGTTGGTAGTACATTACAGGCAGTAGTGTATTTAGGTTTTGTGCTGCCCTAGGCCTGAGTAAACTCGTGCACCCCCTAATTTAATTATGACCTACCCCTTCCTGTCAAGGCCACACCTCTTTCTGTTTAAGACCCGCCCTGCAATTTTTGACTGGGGACACTAGTTCTGAGGGCCAGGGGGGGGGGGGCAATGGATTCCCTTAAGTTGCTTGGATTTCCTTTCACTTCCTGTTTTTCTATGTGGCAGGAAGTGAAGGGAAATCTCTGTAATGGGACACGGCTGGTAAAAAATAAACTGACAGGGGCTTTAACCCTCCCTTACACTATCCAAAAAAAAAAAGTTGCCTATAGTTCTACTTTAAGCACAAATTTCTGATAATTTTATGGAGAGGACTAAGAAGATATAACCATCCCAATGGTGCAGCAGAAAACATATAGCACAGTGAGGAAGGTTGTGGTCCAGGATGATAGGACAGTTAAAATTAGAGGCAGCGCCTCCCAGAGAGCACCCGCCCTATCACAAATCGGCACGAGACTCGAGCATGCGCAGTAGGAAATGGGCAGTGAAGCCGTAAGGCTTCACTGCCTGTTTCCCTTAGTAAGGATGGCGGCGCGGGACCTGCAGTGATCGAGGAATCAGCATCAGGGGGGCCATCATCGCGGGCGAGTAGGACAGGTAAGTGTCCTTATTAAAAGTCAGCAGCTACAGTGTTTGTAGCTGCTGACTTTAAAAAAAAAAAATTGCGGGTGGAATCCCGCTTTAACTATAATTATAGTATATTCACATATAATTCTGGGTGATATCTTTTAAAGAAATCATATTGTAGTTACTGGTTATTTGCAATTGGTATTTTCATTGGTGTTAAGTAAGAACTGTTCATTTTACCCGGAACTTTTTTTCAGGGGGAACTTGATGAAACTCAGTTCCACCACCTCTGGCTCAGACCCTTTGGTGCCTGCTCACCATAATCACTTGTAAACACAGAAGTCTGGTTTCTGTGTTTACAAGTGACAGCTCTGCACTCTGTATGTAATGCAATCCTGGTATTTAATGCCCCTTTAAGACCCTCCTATTGTTTTCATGAAATTTGACTGGCCACACCCACTATTTGATGTGATTTGGTGGGTGGGTGTAGTGGGAGGGGTTTTCTCGAGCCGTGGTTAAGTTCCAGCACCTATTGTTTGTGGAAAAAAGCCCTGATTTTACCTAATAACCACCAATCAGATTAAAATTTAAACTGGAAAACTGCGGGAGAAAAAAGTTTAGAATTCAGCTGGTAGATGTGAAGCAACACAGAACAGTTCTTACCAAATAAAAGTGAAACATGATGTAGCGGGGTGCCACTTTGCAGTGTTGTTAGCAGGAAGCCTGCGTTCAGGCCTGCTGTCGGAGTGTCTAGGCCTAAACCTGGGCCTACAGTTGTCAAGTAGGATCACTCAGCCCAAGGAGGGATCCTTTTCCGTGTGACCAACTCTCGCTCCACAGAGACCGGAGTCGCCCATCTACCGACACCTTGTGCGGCTGTGTGAGGGACCGGAGACTGCAAGTTGCGGAGAGACCGTGGACCGGAACACCGACAGCGGATCGTACCGGAAGGACGAAGCCTTCTTTGAGGTGAGGGGGCACCTGCCCAGAATTGACTAACTGCTGTGTAGGACTGTGACTTTTAAAGACCTGCCATTATTGGAGTAGTGCGCCACACGCAGGGACATAGTGCATCTCGCCGTGGCCGCGCGGTTCAAGTATTAGCGTTTGCACCGTCAGCAAGTACATATTCATAAACATTGTGGATGTTCAGTTTTGCCTTCTTTTCATAACCTGACAGATTACAAATGTTTGATGTGCACCAACAAATGCTAGCGAAAATTTTTTTTTACTGCTGGAAGGAACTTTGTTCTAAACTCAGTCAGGCCTGTCTAGAACAAGTAGTACCGGGACATGTGTACAGTATTGCCCATTAGGGGGAGCTCGCGAGCAGTTAGTTTAAATATATAGAAAGTGTACACCAGAACTGTGATTCTATGTTTTGAATGTTTTCTAACTAAAATTCCCTGCTAACCATTGACTCTTGCAGGGCCCTGTAGGAGTCAAATGTATGTATTTCTAACTCTGTTACTTTTCTTACCAAGTAAAATTGACTCTTGGTTAAGCAGAATTTTGTGTGGAGTTTATCTGTTACCCTGCTGGACAAGTGGCCATTACAAGGTAACAACTTTATTTACAATTTTATTGCTGTGTGATATTATTGTGTTTCCCAATTACCAGTGGGTTCCACAATCTCTGTGCAGACCAGTTGTGCCAAGGGAGGGTTTGAGACAAATTTCTGGGGTTGATAGCCAGAGTACAGACCCAAAACAAAACCAGCAGCTCCTTCGGGGGTAGTGCTACAATGAGGTCAAATGTACTGAAATAAAAGCAATTTAATCTACCTAAATAACTCTGCTTCCGTTTGTGTGTTCTCCAGTGTCCTGAGCTCTTCTGATGCAAGAATCATCCCACTATCTGTTTGGTTATCCTAAAATATGAACAACAGGTTTAATACTTGGTGGACCATTCAAAGAATATTGTAATACTGTATATAAATCAGCCTTCAGCCAATACAAATCATCCTTACATCAGGGGCTACTCTTACTGCGGGCTCTACAGGGATGTCGTCAAATGTCTTCACACTGACAGGCCGGCTATTTCTCTTTGTGTTTTGGATTATCCTGTAGACAATGAATAATGTTAAATATATTTTAAAAGAGCAATTAAAATGCAAACAAAATCTGAACTGCCATTGCCTGCACACTGAGTGATGATAGAACAGATCATTATAAAGGTAAAGTCATGGGGACAGGAATTAAAAGACAAATTCAGCCCATGAAGCTCAAACTGAAAACAGTCTATCTAATCTGCATACTTTTTCTCCTGTCCTGGGTCGCTGGCTCCCAAAGTATTGAAGCCATTGGATCATCATGACAGAAAGGGGACCTGCATTTTTAGAAGGGGCGGTCAACAATAGCAGCCTACATAGCGCCCCAATGAAAATTATCTTTAAAGCCTGGAACAGTAAAAATTGTTGTCGTTTTTTTATTTCTGTCTGTGATCCTGCTGGGGAGCTCATCCTTCACTTACTATGACGGCTATTTGTTACAAGAAACAAAAGAGCTACCAGGATAACAAGGCATGGACAACATTAAAACTATGTCAGAATTTCTAACCTTTTCTCACTCACTTTGGAGGAAATCCCTCCAACAGGAACACAGACACTAATAAAAACATGACAGAGGCTCTAACTCAGGTTTCTGAAACTGGCAGCCATCCAGCTGTTGCAAAACTACAAGTCCCATCATGCCTCTGCCTGTGGGAGTCATGCTTGTAACTGTCAGCCTTGCAATGCCTCATGGGACTTGTAGTTTCACAACAGCTGGAGGGCCAGAAGTTTGAGACCCCTGGTCTAACTGGTCCCCACTCTTTTCAAAACAAAATAAAATGTTTTAACTAGAGTCAGGCTTTATTATAATCTTTTTCTTTTACTTGCAGTTTCTCATAAAAAACAGGACTCCGGCTCTATATGTTACCACTTCCAAACAAGAGGCAGCAATCAAAATTATAAATCTGAAAAAAATGCTTTGCCACATATGTCATGTTTGTAGGAAATACAGGTTATAATTAGGTCAGTACCGTATTCCGGCTGTGCTGTCATAGTGGAATTTTGCATCACACATTTCCTCTCCTTCCATACAGGAAACAGGTGAGGTCGGCATTGAGAGACCTGAATCTTCTTCAATGTTCAAAGTCAATATTGGAATGTAGTCTTTTCCATCCTAAGAAGAAAAATGGAAGCAACTCTTACAAATGGCACATATTAGAGTCCTATGCTCTTACAGTATATTGTTTTTTGAATGTTATTGACAATTTTTGGAAATATGCTCAAGTGAGGTGAAAACATGAGAAAATTATTTACCAATTGCACATTTCTTTGCAAAACATTTCCCAGATGTTCCACTAGTTCAGTAAAGGTGGGTCTCTGTATGGGATCTCCATGCCAGCAGTCCAGCATTGTTTGATATCTAGTGCCAAAAAAATCAAGTTAGTAGGTCAAACTCTTTTTATTGTTATGTGCCACGAGTTTGTATTTGTGGGAGGGAGTGTAATTAAATTAAAATATGTGAGGGGTATCATCCTGACAGAATAACAAAGAGGAAAAATTGGTAATGGGACTTTAACTATACCCCCGTGTGCACATTTACCACCTAGACAAATGATTTTAACCACTTGCCGACCAGACGCTGTCATTATTGGGCGGCGGGTTGGCCCATTCCTGCGAATCACCGTAGCTGTACGGCGGCTCCTTTAAGAGCCATAGCAGCCACGCGCCCACTGCAAGGCGGGGAACGATGTCCGCTGGTTACCTGTGATCGCAGGCACGAGAGCCAGAACGGGGTTTTGTGTGTGTAAACACACAAATCCCTGTTCTGACAGGGGAGGAGAGACAGATCGTTTGTTCCTACTAAGTATAATAATATAATATAATAATATGTTGTATTTTTTTATATGATGTTTGATTTTCTTTATTTTTATTATAGATATGTTTTTAAATTCCTTGATTTATCTATTTCAATGTGCCTAATTTTACTGGTCCTGATGAAGCGGATGTTCCACGAAACACGTTGACCTTTTCAGAAGACTTTATGCACAGATCTTTGTAATGTACTATATTGTTAGCAACATGTGTTTTTTATACCTTGTAAAATAAAGACAAAATTATTTTAGACATATTGTATGTATTTGGTTTAAAATAATTAGTCTAGGTGGTAAATGCCCACATGGGGGTATATTTAAAGCCCCATTACCCATTTTTCCTCTTTGCCTTTTTACTGTTAGGTCTACCTGATGTTCCTGTGTGCTGTGTGGGTGACCTACATTTCCACAGTTGCGTAATCTGGAGCTCTCATCCGTGTCCCCTCTTTTAACCTTCTGCAGAAATATTCATCAATCTGGACACCAGGATATGGGGATCCACCTAAAAGAAAGATGTTGGTCATTTAGGACCTATTCAGATGGTTGTGTTGCGTAAATGCATTTTTGTTTTTTAATTATCTTTCATTTGTTAATGTATATTGTGTTAATTAAAAGTTGAAGAAACCTAATAATTTTAAATCTGCTCTCAGTGCACTTCGGTGCACAAAAAAAAACAAAAAACACAAGCACTATTTTGGCAACATATCACATAGTAATCATATAAAAATGGCAGACTGGAGTTGGATCAATTTATTCGAATTAGCCAATACAAATAAAAGTTATCTGTAAAGGGTTACAAAATAAATAATTAATAGTACACTATATCCAGCAACTTCTATGATGAATCATTAGAATTAGCATCATGGTCAGATTAACACACGGATTTCCTGTGCATTTATTTTCCTCCATGAAGGCGGAAATATATTTGTGTGACTCACCTAATGAGAAGATTTCCCATAGCAAGACCCCAAATGACCACACATCGCTTTGTGTTGTGTAGACTCTGTCAAAAATGGTCTCTGGCGCCATCCATTTGAGAGGAAGACGAGCCTTCAGGAGGAAGTTGAGCAGTTAGAAGCAAATAATGAAAAACAAGATCACAAAAAAAATATATATATTTTATCCTAGAACTCTAATTACTTACATCCCCTTTCCGTACATAATCTGGATCTTTATAGACATCACGTGCCAAGCCAAAGTCGCAGATTTTGACCACGTTGTTGTCAGCCAGAAGTATATTACGAGCTGCCAAATCCCGATGAATGCACTGTAAAAACAGCAGTGTAGAGAATTAAACTATTTGTGTCTACAACTTATTGAAATTGAGATACACAAAACATTCTGATTTAGGCTCAGTTCATGGGATCCGATTTGTGAGACCCCAAGTTGCATGAATTGTCGGGTGTCATCTTAACTGATAAAAAACAAGACGCTCCAACTTTGGAAAAGGTTTCTGCACTACTTTGGTCCAACTTGGGTGCGATTTCAGCCATTGAAAAGGCTCCTAAATAGAATCCAAGTTGGATCAGGAAGGAAGTCGCAGGGAAAAGTCGCAGGCAAAGTCGTACGACTTTGTCGCTGCAGCAGTGTGAACCAATCCTAAGAGGATATTATGTAGCAATAGCATATTTTATATCAGTTTAAGGAAGACTTTGATATACAGTAAAACCTTGAATTGCGAGCATAATTCGTTCTGGAAATGTGCTTGTAATCCAAAGCACTTGTACAGTATATAAAAGCGAATTTCCCCATAAGAAATAATGGAAACTCAGATGATTCTTTCTAAAACCATTTATTCATAAGTCCTTCAGTCTATAGTCCATATAAAAAGATTATAGCAATGTGACTTCAAGGCAACTTCAGGGAAGGCCTGGGTAATCTTCCTGTAATGTCGGATCCAAATCACATCAATTAAGATGAGGATTTAGAGCCCATGCACACTGCAGCTCAAAAAAAAAGCTGTTTTTACAGGCATTTGAGCTTTTATTTTAGCCCGAAGAAGCTTGTGCTTTTTTGTGCTCTTGTGCATGTTTTTTTTTTAGCTTCTACAAGCTCCTTTGAGCTGTAAGCATAAACATTTTTTTTTTTCACAAATCCTCCTTAACCACTTCCTGCCCGGTGCATAGTAATATGACTTCCGCAGGAACCTCTCGTCCCTCCGGGTGGACGTCATATGACGTCCTTGGATTCCCGGCATTGCTCGGGACCCAGTGCGCGTGTCCGGTGGCCGCGATGTGCGCCGGGCACCCGTGATTGCCCGCGATCACAGCAGGACCGAGGATCTTTGTGTGTAAACACACAGATCCATGTCCTGTCAGAGGTGAGGAGACCGATGTGTGTTCCCAGTACAGAGGAACACAGATCGGTCTCCTCCCCTTGTGAGTCCCCTCCCCCTACAGTAAGAATCACTCCCAGGGAACATATTTAACCCCTTTCTCGCCCCCTAGTGTTAACCCCTTCCCTGCCAGTCACATTTACACAGTAATCAGTGCAGTTTTATAGCACTAATCGCTGTATAAATGTGAATGGTCCCAAAAACATGTCAAAAGTGTCCGATATGTCCGTCGCAATGTCACGGTCACAATAAAAATCGCAGATCGCCGCCATTACTAGTAAAAAAAAATTAAAAAAATAAAAATTTCATAATTCTATCCCCTATTTTGTAGATGTTAGAACTTTTGCGTAAACCAATCAAATACGCTTATTGCGATTTTTTTTACCAAACATATGTAGAAGAATACATATCGGCCTAAACTAAGGAATAAAAATGTTTAAAAAAAAAAAAGTGATATTTATTAAATCAAAAAGTAAAAGATATTGTGTTTTTTTTCAAAATTGTTGCTCTTCTTTTGTTTATAGCGCAAAAAATATAAACCGCAGAGGTGATCAAATACCACCAAACGAAAGCTCTATTTGTGGGGAAAAAAAGCATAAAGATTTTATTTGGGTACAGTGTTGCATGACCGCGCAATTGTCATTCAAAATGTGACAGCGCTGAAAACTAAAAATTGGTCTGGGCAGGAAGGGGGTGAAAATGCCCTGTATTGAAGTGGTTAAAGTCTATGGGCACGAGTTCTATTGAAGTCGCCTTGAAGTAGTACAGGAAACTTTTCTAAAGTCGGAGCGACTTCAGTAGTGCTAATTAAGACAGCTCTCATTGACTAAAATAGGACCTGACCCTACTCGTATTGCTAGACCTCGCTCGTTTATCAAGTTAAAATTTATTTTAAAAAACTTGCTCGTCTTGTAAAACACTCGCAGGCCAAGTTACTCGCAATCCAAGGTTTTACTGCATGTCTATTAACCACTTCAGCCCCGGAAGGATTTACCCCCTTCCTGACCAAGCCATTTTTTGCGATATGGCACTGCGTCACTTTAACTGACAATTGCACGTTCCTGCGACGTTGTACCCAAACAAAATTTATGTCCTTTCTTCCCCACAAATAGAGCTTTATTTTGGTGTTATTTGATCACCTCTGCGGTCTTTACTTTTTGCACTATAAACGAAAGAAAAGCGACAATTTTGAAAAAAAAACCCAAAAAACACAATTTTTTTAATTTTTTGCTATAATAAATATCCCAAAATTAAAAAAATAAAAAACTACTTTCTTCTTCAGTTTAGGCCGATATATATTCTTCTACATATTTTTGGTAAAAAAAAATCGTCATAAGCGTATATTGATTGGTTTGCGTAAAAGTTATATCGTCTACATAATAAGGGATAGATTTATGGCATTTTTATTATTATTATTTTTTTTACTAGTAATGGCGGCGATCTGCACATTTTTATCAGGACTGCGACACTGCGGCGGACAGATCGGACACTTTTGACACATTTTTAGGACCATTGACATTTATACAGCACTCGGTGCTATAAAAATGCACGGATTACTGTATAAATGTCACTGGCAGAGAAGAGGTTAACACTAGGGGGCGATTAAGGGGTTAAATGTGTTCCCTCAGTGTGTGTTCTAACTGTGTGAGGATGGGACAGACTTGGGGAGGAGAACGATCGTTGTTCCTATATACTAGGAACAACAGATCAGTCTCCTCACCCCTGACAGAACATGGATTTGTGACATCACAGCCGCCGGGTACGTGCATCGGCTCCTTAGGGACGCGATGGGCGCGTGCCCCCTATACTTCTTAAAGCGCCCGCCATACAGCTACGGCGATTTGCACATGAGTGCCATTCTGCCGCCGCCAATTAATGGCGGGCAGTCGGCAAGCAGTTAAAGAGGAACTGCAGTCTGCTCACACAATTTGTAATAAAAACATATTTGCCATTCTGAAGCTTCCCTCCAACCACTTTGCATATTATTTTATATACACTGTTATTCTGTACTTGCCAAATATGCTGCAGAAATCTCCCTCCACTGAGTCTGGCTGCATCCATTTTAACTGTGGGCAGCTGAAGCTTCTGCCTGTTCCACCTCCTGGGTTTACACAGAGGCACACCTCCAACTCTGCAGCTCTCATTGGCCCTCTTATGACTCACCCCCCCTTCCTTTTCTGGCAAACTTTCACAAGAGTGAGAGAGAGAGCTGTGCATGATGTCATAAGCCTAGACTAATGACCAGACAAGAAACAGGAAGTGGGCTGTATAAGGTATTTACAGGCAGAAAAAAATGTTTTACTATCCAAAGTTAAAATAACAAGGGCAGAAGATTTAATAGATGGAAAGTTGAAAAAATTACTGAAATTCTGCTTTAAACTATATGTAAAGCAAAATAAATATAGGAAACAGTTAGGACGCTGTTGGGTTTTTATTGTAGCCTGTGTCCCTACTGAGAGATAAGGCTGTGTTTTACTTTGCTGGGGAATTTTCACTTAGTTTGGCGAATAAGTGAAGCTCTGCTGACTTCAATCACCCAGTTATTTGTGCTGCACCTGTGAAATTTCTATGTTAGCCCTACATTACAGTATATGGAATCTTCCAACACCAACACATGCTGCAGAAACACAAATAGTGAGGTGCTGACTCTTCCAGCAATATATTCTAGATGAATTTTAATATAATAATGCAGTTTGGCTACATTTATAAATAATTTGTCTGCATTCAATTCTACCGGTGGCTGAAATTTCCATTATGGTGACCTTGAGGGATCAGCTATTTGTATCAAGGTCTTTAACATTCAGATTAACACTGTAAACCAATCATTCAATTACTTTTTTGCTTTAAGTTCTCAGAAAAAAAAAAAGAAGCACCTACTTTACGTGAGGCCATAAACTCCATGCCACGGGCCACCTGGAAGCTGTATGAGATGAGGTCCTCCATGCCGAGCTGGTTCTTGCAAACCTCTTCAACTGGGAATAGGAAAAATCCCATTAGAAATTGCATGCTGTTGACAATCCTATAGGTCGCTAACTCTCATTTTGAAAGAACACTATTAATATTATTATATTGTAAACTTTAAGACCTCTGCCCCATGACTCCTGAAGGAAATACCCTGTGGTGGGTGTGACAGCAGGAAGGTAAAGTCACCTGGTTGCATCCAGGGGGGTAGATATATTTCGCCCAGATTCAGGCTTTACGCCGACTTATACAACTAGGTGGAGAGTTGTATAAGGCTAGTGGGCTCATGGATGACTCATACCTCTAGGGAGAGTGTGGGGCGTTGTGCAGACAGAGATGAGGAGACCAGCTGAAGCTTGTCAGCTCATTTAGGCCTCTATAAGAACTCCCAGCTTCATTAGATGTTAGCTCATGCCTGGAACCAGACCTGTGTGGACTGTCTAGGGAGAGTGAACCCCTGTGCGGTGAGACAAAGCCTGTGTGGCTATTTGCTTGGACATTTAAAACCAGGGACTTAGGGACTAGGACAGCACTAGGCTGATCCCAGTTGTTAGTTAGGAAACCTGTATGTTTAGTCAGAGGTCAAGTTGACCAGGATTTATTTTGTTTATGTTTCTTTTGCTTTGCTGTGTTTTGTCACTGTAAATAGAAAATAAACCGCACCTTTTTGATTTTGAAAACCACAACCTCCGTTTGCTGGGCCTGTTTTTGTGTGGGGAGCCCATCTCGGGGGTCACACACACCCGCTGCCGAGCTAACCCCCTCACAGTTGGTGGAGAACCAGTGGCAGTTTTTTTTTTTTTTAAGCCAGCATGGAGGAGATACTGAAGCAGCTGGCTCTAGCAAATGCCAATCAACAGCAGACAAATGCAGGTTTGCAAAAGAACTTCGCAGCCCAGCAGCAAGCTCATCAACAGAGCCTTGCAGCTCAGCAGCAGACAAACGCAACTTTGCAACAGAGTCTGGAGGCTCAGCAACAAGCCCAGCAGCAATCTGAGGCCCGCTTCATAGACCTGTTGCAGAAGCAAGAGCAGAGACTACAACAACAGATGGAAGCAGTAATGCAGCAACGTCCGCAGACCAGTGAGGAAAGCCGTCCCACTAATACCGCGTCCTTTGGGGTGAGTCGTTTATTGACAAAAATGACTGGAGAGGATGATCCAGAGGTATTTTTGACCACATTTGAAAGGACCACTGAAAGAGAAAAGTGGCCTGAGGAGCAGTGGGCTGGACTGGTGGCTCCTCTGTTAACTGGTGAATCGCAGAAAGCTTACTATGACCTAGAGCCTAACCAAGCAAAAGACTATGTGATGCTAAAAGCTGAAATATTGGCAAGGCTGGGTGTCACCCAGGCTGTCCGGGCTCAGCGTGTGCATAACTGGACTTTCCAGCTTGGAAAACCCCCCAGGTCTCAAATGTATGATCTCATTCACCTGAGCAGAAAGTGGCTACAGCCAGAGACTTTGTCCGCACCAAAGATTGTGGAACGTGTTGTAATGGATCGGTTTTTGAGAGCTCTTCCTACTGCCATCCAAAAGTGGGTAAGCCATGGAGACCCAGAGACGGCCGATGGTCTTGTGGATCGTGTGGAGAAATACTTGGCTACAGAGAACCTGACAGCCTCTTCCAGAGACACTCGGACTTTCCACCCTAAGACCAGACCATCCCCAGGGGCGGATAAGAGGATTCCAAGGGGTGAGGGTGGAGAGAGTGAGAGGGTGGGAGCTCTACCCCAAGTTTGGCGAGAACAGCCTGGGAAATCAGCGGCTCAAGAGGCCGCAAGAAGGATCGTTTGCTACCGCTGCCGGCAAGCGGGACATATTGCAGCCAATTGCCCGGTTGTGGAGGAACCCATGCAGTGTGACTTTCTGACGGGCAGACGTCAGTCGCTGTGTGCGACAGTCGCATGCACTGCCATTCGAGGAACTGAGAAACATTTATGCAAAATGTGTGTTAATGGTAGAAATGTTGTGGTATTGTTGGATTCAGGTAGCCTTGTGACCCTGATAAAGGCTGAGTTAGTTAAAACAGAGGTCTCTGGGAATAGCAAGGTAGCTGTTATTTGTGTGCATGGGGACACCCGAGAGTATCCAGTGACTACAGTGTGTTTCGAGACCCCCAAAGGTACCCTCTCTCATCCAGTGGGCTTAGTATCTCAGTTACCGCATGACGCCATTGTGGGAAGGGATTTTCCGAAGTTCTGGGAACTGTGGGATGATCCTGAGCCCCCCACTGGTGCCCCTATGTACCAGGAATGTGATAGCCAGAACTCCCCTGAGAGTGGTGAGGACTCTCCGGAATTTCCCTTATCAGTATTGGCAGGGGAGACTCAAGAAACTGGAGAGGAGCCCACCTCCTCAGACGAAAACCTACCGTCTGTGGAGTTTTCTGATCTTGAGGTTCACAGGGAAAACTTTGCCACAGAACAGTTAAAAGACCCCGCCCTAATAAAGGCACGGGAAAACGTAGTGAAAATAGATGGCGAGTTAGTGAACCCAGATAATACCTGCACTTACCCATACTTCAGCGTAGAGAAGGACCTACTGTATCGGGTGGCAAAAAGGGCAGAAGAAACCGTTGAGCAGCTTGTGGTGCCCAAACCTTACAGGAAGTTGGTGTTGGAGTTGGCCCATGGGCACATTCTTGGAGGTCATCTGGGGACAGAGAAAACCCGAGAGAGGGTATTACAGAGATTCTATTGGCCGGGGGTGATGAAGGACATAGAAAATTATTGTTCCTCCTGCCCTGTGTGTCAGAGGTCGGCCCCGATGCCACATTTCCGTAGCCCGCTGGTCCCTCTACCCATCATTGAGGTCCCGTTTGAGAGGATCGCCATGGATTTGGTAGGTCCTATAATCAAGTCCGCTAGGGGGCACCAGTACATAATAGTTATAATGGACTATGCCACCCGTTATCCAGAAGCGATCCCTCTCCGAAATACCTCGGCCAAAACCATAGCCAAAGAGCTATCTCTTGTGTTTAGCCGGGTGGGTATTTGTAAAGAACTGCTTACGGACCAAGGTACACCCTTTATGTCCCGGGTTATGAAGGAGCTGTGTAAATTGTTCAAAGTGACGCAATTACGTACATCTGTGTATCACCCCCAAACCGATGGGCTGGTTGAAAGGTTCAACAAAACCCTAAAACAAATGTTGAAGAAAGTGGTGGATAGAGATGGAAAGGATTGGGACTGTCTACTTCCTTATCTGATGTTTGCTATTAGGGAGGTGCCCCAATCCTCTACGGGATTCTCCCCCTTTGAGTTACTGTATGGGAGACACCCAAGAGGGCTGTTGGATATTGCCAAGGAAACTTGGGAAAGTGAGAGTTCTCCCCACAGGAGTGTGATTGAGCATGTCGCCCTGATGCAAGACCGAATTGCACAGGTAATGCCCATCGTGAAGGAACATTTGGCCCAAGCGCAGTTAGCACAGCAGAGAGTGTACAACCGTGGAGCCAAGACCCGTACCTTTTCCCCGGGGGATAGGATACTGGTACTTGTCCCTACGGTTGAAAGTAAATTCCTTGCCAAATGGCAAGGCCCCTACGAGATAATGGAAAAAGTGAGCGAAGTGAATTACAAGGTCGGACAACCAGGAAGGCGAAAGCCCGAACAGATCTATCACGTTAATCTGTTGAAAGCCTGGAGGGATAGAGAGTCCCTAGTCGCAGACACTTGGTCACCAGCTCAAACTGGTTGCGTGATTCCTGAGGTTGGAATAGCAGCCACCTTGTCACAACCCCAACAACAGGAGGTTAAGGAGTTTGTGCTTCGCAACAAGGAGGTATTCTCTGAGCTGCCGGGACAAACATCTGGGGTAGAGCATGACATCATTACCCCGCCCGGTGAAAGGGTGAAGTTAAAACCCTATCGGATCCCAGAGGCCCGACGGGAGGCAATACGGGAGGAAGTACAGAAAATGCTGAACTTAGGGGTGATAGAGGAGTCCCAAAGTGATTGGTCTAGTCCCATTGTGTTGGTGCCTAAACCGGATGGGAGCTGGCGATTTTGTAACGATTTTCGTCAGTTGAACAAAGTTACAAAATTTGACACCTACCCCATGCCACGTATAGATGAGTTGATCGACCGGCTGGGAACAGCCCGATACATGACGACTCTTGACCTCACAAAAGGGTATTGGCAAATCCCCCTGGCCAAGTCGGCCAAAGAGAAAACCGCATTTGTAACCCCAGACGGGGCGTTCCAATATAAAAGAATGCCGTTCGGGTTACAGAATGCGCCGGCCACATTCCAGCGGAAAATGGACCAGATGCTGAGGCCCCATCGGAAGTATGCTGCGGCTTACCTGGATGACATAATTGTCCATAGCACAGATTGGGCCTCACATCTGCCAAAAGTGCAAGCAGTCCTGGACTCTGTTCGGGAAGCGGGGTTTACGGCTAACCCCAAGAAGTGTACCATTGGGCAGGAGGAGGCCAAATATCTTGGGTACACCATTGGGAGGGGAGTAATAAAACCCCAACTCAACAAAGTCGAGGCCATCCAGAGTTGGCCACGTCCCAACAGCAAGAAGCAGGTACGAGCCTTTCTGGGAATCGCTGGGTATTATCGGCAATTCATTCCCCACTTTGCTTCTAAGGCTGTGCCCCTAACCAACCTGACGAAGGGGAAAGGGTCGGTCATGATTAAATGGACCCCCGAGGCTGAGGCAGCATTCCAATTCTTGAAACAAGCCTTATGTAGCCAGCCAGTGTTGTACTCACCCGACTTCTCTAAAGACTTTGTCGTACAAAGTGATGCGTCAGATGTGGGGTTAGGAGCAGTATTGTCCCAGGTCTGGAACGGGGAAGAGCACCCAGTCATTTACCTCAGCAGGAAGTTGAAGTCCCATGAGGTAAATTACGCCACCGTTGAAAAGGAGTGTTTAGCGGTGAAGTGGGCTCTAGATTCCCTTCGGTACTACCTGCTAGGTAGGCACTTTGACATGGTTACGGATCACGCTCCGTTAAAGTGGATGGCTCAAAACAAGGAAACAAATAGAAGAGTGAATAGGTGGTTCCTGGCCCTCCAGGAATTCAACTTCACAGTAAAGCATCGCCCTGGCGTTCAAATGGGGAATGTGGATGCTTTGTCTCGAGTACATGAATGCCTGATTGCTGGTGTTCCAACCCCGAGGTTAAAACAAGAGGGGGGGGTATGTGACAGCAGGAAGGTAAAGTCACCTGGTTGCATCCAGGGGGGTAGATATATTTCGCCCAGATTCAGGCTTTACGCCGACTTATACAACTAGGTGGAGAGTTGTATAAGGCTAGTGGGCTCATGGATGACTCATACCTCTAGGGAGAGTGTGGGGCGTTGTGCAGACAGAGATGAGGAGACCAGCTGAAGCTTGTCAGCTCATTTAGGCCTCTATAAGAACTCCCAGCTTCATTAGATGTTAGCTCATGCCTGGAACCAGACCTGTGTGGACTGTCTAGGGAGAGTGAACCCCTGTGCGGTGAGACAAAGCCTGTGTGGCTATTTGCTTGGACATTTAAAACCAGGGACTTAGGGACTAGGACAGCACTAGGCTGATCCCAGTTGTTAGTTAGGAAACCTGTATGTTTAGTCAGAGGTCAAGTTGACCAGGATTTATTTTGTTTATGTTTCTTTTGCTTTGCTGTGTTTTGTCACTGTAAATAGAAAATAAACCGCACCTTTTTGATTTTGAAAACCACAACCTCCGTTTGCTGGGCCTGTTTTTGTGTGGGGAGCCCATCTCGGGGGTCACACACACCCGCTGCCGAGCTAACCCCCTCACATGGGTCATAGAGTATTAACATCAATCTGAAGGTTTAAAAGTCAAATATAAAAAAACATTGAGCCACGCTATATATAAATCTCTAACCTTCTTCCTCCACATCACTCAGAGATTTCTCTTCGGCAAAACCAGAACTAGCTGAGCTCTGGCTGCTGGCAATACTGTCCAGTCTCTTCTTTAGATCCCTAGGTGTTTCCACGTAGTGCTGTCTGGCCTGTCTGTACCTCACAGACTTGGTCTGCAAAACAGGAAAATATAAGCTTGTCAGTCAGTAGAGAGAACGGCTTTCAATTTTTGAATATTCAGCTACATTTATATGTTCTGCACTTTTTACTAAGGTTCACTAAAGTATGTTGTTCACATCATATTCTATTACTAAGTGAATGGAAGAATGTGTGGACACCATAGTGGCCAAGTGCGTTACTCCTGAAGCTTTGTTTCAGGTGGTGTGGAACAGAGGGTCCTACAGGTAGTGAGAACAGAGGGTCCCACAGTAAAATAGATATATACCTTTCACTGATTTTCATCCACAATGCAAAAATATACTGAAAAGTCAATTAGCAAGAGCTTTAAGATCTTAAATTTAGTCTATGTACAATCTCTGGCCAAGCAAGTCCACAGGTACATGCTTAACAGGACCAATACAAGAAACCAGGTGCAACAAACTCAACTGCACAGCACTACTTCTTGTGCTTGAAACATTATTCAAATTTACATGGGCTCGCTGTTAATCCGTACCCTCGCTTGCATTCCACTCAAAGTATCTTTATCACAGATGGGTGATGTTTGAGTTGGAGGGAATTTATAGCATACAAGTCAATCAAGTAAACCTTATATGATCATATTCCTTCCAAAAGTACCTTAATCTTATAATAGATAAATATATATTGCAACTACCGTGTTTCCTCAAAAATAAGCCCGGGTCTTATATTAATTTTGGCAACAAAAGACCCAGTAGGGCTTATTTTCGGGGTAGGCCTTATAACGTTCTGTTTTTCTCCCTCCCTGCCTGTCAGGAAGCCTCAGATTGAACAAAGTTAAAATGCTTGTAAAATGCCAAAATCCTCATACAGTAGCACACGATACATTACACAATGTGTGTGCCCCTGCAATCCAATGGTGCCAAACACCTCAGCTCTTCACCTCTCCCAGCCACCAGCCCCCCCCCCTCCGCAGCTCTCGGAGCGGGGAAGAGAGCACACCGGCATGTAACGAAAGAAAGATCTGTAACATTTTAGTGCTTGTCTGTATGGATCACGTGAAGATTGAGTTAAATAACTTGTGGAGACAGGAGTATCGCCGGCATGCACACAGTGTGACATGATTGAGTGCAGAGCCTCTGCACTGAGACGACTGTACCTTCCGTGACCCGCCGAAGCTCTGCAGAGGAAGGAGGGGCCGAGATCCCCAACCGACAGCCGGGAGAAGAGGAGGAGACCAGTGGGGAGATCAGCTGAGCGCCGCTCTGTACCAAAGGCACCTGACACCGCTAGAGACAGAGACACACACACAGCCACAGTACACTGCACACCGCCGTATCAGAGAGGATAATAGGAGTACACAAGCACCTCAAACTAGGGCTTATTTTTGGAGTAGGGCTTATATTGCAGCCCTCCTGGAAAATAGCACTAGGTCTTATTTTTGGGGTAGGTCTTACTTTCAGGGAAACACGGTATATATATCCATCAAGACAAAACACGTCTCCTTTTTATCCATACCCATACCAAGACAATAAATGTGTCACATCCCACTCAAAATTCCGGCCTTGTATCTCATGTACTAATGCAGACACTCAAAAATAACCTGGCTATACAGCCAAATATTTGTATTCCCCTGTGTAGATGGTATAGGATGTTTTCTGGAACCAAATCAATGAAGTACCAGAATAGTAATACGTAAACATGGCTTAATTTGGTTAAAATGTTTTAATTGTAATGGAACAGATACCAATTCTGCTCATGTGTAGACACATTAATACAGTATCAAAATGTATAATTGTGCCTAGTGCTAAGGCTGCATTTATAGGCAAGTCTTTTTTTCTGCGTAACAGCGTTCTGCCTCTTGTCTGTGGGATCAGACGGCGGAAACAGGAAAGAGGCCAAATAGCACTCCATCTACAGCAATTCAGTACAATAAGCCTAAAACACTTAGGAATGTAAACACATTTAATGATTAAAAGAACATGTTGTGTGTTTCATAAACTTATAAATACCTTGTACAGAACAAAGTCATTCCTTTTACTTCTTAAATATGCAGATAGGTTTCCAAATTGGCAGTATTCAACAATTACCATCAGTGGACCTGTAAGAAAGAAAATTAAACTTTTTTTTATTCTTATACCTCCAATCTGTCCCTCATTCAGATTAGCAATAACTGCTAAATCTTCATTGAAAATGACAACCTCATCCCTTTCGCTAGTGTTAAGGCACCATTATTCTGTGACTTTGCCGGCCAGGTACCTGCTGTACTTATATAAAAACCCCAAACAAATTCTAGTCTATATGGCTGACTTCAGTGGTGTTTTTTTTTTTTTTTTTTTTTTATTGCAGTGATCCAACCTAGTATGTCCAATTATAGAATATAAGTTTTAAAATAATTTACATTAAAATTGAGTTCAAGCTACAATGTTTGTTCTTTGATTTGGATGGGGACTGGGGAGGAAAAGACTTTGCAAGATTATATTCCTGTGTACCCATTGGGTATCATTTCCCCCTCATTTTTTTGTCCCGGTGACAGCAGTCACTGGAAAAAGGGACATTGGGGAAATCTTTTCAAGGAGGATCCAAGCACCAATGAAAACTATTTTCAGTAGAAGGAAAAGCAAAATACAACCAATGTATCCATGGCACTTCAAACCCTGTCCAGTTATTTCATGATGAAAACAATCCATTATTGCTAAATAAATATCCTATTTTTCCATATTTATGTGGAGCCACATGATTACAAAGCCTTTGAGGTATGTCCCTTCTTTTGTCGTCAGTAGGTGGAGAATATATAAGTGACTGACAATTAAAGCAGGAAGGGAGATACAGCCAATTCGCACTATAATAGGGTGACCAGACATCCCCGGTTTCCGGGGACAGTCCCCGGATTGAGGACACTGTCCCCGGACTAAGTCTGTCCCCGGTTTTGTCCCCGTATTGGATTTGAACAGGGGCTGGGGCAATTTCAGCTCCTACTAGCTTGGGGGTGTGTATTTTTTTCCATTATCTTTGCCCCTTTCTGATGATCATGTGCTGGTCGGAGCGGAGGGAATCTTTCTTCAGTTTCAGGTGCATGCCCATTCAGCTCCGCTCACATGTTCTTCTGCTTTGGCTCAAGTCCCGGCCAGCCGCCTGCCTGCCTATCAATTTGCCTTCCCTGGCGGAGTGATCTTCCTCTGCTCCCCACCCAGTAGTAGCCAGGGCACGGAGAGTAAGACTTGACAGGCTGTGAGGCAGGCGGCTGCGACGGGCAGAGAGTCACTGATTGCCGCCATTACTAGTAAAAAAAAATATGTCCCCGGATTTCATTTTAAAAATCTGGTCACCTTACACTATAAGCCAAAGTAAGACTGGGAAGACGGGCAGGTTCAAACTGAGCTACCTCCTGAATTACACTGCAGGTGCATTAGAGGACGTGCCCAACTGGCCCAGTCCGAATGAATACTCAAGAGGTAGGGAGGCTTCCAGGTACCGCCAAGAAAGCTGACTGATTTCATTGGCAGCTACATAGCGTTGTCAGTCTGGCACTGGAGCTCCATTACTAAACAGAGAACTGGCAGCATCAACAGGCAATTTCTGTATAATAAAAAAGCAATTAAAACCTGAGCATAGCATAAGAAACTGTTGACAAATTATTTTCATTGCTGCCTGTGTCCCTGTTAGATTACTCTTATTTCCTGTCCCAGAGACAGTGATCAGCAGGACAGGGAGCAAAGAAAAATCCTACAATGTGACTCCAAAAGCAATAAAAGCTGACAGATGTCCTGACACTACACAACTGTATTAAAAAAATTCTGGCTAGAATCAAACTTGAAGCACAAATAATTCTTTATGTCAGGCTACTTCGAGAGTAGGATGGCAGTTGCCCATTCAGCATTGAGAAGGATATAAAAAAATAGAAAGCCGGTAGACCGAATGAGGAGTCCTCACCTCCTGGTTTGGTGCAGGCGCCAAGCAAGTTCACAATATTCAGGTGATTACCAATATGACTGAGGATTTTTAACTCTGACATCAATGCTCTGTATTCACTATCAGTTGCGCCCTCTGTAAAAACAAACATACTGTCATAAAAATATAAAATAGCCAACATTTTGTTAAGATTGGTTGTGAACTTCAAATCTACCTTTCAGCATTTTCACTGCAACAGTTTTGCAAGTGCCAGTTTTATCGATTCCAAAGGCATCGGCTTCCACAACTTGCCCAAAAGCCCCACGACCAAGGGGTTTCCCTGTGTGATGCAAGATATTATAAATGAGAATTAATAATAAGGAAGGATTTCAGCCTTACGGAGTAAATGTCATCAAAATAATAAATCCAAGTCATGTCAGACAGGAATAAATGCTGAATTGGTTGTATGTGGGATAGACTCTGAAATGCGTAGCATTGTGGTCTCAGAGGTATCACTGTTTTTAAATAGAATATGAACAGTGGAATTAATTTACTAAAGGAATACAGTATAGACTATTGATTTAGCAAAGCAAGTGTTCATTGAGCTTAGTAAAAATTATATTATATTATTTCAATCAATCAATTATGTGCTGGCAAAAATTGTGTTCTTGTAACTCTCCTTGAACATATTTCAACAGATTCACCTTATTGACTATCACTCACTTTGCAATATGAACATTCACTTTTCAAAGTTAACATGCACCAAGTGAACAGACTCTACTACTTTAGTAAATCAAACCCATGGTGCGTATACTCAAAGTGGTTGTAAAGGCACAGAATGCATGAAGGTAAAAAAAACTTCTGTGTGCAGCAGCTCCCCCCCCAGCCCCCCTAATACTTACCTGAGCCCTCTCTTGATCCAGCGATGTTCACGAGAGCCTTGCCTCTCCAGGGACTTGCACTCCTGATTGGCTTTTGGCAGCAGCAGGAGCCATTTGCTCCTGCTGTTGTCAATCACAGCCAGTGAGCCAATAAGGAGATGGAGGGGCGGGGACCCTGTGTAAATGGACAGAATACAATAATGCAGCTGGCATGATTCCTTCATCCACCTTAATTGTGTGGATTGGGGAATCTGTTTTTTTATTTTTTTTGATCAGCCGCCTGGCTGATAAAAAAAAAAAGATTCATCTATGGCCAGCTTAACATTTGGATAGTTTCTCATGTTTGAGTGTTCTTTTTTTCCCCCAAGAGTTTTGGTTTATGGTAGGCATCAGAATATAACCTTCTCTGATGGGAAAGAATTTTATGGATGAGTCAATATTTTTCACGATATTGATGTGCTTATTGGCTAGTCGTAGTAATAATAATAATGTCAATACAATATCCTACCTAAATTAAGGCGATCTCTTGGAAACTCCCAATTTGCTGCATCATAGAGTAGTCTTTCACACTGTTCATCAAGTGGTACTTCACTAGGGTCCATGATTATAGATAAATAGCCAGCCTTGAGTTCCCCTTCATTGGGCTGGAAACACACAACACATCTGGTTAACTTTCCATAACAGTGAAATAAAATGAAAAAATAATGCCCCTTTGTGCCACTACTGTATAATACTGAAGAAGCAGGGCCACTATAGTTCAGTTCTACAGTCCCACACGTTTCACAAAGAGTGTTCACACGGATCATAATTAATTTCTTTTTTTATAACAAGACAAGAAATGCCCAGGAATGTTTTATTTATGGGCAATTGCAATTAAAACCAAATTAATACATCCTTGGTAAATCATGGAATAGTTTGGCATTGAAAGGGAAAATGTGTCTGTTGACATAATTACAATGGGAAGGACAAGAAACAAAGAGCTTGCAGTCAGTTTTCATTTGTCATGCCAGGCAAATACTAATGGACAGTAGAGAATTTTGATTCATTACCCTCTTTACGGTCCGGAGGATGATTACAAGAAGCATCCAAAAGAACAAGGCAATCACACCGGTGCCAACCAGAATAATGAGCTCCAGATTTGTTTTCTCTTCAGAGCCTGGGGAAGAAACAATTGGACATTTGACAGTTTATGACAGCTCTCTGTTTTAGGGTAGCTGTAAAGTCATCAAACACAGTCCATTAAGTCTGAGCAAGGAGAATTACTGAGGAAAATGAGGCTATGCTAGTTCAACAGAACATTTCTCCTGTTTGATGAGTTTAGCATTGCATGGGGTTTACGTATAGTCTGGTTTTTAATGTCCTAGTTCTAGTCCTGTACAGTCCCATCCTATCTAGCAGGCCTTCCAGCTGCTGGTAAGAAAACGTAAAAAACAACCAACTTACATTAATAACCACTTATGAAAAAATTAATAAATATTTATTAAAGTTTTTGTAAAGCCAAAATTTTATACGTTTTTTATTTCGTAATTTTCTCTCTGTTTGCCCTGGTGATTATTTGTCACCAGGACTGAAAGTACTGTATATACTCAAGTATAAGCCGACCCAATATAAGCCGAGGCACCTAATTTTACCACAAAAAAATGGGAAAACGTATTGACTTGAGTATAAGCCTAGGGTGTCCATCTGCATGCCTCACTGTGCCCATGTCTCACTGTGCCCATGCCTCACTGTGCCCATGCCTCACTGTGTCCATGACTAGACTTACGTTTACCATGGGAGTATATGGAAGGGATGCCCGGCTTTGAAAAATCGGTGCTCCCCGGCCATAGGTCCCCCAGACAGCACACTTGTAGAGGAGAACTGGAGCTACATGTGTGCCAAGTTTGGGGTCCAGGGGACCTATGGCCGGCCGGTACCGGGTCCCCAAATTTACCGGAGAAATTACCATTTAACATGGGAGTCTATGGAAGGGGTGCCCAGCTTGAAAAATCGGTGCTCCCCGGCCGTAGGTCCCCCGGACAACAAACTTTGCACACTTATAGATGAAGAGTTGGGCTACATGTGTGCCAAGTTTGGCCGGTACCGGGTCCCCAAAGTCCGGGAGATCAGGCGCAAAAAGATGAATCGAGTATAAGCCGAGGGGGGCATTTTCAGCACAAAAAAATGTGATGAAAAACTCGGCTTATACTCGAGTATATACGGTAAACTAAAATTTCAAATGTGAAGTTCTCACTAGAACAGGAACAGAGGGGACATTTTTCATTAGGGACACTTGTCACGGTGAGAACTCTCAAAGAGTGGATTATCCTCACTCCTCTTGAATTAAGAGGACATGAAATGAAATCTCCTAATGGGAAAAAAGATGGCAAAGCAAAAAATCTTCCCTGCAAAAATGTAAAAAAAAGGTTTTGCCTAAGATAGACTTTATGTACAAACATTGCACCCTGTACTCCAGGCTTACCCTAGGCTTGCACAGTTGCGCAGGCTCCTCGCCTGTACTGAAATTGCTTACTTTGATTTTACTGCTTTTGTGCCTTAGAGGCTGAAGCATGTCAAACAGAGACTGACTTATTTCCCAACTTAAGGCCCCTTTCACATGGGCTTTCCGATCAGGTCCACCTGTCAGTTTTTCAGGCGGAGCTGATTGGACCCTCCATTCACTCCTATGGAGCGGCAGATGTGACATGTTCGCTGACATCCGCCGCTTTACGATCTGATCCTGTCCGTGAAATCCAGATGAATGGTGACCCTATTTTCCATCCACCTGGCGGATCGGATGAAAACAGACAGGTGGTCCGTTTTCATCAGATCTCCCATAAAGGAGAGCGGGGCTCTGACAGGTCCGTCTGCACAGTGAGCAGAGACGAACCAGTCATCCGCCTGTTCAGTGGGGATCAGCGGACTGCCCGTGTGAAAGGAGCCAAAGGACATCCAACATCATCTAGCTCTACCTTTCCAGACTAGGGCTAGTGATGAGCCGAACACCCCCGGGTTCGGTTCGCACCAGAACCCGCGAACGGACCGAAAGTTCGAACGAACATTAGAACCCTATTAAATACAATGGATGCGAACGTTCGAATTCTAAAGTGCTAATTATAACAACTATTATGCATGTTATTGTCCTAAAAAGGGTTTGGGAACCCGGGTTCTGCACCAGGGGACATGTATCAATGCAAAAAGAAGTTTTAAAAACGGTCGTTTTTCGGGAGCAGTCATTTTAATGATGCATAAAGTGAAAAAAAAAAAGTCAAATATTCCTTTAAATATCGTACCTGGGGGGTGTCTAAAGTATGCCTGTGAAGTGCCACGTGTTTCCCGTGTTTAGAACTGTCCCTGCACAAAATGACACTTCTAAAGGAAAAAAAAAGCCATTTAAAACTGCTTGCGGCTTTAATGTAATGTCTGGTCCCGGTAATATGGATGAAATTCTTTAAGAAAAATGGCATAGCTACCCCATGACCCCCCCCCCCACCCCAGCCCATTACCAGCCCCTTTGGGTCTTGTATGGATATTAAGGGGAACCCCGCACATAAAATAAAAAAGGCCCTATATACTCTGAACAGCCCTATACAGGCGGTGCATACAAGACAGGGACTGTAGGTTTGTTCTTATGTAGAATCTGTTTGTAATTTTGAACAGGTACATTGTTGAAGTGTAGCTCCAGACCAAAAATCTATTTTTAAACTTTTTGGAAAACATAGGTAAGGGTTATCACCCCTGTAACATTTGTTTTGCTGTCTGTGCCCCTGTTCAGAACATTTCACCTCACTTTCCGTCCCAATGACAACTGTTTTTGAAATGTGGTGTTTTTCTTGAAACAAGGATTGCTGATAAAGCATCAGTACAGAGGAGACACCTTTCTCCCATATTTATTCTTACAGGAGAGAATTTTCCTTCCTAGTGGTAGATTTCCTCTCACTTCCTGTTGTCTTCTTGCGTTTGCAAGTAGGAGTCGTTTGTAAGTTGGATGTTTGAAAGTAGGGACCTGCCGTATATACTCTGCAGAAATAGGCCCCTTAGTTGTTGGTGTTGGCACAACACTGTAAGCACTCACAGTTACTCTTGGTTGGTGCTGGAACGCCCTGCTGTCAACTATTATATCAGGAATTTTAATTACATATAATTGTTGAACAGTGGTAGTAAAAATTGGGCCTTTGATGGTGGTGCTGGTGCCACAACACTGTAAGCCCTGACAGTTACTCTTGGTGGGTGCAGCAATGGGCCCTGCTGTGAATTATTAGATCAAGAATTGTAATTACATGCCCCTGTTGAACAGGGGCTGAAAAATTGGGCCTTAGGCACTGGTGGCACAACACTGCAACCCCTCACAGATACTGTACTTGGAGCACAGCAATGAGCCCTGTTGCAAAGTATTGCTTCAAAAATTGTAATGACACGCCCCTGTTAAACAGGGGCTGAAAAATTGGGCCTTAGGCACTGGTGGCACAACACTGCAACTCCTCACAGATACTGTACTTGGAGC
This sequence comes from Rana muscosa, assembly GCA_029206835.1. Lineage (NCBI taxonomy): Eukaryota > Metazoa > Chordata > Amphibia > Anura > Ranidae > Rana > Rana muscosa. The sequence continues at coordinate 212,512,141 of CM055116.1, forward strand.
ACAGCAATGAGCCCTGTTGCAAAGTATTGCTTCAAAAATTGTAATGACACGCCCCTGTTAAACAGGGGCTGAAAAATTGGGCCTTAGGCACTGGTGGCACAACACTGCAACTCCTCACAGATACTGTACTTGGAGCACAGCAATGAGCCCTGTTGCAAAGTATTGCTTCAAAAATTGTAATTACACGCCCCTGTTAAACAGGGGCTGAAAAATTGGGCGTTAGGCACTGGTGGCGGCACCCATAAACAAAAATGATCTTCCAAGCTATCATCATCAATCGTATCATTGAGGACTCGGAGGAGGAGGATAGCCAGTCAACATAACAGCACAGGCACTCAGCATCAGCATCAGTCTTGAAGGGATGTGACATGTTAAAATCAATTAGTCTGTTATATCAGCATCAGGTGTGTGGTAGCTGGTGGTGATCCAAGACTGGTTCATCTTGATGAAAGTCAGTCGATCAACCGAGTCGGTGGACAGGCGCACCCTGTGATCCGTGACAAATCCTCCAGCAGCACTGAATGTGCGTTCCGAAAGAACGCTGGATGCAGGACAGGCCAGTAGCTCAATTGCATACTGTGCAAGCTCTGGCCAGTGATCCATCCTCAAGACCCAGTAAGCCAGAGGATTTTCGGTGGGGAAGGTGTCCAAGTCTGACCTTGCCCCTAGATATTCCTGCACCATGTTTATCAGACGCTGGCGATGGTTGCTGGAACCGATCATACTTTGGGGCTGCGGACTAAAGAATTGTCTGAACGCATCGGTCAGACGGCCACCTTCCCCACCGCTCCTTCTTTGACTGGCCGAAGCCTCAGCAACTCGTTGTCCAGGACCAGGAGTTTGCAACCTCCCAGTCTCTGGGAACGCGTTGCACAGACCTTTCTGCAAGGCCTCCCGGAGTTGTCTCATCCTCTGCTCCCTCTGCGACGGTAACATAAGGTCCGCAACCTTACCCTTGTACCGTGGATCAAGGAGAGTGGCCAGCCAGTAATGGTCCCTCTCCTTGATCCGAAGAATACGAGGATCCTTCCGCAGACTTTGCAGGATCAGGGAGGCCATGCAGCGTAGGTTTGCTGAGGCATTCGCTCCGGAGTCCTCTGGGTCACTAAGGACGACATGATCCGCAGCCACCTCCTCCCAGCCACGTACAAGTCCACTGGTTTCTTGGGACTGTAAATCATCCCTAAAAGACTGCTGCTGATGATGCTGAGTGCCAGCCTCCACCTCCATGCTGACACAATCCTCCTCCTCCTCCTCCTCCTCCTCTTCCTGTGCGATGGGTGGGACAGAAGGAACACTGTCTGGGTAAAGGGGGCCTTGAGAGGCAAGGAAGTCCTCCTCTTCCTGCCTCTGTTCTGCCTCAAGTGCCCTGTCCATTATTCCACGCAGCGTGTGCTCCAACAGGTGGACAAGAGGTACAGTGTCACTGATGCATGCACTGTCACTGCTCACCATCCTCGTGGCCTCCTCAAATGGTGCCAGGACAGTGCATGCATCCCTGATCATGCCCCACTGGCGTGGAGAAAAAAAACCAAGCTCCCCTGACCCTGTCCTGGTGCCGTAGTCGCACAGGTACTCATTGATGGCCCTCTGCTGCGTGTGCAGCCGCTGCAGCATGGCCAACGTTGAGTTCCACCTGGTGGGCATGTCACATATAAGGCGGTTCTTGGGCAGGTTCAACTCCTTTTGCAGCTCAGCCAGGCGAGCACTGGCATTATAAGATCTGCGGAAATGCACACAGACTTTCCTGGCCTGCCTCAGGACATCCTGTAAGCCCGGGTACCTGCCCAAGAAGCGCTGCACCACCAGGTTAAGGACGTGAGCCACACAGGGCACATGGGTCAGTTGTCCCTGTCGGAGGGCGGAGAGGAGGTTGGTGCCATTGTCGCAAACCACCATTCCTGGCTTAAGCTGGCGTGGCGTCAACCACCTCTCGGCCTGGCCCTGCAGAGCAGACAGGACCTCTGCCCCAGTGTGGCTTCTGTCCCCCAAACACACCAGCGCAAGCACGGCATGGCATCTTTTTGCCTGCGTACTTGCGTAGCCCCGTGAACGGCTACGGAGCACCGCTGGTTCATAGGACAAACCACAGGAAGAGGCCATGGAGGAAGAAGAAGAGGAGGGGTGGAGGAGAGAGGTGTGTCACAACCAGTAGTAGCATTTTGGAGGCGTGGCGGTGGGACAACCTCCAACACTACTGCACCTTGTCCTGAATCCTTCCCAGCTGCCAAAAGAGTGACCCAATGGGCCGTGAAAGAAAGGTAACGTCCCTGTCCATGCCTGCTGGACCATGAGTCAGCGGTAATATGCACCTTACCGCTGACCGCCCTGTCCAGCGAGGCCAAGACATTGCCTTCCACATGCCGGTAGAGAGCCGGAATAGCCTTCCGTGAGAAAAAGTGGCGTTTGGGAACCTGCCACTGAGGAACCGCACATTGCACAAACTCACGGAAGGGGGCCGAGTCTACCAACTGAAAAGGCAGCAGTTGAAGCGCTAGCAATTTAGCCAAGCTAGCATTCAACCGCTGGGCATGTGGATGGCTGGGAGTGAACTTCTTTCGACGGTCCAGCAGCTGGGGCAGGGAAATTTGCCTGCTAGAATCGGACGTCGGTGTACTGCTAGCAGAGTGGGCGCAAGTACTTGGCTGTGACACACCTAATTCTACACCTTCATTCCTCTCAGTGCATGTTTCAGAGAGGACTGAAGTTATAGTGGGGTTGGAGATCCCAGCTGATGCGGTGCAAGGAGAGGTCCGCTTTGTTCTTTGGTGTGGGTCTTTGAGGTAGGCTTGCCAACGAGCTGCATGGCAGGTCAACATATGTCTGGTCAGGCATGTGGTACCCAAGCGGCTGATGTTTTGGCCACGCGATATACGCTTGAGACATATGTTGCAAACAGCAGCTGTGCGATCTGATGCACTAGCCTCAAAAAAGGCCCACACCAAAGAACTTTTTGAATGACGGGCAGAGGCAGCGCCCTGCACAGGCGGAGCTCTGCGGTGTGATTCCGTCGGTGTACTGCCCTTACGCTGGCCACCAAAGGGCATCCTGCCTCGTTGGAGATGTGCCTCCTCCTCATCCTCCTCCTCCTCCTCTCTCCTATTAGGCACCCACGTGGAGTCAGTGACCTCATCATCCCCTCCCTCCTCATCACTGGAGCCAATCTGGCAGTATGCTGCAGCTGCTGGAACATGACTGCCAGATTGGTGTCCTTCTTGAGCATCCCCTCTGTCTGCTCTCACGCTACTGCCTTCCTCTAGCTGGGTTTCATCATCAGACCCTTCGAAACGCTGGGCATCCTCCTGGAGCATGTACCCAACACTGTGCTGAAACAGTTCGGGGGACTCCTCAGGAGGAGGACATGGTGGGTCTAGGGAAGGAGTGACTGATGATTTGTCTGACATTGATACCAGGGAAGACGACGCTTTGGCAGCTGCTTTTCCAGTACCCTGAGCCTGGGTGAGAGAGGATGAGGAGGAGGAGGAGGGCTTGGTCATCCACTCTACCAAGTCTTCGGCATGATGTGGCTCAACATGTCCAGCTGCCGAAAAGAAGGACAAGCGTGTCCCATGGCCATGTGCTGATGACAATGCACCGCGTCCACGACCAGCACTGTTGCCCCCAGACACAGAGCCTGCTTGCCCTCTTTTATTGCCTCCTGACTGTCTGCCTCTCCTTGTTTGCCTTCCAGACATTCTAATAGATGGCCTGCAGGGAGATGGGAAAAAAGCAATAAGGGCTACCTTCAGGTGTCCTTCTCTGTCCCTTGAAACAAGGACTTTCACAGTGAAAGAAACTGACACTCTCCCTACCTACAGTTTTCTGTCCCTAGAAAAAATATATTTTTTAAGCACAATATAGCACAAGGACAATTCACTCACTGTCCTTACAGGTCCCTGGAAACAAGGACTTGCAGAGTGAAAGAAAAAAAACACTCTCCCTACCTACAGTTTTCTGTCCCTAGAAAAAATGTTTTTTTTAATCACAATATAGCACAAGAACAATTCACTCACTGTCCTTACAGGTCCCTGGAAACAAGGACTTGCAGAGTGAAAGAAAAAAAACACTCTCCCTACCTACAGTTTTCTGTCCCTAGAAAAAATGTTTTTTTTAATCACAATATAGCACAAGAACAATTCACTCACTGTCCTTACAGGTCCCTGGAAACAAGGACTTGCAGAGTGAAAGAAAAAAAACACTCTCCCTACCTACAGTTTTCTGTCCCTAGAAAAAATGTTTTTTTTAATCACAATATAGCACAAGAACAATTCACTCACTGTCCTTACAGGTCCCTGGAAACAAGGACTTGCAGAGTGAAAGAAAAAAAACACTCTCCCTACCTACAGTTTTCTGTCCCTAGAAAAAATGTTTTTTTAATCACAATATAGCACAAGAACAATTCACTCACTGTCCTTACAGGTCCCTGGAAACAAGGACTTGCAGAGTGAAAGAAAAAAAACACTCTCCCTACCTACAGTTTTCTGTCCCTAGAAAAAATGTTTTTTTTAATCACAATATAGCACAAGGACAATTCACTCACTGTCCTTCCAGGTCCCTGGAAACAAGGACTTGCAGAGTGAAATAAACTGACACTCTCCCTACCTACAGTTTTCTGTCCCTAGAATAAATGTTTTTTTTAAGCACAATATAGCACAAGGACAATTCACTCACTGTCCTTACAGGTCCCTGGAAACAAGGACTTGCAGAGTGAAATAAACTGACACTCTCCCTACCTACAGTTTTCTGTCCCTAGAATAAATGTTTTTTTTAAACACAATATAGCACAAGGACAATTCACTCACTGTCCTTACAGGTCCCTGGAAACAAGGACTTGCAGAGTGAAAGAAAAAAAACACTCTCCCTACCTACAGTTTTCTGTCCCTAGAAAAAATGTTTTTTTTTAATCACAATATAGCACAAGGACAATTCACTCACTGTCCTTACAGGTCCCTGGAAACAAGGACTTGCAGAGTGAAAGAAAAAAAACACTCTCCCTACCTACAGTTTTCTGTCCCTAGAAAAAAATTTTTTTTTAATCACAATATAGCACAAGGACAATTCACTCACTGTCCTTACAGGTCCCTGGAAACAAGGACTTGCAGAGTGAAATAAACTGACACTCTCCCTACCTACAGTTTTCTGTCCCTAGAATAAATGTTTTTTTTAAGCACAATATAGCACAAGGACAATTCACTCACTGTCCTTACAGGTCCCTGGAAACAAGGACTTGCAGAGTGAAAGAAAAAAAACACTCTCCCTACCTACAGTTTTCTGTCCCTAGAAAAAATGTTTTTTTTTAATCACAATATAGCACAAGGACAATTCACTCACTGTCCTTACAGGTCCCTGGAAACAAGGACTTGCAGAGTGAAATAAACTGACACTCTCCCTACCTACAGTTTTCTGTCCCTAGAATAAATGTTTTTTTTAAGCACAATATAGCACAAGGACAATTCACTCACTGTCCTTACAGGTCCCTGGAAACAAGGACTTGCAGAGTGAAAGAAAAAAAACACTCTCCCTACCTACAGTTTTCTGTCCCTAGAAAAAATGTTTTTTTTAATCACAATATAGCACAAGGACAATTCACTCACTGTCCTTACAGGTCCCTGGAAACAAGGACTTGCAGAGTGAAAGAAAAAAAACACTCTCCCTACCTACAGTTTTCTGTCCCTAGAAAAAATGTTTTTTTTAATCACAATATAGCACAAGGACAATTCACTCACTGTCCTTCCAGGTCCCTGGAAACAAGGACTTGCAGAGTGAAATAAACTGACACTCTCCCTACCTACAGTTTTCTGTCCCTAGAATAAATGTTTTTTTTAAGCACAATATAGCACAAGGACAATTCACTCACTGTCCTTACAGGTCCCTGGAAACAAGGACTTGCAGAGTGAAAGAAAAAAAACACTCTCCCTACCTACAGTTTTCTGTCCCTAGAAAAAATGTTTTTTTTAATCACAATATAGCACAAGGGCAATTCACTCACTGTCCTTCCAGGTCCCTGGAAACAAGGACTTGCAGAGTGAAATAAACTGACACTCTCCCTACCTACAGTTTTCTGTCCCTAGAATAAATGTTTTTTTGAAGCACAATATAGCACAAGGACAATTCACTCACTGTCCTTACAGGTCCCTGGAAACAAGGACTTGCAGAGTGAAAGAAAAAAAACACTCTCCCTACCTACAGTTTTCTGTCCCTAGAAAAAATGTTTTTTTTAATCACAATATAGCACAAGGACAATTCACTCACTGTCCTTCCAGGTCCCTGGAAACAAGGACTTGCAGAGTGAAATAAACTGACACTCTCCCTACCTACAGTTTCCTGTCCCTAGAATAAATGTTTTTTTTAAGCACAATATAGCACAAGGACAATTCACTCACTGTCCTTAGAGGTCCCTGGAAACAAGGACTTGCAGAGTGAAAGAAAAAAAACACTCTCCCTACCTACAGTTTTCTGTCCCTAGAAAAAATGTTTTTTTTAATCACAATATAGCACAAGGACAATTCACTCACTGTCCTTCCAGGTCCCTGGAAACAAGGACTTGCAGAGTGAAATAAACTGACACTCTCCCTACCTACAGTTTTCTGTCCCTAGAATAAATGTTTTTTTTAAGCACAATATAGCACAAGGACAATTCACTCACTGTCCTTACAGGTCCCTGGAAACAAGGACTTGCAGAGTGAAAGAAAAAAAACACTCTCCCTACCTACAGTTTTCTGTCCCTAGAAAAAATGTTTTTTTTTAATCACAATATAGCACAAGGACAATTCACTCACTGTCCTTCCAGGTCCCTGGAAACAAGGACTTGCAGAGTGAAATAAACTGACACTCTCCCTACCTACAGTTTTCTGTCCCTAGAATAAATGTTTTTTTTAAGCACAATATAGCACAAGGACAATTCACTCACTGTCCTTACAGGTCCCTGGAAACAAGGACTTGCAGAGTGAAAGAAAAAAAACACTCTCCCTACCTACAGTTTTCTGTCCCTAGAAAAAATGTTTTTTTTAATCACAATATAGCACAAGGACAATTCACTCACTGTCCTTCCAGGTCCCTGGAAACAAGGACTTGCAGAGTGAAATAAACTGACACTCTCCCTACCTACAGTTTTCTGTCCCTAGAATAAATGTTTTTTTTAAGCACAATATAGCACAAGGACAATTCACTCACTGTCCTTACAGGTCCCTGGAAACAAGGACTTGCAGAGTGAAAGAAAAAAAACACTCTCCCTACCTACAGTTTTCTGTCCCTAGAAAAAATGTTTTTTTTAATCACAATATAGCACAAGGACAATTCACTCACTGTCCTTACAGGTCCCTGGAAACAAGGACTTGCAGAGTGAAAGAAAAAAAACACTCTCCCTACCTACAGTTTTCTGTCCCTAGAAAAAATGTTTTTTTTAATCACAATATAGCACAAGGACAATTCACTCACTGTCCTTCCAGGTCCCTGGAAACAAGGACTTGCAGAGTGAAATAAACTGACACTCTCCCTACCTACAGTTTTCTGTCCCTAGAATAAATGTTTTTTTTAAGCACAATATAGCACAAGGACAATTCACTCACTGTCCTTAGAGGTCCCTGGAAACAAGGACTTGCAGAGTGAAAGAAAAAAAACACTCTCCCTACCTACAGTTTTCTGTCCCTAGAAAAAATGTTTTTTTTTAAGCACAATATAGCACAAGGACAATTCACTCACTGTCCTTCCAGGTCCCTGGAAACAAGGACTTGCAGAGTGAAAGAAAAAAAACACTCTCCCTACCTACAGTTTTCTGTCCCTAGAAAAAATGTTTTTTTTAAGCACAATATAGCACAAGGACAATTCACTCACTGTCCTTCCAGGTCCCTGGAAACAAGGACTTGCAGAGTGAAAGAAAAAAAACACTCTCCCTACCTACAGTTTTCTGTCCCTAGAAAAAATGTTTTTTTTAATCACAATATAGCACAAGGACAATTCACTCACTGTCCTTACAGGTCCCTGGAAACAAGGACTTGCAGAGTGAAAGAAACTGACACTCTCCCTACCTACAGTTTTCTGTCCCTAGAATAAATGTTTTTTTAAGCACAATATAGCACAAGGACAATTCACTCACTGTCCTTCCAGGTCCCTGGAAACAAGGACTTGCAGAGTGAAAGAAACTGACACTGTCCCTACCTACAGTTTTCTGTCCCTAGAATAAATGTTTTTTTTAAGCACACTATAGCACAAGCACAAAACACACTGACACTCTCCCTACCTATCCTTCTCTTTCCCTAAACTAAAGGAATCCAGGTTAAGCAAGAAAGAAATAACAGTCACTGTCCCTGCCTATGCTGCTCTATCCCTGCTCCGGAACACACTACACTAGGCCGCCGTGCTGGCGGCCTTTTATAGTGTGGGGCGTGTACTAAACACCCTCAGCAATAATTGGCCACAGGCATCCTGCCTGTGGCCAATCATTGCTCTCCTCGCTGCCGGCGCTGTGATTGGCCAAGCATGCGGGGTCACAGTGCATGCTTGGCCAATCACAGCGCCTGGATGACACTGCGATGGCGTAGTGCATTGTGGGCCGTTCGCGTCACTCGAATTTGGCGCGAACGGCCCAAATCGTTCGATCTTCGTCGAACGATCGAACAGCCGATGTTCGAGTCGAACGTATGTTCGACTCGAACACGAAGCTCATCCCTAACTAGGGCCCCTTTCACACATGCGGTCCGTTTGTTAAATTTTCATCCATCCGTTGATGGATAAAAAACTGACATTAATGCATCTCTATGGAAAAACGGGTGTAAATGAATGATGATCCATTTACATCAGTTTATATCCGTATCCGTCAAGAACGTTTTTTTGAAACAGATCAAAGCTCTATTTTTCTTCCATAAAAAAACAGATCAGATGAAAAACAGACAGTCCGTTTTCCATCCGTTTTTGCATTGGTAGTGGATGTAGAAAAACTGATGAGAAACTGATGAGCCGCTGGTGAAAAACTGATGAGAAACTGATGAGCCGCTGGTGAAAAACTGATGAGAAACTGATAAGCAGCTGATTAAAAAATGATATGAGTAGCTGATAAAAAACGGATGAAAACTTCAGATTTTTTAATTGAAAAGACGTGACTGAACTGATGAAATGAACGGTCCGCATGTGTGAAAGGAGCCTAAGGGCTCTTTCACACGGACGTGTCCGTGTGCGGGCTCCGCTTTGCTCATCGGGGATCGCTCCGTCGATCCCCGCTGAGCAGGCAGATGACAGGTCTGTCTCTGCACACTGTGCAGGGACCGGCCTGTCAGAGCACCGCTCTCCCCTATGGGGGATCGGATGACGACGGACCGTAGAGTCCGTTGTCACCTGATCCGCCAGACGGATGGAAAATAGGGTTTTCCTCCCTCACACTTTGGAGGGTCGGATGTCAGCGGGCAAGTCACCGCTGACATCCGTGGCTCCATAAAGGTGCACAGAGCGTCTGTTCAGGTCCGCCTAAAAAACTGACAGGCGGACCTGAACGGTACGTCCGTGTGAAAGGGGTCTTAGTGTGTTTTCCCTTCCCTTTCATTCATTCACTGGATTTTAGATATTTCCAAAAGCTCCTCCCAAGATCCAGACCACAGCTTGCATCAAAGCTCCTTAAATGAGTACTGGGACAGGGTTCTGCAAGAAGGTATGTACAGCACCCTGCTGGCCCCTCCCCCTAATCATGATCTGCCTGCATTGCATAGAGAAGCACAGGTACCCAGGGATGACAGTCTAAAATAAGTTATGTGACTAAAAAAGAAAAGTTTTATTTAAACATTTCATTAACATGCTGATGAAGGGGGAGGGAGGAACCGGAAAAAGCAAAATATTATCAGATTCAATTTTAACATTAAAGTTCACAAGAAGTTTTGAGCATCAAATTATTCTTAAAAATAAAAAAATAAAAAAAGTCCACATTTCTATAGCTACCCACAGACCTAAAACACTATAGAAATAAGTGATTATGTGTTGATCTTTTACCTGCAACAAATGATTTTTTTTTTTAAGTAAACTGATTCTTGTCCTAAAGTAATGGGAGGATCATGTGCATACACATTTCCGGCAGTAGAAAACATTGCTATAATTTTATCTGTCACCATGCAAGGGGTATTTTAAAAACATAAAATGTTATTTATTTTTATGAAAAATCATAATTTGCACAAATCTCTGTACAGTCCTCTAGTTGACTGTAAGTTTGAAAAGCTCTGTCTTACGTCTATGGGTGGCCTCTGGTGACAATATTCTCAATGCAATGTTGATCTATAAGTGGATTACATTGATTTTTAGAATTAATTATATCCTGTCAATAAACATGTGGCTTATTGCTAAAATGTTGGAACATTCTTGAAGATTGATGTGAATAAAAAACAACGTCAAAATAATAATAAGCACACTCTATTTTTACATTGATGAGGGTAAGTCAACACAGGAATATATCTATCTATATAGATATATATATTTATATATATCTATATATATTCAGAGACAGAGAGAGAGAGATTATTATTTTTTATGAATCAGTGCATACCATTCACTGTAAAGTACATTTCTGCTTGTGCACAACCCAAATCGTTGCAGGCTCGGCAGGAATAAAACCCTTCATCTTGTTTTCTTACACGTTGTATAGTCAAGGTCCTGTTATGGTCCCTTAATATAACCCCTAAAAGTGAAGAACAAAATCATTTGGATACAGTGATGATTCTGAGGCCCAATACTCAACATTTTTTAACTGAGTGAAGAATGGTTAGAACCTCTGTAAGATTTTTTGTTACTCTCTGTGTACCCATTGGGGGGACTTCACCTCACTTCCTGTCCCAGCATGTGTGATGGACTTCTGAATAGTCTGAAGTTTATCTAAAGCCATTTTTCTAGTATGGACAGGGTGGCGAGGGATTAGAACCTGTGTTTTTATCGCTTTCTGTATTCTCGATGGCGTGATTCTCCTTCTCTCCTTAAAGTGATATTAAAGGCAATTATAAAAAAAAAAAAAAAAATAACAAACATGTCAGGCCTACCTGCTCTGTGCAGCGTTTTTTCACAGGGCAGCCCAGATCCTCCCCTTCTCAGGTCCCCTGCCGGTGCTCTGGTTCCCTCCCTCCTGCCTAGTGCCCCCAGAGCAAGCAGCTTGTAATGGAGCACAAAAGCACCAAAGCAGGATTGAACCTCAACCGCTGCACTGCGTGTCCATTCGCACACAGAGCTGCAGCTTGCCCCCCCCCCCCCCATTGTCTCATTGGCTCAATGGCTGTGGCTGACAGCAGTGGGAGCCAATGGTTCTATCTGCTGTCTCAGCCAAAGAAACGGGAGAGTCCCCAGAGAGCCTAGGCTCTCGTGCACATTACTGGATAGTCATGGGGCTAAAGTAAGTATTAGGAGGGCTGCTGCACAGAGATGGTTAAAAAACCTTGAGCATTTAGAACCACTTTAACTGGAATGGCCTGTAGTTAGGGGCCTTATTGAGGGGAACTCTAAAACTTTAATCTCTGGATTGCATCTTCCAATGGGGAAACTCACTTCAGTGACAACTGTCCCTTACTTTGGAGAGATCTTTTACTTCCTGCCGTGTCTCTAGATATGAAGTGCTATTGACATCCAAATAACAAAACAAAAAAATGTCAGGGATTTTAACCATTCTTTAATCTATCTAAAACTAAAATTAAAATTCTGACTTCTTACAAAGTTCTGGCTGGAAATACTTTAAGGTTAGAAAGACATTACAATGACCAGTTATAGCAGTACCCACCATGCTGTGATCAATTCTAAGATGGCAGATAGCATAGTCATGTACAAAATCCTCCATTATTTCAGTTGGAGCTTCTCTTTATCGCACAATGAGTTGGAAAATATGTATTTGAGTGTGGTCAAAACTTTCCTTTTCTACGGAGAGGGAAGAATGAGTCGTACCACGCACAAACCACATTTATTGCCAGCCAGATATTGTGCTGGGTAATGACACTCCAGTCATTTATTTGAGGATGGACAAATATCTTCCTACCCATTGTTCCAAAGGAGACATCTGCCTGTGTAATAAATTAATCTGATATCTTTATATGAGATTATTTTTTATCCTTTGTTACCTGAGTCTCCAACCAGAGCCTGGGAATTTTTGAACCAAACGATCCTTGGATCAGGAGTACCAGCGGCTTGGCAGCGCACCTCCACCGTCTCACTAACATTGGTAGTCTGGTTCTTCAGTTCGGGGGAAATGAAGGGAGCTTTCAGTGCTGTGTGAAAACAGCAAAATGTAAGATACAATGCAGCACATTCATGTAATTTAATTGTTTGCATATAAATACAAATGTATCTCTTTTATTACAAATGACAGTATTACCAAGAATGTTTATTTCTGTGGTAGAACATTCAGTCTTCTGCATCTTCCTATTATATGCCTTACACATATAGACACCCTGGTCACGCCAAGAGATGTCTTGTAAATACAGCTCCGAGGTGATATTTACTCCATCTGTATCCACAATGGTGGAATCCATTTCCATTTTACTGAAAGCATTCAAGTTTTCACAACTGACTTTTGACACTGGTCTAGCAGAGCGCAACTTGAACCAGGCTGGCTTCTCATATGTATCTCTATCAGCGGTGCATCTGAGGGTCATGTTGTCCCGTTCGGTGAGCTTGCCTTCAGGGCTCATGCTGATGCTAAGCTCCCCTGAAAGACAAAAGTATCAGTAGTCATATTGCATTGTGCTGACAAATGAAAGTGAAATTTGATTATTTGATTTTGGTTACTATATTGTGTATCATTATTATATTATTGTACATCTTTATTGCTCCTTGAACTCCCTTTCAAAAAAAAAAACGGCATGCCATAATTTTTAGTCAGCAGACATCTCAGACATTGCTCACTGTCTGTGAATATTCTAAGGCTGAGCACCTACTACTACACCAACCAAAAGACACCTATTACAATTACCACTGATCCCTACTATACCATCTGCATTTACTATGTATATTATTATGCACTCCATGGCTTCCCTACAGCCAAATACTTGTGGGAAGTAGGCAATCGGAACAATGGTCCTAATTGGGGAAAACCTTCTTTGACTAAAGTATAACTGACCATAGATTGGACAACTTTTTAGTTACCCCCACTAAATTAATGAGAAATGTGAATGACTGCCTTTTCGAAAAACTCAACAAAAATTCTGAAAACTCTTTATCATCGTGTTTACATATGCTACTAATGTAGTATCTTTTACAAAGATGTCACAGCAAATCCCTATCCCACTAATGGGTATTTGTCATGAAATATCTCATTCATTTTGGTCTGCAGAGAATGATTTTTGCATTATCTTGTAAAACCAATTATTTCCTTGCCAGGTTATTAGATTTCTATCTGTTCTGTACATGAAGGCAATTCATTCATGTACAAGTTCACTGAATCTTTGCCTAATCAGATAAATAAACATTCCATCTATGGCCAGTAGGTAACATACCTGAAAATTCATATTTCAGATGTGGGATCATGTCTGGTCTCACTATAATGTCTAATAATCCCTATAATAATTGTATAGTGAAACTCAAGGTCTAAAAGAACACTGACAGAAGGGCATTTTATCCAAATTCTGCAAACTACTGTTTGTTTCAGGTACCAGATCAGGTAAAAGTGAATTTGACTTGCTATTAAATAAACCCAAGACTGATTGCCATAAATACACATTACATTTTTTAATAACCTCAAAGATTCATCAAGAATAATGGAAATGTCATTTTTTTCTTCTAAACTTACGTGTAACAAGAAAAGCAACGATATGTTCATCTTTTCCTGCTTCATTTGTGGCTGTACATTTGTAAATTGCAGAAACATTAGCTGCTGCAATAAACAGCTTACTCACAGTCTAAAGAAAGGATACAAAAGCTGGGTATTAGTGATGCAGATATTTAAAAAATAATTATGTTCGCAAGTTACTTTAAAGCTCCAGACAAGCAGCTAAATACACAGATTATTTATATATCTATCTATCTCTCTCTCTCTCTCTCTCTCTCTATATATATATATATAGATAGATAGATAGATAGATAGATAGATAGATAGATAGATATCTATATATATATAGATATATATATATATATATATATATATACAGTATAACCTTGGTTTGCAAGCATAATTCGTTCCAGAAACATGCTTGTAATCCAAAGCACTTGTATACCAAAGCATTTTTTATAAAGTGTATAAAAGAGAAGAGAGGCACCTCTAAGTGTAGCAATAAGTTGCTAAATGTTGTACCTTCATTAAATGTAACCATATTGCTACACTTTTAGAGGCTCCTCTCTTCTTTTTTATACTCAGTTGTGACATGATGCTACTCTTATATCAAGACATTGCTTGTATATCAAGGCAAATTTTATTAAAACATTTTGCTTGTCTTGCAAAACGCTCTCAAACCAAGTTACTCTCAAACCAAGGTTTTACTGTATAGGAAGGCCAGTATTGTGGCGTGAAATTATGGGAGGAGCCTGGGGCGTATTTAAGCAGACCACCCATGATGGTATTTGTCGACGCGGTAGCCACTCACCCAAACCCCCTTTTTAGGGCACTTCTCTGGAAACAAATTCTCTACAGAATCATCTATTTTATTTATCTTAGGGTATGGCCCCTTCTCTTGGCATACTGTCCAGCAGACCAGGGCACACTTCAGGTTTAGTTTATGTTGTTAGTCTTGTGACATGTTTATGTGATTCATATCTCTTCGGACAGAGGGCTCTGACCATAAATATAGATAGATATATATCTATATATATATAGATATATATCTATCTATATAGATATATATCTATATATACTGTAGATATATATATATATCTATATATAGATAGATATATATATATTCACTGTATATGGAAGCCATTTAACAGCTAAATAATTTGCATTTCTGTATTCCCCATCCTGACATTACTTTCCTTGTGATAGTTGTAGACTCTAGCAAGGATAGTGTATTCTCTTATCGCTAGCCTGCTGAATGACAGGGAAAGAGCAACAGGAGACAGATGAGGTCATCCCTCCACTCTCTCCTCCTATCATCATGTTCCTTGTAAGAATATTTGTATGCAGCACCCCTCACTGGCTCCCAGTCCTGCCCCAACACCTCCCATTGTAAGGGTGTGACTGTTGCTGTATAGGGGGGAACAAGAACCTGATACTATATTTATTTCAGTTATAGTTTCAATAAAAGAAAATAATGATTTATTAATGACTACCTAGCTGCAATAATTTGTGCCTTTATATCTGCTTGGAGCTTAAAGTAGAAGTTCAGCCTAAAACTTCCAGGCATTTCCCAGTCGTTGTCGGCTTTTTCCTGCATACAGCTTCCGCCGCTGGAGACCGGACCGGAGAGGCTTCAGAAAAGGTATGTATAGCGATTTTTGCTTTACAGGGTTAGATTGGTTAGTTTTAGATTGTGGCTGCAAGTAGATTTCAAGATTTTAGTTTTAGGCTGAACTTCCAATTTAACAGGCATAGAAGAATTTGATTACCGTATACAGAAACTCACATGAGCTTTGTTTCTTTGAACACATAAATCCACTATTCAATGAACGTTGTCCCCATTGCTGCCTAGGACACAGCATTACAAATATTATCTTAGTCATCTATACCTTTTAAACAAAGATGAAACTATATTATGTTTTAACCCATTTTTAAGTACGAAATTGATTGCATGCACAGCAGAAACTACTGCACATCATTGCTTAGGGTGGATTTATTGATGGTAATAACAGTTGACCATCCAGTGGACCATTCCTATGCAACATCATTCTCCACTGGGAGAGTGTGTGGCAGTGTGACAACATGGGAAACATTTAGAAGACAGGGAGAGAATGTTGTCAATGTGATCCTGCAACAAGGACCTTCATGTGGAGATCACCAGGTATAATTTTAATGAACGTTGCAGATTTAAAAAAAGGTTAAAAATACTTTTGAAAGTGCTTTAGCATGTTAATGCTTTTTTGAGTGATAAAATGTACCTATAAATTTAAAATGACCCTTTTTCTCCCTTGTTGCCCTTTTATAGCATACCAAAAATTAAATTATTATATCATTTAAAATTAAATTCACCTTTATTTTTCCTTCTATGACATCCGTATGAGTTTCATGCATCTCAACTGTATTGCCTCCATGTTTGTCCAGAATATTCCTCCAACTTGGGCAGCTGTAAGTGTTCCTCTTTTCACTGTGCACTCTGAATAAAAGGAAATGCAGACCTTTTAATAACACAAGCATTAATCAGCATACATAACAAAGATCTATAAAAATAAAAAAAAAGACACTCAAGCATTATGTGGCACTCTAGATCAATGGAGCATGTGAAGATCAATACATGGTAAATAAATAGTATTATCCGGGTGAAAAGGTGAGCAGCCAACATCCTTTCCAAAATTAGATCCAATATTTGGATGGGAGGAAGCAGAGGCGGGCTCTCACAGAAGGTAGAAAAAAACAGGTTCATTCATAAGTTCTTAATTCTCTACGTGAAGCTAAATAGAAGAGCCACATATGCCTCCTAAATGACTTTTTCTGTGGGATGGTAGGAAGTGCTATGGTTCCAAAGGAAGATGCTAAAGGAAGTCATCTGGTCAACAACAGCAGGAAAGCGGAATGCTCTGGTCTCCAAAGCAGGAAGCCTGAGCCTGTGCTGGGGTCTGATAAGGGAAGCCATGTGGGCTTAGCACAAGATCCTTGTCTGTCATCTGTGCATCAATCAGCACGTTTCCTCTGGGATGGCCTTTCACCCAGATAACATTAAGAACTGCAAGCCTAATAATGACTACAAACTACTGTACCAAAGTAGACATGATAAAATGTTCATTCAGAAAGAAGTATCTATGAGTTGATCAGAAAGAGATCCATTATAGTAGCGATCTCTCAGTTGGGAGTGTGCCAACTCTGTAATACAAAAAAAAAAGCAAGGGAGAGGCGCCTCTGAGTGCAGACGTTTTAAAACAATTTAATAAAAGATAGTGCTACAAGCAACTCACATTTGTGTGGTTAAAAACGTGCATTGTACGAAATCCAGTTAGAAGAGGAAGATGTCATCAGGTCTGTCACGGAGTATCTCCGTGACAGACCTGATGACATCTTCCTCTTCTAACTGGATTTCGTACAATGCACGTTTTTAACCACACAAATGTGAGTTGCTTGTAGCACTATCTTTTATTAAATTGTTTTAAAACGTCTGCACTCAGAGGCGCCTCTCCCTTGCTTTTCTTTACAGTACCCTGGAACATGGTTTCTGTTTCACCTTGAATGGCAGCCCTGAGCTTGCACATGTGACTTCTCCTATTATTATTACTATTCTTCCAGCCTCCGCTTCATCCCTCTCCCCCCGGAGCCTGGACCCCATGTTCACTGACTGTACATCTTTTTGTACATGCGCCATTTGATTATATACCTTTGAGATATTAGTGACTTTGGACTCATGCGCATTTTTTACTTGTGTTACAACTCTGTAATACCACTTAGTTGAGTCAATCTTAAGAGCATTAGAAGATGCCTCTGTCATCATTAACAATATTAAACACTTCATGACCCTCCCTTTGGCTTGGAAATAGCTAGCTTAAAGTGGTTCTAAAGGGTAGACATTTTTTACCTTAAGACATTCCCTGCATTAATAACCTCCCTGGCGGTATGATTCTGTCAGATTTTAGGTGCTGAAAGCGGTACCATTATTCTGCATGGAAATTTGGCGTTTTATATTGTAGGCCTGTAATTTTTAGGAATAACTCACTTAAATCTGTCCAAACCAGAGTCTAGTAGACATCCCGGGTATGATAAAGTTCAAAAAACAAAATCATAAATTATAATATAATAAATAACTATAAAATAATTATAACAAATAATAATATAATAATAATAAAAGTGTTTTTCAGTGTTTGATGATGAATTTCCCCACAAATCGCTATCGCTCAATTCTGCGAGTGATTCTAATTTATTATCGCTGTTTTTTAGCTGGTCTAAAACCACTTTTGACGTAAAGGGACACTTTTTGGTTGCTATGGACAATCTCCAAATTCCAGGCAGAAAGAACAGTTTTTATTATATAAAAGTGCATGCAGGACACTGGACAAACCACTAGGGACAAAGGGGATGTGTAATTATTACATACAGTACTGTAATCTGTAAGATTACAGTGTACTGTATGTGTACTGTGTTTTAACTTTTTTGAATTTGGCGCCGATCTCCGTCCCCGTGCGTCGTAACGTTGCAAGGAACAGAGCTCGGCGGCACTTGGCAGTGTGTGAATCGAGCGAGGAGACAGTTTGATCACACAGCGGGGAGGCATCGCAGGATCCAGGGGACAAGGTAAGTAACTCTGCCTGGACTACTGCGATGCAATCCCGAGTCTGGCTCGGGGTTACCGCTTTTGGTGCTGAAATGTCACCCGAGCCCGACTCGGGAATACCGCTAGGCGGGTTAAGGAAAAAATGTCCCAGTGTTTGTATCGTTCCCACCCCCCCCCCCTAGTATATTTACCTGAGTCCTATATCGAGCCAGCGATGTGCCCATCTGCGGCTCTCTCCTCTCTCCCCCCTCACAGAGGCAACAGCAGGAGCCATTGGCTGCTGTCAACCAAATCCTGTGAGCAGAGAGCTGGGGCTGAGGGGGGTTGAGCAGCACTGTGTAAGTCAATAGACACATACAGTCTGGCTCGGGATGGAGCCCACAGCTGCACCACTCTAGGAAGCGGTTTCCTATGGTGGCACACCGGGAAGAGGAGAAGACAGGACCATATTTCTCCTTTAAAATAATAAACACGGTATACTTACCTGCTCTGTGCAATGGTTTTGCACAGAGCAGCCCCAATCCTCCTCTTCTTAGATCCCCCGCTGGCGCTCTGGGCTATCCCAGAGTTCCCCCATAACAGACCACTTGCTATGGGGGCATTCGTGTATGCTCATTGGCTGTGATTGACAGCAGCGGGAGCTGTATCGAGATCGGACTTGGGTAAGTATTAAGTGGGTTGCGGTTGCTGCATACTGAAGGTTTTTTAAACTTATGCATAGAATGCAACCACTTTAAAGGGGAACTTTATATTTATAAGACCTGAGCAGCTCACTTACTGAGATGATGAGATGCATTCGTCCAGCAGCTGCCATGTCCACTGGATGTTAACTGGTGCTGGAATCCCAGATGCAGTACAAGTTAGGGTAGAACGTTTGCCAAACTTGATTGATTCCACAGAAGTAGATACTGCCTTTTCACATATGTTTGGAGGGACTAGGAAGAAAGATAAAGTGGGTTTTATTCTCTCTTTTTACCTTTTTAATTTTTTTTCCCCTAAAAAAAAAATTTCTACTTCTTTTCTTTGGGAAGAATTAACTCACCGTGCACTATGAGCTGAAAACTGTACTTCTCATTATCCTTTGTCCGTGGGTTAGTAAGAACAACTGTATAATTGCCAGAGTCCCTTTCACTGCATTCATTGATAGACAGGAGGTATGGCGTTTTGTGATTGTGAAAGATTTTACCATTTTTGATCCTGTAAAGAAAGGCATGGCAATATTACTTTTTGAATGAAACATGAGTGCCTTTCGGAAGGATTTCAGGAAAAAGCTCTTACCATTTGGCCTCAGGATCAGGAAATGCTGTAAATTTTACTGGTATCTTGACACGATCTCCAGATTTCACTATGATCACCTTCTCCATGTTGTCATCAATTAATATAAAGGGTTTTTCTGAAAATACATTTGTTTAGCAGATCAACCATGCTGCACTTTATGAAAGTGTGAAAGTGCTACTAAAGTCACCTGATCAAATCATAAAACAATTAACAAAATTTAAAACATGTTTAAGCCCTGGTTCACACTGGTGCGATTTGACATGTCAAATCGCATGTCAAATCGGTGAAATTTGCCGCAAATTGCGGGCAATGGCACCGTCCTAATCGCTGCGACACCGCATCTGCGGCGCTGCACCGATTTCAAAAAGTAGTTTCTGTACTACTTTTTACGCTTTCAGCCGCGATTTACATTGACATCTGTTTCAGATGTCTTTGAAATCGTGGCTGAAATCGGGACTGCCAGCGGGAGTGAAATCGTGCGAGTTCAGCTGAACTCGCAGGCTTCACTCCCGCAGCCCCAGTGTGAACGTGGGCTTAAACTGAAAATCTGAGCTGAGAAACAGATTTATATATTTTTTCTAAAGTGCTTTTTTTATTACTAGGCATATTACATGTGGATGTGGAAATCACGTTCAACTATCCAATGCTTTATGTTTTGTCTGGAACAATGTAGGTTGCAATCTCCTGCTGGGTCTTTATTGTTGTTTGTAACCCTGGATAGTAGCTCTCTGCCTACATCTAACTCTAATGTGAAGGCCATGGGTCTGCTGTGGGCTGAGCTTCCTGGTTTCTCTCACCGGAGCACTTCCTTTTTGAATTTCTATGGAAAATCCAGCAATACCATAATGTTCGTGTAAACCCCAGCTAGGCTGGGAAAGTAGAGATCCTATGTTTGTGTTTCAGTTAATGGCATAACTATAGCCATACCACACCATACGACTGACATGGGGCCAAGTTGCATAGAAGGCCCAAAACTTTCTGCCAGTGATTTATGCAGGTAGATATAGAATTCAGCATACATTTGAATGCCATTAATTTATATAAAGTCTAAGGCCTTGTACACACGACCGGTTTTCTCGTCAAGAAACGACAAGAAAACTGCTGGGAGAGCTTTCTTGGCGAGAAAACCGTTCGTGTGTATGGTTTTTCGGCGAGAAAACTGCCATGAATCTCGACGAGAAAAATAGAGAACCTGTTTTCTATTTTCTCGTCAGGATTCTCGTTTTTCTCGTCGGGATTCTCGTCTGCAAACAGGCCATGTGTATGCTTTTCCGAGTCTTAAATGCTGTAACGAACTGAAAAGCACGAAGACTGAAAAGCGCGAATCGTCTCTCCCCAAACTTTTACTAACACGCGGTAACACAAGATCAGCAAAAGCTGCCCAAGGGGTGGCGCCACTGGAATCAAACTTCCCCTTTATACTGCCGTTGTACGTGTTGTACGTCACCGCGCTTTACAACGACGAGATTTGGAATTGACAGTGTGTATGCAAGGAAAGCTTGACAAGAATCCCGTCAAGCTTGACAAGAATCTCGTCGAGAAAAACAACAACGTTTTTTACGACGAGATTCTTGGTCGTGTGTACTAGGCTTAAGAACCTTTGGTAAGTGTGACATAGGCCTTCCAAAAGCCTGCATGGCTGTAGTATGAATAGGTCTGTAATAGGGCCCCATTTTTTAAATGCTGACATGCATGTTTTGTCATGTTGACATGCAAACAGTGTCTTTCAGTGCACATCCATGGGCCAAAGAATGCATCTATGTTTTCAATGCACTGCAAGTCAATGCATGTGAATGTTCCTTTATGTACTGCAACATGATGCTGGTTCGATTCAATTGTTTTGAGCACAAAAAGCAGAAAGAAACAAACATGCAGTCTATTGCACATACAGTATGGGAGAGATTTACTAAAACTGCAGCACTCAAAATCTGGTGCAGCTGTGTGGTAGCCAATCAGCTCTAAAGCCAGCCATAGACAGTTCTACTTTAGGCCTGTTCAGCAGGAACCGGCCGAGATTCGATAATTGAGATTATTCGATCGACTTGGGTACAACCAGCATGTCAGATTTTAGGATGCAATTATTGTCAACCCCCCCAATAGCATGGACCTAATAGCTCCACAGAAGGGATTCCCCCATCAACGCTGACATTGTTGATGGGGTATTCAAGTGATTTTCTTTCCTGCAACTGTGGTATCGGGTATTATCTATGGCCAGGTTAACTTCAGCTTGTTCAATGAAGCTTTAACAAAAAAAAACTGGAAGCTGATTGGCTTTTATGCAGAGCTGCACCAGATTTTGCACTTTCCAGTTTTAGTAAATCTCCCACTATGTGTTGTTGCAATGCGTGTGAATGCATGCTGCAATGTGAGAAGTAATGCTTATGGGCCCTTAAGCTAAATGAAAGCATGCATGCACAATAAATAAATATAAATGTTGACTATAAACACAATTAAATGTTTAATTTTCTACAAATGCAGTGTATTAAGATGGCATATTCATTTTAAAAGCGGCAAAAAAAAAAAAAAATACTCCTACAGAACACCACAAGGCTCCTCCTTGTCTAATGGTATGTACCTGTAAGTGTGTTTGGGTGCCATTAAAAATGTATGCTTACTAGGTGTCCACATGTAAAAAACAAATAAATATACATTCACATAAATCTACATCTATAAATATACAGTTTACAGGTCCCAAATAACCAGAAAGTCCAATAAAAATATATCAGCTTACAAAATGAACTTCCAATTTTACAGACCTCAATCAGATGACCCTGAACAGTGCAGCAGCTTGGGAGAGCAAACATAATTTTCGAGTCTGTATGAGCCTGCTAGAGCTTCCCAAGGAAACAGGCCCCAACGGTAGGCGGCCTACCATTGGGGCCTGTTTCCTTGGGAAGCTCTAGCTGGCTCATAACCTCGGCTCTCCAGCTGTTTTGCAACTACAAGTCCCATGAGACATTGCAAGACCCTGACAATCACAGGCATGACTCCTAGAGGCAGAGGCATGATGGGATTTGTAGTTTCACCACAGCTGGAGAGCCAAGGTTGCCTACTCCTGCTAGCGGCACAGCTGGTCTTATATAAATCCAACCTAGGCAAAAGCCAGAACAGTGGCTCTGAGGAGAAGTGACATTATAATGTACTCACCATACACAATGACTGTGGTGCTGTTAGTCTTATTCATTCTTCTTGTATCTGCTGTGCAGCTGTAATTCCCTCTGTCGCTCAAAGTTACCTCTTCTATGGTTAGTGTACTTAACTGTTCCATTTCGCTCGGTGCAGAATTGAGTTTCCCTTGCGCAACTCCATTATCCTAAAATCACAAACATCATACCCTTCACTTCAGTCATGTTATAACACAAAGGAATATAACCTTCTATTGCAAAGAGAAAATACATTCTGTCATAGAGTAACTACCTGAAATTTAAGATCAGCCCTCTTTTTTCCAGCTAAGCCCCCTTGTCTTACATGGTGTCACAAACAATAGTTAGCTGCTAATGATGGCAAAGACTCCAATGCTGGGGCATGTCCCTTGGCCTATTGTATTAGTAAAACTCTGAAAAATAATTACAATGTATTTGAACCTAAAGCTAGACACAGATGGGTCAAAATTAGGCCAGTTCACCAGGGAGCGGCTGAACTTTGCTCCATGTGTGGTTGCTCTAATCATTGATTTCCGTTGAGCAGGCTTGTTGGAATTTTTTTCTCGTTGAGCCGATGGGCTGCAACCACTGATCAGTGTATTCTGATAGCGGAGAGTCTCCATTGTCAGAACACAATGGGGTTTATTTACTAAAGGTGAATCCACTGTGCACTGCAAGTGCACTTGGAAGTTGCTGTAGATCTGAGGGGACCATCCAAGAAAAATAAAAAACTGAATTTTTTGCTTGCACATGATTGGATGATAAAATTTAGCAGAGCTTCCATTCTTTTCAGATCTTCCCCTCTACAGCGACTGTACTTCCAAGTGCACTTGCAGTGCACTTGTGGTGCACTGTGGATTTGCCTTTAGTAGATGAACACCAATGTCTCAGTGTTGAGGATTCCTCTATCCAACTCAATTGTGTGCATTTAATTACCATTCGTTTTTTTTCTTTAGCCCGCCGGCTGTATCAAAAAAAATAATCCATCTATGGCCAGTCTAAGGCCCTGTACACACGATCGGATTTCCTATGGATTCTAATCCGATGGATTTTTCCATCGGAAATCCGATGAAGCTGACTTCCATCAGTCTTGCCTACACACCATCAGTCAAAAATCTGACCGTCCCAAACGCCGTGACGTAAAACACTTACAAGACAAGCCGAGAAAAATTAAGTTCAATGCTTCTGAGCATGCGTCGACTTGATTCTGAGCATGCGTGGGTTTTTTGTCCCATGGAGTTCCACACAGACGATCGGAATTTGCTATCGTTTTTTTTCCCATCGGATAAATTTAAAACATGTTCTATTTTTTTTTCACCGATGGAAAAAAGACCCATGGGGCCCATACACGATCGGTTTGTCCGATGAGAAAAGTTAATCGGACTGCTTTCATCGGTAAAACCGATCGTGTGTACACGGCATAAGAAAACAGGTAACATCTATCTTAATTACATTAGTGAAACAAACAAACAAAACGAAAAAAACCACACCCCAAAATCACATGAAAATGCTCCCGCCTTAAGTGTGAATCCATGCATATGACCAATACTTGTGGAACTTGTGGAACTAGTCACAAACACAGACAATGATGGGTAATGAGAACATCCAGAAGATGACTATTCTGATGGTGCATGTTCATGCCAACATTTTTAGTCTTTACAAAAAAGTGTAACTACAGGCAAAACGTTTTTCTTTAGTTTTGGATAGAGTGGAGAGGGACTGGAACACCTATCATTTTTTTTTTTTGCTGTGTCCCTGTAAGGGCAATTCACACCCTCTTTGGTGCTTGTTTATTATGACCACCAAAAATTAAAAAAAAAATCCCAAATGGGGTTGTCCTCAGAACAGGAATATATGGGAAATCTTCTAATAGGGGAAACTAGTTCTGGTAACAAAAAGGGATCCTCTCACTATGGATGAATTTATTGTCACTTCCTGTTTTGGCTATGCTACAGGAAGGAAAGGGAAATATCCCCAATAGTACACAAGCAAAAAAATACCATGGGTTATAATCCTCCCTTACACACGATCAGAATTTCCGATGGGATAATGGAATTTTCCGTCGGAATTCCGTTCAAGCTGTCTTGCATACACACTGTCAGACCAAATTCCGACCATCCAAAACGCGGTGACGTAAAACACTACGAAGAGCCAAGAAAAATTAAGTTCAATGCTTCCGAGCATGCGTCGACTTGATTCTGAGCATGCGTGTTTTTTTCTCCGTCGGAGTTCCACACAGACGATCGGAATTTCCGATCAGATTTTTTAAAACATGTTCTATTTCTAAACTCCGACAGAAAAAAGTCAGATGGATCCCACACACGGTCGGAATATCCGATGAAAAAATTCCGTCTGACTTTTTTCATCGGAAATTCCGATCGTGTGTACAAGGCAGTACTCTATCCAAAATGAACAAATACGTTTTGCATTTAGTTCTATAAGGCGTGAAAAAAACAAAAACTGTACACTAAATACCAACTATAATTACCATCATTGAAGGGTAGTCCCAGCTGAATTGGGCTCTGACATTTAATGGCATGTGAGCTTTGCAGGTTATTTCCAACCTGTCTCCCACAGCCAGTTTGATCTGAGGATATGGATTCATTGACAGTCTATAGATCATATACTCTGACAAAAAAAAAATAGAAATAATTATTAATTAATAATACTGGAGAACAAATGATAGATTGTG
Organism: Rana muscosa; assembly: GCA_029206835.1. NCBI lineage: Eukaryota > Metazoa > Chordata > Amphibia > Anura > Ranidae > Rana > Rana muscosa. Next base: position 212,537,544 of record CM055116.1, read on the forward strand.
TATGGTTGTTACTGAAGAACTGCTGAATTGTTCTTACCTAGAACTACGATAAGAAATCTGTGGGATCTGTATGTTTCTCCATTGACAGCTGTCTCACAGAAGACCATATCCGCAAACCTCACCAATCCACTGGCGATAGTAAACCCCTTCTGATAATGCCACTGAATATTGCGTCCATTGGGAACAAACGTATTGTCTGCATATTTCTAAGAAATAAACATTGTTCATTATTTACATCATCTCATTGAATGTATTCTTTCCTAACTGGTCACACTTAGTTCAGAGATAAAGCGGGAACATATTTTATGATATATACACAATGGTCTGAAAGAAGATTTGGAAAATTTGAAGCATGTCTAAGTACGTGAACACAGAAATACGATGAAGTAGCTTAGCAGCTTGGCAAGCAAGAGGGTCTCAAAATAAAACCTAAAATTTAAAAATAAATTATTTTTGAAGATAAATTTTTCAGATTTACACCCAGCAAGTAAAGCTATTAAATCAAGCTTTGCATATAAAAGAGGTATGTACTAAAGCATAGCAATGGCATGACATCCAATCTACTGAAAAAGGCTATAGGCCAGTGATGGCGAACCTTGGCACCCCAGATGTTTTGGAACTACATTTCCCATGATGCTCATGCACTCTTCAGTGTGGTTGAGCATCATGGGAAATGTAGTTCCAAAACATCTGGGGTGCCAAGGTTCGCCATCACTGCTATAGGCAGTATCATCACTGTTTATTACCAGATAACAAGCGGACATGGGCTTACTATGAACACCCTTCGAAAGGCTGTTCACAGCCCCACAGTAAAGTGGTTTGCCTACAGCAGGACATCCACCTATGTGCTTTAAACTATTTGGGGAATGGTCCACAACTCAAGGGGACCATGTGCACACGACCCCCCCCCCCCATCGTTCGGTCAAACCCCCCACCCCAACACCCCGCCCCCGTCGCTCGGTCGATTGTCCATCTATCAGCCTCGCACTTACCCCATCCAGGCAGCGGGCAGCTTCCCCCTGCGTCTCCTCTTAGGTGCCTCCCCCCCTACTCCCGGCCAATATGGTCGCTTCTCCTCTCTGCCAATCGGGTCTTAGGACCTGTTTCCTGATTGGCCGGGAGGAGAAGCAGGAAGACAATAGCGCAGATTAATTCACTATTGTCACACAAGTGGGTGAGCCCACCCTTTTATAAAGCCAATTAGAGCCTCAGTCTCTAATCACGTGCTTAAAAAAGAAACCCCATAGAAATCCATGCATCCGACGCCCTGCATGTAGATTTGGGGCCGGGCGCATAGATTAGGGGGGCGGCCCCTCTGCGCCCCTAATAGAGCGGCCACCACTGGAGTTCAGGGTATAGAAAAAATAAGAATTCCCCTCTACCTTCACTCAATAAGATTAATGTGGTAAATTCCATTTTGTATACTAATAACCAATAAATATTTTTACAGGATTTTAATGCCCCAAACATCATATACATTCAACTTAAAGTGATATAAGATTTTTTTTATTTTTATTAACCACTTGCTTACTGGGCACATATACCCCCTTCCTGCCCAGGCGAAATTTCAGCTTTCAGCACTGTCACGCTTTGAATGACAATGCGCGGTCGTGCGACGTGGCTCCCAAACAAAATTTAGGTCCTTTTTTCCCCACAAATAGAGCTTTCTTTTGGTGGTATTTGATCACCTCTGCAGGTTTTTATTTTTTGCGCTATAAACAAAAAAGACTGCCAATTTTGAAAAAAACACAATATTTTTTACTTTTTGCTATAATAAATATCCCAATTTAAAAAAATAAAAATAAAGATTTTTTTTCTCAGTTTAGGCCGATATGTATTCTTCTACATATTTTTGGTAAAAAATCGCAATAAGCGTATAGTGATAGGTTTGCGCAAAAGTTATAGCGCCTACAAAATAGGGGATAGATTTATGACATTTTTTTTGTTTTATTTTTTTTACTAGCAATGGTGGTTATCTGCAATTTTTGTCAGGACTGCGATATTGCGGCGGACAGATCGGACACTTTTGACACTATTTTGGAACCATTCACATTTATACAGCGAACAGTGCTATAAATATGCACCGATTACTGTATAATGTGACTGGCAGGGAAGGGGTTAACACTAGGGGCGATCAAGGGGTTAAATGTGTTCCCTAGGAGTGATTCTTACTGTGGGGGGAGGGGACTGACTGGGGGAGGTGACCGATGGTTGTCCCTATGTACAAGGGACACACCATCAGTCTCCTCTCCCTGACAGGACGTGGATCTCTGTGTTTACACACAGAGATCCACGTCCCTGGCTCTGTGACTGCCGATCGCGGGTACCTGGCGGACATCGCGGCCGCCAGGCACGCGCATCGGCACCCGCGTGACACAGCGGCCACAGATTTTCCCCGATGCGCGCCCGCCCGCGGAAGTAAACAGGAGGACGTCCATGGACGTCCACCCGGCAGGTAGGCGCCACGCTGTAGACGTCTTTTGTCTATAGCGCGGGCGCCAAGTGGTTAAAATATAAAATGGGTTATACTTACCTGCTCTATGCAATAGTATTGCTCAGAGTGGTCCCTTACGTTTGCTTCTGAAAATCCCCTGCCGTCGCTGTCTGCGTCTCCCTGCCCTGGGTGCCGCCTTAGCAAGACATGCACTATGAGGTCACCCATGTGGCCATAGACATGCACACAAAGCTCTGGAAAGCCACGACCACTGCTCCCTCCTGACAGGACTTTGACTGACATCAGCAGGAGGCTGTGGCTTCCGCTGCCCTCAGTGTCTGCTGTGGGGGTCAGGTCACACCATGAATCACACAGGAACATAGGTGTGCACAGCCTATTGCATTAGGGTGTGCACCCTTAAGCTCAAACACACATGTGTGTATGTGTCTACATATATATGACCGTGGCACATTGATCTGCCTGCCGGCACAGTGAAAGAGAAGAGCAAAAAACACTTCTCCTATGGCAGAGACGATAAGAGGGAGATCTTTCCCATGTTCCTGCTGCTACACAGAGTCAGTGATAACACTAATGCGCATGGGGTGATTAGGGTGTGCCTGGGCACAGCCGGCACACACTGTGCGCACACCTATGCACAGGAATGTTCTGTGTATTCCTGTGCAATTTACATGCATTCTGGGTCCAGTGTGATTTCAAATGAATGGGCTGAAATTGCACCGGACCTCACCAAAAGTAGTGTATGCACTACATTACAAAACGCACAGCAACCCGATTGAATGCTACTACTGTACCATGGGAACTGGTGCGGGCAAATGCACTGTGTTTGCAACCTGTGTTTGAGGTGTCATTATGTAACACTGAGACCCGCTGCAGATTGCAAATGCAGTGCAGGAAACGTGTACAGAGTTCTGGTGTGAACTGGCCATCAGAGCAGAAAGTGAGAGGAACGGTGCACTGTATGACACAGCCCAACAGTGCTGATCGCTCATTCAGAAAATGTAAACAGTATAGGCTCATTCATAAAGTGTATGAAAGAAAGCAGCTGCTCAAAGACAAACAGCACTGCAGGCTGTGTGATCATTGTGAATGGCAGCGCTGGCCTCCAGAGCGGCCCCTGCTTCCAGAAACCACAGCTGTCAATCACAAATCTATGTCCTTTCTAGCAGCGTTGTTTGACGGGGAAGGGGAAACCTGTTTGAACATGCTGCTTAGAATCCAAGGGATGCACTTGAACAGCACCAAGTGCTATATGTGCTTGGGCTCCTGAAACATTACATACTATGAACAATTTTTTTAATGATAGTTTTTCTTTAAGCTACTTAAAGAGGAACTGCAGTCTGCTCACATAATTTGTAATAAAAACATCTTTGCCATTCTGAAGCTTCCCTCCAACCACTTTGCATATTATTTTATATATACTGTGATTCTGTACTTGCCAAATATGCTGCAGAAATCTCCCTCCACTAAGTCTGGCTGCAATCATTTTAACTGTGGGCAGCTGAAGCTGCAGCCTGTTCACTTCCTGGATTTACACCGACACACAGAGGCACACCTCAAGCTCTGCAGCTCTCATTGGCCCTCTTATGACTCACCCCCTCCCTTTCTGGCAAACTCTCACTAGAGTGAGAGAGAGAGCTGTACATGATGTCATAAGCCTAGGCTAATGACCAGACAAGAAACAGGAAGTGGGCTGTATAAGGTATTTACTGGCAGAAAAAAAAAGGTTTTACTATACAAAGTTAAAACAGCAAGGGCAGAAGATTTAATAGATGGAAAGATGAAAAATTACTGCAGTTCCGCTTTAATAAACACCAGGACATATTAGTACTTAGAAATCCATAATTCCATAGTCAACATAAAACGTGTTAGTGTGTCGCTTACCGTACGCAGAGTCATGTTGAGATCAGGTCTTGAGGCCAGGCATGGTATGGTGACAGATTCATTGCTGGAAGCAGTGCCATGGATGGTCACAACAATAGGGGTATCATTTGGCACAAATGGAGATTCCTGGTCTAAAGATGACATTACATTGTTTTTACAAATGTTACTTTTTTGTGATATTTACTACAAATTTTCATCTGTGTGATATTACTAGTTCCTAGTTAGTGGGTAGATTTCATTGGAGTATTCTGAAATGATATGCCTCGTACACATGGACGCGATTTCCGACAAGAAAACCGTGTTTTTTTTCCAGCAGGAAAACGGCTGAAACTTGTCTTGCATACACACGGTCACACTAATCTTGGACGAAATTACGACCGTCAAGAACGTGGTGACGTACAACACGTATGACGAGCCGAGATCAATGAAGTTCAATAGGCAGTTCTGCTCTTCTGCTTGATTGTGAGCATGCGTGGTTTTTTTCGCGTCGTAATTGCATACAGACGACAGCGATTCCCGATAGGAATTTTTCCTTTAACGAAAATTGAGATCCAGCTCTCAATCTTTTCTTGGCAGGAATTCTCACAGAAAAAGTGCGATGGAGCATACACACGGTCAGAATTTGCGACAAAAAGCTCACATCACACTTTTCTCTTCGGGAATCGTGATCGTGTGTATGGGGCAATAGACTAATCCTGCATCAGACAAAAGTCTACAAATTTGCAGTTATAATTAGAGTGAATGTAAATAATCATATTGTATGTCTGACTACTAGATTCAACTCTGGCTATTACTTTTCGTATTCTGTCTACAGAAACTGTGCATTGCTGTAAACATTAAGGTAGGAAGATTACTTTCCTAGTTCCAGCCCACAGTTGTGATTCATAGAGTAGGTTGGGATGTCAGATTCATTAAGTTGACTTTCATTGTACCTCATGTATCAAAATGTCATAATTAAAGTCCTGTTCACACATCACTTAGCAGGACGGGATCCCACTAGCGATTTAAAAAGAACGATTTACGCGCTGAAACATATAGGGCAGTCCATTGACTTGATGCATGTTTGTCATGCCAAAGAAACTCAGGGACCAAATTTTGGTTCTGAGCCAGGCATGATCTTACACTCATGCTTTGCCGTGATTCTTGCATGGTTTGGAACACGACTATCACCGTAATATGGAATCCCCTATATGTGAACAGGGTCTAAAGTGTTAAGTGAAAAAATATATATTTTTTAAGTTTTAGGAGAGAAGGAAACAGGACCCCTCTGTTGGTGTCCCACTTCGAAAGGTTTTCTGGTTGGAAGCAAACCCCTCACCTCTGGGTCTGGTGACAACTTTAACCTTTTAGATTTCCCATCACTTTCTTTCCCTGTGACAATGGTCACTCATCAGTATAAATAGAGAAGGTGAACCTACCCAGTGGGCACATAAATAGCAATGACAACCTGGCAGATGTTCTAACTGTTCTCAATTGTATCCAAAATTAAAAAAGGTTCTAGCAAGACATCAATAGTAAATAACTGTTATGGGTTCAACAAAACAAAACTGAGATTTACATCTGAAAGTTACCGTACATACTCGAGTATAAGCCGAGGTTTTCAGCACATTTTTTTGTGCTGAAAATGCCCCCCTCGGCTTATACTCGAGTCTGTGTCCATCTTCAACTTTGTGCCCCTGATACCGGCCAGCCATAGGTCCCCTGGACCCCAAACCTGACACACATGTAGCCCTACTCTTCCTCTACAAGTGCGCAAAGTTTATTGCCCGGGGAACCTACGGCTGGGGAGCACCAATTTTTCAAACCTGGACACCCCTTCAATGAACTCCCATGTTAAATGGTATTTTCTCTGGTGATTTTGGGGACCCGGTACCGCCCGGCCCCAGGTCCCCTGGACCCCAAACGTGGCACACATTCTACAAGTGTGCAAAGTTTGTTGTCCAGAGACCTACGGCCGGGGAGCACCAATTTTTAAAACCCGGGCACACCTTCCATAGACTCCCATGTTAAACGTCAGTCTAGTCACACAGCGCCAGAGATCAGGTAGGGAGATTGGGCACAGTGAGGCATGGACACAGTGAGGCATGGGCACAGTGACAGTGAGGCATGGGCACAGTGACAGTGAGGCATGGGCACAGTGACAGTGAGGCATGGGCACAGTGAGGCATGGGCACAGTGAGGCATGGGCACAGTGAGGCAAGGGCACAGTGAGGCACAGTGAGGCATACAGATGGACACCCTGGGCTTATACTCGAGTCAATACGTTTTCCCATTTTTTTGTGGTAAAATTAGGTGCCTCGGCTTATATTCGGGTCGGTTTATACTCGAGTATATACGGTAACTGGAATCTAAAAGTTTAATCAGATTAGTAGTTCTGGATAAGGAATAATATAGCTTCCTGTCAGGTGATATAGTAGATCAGTAAGATGGAGGGTTCTACGCAGTGTGCACGCAATATAAAAGTGCAAAACAAATCCACTTACCTATGACAGACACATGAACAGTTAAGTTAGCATTAGTTCCATTGTAGAAGCACATGAATATTCCAGTGTCATTTGCTGTGATCTCTCTCACCACAAGGTTTCGGCAATAGACATCCTCATTACACTGAATCACGGATATACGGTTATCATCAGTGCTGAGGTTTACAGACCACGACCACTCTACTGGCTGCTCCCCACTAGGAAAAAAAAGGACATGCACCATCCTGTTAATTTCTGCCTAGTGTCCTTTATATGCAGAATACAGCTTGTAATAATGACGCAATTTGTTATGTTAAAAGTAATATGGAAGGTATGTTTTTCCTATTTTACCATGCATATATATACACTTTATGGCCAAATGTATGTGGACACCTGACCATCACACTATATGAGATTATTGAATGTCCCAATCCAAAACAATTGGCATTTAATATGGAGTTGGCCCCTCTATAATTATAACCATCTCCAGTTTTTAGGGAAAGCTTTCTACGAGATTTTGAGCATTTGTGAATTCAGGTACCATACTGGATGAAAAGACTTGGCTCATAATCAGCATTCAAATAATTCCATAGATGTTCATTAGGGTTGAGATCAGAGCTCTCATGTTCCACCACACCAAACTCATCAAACCCCAACCATATCTTTATGGATATCAAACCAAGTGTTTATGGACCTGGCTTTGTGCAAAGGGCACAGCCATGCTGGAACATTAGTCCTCACACTTCCTGTCATTTGAGTCATAGGATCCTCATATGGACAGACCTTGACCAACCTGGAAAGCTGCTCTATGAAGAGTCAGCCAAGGCATCCACATACTCAAGGCTTCAGGAAATCCTCCAGAAACTGCCTAATAGCAAGATCCCCTTGGGTCCAATCCTCTGAATGACACATACTCTTTGCCCAAACTGAGGACTTGGCAAAATTCCCCATTAGAGCCACTACCTTTTACAGAGCTGCTCCCACAGGATTAAAAAGGGCCTCCAACCTCTCATCTGTGGCACCTTACCAGGACCTATTGGGGTCTCAAGCAGAAAGTGGACAGGTCATCAGCTAGAGGACACTATTTTATAAAACTTCATGAGGTACTGCTGAGCAAATTGCTTGAGTGGAGAAAAAACCTTTACATGGGTGAGCCCAATTGCATGCACCGCTTTCTGAGATGCAGAAAGTTTGGGATTCTTATGCAGCTGCCAGGACCCAAAACCCGAAGCTGCAGTCTCAGTTTGTTCACACAATCCATGTCCATCAGAAAGCCCACTGTTACCCTTTATGTTAGAGACTACCACAGACACTAAGTCTACTCCTGAGATGATGCAGACTCTGTCCTGATCCTCAACAGCTTCATCCTTCCACAAAGGGAAAGAGAGGTAAAAGGAAAACTCCCATATTAGCACCCGGAAGTAACCCCTGAGAATCAGTTATGCAAACCAGAGGTGGCTGCTGACAATTCTTTCCTAGACACAAAGATCTGGAGAAATGTGTCCTTGAAAACAGTAACAAATACCAGAATAGGGCAGGGATTTAGCACCAATTTGACTTAAGGGAGCCATTACATGGTGAACTGCAAAAGAAAGCACACCCTTTTGTCAACAGGCTTATAACCCCCAAGAATTGGAGCAGCCACCCAGACAACATCTATGTAGCAAGTCAGCCCAATTAAAAAAACGTGCCTGTGGAGACATGTTCAATGATATCATTGTGCCCAGCGCAGCCTGTCTGCCCTTTTGAATATGGCCATGTATTGCCCCACAGCACACAACACAGGTGCCCCAAAGACACATTATTCCATGGTACATGTCAGCACTTACTGCTCCACAGCTGCAGGGCCAGATTCCCCATCTATACCCTCCACAGTTGGCATGCCCCACAGGCAGGGCCGTTTGAAGGAATTTGGGGGCCCCAAGCAAAATGGACATGGAGCCCCCCCCCCCTGCACTCACGCAAAGCCTACAAGAACCACAGCATAGCGATACAGTTTATCCTGGCAGGAGAGGACACACAAACACATCCTAGCAGGGCAGGGAGGGTTCATCCTGGGATTGGAAATCATGTGACCCCCCCAGAAGTGAAGAACTACAGGTCCCAGCATGAATCCCTCAGAGCTGACTACTGCTCCAGTCCTGCCCAGTGCCCACATAAGGGTGGTCACTGGGCAGGACTGGAGCAGGAGTCAGCTCTGAGGGGTTCATGCTGGGACCTGTAGTTCTTCACTTTTGGGGGGGCCCGGGGGGTCACATGATTTTAAGTCCCAGCATGAACCCTCCCTGCCCTGCTAGGATGTGTTTGTGTGTCCTGAGGGGTTCATGCTGGGACCTGTAGTTCTTCACTTTTGGGGGGTGGTCACATGATTTCAAGTCCCAGCATGAACCCTCCCTGCCCTGCTAGGATGTGTTTGTGTGTCCTGAGGGGTTCATGCTGGGACCTGTAGTTCTTCACTTTTGGGGGGTGGTCACATGATTTCAAGTCCCAGCATGAACCCTCCCTGCCCTGCTAGGATGTGTTTGTGTGTCCTGAGGGGTTCAGCTGGGACCTGTAGTTCTTCACTTTTGGGGGGGGGGGGTCACATGATTTCAAGTCCCAGCATGAACCCTCCTTGCTCTGCTAGGATGTGTTTGTGTCCTGAGGGGTTCATGCTGGGATCTGTAGTTCTTCACTTGAGGGGGGGTCACATGATTTTAAGTCCCAGCATGAACCCTCCCTGCTCTGCTAGGATGTGTTTGTGTGTCCTGAGGGGTTCAGCTGGGACCTGTAGTTCTTCACTTTTGGGGGGGGGGGTCACATGATTTCTGGTCCCAGCATGAACCCTCCCTGCCCTGCTAGGATGTGTTTGTGTGTCCTCTCATCATGTGACCCCCCCCAAAAGTGAAGAACTACAGGTCCAAGCATGAACCCCTCAGAGCTGACTACTGCTCCAGTCCTGCCCAGTGCAGTGCCCACCCCTTATGATGTGTTGGTCAGTGCTGTGCTGACAATGGTGAGTGAGCAATGCTTACTTGCCTGCTTTCTACAGCTGGCTGAAACCTGTCTCACTCTGTCACGTCTTTCTGTGTTCTGTGTTCTTCAGACTTCAGGACAGAGCGGGAGGAGGAGGGTGGACTCGGAGGCGGAGCTAGCTAGAAGATCTTTCCTCCGCTGCCTGTGATAGGCACAACTCTGCCTCTCTCCTGCTCTGCTAGTGACGTCACTGGTTGCTACAAGCCAAGCGGGCCTCAAGTAGCAACCAGCAGAGACAGTGCCAGCTAGCTAGGCTAGGGGGGTCCACAGCCACTGTCAGATCGATCGTGCATTTGATTTAGATCGACCCAGGGCGGAATTTGGAAATCCAGGACAGTGACAGGCAGCAGGCAGGCATCCTAGGCTGGGGCCCCAGGCCAGCTCGGGGCCCCAGGCAATTACTTGTTTTGCCTGTCCTGTTCCGACGGCCCTGCCCACAGGGCAAGTATCTCCCTATACTGTTGCCACACGCTTGGTAGTACACAATTGTCCAAAATGTCTTGCTGTTGCAGTAACATTAACAGTAAAAAGAAACAGATGCAGCAATCACTTCAGGGAACATAGATATGCAGGCAGGAATTCAGAATAGAGCTGCACTATTAATCGTTAAAGGGGTTGTTAAAGTCAGAAGGGTTTTTATCTTAATGCGTTCTATGCATTAAGATAAAAAACCTTCTGTGTGCAGCAGCCCCCCTCAGCCCCCCTAATACTTACCAGAGCTCCCTCTCTGTCCAGCGATGTCCACGAGTGTTTCAGCCATCCAAGATTCTCCTCCTGATTGGCTGAGACACAGCAGCTGTGCCACTAGCTCCCGCTGCTGTCAAACAAAGTCAGCTAGCCAATCAGGAGAGAGAGGGGGCGGGGCCCTTGTCGAACTCCATGTCTGAATGGACACAGGGAGCATTGATTGAGCTCGGGTGCCCCCATAGCAAGCTGCTTGCAGTGGGGGCACTCAACAGGAGGTAGGGGCCAGGAGCACAGAAGAGGGACCCGGAAAGAAGAGGATCCGGGCTGCTCTGTGCAAATCCACTGCAACAGAGCAGGTAAGTATAACATGTTAGTTATTTTTATAGGAATTTTTTTGACTTTACAATCCCTTTAATAAATCGCAAACTCGATTCATCCCCCCTCACGATCATAATCCGGCATTTCCTTAATTCTATGTAACAAGTGCAAAGCAATTCTCTGCTCAGAGCTGTCAAAATAAAAGTCGGCAAATGTTTATCAACATTGCTCAGCGCTGAGATATAACTATATACATTGTGTCATTTGGTTCTTTTAGATCAAAGGGATGAACTTCGGTCTGTAAATGAAGTCACACTTCTGACACTTGTTGCTTACAAGTTAAAATCAGTATTTTCTTCTAGGAAATTACTTAGAACCTCCAAACATTATATATATTTTTTAGCAGAGACCCTAGAGAATAAAATGGCAATCGTTACAATATTTTGTGTTACACCGTATTTGCGCAGCGGTCTTTTTTTTGAGAAAAAATACACTTCAATTAATTAAAAACGAAACAGTAAAGTTAGCCCAATATTTTTGTTTAATGTGAAAGATGCTGCAAGAATCGTGATCTTTATTCTAAGCAAAAAAATTGTGATTCTCATCTTAGCCAGAATCGTGCAGCTCTAATTCAGAATAACGGATGTTCTGGATCTGAGTGTCCTCCAAGCACTTGAAACAAACTGTGAAAAAGTATACGAAGAGACGGCAACTCCAATATCCGTGTTCAAAACTTTATTGGCTACGTAGCGGTGAGATTACAAGAGCAATTTACGCGTTTCACCAAATAGCCTTAATCATAGCATAATACATACTGAACAAGCGTGCCATTACCAGTATACCCGATGAGCATTTTTACCCTAGGGGATGTATTTATCAGGTTTTTTAAGAAAGTTGCTCATATATATTGTTACATGTGTATACACTATGACCTGTGAGGGGTTCCAGAATTTTCAGGTGTGAAGGAAAGATCACCTTCAGTTATAGATAAAAAAAAGTAGAGTCATGACAATTTTTTATCTTTAATTTTGCAGTATCAGAGTCAAGCTGACTCTTGTTTCTCTAGGAAACAGAAAGAACCTTCTTTTGCAGTTGTTAGCTATAAAAAAATCATCACTAGTAACCAACACATGGCACCCAACCCATATCTGAAGTACTAACTAAACCAGCATAAACATTGTATTTGGAGGATATCTATGACATACCTGCATGTGATGTTTAGTGTACTGTTTGAAGGTATTACCAGATGACTCTCCTTAATACTTAAAGTTGGAAAATCTGCAAAGAATAAAAAAACAACAGGGAGTAAGAGAAAAGTGTGTGAAACATCCACATGATAAATTCTTCGCTGTGCACCTTCACCACTCTGCTTATCATAACAGGAAGGTGGTGCAGATGGTCCTGGGAGAAATGCAAAGCAAATCAATTCTTAGACTTGGGTGGAGTTCCTGTTATTCTGCCAGGCTAGCTCCAATGTCCCTTATAACGGATGTGTGACATTGGAATTAATGACTCCTCATCTGATGATCTTACATGGTTTGAACCAATGCTAAAATACATTTGATATAATAAAACAACTGGACCGCTAAATACCAGGCAGACAAAATGGACCTGGCCCTATATTGTCACACTGAGGTAGCATGTGACCATTGTCCTTCTCCCACTGTGGCCTCCCAACACCCTTCCTATGTACTTTACAGAAAGTGACGTGTTCTCCGTACTTTCTCATCTCCTTTCCCGTAATGTTGCATAACGCACCAGAAGGTAACTAATACTTAATGCAGACAGTATTATTAATAAAGGTGTAGATATATATATATATATATATATATATATATATATATATATATATATATATATATACACACAAGGGTTCTTTAAAAAAATTCTGAACTTTTTTAAACTCTTTATTAAGAATTTCCAAAACAAATTACATCACTTTTGTACATAGTCACCTTACTTTGCGATGCTTTTTTTCTAGCATCATACCAATCTTGTAATACCATGATCAGCACTCCTCCCGCCCTCACCATTTCCAACAAAAATATAAAAGTGCAGAAATATTTTGAGGACTATATATATATATACATATGTATATATATATATATATATATATATATATATATATATATACACCTTAAATATATATATTTATATATATATTTATATATATATATATATATATATATATATATATATATACAGCTTACATATACATATAGCTTATGTATATATTTCAAATGAAATACCATAAATTACAGAAAAGTAAATACAATAGTAAGCAAAAAGAATTTTAAGGCCCCTTTCCCACGGACGGATAGAATGGTGCTTTTTAGCTGCGGATGTTCTAGTTTTCTCCTGCAGCTAAAAGCACACAATGCTTTCCTATGACCCCATTCACACACAGCGTTTAGCTGCCATTTCGTTACATGCAATTTGGTGCGAATAGAAAACATAGAATTGAATGCGTCCAGGTGCGATGTAGTGCGGCTATATGCACATAACCGCAGGTAATCGCAGTCTTTTGTGTCAACTGCGGATAGCAGCGTGAGAAAAAAAAAAAGAAGAACAGGAAGCACATCATAATCAGTAGGTATAAAAAGGGTTGCTATGGGAATGACTACCGCAGCTAAACGCGGCCGCATGTAACCGCACGTAAAACGCAGGTAATCGCAATGTACAAATGCAGCTAATCGCAGTGCATGGAGCCTTGAATTTCACAGAACGTTTTACATGCTTTTAACTGCGGCAAAACAGCCGTCCGTGTGAAAGGCGCCTAAAAGAGAATGAAGAATAACGAGTAAAAAGGATCTACACTTGCTATCCACACTCTATATGTCATCCTTAGTGTATGTATGGATTATAATTTATTAGGAGTTTTTGAAAAATACATACTAAGTTTATAATAAAAGGTTTCATATGCTGCAAACAATATATACTATGATCAGGTGATGAACAGTTTATCATGGTGCGTTGAGGAACAATCCTAAGTGTCCCTAATTTCTAAATACAACTCTTTAAGATCTATCCAGGCGAATTGTATTAGGATTTTGAGCACTGATTATACAATAAAATCTCCGCTATGTGGATGTTGTAATTCATCCACACTGTTTAAAAAAAAAAAAGTAATTTTGTTGTAATTTCTAAAATATTTTAGAATCTTATTTAGTAAATCTGCTTGGAGGATGCCATCCACTGAGATGGGGCAGTGACCATATGTAGGTACATAGCTCTCCCTACAATTTATTCTAAAGTTTTGGAAATATTCTTCTAAAAATTTTGGAACTATTTTTCTTGCTAGTTATGGAATGTTATACTGATTTTTACTACTAAAAAAAATCTAGATGAAAAAGCATTGAAATGAACAGGCCTGACAATACAAGTACAATAATCTCTGAAAAGAAGTCTAGTAATATGAAGCAGGTAATATACACAGCAGTATGTATGTGTCTATAGATAAATATTTCTATAAAATATACTTTTACACAAACCATCCTAGAGCAAGATGCACTTTGTGTTCTTTTTACACATTCACATTATTATTTAACAAAATACTTTCATTCATTGATCTCTCACCTGATGCCATAAGAGATCCGAGCAGACAGCAGTGCAGAATTACCATCAGCATCATCTTAATCCTCAGATTGTCCATTGTAGACAGATTACATCCCAGGTCAGGAACTCTCATGGACTGACAATATAGTAATGTATAGTTCCCCAGTAGTAGATGATGGTCAGCTCCTGTGCCCAGTGATAGTCAGCTCCTAGGTGCCGCTCCCAGTGGTGGAGACGATCACACAACACGCACGGAGTGTCTCTCTGTCCGGCTATGAAGCTGTATCTCTATGTGCGAGTCTACCAGGCAGGCTGATCTACTCCCTGATCTTATCTGCCCCGCCCACACAGGGAGTCCCCGCCCCCTGTATAGAAAGTAGCAGCTTCACCCTGATCAACATCACCTATTCTGCCTCTCTACACTATAGGTCAGCGATACTCTATAACTTTCTCTCTCTTTTATTATGGACATTGAGGGAGATTTACTAAAACTGATGCACACAGAATCTGGAGTAGCTGTGCATAGTAACCAATCAGCTTCCAGGTTTTATAGTTAAAGTTTAAAGTGGTTGTAAACTAAGGTGACCAGATTTTTAAAATGAAATCCGGGGACATTTTTTTTTTTTTTTACTAGTAATGGCGGCAATCAGCGACTCTTTGCCCATCGCTGCCCGCCTCGCCGCCTGTCAAGTCTTAAGCCCTGTACACACGATCGGATTCCTTATGGATTTTTCCATCGGAAATCCGATGAAGCTGACTTCCATCAGTCTTGCCTACACACCATCAGTCAAAAATCCGACCGTCCCAAACGCCGTGACGTAAAACACTCCGACAAGCCGAGAAAAATGAAGTTCAATGCTTCTGAGCATGCGTCGACTTGATTCTGAGCATGCGTGGGTTTTTTGTCCAATGGAGTTCCACACTATCGTTTTTTTTCCCCATCGGATAAATTTAAAACATGTTCTATTTTTTCTCACTGATGGAAAAAAGACCGATGGGGCCCATACACGATCGGTTTGTCCGATGAGAAAAGTCCATCAGACTGTTTTCATCGGTAAAACCGATCGTGTGTACACGGCATGACTCTCCGGGCCCCCGGCTACTACTGGGAAGCTCACTCCGCCAGGGAAGGCAAGGAGATAAGCAGACGGCTGGCCGGGACTTGAGCCAAGGCAGAAGAACATGGGAGTGGAGCTAAATGGGAATGCGCCCAAAACTGAAGAAATATTCCCTCCGCTCCGACCAGCATATGATCATCAGAAAGGGGCACAGATAAAGGGAAAAAATACACCTCCCTAAGCTAGTAGGAGCGGCGGAGCGGGGTGTGTAATTCAGATTTTTTTTTTTCTTCTGCACTGACTGTCTTTGAAATTGCCCCAGCCCCTGTTCAAATCCAATCCGGGGACAAAACCGGGGACAGACTTGGTCCGGGGACAGTGTCCTCAATCTGGGGACTGTCCCCTGAAACCGGGGATGTCTGGTCACCGTATTGTAAACCCACTTTTGCAACTTGCATCTACAGGTAAGCCTAGATTAAGGCTTACCTGTAGGTGCAAGAAATATCTCCTAAACCTCCACGGTTTGGGAGATATTTTACAAAAAAGAATGCACCGTTTAGCCGGATTTGACGGCTCCCGCGCGCATGCGCGGAGTCACGTCTTCGCCGCTCCGGCCAATCACAGCGCCGATTGGCTGGAGCGGCGATAGCCGGAAGTAACCTTCCGGCTATCGCCGCAGCGATGGCTGCAGCTGGAGAGGGAGACGAGGACGCCTTCGGGGGCCCCGATCTAAGGTAAGTGATGCATAATGAGCTATTATGCTAGTCATACTAGCTCATTATGTCTTTGTCTTGCAGGTTATTTAAAAAAAAAAAATTATAACAGGGTTTACAACCACTTTAATTGAAGAAGCTGAAGTCAGCAGCTGATTGGTTTGCTAATTGCACAGCTTCTCCAGATTCTGTGTGCACCAGTTTTAGTAAGACCCCTTTCACACTGGGGTGGTGCTGGCGTTAGCGGTAAAGCGCCGCTAGTTTTAGAGGCCCTTTACCACTGTTATTGCAACAATTTTCAGCCACTTGGGGGGTGCTTTAAACCCCCACTAGCGTCCGAAGAAAGGGTTAAAATCGCCCGTGTTGTGGCGCTGCTGAAGCGCTTTTCAGGCGCTTCGGCAGCGCTGCCCATTTATTTCAATGGGCATAGCGTTTTGGGAGCGGTGTATACATCCCTCCAGCACCGCCCCAAAGATGCTGCTTGCAGGACTTTTTTTCCCATCCTGCAAGCACACCACCCCAGTGTGAAAGCACTCGGGCTTTCACACTGGGGAGGCATGAGAGGCACTTTACAGGCGCTATTTTTAGCGCTAAAACGCCTGAAAAAAGTCCCCCAGTGTGAAAGTGGTCTAAATCTCCCCCATTGATTATTTAAAGGGGTTGTAAAGGTTTAGGTTATTTTTTTATTTTTTTAACCACTTCAATACCCAGCCATAGTAATATGACGTCCACAGATGGGATCTCACATCCTGGGTGGACGTCATATGACGTCCTGGGTTTGAAGGGGGATATCTGAATGATGCCTGCAGCTAGAGGCATCATTCAGACATCCTTTTGTTCTGCCGGCGATTCTGTGCACCATAAGAATGATCATAGTGGCGGTTCCACCGCTTGATCGTTCTTATAGGCGGCGGGAGGGGACATTCCCCCCTCCCGCCGCCATCCGGTGCTTCTCCGGCCTCTCCCCTGCCATCGGGGACCCGGAGAGACTCGTCCGGCGCCGGTGGTGGGTCACGTGACGAGCATAAAGATGACTGGTGACCAGATGGTCACCAGTCATCTCTATGACCGTCGGAGGCCCGGGCGCGATGTGATGACGTCACGCCCGGGTCCTCAAATGTAAACAAAGCCGCCATTGCGGCTAGTAAACATGAGATCAGTGAAAAAAAATTCACAATCTCATGTTTTCCAGCCTGGATGAGAGATGTGGGGTCTTATTGACCCCGCATCTCTCAATAAAGAGGACCTGTCACACACATTCCTATTACAAGGGATGTTTACATTCCTTGTAATAGGAATAAAAGTGATCAAAAAAAAAAGTTAAATAAGTGTCAAAAAAAACAAAAATAAGTAAAAAAAAAACAAAAAAATAATAATAAAAAAAATTAAAACGCCCCTGTCCCCGGTAGCTCGCGATCAGAAGCAAATGCACACGTAAGTCCCGCCCACATATGTAAACGCCGTTCAAACCACATATGTGAGGTATCGCCGCGTGCATTAGAGCGCGTGCAACAATTCTAGCACTAGACCTCCTCTGTAACTCTAACCTGGTAACCTGTAAAAAAAATTAAAGCGTCGCCTATGGAGATTTTTAAGTACCGAAGTTTGGCGCCATTCCATGAGTGTGCGCAATTTTAAAGCGTGACATGTTAGGTATCTATTTAGTCGGCGTAACATCATCTTTTATATTTTCCAAAAAAATTGGGCTAACTTTAATGTTTTGTTATTTTTTAATTCATGAAACCATTTAAAAAAAAAAGGTGTTTGAAAAATTATTGCGCAAATACCGTGCAAGAAAAAAAGTTGCAATGACCGTCATTTTATTCCCTAGGGTGCCTGCTAAAAAACATATATCATGTTTGGGGGTTCTGAGTAATTTTCTAGCAAAAGAATGTTGATTTGTACATGTAGGAGAGAAGTGCCATAATAGGCCCGGTATGGAAGTGGTATAAAAAGCCCTGTATTGAAGTGGTTAAACAAACATGATACACAATATTTTTTATTTTTATTGATATTTTTTTTTTATTGATATTTTTTTTATTGATGTTTTTTTTTTATTGATATTTTTTATTTATTTATTTATTTTTATGGTTGAACTGGATGGACTTGTGTCTTTTTTCAACCTAACTATGTAACTATGTAACAATGACATACTTTACTCCTCTGTGCAGTTGGTTATGCACAGAGTGGCCCTGATCTTCCTCTTCTGGGGTCCCTCCGCAGCGCTCCTGGCTTTTCCTCTTCTCGAGTGTCCCGTCGGAGAAGCGCTATCCTACGGGACACCCATGTGGGCGCGCTCCCGTGTCTTTTTGCTGAGTCTGTTGACACAGACAGCAGGACTCGGCTCTGCCCCCTGGTGCCCGCACCATTGGATTTGATTGACAGCAGCAGGAGCCAATGGCTACACTGCTATCAATCTATCCAATCAGGACACAAGAAACTGGCCAAAGCTGGTGTGCTCTTTCCCGTCATGGGAATTATGGGGCTCAGGTAAGTATAAGGGGGGCTTGGGGGGGCTGCTGCAGTAAAGAAGGTTTTTCACTTTATTGCATAGAATGAAGGTGAAAAACGCAGAGGGTTTACAACCCCTTTTAAAAACATGTTATTATTGTGCGTGATTGCATTAGCCCCTTTGTGGTCATATTTGCACCATGTCAGTAAGTGGGCATAACTAGGGTTCATTGGGCCCCATAGCAAGAGTTTGAGAACTTCCACTTCCGATCGCCTAGAGCGGAAGTAGGAGCTGGTACCTGTCAAAACCTGGGACCCGCTCTTTCCTCCCCCTCACTATAAGTGCCATTATTGAAAGAGGAGCAGGGGAGGAGGCCTTTTGGGTGTAGATCGGCTTTAAAGTGGCATTACTACAGTTGTAAAAGCTTACTTTAAAAAAAAAAAATTATACTTGCCTGCTCTGGGCAATAGTGTGGCACTAACAAATTGAAGCCAAAACGTTTTAATTAGTTACAGCAACAGTTTTTCTTTTCTCTTGAATAAAGGTTTTAAATAAATGAATAAACGCTAATCATTGTAAGCACCCCTGCTGGTTTGTCACATCCATATTACTGCTTCATCTACAGGAGAGCTTGTTCTGTTGAAAAACTAGAGACCTACAGGCTGGATCACCAGGGAAAAATTTAAGAAAGCCTAAAAAGAAAACAAATGCAGCCGTCACATCTAAGAATTGGTAAGCTGCAATATAATAAATGTTTACTTTTGGGCTTAAAGAGGAGGTCCAGAACCCCCCATGGAAAATTAAAAGTCAGCAACTACAAATACTGCAGCTGCTGGCTTTTAGTATATGGACACTTACCTGTCCAGATAGCCCACAATGTCAGCACCCCAGTCAATCTTCGGATTTTTAGCCTTTCAGCTTCACAGCTGGTTCCCTACTGTGCATGCACGAAGCACGCTGCGCTTTCTAATTGGTTCGGCGACGGGGCCGAACTTCCGGGAGATGGGGGTATCAAAAACAGGTACCTGTTCCCCCTTCCCCACGAAAGGTGCCAAATGTGGCACCGGCGACGGGGAGGAGACGGATAGGCGTAAGTTATACTTTTGAGTGGAACTCCGCTTTAATACCACTTTAACCACTTCAGCCCCGGAAGGATTTCTCCCCTTAATGAACAAGCCATTTTTTGCGATACGGCACTGCGTCACTTTAACAGACAATTGCGCGGTCGTGCAGTACCCAAACAAAATTGGTGTCCTTTTTCCCCACGAATAGAGCTTTCCTTTGGTGGTATTTGATCACCTCTGCGTTTTTTGGGGGTTTTTTTGCGCTATAAACTAACAAAGAGTGCAAATTTTTAAAAATAAACATTTTTTTTTACTTTTTGCTATAATACATATCCAAAATAAATATATATATATAAAAAAAAAAAACACATTTATTCATCAGTTCAGGCTTATATATATTCTTTGGTAAAAAAAAAAATTGCAATAGGCGTAGATTGATTGGTTTGCGCAAAAGTTATAGGGTCTACAAAATAGGGGATAGATTTATGGCATTTTTTTTTTGTTTTTACTAGTAATGGCGGCTATCTGTGATTTTTAGCGGGACTGCGACATTGCGGCGGACAGATCGGACACTTTTGACTCTTTTTTGGGACCATTGACATTTATACAGCAATCAGTGCTACAAATATCCACTGATTACTGTGTAAATGTCACTGGCAGAGAAGGGGTTAACACTAGAGGGCTCTCAGTTGTTCGGAGCCGTTAGGAAATACCCGGAAACACTCGGAAATACTTTGTTCCCGGGTGTTTCCGAGCGGCCTCCGAGTATTTCCGAGTCTCTCTGGTGCCCCCCACCTCTGGCCACATGCGGTATTGCATGCAAAAGAAGTCAATGCGGAATGAATTATCTTCGTTTCCATTGACTTCTATGGGGAAACTCGCTTTGATATGCGAGTGCTTTGGATTACAAGCATTCTCCTGGAACGGATTATGCTCGTAATCCAAGGTTCCACTGTAACATGTTTTGGTGTGCTGCTCATTCTGGTTGGCAACCCAACACATCTTCCCAACACACCTACCTTGTAGCACAGAGCAACACATGGCAACAAACTACTGTGGATGTAATGGAAAGCAGCGGGCCAGGCTGGTCCTTACTAGTTGTGAATGCAATATATTTTTTTGCTATTTTTACTTCCGGTGTAAACTGGTTCTGCACTATTTCTGCTTTTGCTGCATTACAAAACAGTGTATAACGGAAAATTGAATACTCACCTTTCCGTAATTTTCCTTTCCTGGTGCTTACCCATGGCAGCATACCAATGGTTGGTGGCTCCACCCTCAACCAACCCACTGGACCACTTAACTCTATAAAAAAGAGTTGTCCCCACCCCTCAGGTATTCTTGTAACTAGTCTTCAGAACTTTAAGGATTATAGAAGGGAGGGTGTATGCTGCCATGGGTAGGCAGGCACCAGGAAAGGAAAATTAAGGAACGGTGAGTATTCAATTTTCTGTTTTCCTGGTGCCTCCATGGCAGCTTACCAATGGTAAATAACTCGCTTACAGGGAGGGTACTGCAATAATAAATGTAATGAGTTTACAGAACTAATAGTTCCAGAGTCCTTTTCCCAAAATCTCAGGAGGTAAGGACCGCCGGGTCTAGGCTATAGTGCGACATGAAGGTGTTGAAAGATGACCAACTAGCCGCTCTGCAAATTGTCTCAGAAGAGACCCGAGCCAACGCTGCCCAAGAAGAAGCAATTCCCTGCATTGAGTGTGCATTCACTGCATTTGGGACTGGAAGACTACTAGCCCGATACGCCTTTTGGATTCATTTCACGATCCAGCTGGCCAATGTCGTCTTGGAGGCCGCCATTCCCTTTTTTGCACCCTTGGGAATAACGAATAGACGTTGATCCTTGCGGAACTGTTTTGTCAGTTCTAAATAACACCTCAGGGATCTGGGAACATCTAATTCGCTTTCTTTGTTAGATGAAGAAAATATTTTTTTGTCTTGGACGGGGTTCAGGATCTTCCTCCCACTGAATCGCATCTTTAACTGCGATAACAAAAGGTTCTACCAAAATCAAATGTTGACATATTTTCTTCGGCTGCGTTCGATTCGTCTTCCGAATTGTTTTTTGAAACAGGTTGGAGGGTAGGCATTTCTACTGCCCTCTGCTCCGCAGGCGGAACTGACTGATCTTGGGACAATCCTTGATTAGATCTTTAATTAAGTCTATGGATCCTTGTTTGTGCACTGTGGCTTCCAGGAGACCCTCACCACATGCCAATTTTCCCGGTAAGACTTGCTTACCGCATACCCAACAGTCTTTTCTCCCCGGCTGTGAGGGCCTGCCCTGGGAGTCATGCTTAGTTGAGGTACGCTGGGGGGACCTGCGACTTCGGGAAGCATGGGCTGACGATGAATGTGAGTGACCAGAACTTCTGTGGCCTCCTGATCCCCTGCTGCGAGAACTCCGGTGGGAGGATCTGCGGGATGATTCTCGGTTCGGGCTGCGGAAACAGAACAAAGGGATATTTCCATGTGTCCGAACAAAAAAGGCTCTTTGAATGAGGAACTTACCTGCCTGTTGCAGCCCTTACCTAGTGGTATGTTGAGGATCTTTTTGATGCGGCATTGCAATATCAGAGGCAGCTAGGGATAAATATGAATTTAGACTCAATCAATTTTATATATATATATATATATATATATATATATATATATATATATATACTGTATATATATATATATACACATAGGAAATATTAAATATTAATTAAATAATATTAATTAAATAATAGATATCCACTACCTTGGCCAGGCTCCATTTAGAGAGAGAGAGGTAGGTAGAAGATAGAGAGGACACCTGGAGATGTCTCCCCTCTGACAGCCTGGCTCAAATGAACCATTAGGCTGTTTAAATAGGTAAATTCATTCAGGGTGTACCAAGATGGCCGCCCGCCGTGCCGTCCCACCGTGACTCCGCCCCCCGAGCTAGCGAAGCTAAGCCCAGTGGCGCACGCGAAGCGCCTGCACACACACACACAGGGGGGTATAGTATGCAGGCGTACACAGAGGCAGTGTCAGACTCAGTGTTAGTGTCTTTTGGCGGTCTCAGGGGAACCCAGAGAAGGGAAACAGCATGTCGGCCAACTTGCAGAGTGGTACCTAGCGAATAGCCAGCCAAACAGCCACAGAGGAGAAGGTAAATGCTCCTGGATATGTTAGACAGGCCCCAAAAAAGATCCACAGAAAAAACGGGCTCCCATATTTATCTGGCGCCTTTAGCAGCCCAAGTAATGGGACTCCATCCTGCAGGAGAGCATGAACCTGCAATGGTCACACCATATGTTGGTGAGGTAGGGCTGATACGTGATCCTGCAGGGATGAGGACAGGAAAAAGAATACCTGAGGGGTGGGACAACTCTTTTTTTATAGTTAAGTGGTCCTGTGGGTTGGTCGAGGGCGGAGCCACCAACCATTGGTATGCTGCCATGGAGGCACCAGGAAAATAGTTTTCATACCAGAGGAGGAGGGTCATATGAGTGCCTGAGAACCAGAGAAACGCTGGGAATACTACATGACTATTGTATAACAGATGTACTCTTTCTCTGCATACCCCACATTCTACCCCATAACCTTACTTATACCCAATTCATGAGACCACACATTCAGTTTGGAGTAAAACATAGGCTGTAGTAGCCTTATTTATTTAAAATTACATCAGTTATCAAAACATCAACTCAACAAACATAATCTGAACCACTGTTCTCAGAACATTGCCTCCTAGCGTTGGTCTTTGCAGGAACCTCAAATTACCATAATAATAACCAACCTAGCACTGCGGTACCTCTCTATCTGGTCACAGGCCTCAAGCCGGCAAGCTGTCTCAGAGACGAACACTGACCACAGTGCCCCCATTATCAAACTATTCCAGCTAAACCTCTGTTAACTGGAATACACCCTCAGAACCCATACCACCGATAGGTCCTGACCACTTGCTTTGAGGTATCTTCATTCCCCCGCAAGGACCAACACCCGCCACAGCACCCAAGGGAAACACCTTACCCTTGGGTGCTCCTCCAAACCCTCAGAGCTCGTTGTATGTCATCCTGGAGACCCAAGGCCCACATATCTGTCCCCACCTCATTCAGATGCACACCATCACCCCTCAAATATCTCCATGTGTCCACCTCCAGCTCCAAATGCCTCACCACCAACCCTCCATTTTTTATCACAAACCTACCTATATCTCTATTAATTTTTCTGCTAGTCCTGTTGATGCCATCCACAGACCTCGCCCCTCTCCAGGCAGTCCGAGCAACCATGTCGGACCACACAATAATCATGTCCGGGAAGGTCATCCAGAGATACAAGAAATCAAATTTAACATCTCTAGTCACATCCAACATTGATCTCATCCCCAAATCATTGCCACCTACGTGCAGTACTAATACATCAGGTGGCCTGTCCAACCAAACAAAACGGTGCACCTCCGGAACCATTCTGCTCCACAGCATATCAGGAACTCCCAGCCAGCGGACGCAGGCCTCATGTCCCGGGAACCCCAGCTGCCGACCTTAAGGCCTAACATCCGCCCTCTTAGCCCCCCAAAACACAAAAGAATGGCCCAGTATCCAGACCAATCCTTGCATCCTGCCTGAAATAAAAGAAGAAAACAAACAACCTCCATGACCACCAGAAACCTAACATGTAAATAGCTATAGATACTATCCCCATTTGTTTTCCCCCTCTATGCCAACCACACCAGCAACTGAGGGCGAACATACAGCCGGAATCTCCTAGATTCCCACCTGCCTATCCGCTTAACCGCCCCCTCATTCATTACGCACCTGGCCGCCTCTGTAGCCGCCCCAATTCGGAAAGAGTGAGAGGAGAATTCCTTGTCCTGCAGCCCTAGAGCCCGCACACACTTCCTAAACACAGCAACAAATTGATATCTAGAAAGAGGGGACCCATCCGCGTGTATCAAGAATGAACCCAAGACTGCAGGACAAACCTCCAAGTAACCCCTCACAGCCCCCACCGGACACAACGGAAAGCCTTGAACAGGGAAAACTTGCACCAACTTACCTCTTCCAACCTGGTCAGTCTTGGATCTCCTGAGCACCGACGAAACCTCATCCTCCGTCAACACCACCTCACTGGCACCTATACCCCCGTGCACCCTTGTGGATGGGCTAACCAACTCACCTATCCGAAATGCTCCAAAGAACGCTATAGAAAATGGCACCCTGAACAGTGAGACTTCGTACTCAGATGAGCATAGGCCTGTTAACTGCCCCAGGACCCCAGCTAACATCTCAAACGAGACGGGACGCCTGCCATCTTTTTTCTTTCCCACCCGTCCATAATCTTTGAACGCCTGGCACACCCAAAAGTCCTTTGTAAAATCCGGACAACCCTGCCATTTAAACAGAAACGCCAACCCTGCTAACTTTTTACTCAAAGCAGACCTGGACACCCCGGCTTCCATGTTCCTGGACAGAAAATACAAAATCAGTAACCTTATATCCGAACTCACCGGGTCAACTTTTGCCTCCCGCACCAAAGCCTGCTACTCCAGCCACACCTTCTCGTACGCAGCCCATGTACCCTTACTCACCGAATTTTTGATTCAACCTGATACTATTCCAACGGCATCTTCCACAGCCAGCCTGGACATGGGACCCCACGTTGCTCCGCTTCTGGCGCCAACTCTCGGAACCTGTCCCACTGAAAGCGAGACAGCGCATCAGCTATGATATTGTCACCCCCGGAAGATGCACCGCATACACAAAGACATTAAGTTGCAAGCATCTCAAAACCAGGTGTCGCAGAAGCCGCACTACCGGGGGGGGAAGATGCCGACACTTTGTTAATCACCTGTACCACCCCCAGGTTGTCCCTGAGAAACCGCACTTTCAGATCCCTGAAACATGCACCCCACAGTTCCACCGCTAGCACAACCGGGAACAGTTTCAGCAGGACCAAGTTCTTAGTGAAACCAGCATCTATCCACGACTGTGGCCAGGGGCCTGCACTCCATTTGCCTTGAAAGAAAGCCCCAAAACCTGACCCCCCTGCTGCATCCGTGTACAGTTCTAAATCAAAGTTGCTAATCGGTCCGGACATCCACAAAGCCCTGCCATTGAAGGACTCCAGGAAGGAATGCCAAACCTGCAAGTCCTCTCTGTGTTCCCTGACCAAACGCACAAAGTGTTTGGGTGACCGGATCCCCGCCGTGCTAGCCGACAACGGTCGGCAGAACACGCTGCCCATCGGAAGAATGCGGCATGCGAAGTTAAGCTTACCCAACAGCAACTGTAGCGCCCGAAGCTGAACCTTTTGCAATCCCATCATGCCCTTAAGCTCCCCTTTGAGAGCCTCCAACTTGTCCAACGGCAGGCGGCATGGCATCCGAGTCCAGGACAATGCCCAAAAATGTGATAACCGTGCAAGGTCCCTCCGTTTTATCAGGCGCCAATGGAATACCAAACCATTCTGCGATGTGTTCCAAGGTAGCCAGGAGCACCTCACAGATCCTGGACGAGGCCGGACCTACAGAAAGGAAGTCATCAAGATAGTGAATAATAGAATTCACTCCCGACACATCCCTGACCACCCTTTCCACAAAGGAGCTGAACTGCTCAAACAACGCACAGGATATAGAGCATCCCATCGGTAGGCACATGTCCACACAAAACTCGTTATCCCAGTGACACCCCAGTAGGCGTAAGCTATCTGGGTGCACCGGCAATAGCCGAAAGGCCGCCTCAATATCAGCTTTTGCCATCAACGCCCCCTGCCCATACCGGCGCACCCATCCTACTGCCGCATCGAAGGAAGTGTAACTCACTGTACACGCCTCCGGATCAATCGCATCATTCACGGACCCACCCTTCGGGAAGGACAGATGGTGAATGAGCCGGAATTTGTTGGGCTCCTTCTTGGGCACAACCCCGAACGGGGAGACCACCAAATTCGCTAATGGTGGGGAATGGAAAGGTCCGCCCATGCGGCCTAAAGCAACCTCCTTGCGCAGTTTCTCAGAAACCACATCCGAATTCTGCATTGCGATAGCAGATTGCGTGACACAGGGGGGGGGGATAACCTGCAACGAACACGGAATGTGAAACCCCTTCCGAAAAACCCCCTTCCAACAAACGAGCCGCCCCCCTGTCCGGATACCTACCTAGAAACAGCCGCATCCTTTCCACCCTCACCGGCGTCCTCCCTTTTGTGCGCAGACTCTCCGAGACGACCTTTTCCCTGCTTAAAACATCTGGACTGCGTGTGAGAACCTCCGCAACCGGAAAACACATGCTTGTATCTGCAGGACCCCCCAAACTTGCATGTGCCCTCATTATACTGCCAGCAAACCCCCTTTTTCTTACCGGCCGAGTGTCCAAGGGAAGAAGTTCCACCGGCCCCTCCTTGAAAAAACTGACCAGGTGCCCTCGGCCGCATCCATAAACTTATGTCTTTATGATCCCATCGCAGGTCCGCTCGAACTGCTCTCATCTGCCTGAACTGTTCGTCATAACGGAGCCACCCAGTGCCCCCGTAAACCCTGTAGGCCTCCCCAATAGCGTCCTGATTGCCAAAGAGTGCCGAACAATGTTCAGTATTCTTTTGCCCTATCACACTCGCCATAATGGCGAACGCCTGCAACCAATTCGTGAACGTGCGCGGTATCAGTCTGTACCTCCTCTTCCTCCTTTTTTGAATCGTCCGGCTTCACCCTATCCAGGTTAAACTTCTCCAATGGCAACAGTGAGAACATTTTCACATACTCACCTTTCCACATTTTCTCCTTCACTTCTGGTTTCAGGTGTGCCCCTAGTGGTGCTTCATAACACACATAAACTTTAGCAGAATCCGCCAACCTAATGATATCCTGCTGTGCAGCCGGTTCTACCGCACTACCCGCCTTTGCGGCCACCAGTGTTCCTCTAACCGCCCCTGCTGTGTCCCCCACCGTATTAGTAGCAGCAGGCAGAGCAGCCCAAATCCCGGCAGCAGGGGCCCATAACGGCCCCCCTGCCGGCGGAACCCACGCCAAGGCTGGGCTGACAGTCCCCGTGTCCCCTTTTTCAAACTGGCTGACCAAGTTCTTAAGTCCCGCCAGGAAACCCTGCAAACCATCTTTCCCCGAGCTACCCCGAGTGGGAACCGTACTCACCCCAGCCTGCCCACTCTCAGGGTCCTGTGCCAACGCCACCACCCCATTGCCAACCGCAGGCCCACAACCCCGGCCACTATCCCCAATATGGCCCCGTGAAGGTGTAAAAGAAGCTGACTTACCGGGCTGCCTGGAAGAAGTCCCACCAGCCGATCGTCCAGACTTCCCCGCTGCAACCGACCGTCTGGGTCCCCGATCGTCCTCCGAGCTGCACAGCTCCCCCCTCCGACAGCAGACCGGACCGCTCCTCCTCTCCGGATGACAGCTCATTAGGCGACCTATCCCTAAAAGCCAAGGGCCCGGTGTCCGATCGATCCGTCCTCAGCGCACCGGACCCGCCCACTGATTTCCTTGCGTCCACGCTGGAGCGGGCCATCAGCACTGCCGTCCTCTCGCACTGGCACCCTCATCCCGGATTCATGCTGACCTTGCTGAGGGTGACCGGCCGAGGAGGTAGGTGGCCCGGTCACCGCCGCCGTCGACATCCCACGCCGAGGCCCCATGCCCCCGGGGACACCCGGGGGGTGGAGCCCACGCCATCCGACTCCATGAGCCATGCGGGCCTAGCAGCCGCTCCGGGAGTTCCCCCCGCCGAGCTCCGATCTTTTGGGGGATTCCTCCCGCCCTAGGCAAGGCAGTGCGCTTGGTGGGGGGCCCTAGTGGGACTCCCAGTCTGCCGCTGAGCTCTAGGGAAAGGGCCCGGTGAGTAGCGCTCCAGAGGCCTGGACCTGCGATCTCATACAGCCTCTCTCCCCACGGTACCTGCATCTGCAGCCGGACCCGACAGCATCGGCCCCAGGGTCTCCTGGAGCCAATCCTCGCCCGAGTCGCGGCCTCTGCCCGCAATTAGGCCAGAAGTTTTTCCACAGATGACATGACTCTCCTGCCTTGAACTTTCCCCCGTGCTGTGCTGCATTAGGGGGCAGGGATTACCTTTTTGTCCAATCCTGTCCCCTCCCCTTAACACTTTTTTAGCCAATCACACCCTCCTTTACATTTACCTATACCCTGTTAACGCAGTCATGCCAGCCCTCCGCCTATTGCATTCTTTCTTTTGCTCCGGGCTCTTCTAGAGCATCAAACTTTTAAAGCTTTAAGTACTGGAACTTTCGCTTTAATTGTTGGTGACCCCCTATCATTTTTTTTGGGGGGGGAGCGGGTACCCAGTTTTTACGGGCACCCAGCTCCCACTTCCTCCCGGCACCGGAAGGAAGTTCACCTCTCCCCCTCCCTCCCTGCAATCTTCTGGGACATGTCACAGGTCCCAGGAGATTGCCCGGCCATTCACAGCACGCACCGCGGCTCGCACTTGCATAGTGTGTGCCTGGCTGTCAAGCCACAGCCGAGTGTCCCAGTTAGAATGCCAGCGCCGGGAAGAGGAGTGGGGCTTTGTACGCCTGCATTGCTGGACCATGGGACAGGTGAGTGTCTGAATATTAAAAGTCAGTAGCTACACTTTTTGTAGCTGCTGACTTTTAAATGGGTGGAACTCCACTTTAATGGGTGCTTACATTTTACTCCACAATCCAAAACATACAGGTAGATTAATAATCAGATTCAGCCCAAGGAAAATAACATTAAAAGATACTTGGAGAAGTTAAACTCCAGGAAACTTCAAAATTCTCCCTTGCAGTGGGCCTACAGCCGCACGTCATCAAGCTGGATGCAGGGTCCATAGCCCTGGATTGGACGTGATGATGCTAAGGCACAATCCACTACTGATGCAGAGGGGAGAGCTGCCCACCTGGGGAGTGGAGGATCGGGTAAGTAAAAGGTGCCCTAGAATAAACAAGCAGTTAACTCTTGCAGTTTCCAAGGGTTGGGCTTTAAAACAATATGTAGATTCTTCCCATAGGGATTATCTTTATTTCAGTCAGTGCAGTCAGAACCCCTGCTGAATGACTGGAGATATAACCAATTACAGTATAACTAGCCTAGATAATGGGGTTGATTTGTGAAAGTAATAGATTATGGGGTTGATTTACTAAAGGCAAATCCACTCTGCACTACAAGTGCACTTGGAAGTGCATTCGCTGTAGATCTGAGGGGTAGATCTGAAATGAGGGGAAGCTCTGCTGATTTTATCATCCAATCACGTACAAGCAAAAATGCTGTTTTTTATTTTCCTTGCGTGTTCTCCTCGGATCTACAGAGACTGAACTTCCAACTGCACTTACAGTGCACCAGTGGCGGCCCGTCCATAGGGGGCGCCCGGGCGCAGCCCCCCCTCCTGTGGTCACCAAAAAAAAAAACAGGCCCTTTAAGAGCTTTTTTTTTTATCATTTCTTTTTTTCACACATGGCGGCGCGACCATAGTGGGCGCAGAAGCGCTGCTACCGCTCGCTTCTGCGCCCGGCCGTCACTCACAACAATACATAGGTTCATGCATTGCATGAACCTATGTATTGCTGCCGCCCACTATTCAGATGGCCGGCCCCTTGAGTGCCGGCCATCTGAATAACAGCGTCTGATTGGCCTTTAGAAGTGCCTATCAGAGCCAGCGGCTCTGATAGGCTTCCCGACTACAGCCTGAGGGCTGTAATCGGCTTCTAAATATCTAATGAGAGGACGCACAGGGGTGCGTTCCCTGGCCAATCAGGTTCACCGGGTCTGGTTACCGGTAACCTGATTGGCTGAAGTGACATCGAGGGCGGGAGAAGACATCGAGGATGGAAGAAGGACGGTGCTGACCCGAGGAAGGTAAGTGCAGGGCTGGGGGGGAGAAACTGGCTGCATATGGGGGAGAAACTGGCTGCATATGGGGGAGAAACTGGCTGCATAAGAGGGAGAAACTGGCTGCATATGGGGGAGAAACTGGCTGCATTATGGGGGAGAAACTGGCTGTATTATGGGGGAGAAACTGGCTGCATATGGGGGAGAAACTGGCTGCATATGGGGGAGAAACTGGCTGCATATGGGGGAGAAACTGGCTGTATATTGGGGGAGAAACTGGCTGCATTATGGGGGAGAAACTGGCTGCATTATGGGGGAGAAACTGGCTGCATTATGGGGGAGAAACTGGCTGCATATGGGGGAGAAACTGGCTGCATAAGGGGGAGAAAATGGCTGCATATGGGGGAGAAACTGGTTGCATATGGGGGAGAAACTGGCTGCATATGGGGGAGAAACTGGCTGCATAAGGGGGAGAAACTGGCTGCATATGGGGGAGAAACTGGTTGCATATGGGGGAGAAACTGGCTGCATATGGGGGAGAAACTGGCTGTATTATGGGGGAGAAACTGGCTGTATTATGGGGGAGAAACTGGCTGCATTAGGGGGAGAAACTGGCTGCATATGGGGGAGAAACTGGCTGTATTATGGGGGAGAAACTGGCTGCATATGGGGGAGAAACTGGCTGCATATGGGGGAGAAACTGGCTGTATTATGGGGGAGAAACTGGCTGCATATGGGGGAGAAACTGGCTGCATATGGGGGAGAAATTGGCTGTATTATGGGGGAGAAACTGGCTGCATATGGGGGAGAAACTGGCTGTATTATGGGGGAGAAACTGGCTGCATATGGGGGAGAAACTGGCTGCATATGGGGGAGAAACTGGCTGTATTATGGGGGAGAAACTGGCTGTATTATGGGGGAGAAACTGGCTGTATTATTGGGGGAGAAACTGGCTGTATTATTGGGGACAAACTGGCTGTATATTGGGGGAAAAACTGGCTATATATTGGGGGAAAAACTGGCTGCATTTGGGGGACAAACTGGCTGCATTATGGGGGACAAACTGGCTGCATTATGGGGGACAAACTGGCTGCATTATGGGGGACAAACTGGCTGCATTATTGGGGGACAAACTGGCTGTATTATTGGGGGACAAACTGGCTGTATTATTGGGGGACAAACTGGCTGTATTATTGGGGGACAAACTGGCTGTATTATTGGGGGACAAACTGGTTGTATTATGGGGGAGAAACTGGCTGCATTTGGGGACAAACTAGTGGCGTTTGGGCACAGTGGCTGCGTTTAATGGGCACAGTGGCGGCAATTGATGATTTTTTATTTTTTTCAGTTTGTTTGCGCCCCCCCAAAAAATTTGAGCACCAGCCGCCACTGCAGTGCACATGTAGTGCAAAGTGGATTTGCCTTTAGTAAATAAACCCCTATGTTCACTATGAAGGTGTATGCTCACTTGGCTTAGTGAATAAGGTGAACATACACTTTGCTAAAGCTGATCATACGTGTATGGATTACTTTCATTCAGACTACGGGCTGAACAAAAGAATTCTAACAGATTGCTCCATCTATACTAACAATGTGGATGGACAAAACCCCCCTACAGGGCTAATGTATTCTGGCAGCCGATGCTGTCAGCTGTCAGAATACCCAACCAGTGCCTGCATCTTATTGGATGCAGGTGCTGTTCGGCTGGCATATTTCTGACAGGTTCCTTTGTCAAAAGTTGAACAGCTAACTTTTGTTGAATGGAATGGTGTCAGCAGGGCCATACGTTGCTCAAATTCATGCAATTTAAAGTTGGCCATTGATGGATTGTTTTTTTGTTCAACCAGCAGACCTGAAAACAAAACACTAATGCAGCCACCACATCTAAAGGCTGCAATATATTACTTTTGTTTTTGGTTTAGATATTCTTAAACAGTTAAACTGTTTAGGAAAATCAGTGATGAAAAGGATCTTGGGGCATTGTAGATCACAGACTAAGGCTCCGTTCACAGGCTGGCGTTCTAGATTGTGATTCTGCCCGTGATTCCAAATCGAAGGACGCCCTTGCGATTCCTGTTACTTTGAATGGCACCTAAATTGCGGAGCGATTTTGCAGTGATTGGCGCACAACGAAAAAATCATGCAAAC
Organism: Rana muscosa; assembly: GCA_029206835.1. Lineage (NCBI taxonomy): Eukaryota > Metazoa > Chordata > Amphibia > Anura > Ranidae > Rana > Rana muscosa. The sequence continues at coordinate 212,570,156 of CM055116.1, forward strand.
AGAATTGCGGTTCTGCGATTCTGTTTGCGCGTCTTTACCATGATTTTTCGGGCGCCCATTGCGGCAAAATGACTCCGCGATTTGGGTGCCATTCAAAAGTAAGAGGGATCACACCGGTGTCCCACGATTTGCGGAGATTCGGAATCACGGGTAGAATCGGGGCGATTCTGTCCGCGATCCGGAACGCCATAGTGTGAACGGAGCCTTAAGGAAAGCGTTCAATGCCAAACTGCAGCTAACAAAGCTAGTAAGATGTCATGCATTAAAAAGGATATACATTCCAGAGATAAATCAATAATTCTTCCATGGTACTAAACAATGGTTTGGCCTCATCTTAAATATGCAATTCTGTTTCAGCCCTGGTTCACATCAGTGCAGCTTTGAAATCGTTCTGCTTCAGAGTTGCAGATCAGTGCGATTTGGACCTTCGATTTCATTGCAGTGAAATTGCAAAAAAAGTAGTGTAGGAACTTTTTCAAAGTCACTGCGACATGAGTCGCAACAATTTGAGCGGTTCCATTGGTGGAAATGGGGTGCGACTTGTCATGCGTGTGAACCAGGGCTGGATCACCTATCCTCAATAAAGACATTGTTGAAGTAAAAAGAGTTTAGCACAGGGCAACAAAATGAATAAGTAGGGTACAGGACTTCAGCTATAAGGATCGATTACATAGATTACAATTATACACTCTGGAGAAGAGCTACCTGAGAGGGGAAAAATTTACAAAGTACAAATATATCAACGGGGACTCCAGTAACTATAATAAACGATATTACTGTAAAGTCCCTGAAGAGCATACACATGCACAATTTGAGGTTAGAAGAAAGAAGGGTGCCATCTCTTCCCCAGGTAAGTGGCGCACACGCATCCAGCCATCCACATGATGTAAAAGAAAACATGATTCATCAGACCAGGCCACCTTCTTCCAGTGCTCTGTAGTCTAGTTCTGATGTTCATGTGACCATTGTAGAAGCTTTTGGCTGTGGAGATGGGTCACCATGGGGTTCGCAGCCCCATACACAACAACCTGTTATGCCCATTATTTTTCTACTTTCACCACTCCAGCTTCATGGACAACATGTTCACTTGCTGCCTAATACAGGTATATCCCACCAATTTTCAGACGCCATTGTAACAAGATATTTCCTTTACCTGTCAGTGGTCATAATGTTATGGCTGATCGGTGTATGTCTGATAAACACACAAATAAGCACAAACCATAACAAAAGAAAACATTATATAATTTTGGACTATTTAGATAAAAAGAGCGACTATACAGACCCCATTATGTACAGAGAAGAATGTTATGTAACGTTGTGGTCAGTAGGGGGCCTTCAGCTCCTTCAGAAAGGTACAAGATTTAAAGAAAACTTATACTGAGGCCTCGTACACACGACCGATTTTCTCGGCAAGAACCAGCAAGAAACTTGCTGGCAGAGAGGTCTTGCCGAGTAAATCGGTCGTGTGTACGCTGCTAGCGTGTTTCTCGTCGAGAAAACCGACAAGAAACCTCGACGAGAAAATAGAGAACCTGCTCTCTATTTTCTCGTCGAGATTCTCCTCGGCGTGTTTCTCGACGAGAAAAGTGAGTGTGTGTACACTTACCTGTCCGCCCGGAAGCCCGCGCATGTTCGAAATGAATTTGACGCATGCGCGGTAGCTTCCTAGGCATACGTAGGGTGTACCAAGATGGCGGCGACGGCATCGAATGTGACGAGCGCATGCTCGACGTAGTCGATGACGTCACCGCGTACACTCCTTTCAAAGAACCGCGGGTTCTTTGAAACGAGCGTGTGTACACTCGGCCGGGACAAGTTTCTTGTCCAAGAATCTCGTCGAAAAAAACGACATGTTTTTCTCAACGAGAATCTCGGCCGTGTGTACGAGGCCTGAGAGTAATGTGAAGGCTATCATTGCTGACCTCCTTAAAAAAATACTAGCATCTGTCTGGCTGTTTGCTTTTTGAGATACTGACCTGGAACAAGCATATTCTTAAAGCGGACCTTCTATTCCAAACAGAAGGTCCAGTTTTTTTAAGTCCCATGTTCCCCCAACTTGATTGGCTTTAAAAAGCCATTAATAAACAAACAGATCCCCCCAGAAAAATACTTACTACAGCCCTGGCCTACAATGCTTCCAGGAGGAACAGCTGATGTCACCATGATGTCACCATGATGTCACCATGCCTCACTGCTGCCTAATGTGATAACTGGGCTCTTGAAAATCCTGCGAAAATGCACATTTGCAATGTGTTGGAGTGCTTTCTTGTGGGGTTTTAAGCTCCAAGCTCTGTAGTAACACACCTGTGTCTATGGAGACATCTTTCCTTTTGCATGGAACTCTGCTTTAGGCAAAGTCAGAGTGATGTCAGAGCCATTAATCTGTATGGCTCATCCATACCAATGACTTAGAACAGGGGTCTCCAAACTTTATAAACAAAGGGCCAGTTTACTGTCCTTCAGACATTAGTGGGGCCGGATTGTAGCCAGTGGGAGTAGAAAATCCCCCAGCTTCAGTGGAAGTAAACAATGCCCCATCATTGGTTTTAGTGGAAGGAATAGTGCCCAATTGTTTATCAGTGGGATGAATAGCACCCCATCCTCTGTGTCTGTGGGAGGAATAACACCTCATCCTTGGTGTCTGTGGGAGGAATAGCACCTCATCCTTGGTGTCTGTGGGAGGAATAGCACCCATTGTTATCAGTGGGAGGAATAGCACCCCATCCTTATCGTCAGTGGGAGGAATAGTACCCTATTGTTATCACTGGGAGGAATAGCTCCCCATCCTTGGTGTCAGTGGGAGGAATAGTGTCCCATTGTTGATATCAGTGGGAGGAATAGCTCCCCATCCTTGGTGTCAGTGGGAGGAATAGTGTCCCATTGTTGATATCAGTGGGAGGAATAGCTCCCCATCCTTGGTGTCAGTGGGAGGAATAGTGTCCCATTGTTGATATCAGTGGGAGGAATAGCTCCCCATCCTTGGTGTCAGTGGGAGCAATAGTGTCCCATTGTTGATATCAGTGGGAGGAATAGCTCCCCATCCTTGGTGTCAGTGGGAGCAATAGTGTCCCATTGTTGATATCAGTGGGAGGAATAGCTCCCCATCCTTGGTGTCAGTGGGAGGAATAGTGTCCCATTGTTGATATCAGTGGGAGGAATAGCTCCCCATCCTTGGTGTCAGTGGGAGCAATAGTGTCCCATTGTTGATATCAGTGGGAGGAATAGCTCCCCGTCCTTGGTGTCAGTGGGAGGAATAGTATCCCATCATTAGTGTCAATTGTGGATAGAACAGTGGCCCGAGGGCCGGATAGAGGCAACTGACTTAGAAGAAGGTATTGAAGCCGTTGAATCATAATGCCAAAAAACTAGCATTTTCTAATGAAGAGGTCAGGAGGTAAAAAATAGCAGACTTTACACTTCCCCTTTTTCCTTAAAAAAAAAAAAAAAGTATCTATACAAGGGGATAGATGTTGAAGAATACCCTATTCTCTTTGTCCGGCTCCCTGAACTCTCCCTTCCAGCTGCAGCCGCCACTAAATTTGCATTAAAAATGATTTTAGTTGTAAACCTTCCTAAGTCCTAAAATTTACTGAGGTTATACACACATCCTGTTTTACAACATATTTTGAAGGAGAAGTGGGTGAGAAGAACTTTTAAAACTTAATATAAATGATAATGTTTTACATAGTATTGTACAGTATATAATGAATCGTTCTTAATCAAAATACATTTTTGCACATCTATACACAAACGTCTAAAAAAAAAGGATAAGAAAAAATTTATCAAAATCAATTAATTAGAAAACACGTCATTGAGTCTAATAAGAAATACATTTTTTAACCACTTGCCGCCCGCCCTATAGCGGATTGACGGCGGCAAAGTGGTTTTAAAATCCTGACTGGACGTCATATGACGTCCTCAGGATTTTGAGCCGCTGCGCGCCCCCGGGGGCGCGCATCGTGGCGATCGTTGCTGCGGGATGTCAGTCCGACACCCCGCAACACCGATCTAGGTAGAGTCTCCGACGGAGACACGTGATCAGCCGTGTCCAATCACGGCTGATCACGATGTAAACAGGAAAAGCCGGTCATCGGCTTTTCCTCACTCGCGTCTGTCAGACGCGAGTAGAGAAGAGCCAATCGGCTGCTCCTCTGACAGGGGGGGTTTGTGCTGATCCATTATCAGCGCAGCCCCCCCAAAGATGCCCACACTGGACCACCAGGGATGCCACTAGACCACCAGGGATGCCAGGGATGCCCACCTTAAAGGTATGCCACCCTAGACCACCAGGGATGCAAATTAGAAATGGCTAATGGATGCCAATCAGTGCCCACAATGGATGCCAATCAGTGCCCACAATGGGCACCACTGATTGGCAGGCATTATTGTTTGGCACTGATTGGCATCCATTAGTAAAACACATTGCAGTACAGTGCCACCTATCAGTGCCCATCCATGCCACCTATCAATGCCCATCCGTGCCACCTATCAGTGCCCATCCATGCCGCCTATCAGTGCCCATCCATGCCGCCTATCAGTGCCGCTTCATGCCGCCTATCTGTGCCCATCCGTGCCGCCTATCTGTGCCCATCGGTGCCCATCCGTGCCGCCTATCTGTGCCCATCGGTGCCCATCCGTGCTGCCTATCGGTGCCCATCCGTGCCGCCTATTGGTGCCCATCCGTGCCGCTTATAGGTGCCTATCCGTGCCGCCTATCGGTGCCCATCCGTGCCGCCTCATCCGTGCCCATCAGTGCCGCCTCATCGGTGCCCATCAGTGCAGCCCCATCAGTGCCCATCAGTGAAGGAGAAAACGTACTTATTTACAAAGTTTTGTAACTGAAATAAAAAAATAAAGTTTTTTTTTCAAAATTTTCGTCATTTTAATTTTTTTTTGCAGAAAATAAAAATCGCAGAGGTGATCAAATACCACCAAAAGAAATCTCTATTCGTGGGAACAAAACGATAAAAATTTAGTTTGGGTACAGTGTAGCATGACCGCGCAATTGTCATTCAAAGTGCAACAGCGCAGAAAGCTGAAAATTGGTCTGGGCAGGAAGGTGTTTAAGTGCCCAGTATGGAAGAGGTTAAGTTCAAATTTAACTAACCTATGTAAAATTAATTGTACTGTACTACGTCTACTAATTATGATGGTAAGATTTGAGAAATACATGATATAAATACTCTATGTCATCAATGCTCCAAGAATGAGATCTCCCAGCCATAACTCATAACTCTTTTTTGTCTTCCTCCGGTTGTTTTCTCTGTACTATAAAATAAAGATAAAAAGTCCAACAAGAGAGTGGGACCTTCTAATAATGACCACAGTAAGTGTACAGACCTAGGAATGTACGCAGATATTTTATAGCCAGATTTATGAAAGTATTATTATTATAACGTATGAAATTAATTAATTACAATGAAAAACTATTTAAAAAGTCAGCTAATGTAAAGCTGAGCTGAACTTCACTGCTAATGACATATTTTAAGGACATACAGTGAAACCTCGGATTGCGATTATTTTTTTTAAAATCCTGACTCGGTTTGCGAGGGTTGTCTCGCAAAACAAGCAGGATTTAAGCCTCTGCGGTGTGCAGTACCGCATTTGTCCAGAGGTGCGGGTGCGCCTGAGCCGATCAGAGCCGATCGGAACCGTTCAGAACCGATCGGAGCCGATCTGAGCCGATATGAGCCGTTCGGAGCTGTTCAGAAATATTCGGAAATACTCAGAAACACTTGGAAATACTCCATTCCCGAGCCTTCCTGAGGGTTTCTGAGTTCAGCCGAGCTGTACCCGAGTATTTACGAGGCTCTCCGGCACCCCACCTCTGGCCACATGCGGTATTGCATGCCATAGAAGTCAATGCGGAACAAATTATTTTAGTTTACATTGACTTCTATGGGGAAACTCGCTTTGATATGCGAGTGCTTTGGATTACGAGCATTCTCCTGGAACGGATTATGCTCGTAATCCAAGGTTCCACTGTATATGTCTTCAGTTTTACTTTCTAGACAATTTATAATTCTGTTAAACTCACTCTAGGTATTCACTCAGTTTCAAAGCTTTTCTCTTGCAATTAATAGAGCAAATAACTGGTAATCCAAGCAATTAAATTTTTAAAGGTTATTTGTAAGTTTACAATTTTTGACTTAATTTATCTGAATATTTTAACATTATTTTTAGTGTCAAGTATTAGTAATTGGAAGGATTTTTCTATTGTTTTATTATTTATTAAAAAAAACTTTTTACACATTTATTTTTTATAAAACATAGATGCTTTTTCAATTAACATTTTTGCGAAAAATTGTTAAGGTCTATGTAGAAAAACAGCGAGAGCGAGCCATCGATGGGGCATACTCGTGCCTAATACCTGGAAGTGCAGGATCACGTGTATATATATGTATATACGTGATCCTGCGCAGCGCAGCTGCCCTGTAGCAGTAAATGTGCTTTAGGGCGGTCGGCAAGTGGTTAAACTACTTGGGACCCCAGGATGCACTAGTATGTTTATTATAAAGGTAAAACTAACCCTTATAACTAAAAGAGTTAAGAAAACATGATTTCAAACAGTTCATTTCAAAGAAATTTAAATAATACATCACTTTAAAGTGGAATTTGCATACACAAGCACATTTATGAGCATACAGAATTTCAAAAGCCAACAACAAATTTTAAACACTTATACTCCTGTAGCGGGTGTCAAATTTAGAGGGGCGTATCTGGGCTATAGATGGCCCAGATACATTGATTTTTGGAATTTCGTGGACACTTTGGAGTGTGGGAGGTATGAATGGTGTCATGTTCCCTGCGGTCCCTAGGTGGCGCTGTCACCTGGGACCGGGGTTGAACTGGCATTCTAGCTCCGTGCCCTTTGTGTCCTCTCGCGGCAGTAGTACGGCGGGGCTGGGAACCCGCTGTGCCTGCTGGGAGAGGATATAAAGGGGGCAGACATCTTGCGCACGAGGTCCATTCCAGAGGCACCTTCAGCCTGGGGGCTGCTGCGCTTCGTCTGTGCCCAGGCGCCCTTTGCCTGGGCGCGTGGGGTCGAGTTCCATCCCAGGCACCTTCAGCCTGGGGTGAGGTACTTTACAAGAAGGCCTGGGGCCCAGTACCTTCGACTGGGTCCCGCAAGGGAGAAGCATTCCTAAGGTGCCCCCGGTATTGGGTGCCTGAATCCAGGGTGTAAGGGACCGGAGACGTGACCCTCCCGTAGAACCGGTGCAGCATTTGGCCGGTGTGGGCCTCTGGTGACCGTCCGGATGGATGTCTTCCTCTGACAGGGGTCGTTTGTCCTAACGGAGGTATTTCATGTTCTTATGGTCTGTGGCAGAGACCCATCTTCATCAGGTCAGTGGCAGGCCTCATCTAAGGCCTGTGGCAGAGGCCTCAACGTTCACCCAGGTCAGTGGCAGGGACCAAATTCACAGTCGGTGGCAGTGACTGTGCGCCAAGCCTGTTTGCACTAAACGGAACAGGAGAGACTTTATTCATTGCGTGTGCCTGGACCTACTCTTTCCCACACCCTGTCTGTTCTTTTATAGTTCAACCAGCCTACCTATTGATCAAAGAAAATAAAACAGTGTTGGACTTTTTATGGTGTGGAACTCGTGTTACTGAAAGCTAAGTGTCCCTGTCTATGACAGTGACAATCATCCTCCACAGGAGAAGCTGAGGCTCCGGCCTAAAACGCAGACCCGAAGGTAAACGGTTTCGCTCATATCTCTGCATACTACATCAGAGAGCCGAGCTGGTGGTGTACATCTTCCCCCTTCTCCCAGATACCCCTAGACGAGTCATAAATAAAACAAAAAACCCCCTTGGAGGTGGGACTTTGAGAGTGACTGAAAAACACACATCAGAGTATGTTGAAAATATATAGATTTTAATAAATAGTTACAAAAAGACAAATTTGATGTAAATCACATGGATTATGTACAAATACAAACTGGAAATTAACATAGATACAAAAAGAAGAAATTTAAACATATATTATTTTTTGTTTTTTTGTCAAACCCAACAGCTGTTTCGGTTACACCCTTCTTCGGGGGAATTGTAGACAAAAGGTTTTCAGATTTATAGATAAACACATTAGTAATTTGTCCAAAAGAGAATCAACATTCAGTGCACCAAGGAACCACACGCACGGCAGAGAACACAAGGTGAGGCACAAAGTCGCATCCCACCTATGTGGGGAGCTCCGAGATGAAAGGGATCCAATGGACCTCAAACGAGGGTCCCCAAGTGGAAACACGCAGGGAAATCAGGAGAAGCTCAAAATAATCCCCCAGGGTAGCTCTCAGTATGGAGAAATATTCCAAATCAAAAAAGTATCAGGTAGGCAAAAGGAACTGCTTCAAACATAGAGGGTGTCCTCAACACACCATTTGCATTGATTATACATTAATTGTGGCCGTGAAGCAAATCTATGTGTGGTTCCAATCTTCCAGTTTAAATTCTGTATGGACACTGAGAGCTGCTGAGATCACTGCGTGTGATGCCTCATGTGGCATCATACGCAGTGATCTCAGCAGCTCTCAGTGTCTACAATTCCCCCGAAGAAGGGTATAACCGGAACAGCTGTCGGGTTTGACAAAAAAACAAAAAATAATATATGTTTAAATTTCTTCTTTTTGTATCTATGTTAATTTCCAGTTTGTATTTGTACATAATCCATGTGATTTACATCAAATTTGTCTTTTTGTAACTATTTATTAAAATCTATATATTTTCAACATACTCTGATGTGTGTTTTTCAGTCACTCTCAAAGTCCCACCTCCAAGGGTTTTTTTTGTTTTATTTACTTATTTTTGGGATGTGGTGACTGTTAAACAAATACAATCTTGCAGATGTCGGTCTTCTTTGTCTTCTAGACGAGTCATACAGCCAGTGGCGGTGCGTCCATAGAGGGCGCCGGAGCGCCGCCCCCTCTCGCTCCCGCACCGCCACTGAAAGACAATACACAGATTCATGCATTGCATGAATCTGTGTATTGTCACCGCTGCCGCGCTGCCCACTATTCATATGGCCGGCCTCCTGGTGAGCGCCGGCCATATGAATTAGAGCGGTGGCCGGCGGTGGGTGTGTTCTGGGAGTGTCTATCAGAGCCAGCGGCTCTGATAGGCTTTCCGATTACAGCTCTCAGGCTGTAATCGGCTTCCAAAAACTCCTCCCAGGTACGCACGGGGGTGCGTTCCTTGGAGAAGACTGTGGAGGTTTCAGCCAATCAGGTTCACCGGATCTGGCTACCGGTAACCTGATTGGCTGAAGCGAAATCGAGGGCGGGAGAACACATCGAGGACGGCGTGGACCGAGGAAGGTAAGTGCAGGGCTGGGGGGGGGGGACAGGCTGCATTTGGGGGGAACTGGCTGTATATGGGGGGGGAACTGGCTGCATTTGGGGGGAACTGACTGTATATGGGGGACAAACTGGCTGCATTTGGGGGGAACTGGCTGTATATGGGGGACAAACTGGCTGTATATGGGGACACACTGGCTGTATATGGGAGCACATTGGCTGTATATGGGAGCACATTGGCTGTATATGGGGGCACATTGGCTGTATATGGGGGCACACTGGCTGTATATGGGGGCAAACTGGCTGTATATGGGGGCACACTGGCTGTATATGGGGGCACACTGGCTATATATATGGGGACAAACTGGCTGTATATGGGGGCACACTGGCTATATATATGGGGGCACACTGGCTGTATATGGGGGCACACTGGCTGTATATGGGGGCACACTGGCTGTATATATGGGGGCAAACTGGCTGTATATGGGGACACACTGGCTGTATATGGGGGCACACTGGCTGTATATGGGGGCACACTGGCTGTATATGGGGGGCACACTGGCTGTATATGGGGGGCACACTGGTTATATATATATGGGGGCACACTGGTGATATATATATGGGGGCACACTGGCTGTATATGGGGACAAACTGGCTGTATATGGAAACAAACTGGTGGCGTTTGGGCACAGTGGCTGCGTTTAATGGGCACAGTGGCGGCAATTGATTTATTTTTTTTCCAGTTTGTTTGCGCCCCCCCAAAAACTTTGAGCACCAGCCGCCACTGCATACAGCCATAAAGAGAGGGGAGAAGGCGGGTGAGGTCGCTACACTCCTTTTCTGTCAGTCCCTTCCCATGAATAAAGGACAGACATCTTTACATGCCTACCATCCTCTGACGGCTGTTGTCACCTCTTGTTTGTAAAATTGACAAACATGAAAGATGAATAGAGCATGGTGACACAGGATCCAATAGAGTGACCTGCAATGGTCAGTTTTCTTCTTCCCTATCAGTGGCTGGTCAGTGATATGTACTAAATATGCACCCTAGGTGATAACATCCCAGAATATGATCAGTCATCACCTTTAGAAATCGGTGGAGTAACACTTGATAGCTATGTTTTCAGGGAGAAACCAGTGATGACAACCTGCAGTTGTAGAAACATCATTCCAATTCAGCAGAACCCTTACAGCAAGAAGAACATATCTTCAATTGTTACATGCGCTTATATTATAAAAAATAAATTCTCTCAGCACTCTGTATTTATCTCCAACTTCTTTTTTTTAGCTTTGGATAGTGTGTGGAAGGATTACATCCTGTTAGTTTTTTTACTGCTATTTACACATATTAGAGATACTAAAATCCATTAGAGGAATTTACTCTCACGTTCCGTCCTGCAGACAGTGCTTTACCAAACAGGGAACTTTTCAACAGCAACACAGACATACCGTATATACTCGAGTATAAGCAGACCCAAATATAAGCTGAGGCACCTAATTTTACCACAAAAAAACTGGGAAAACATATTGACTCGAGTATAAGCCTAGGATGGGAAATGCAGCAGCTACTGTAAGTGGAAAAGAGGGTCAACAATGCCCATCTGCAGCCTCACTGTGCCCATTTGCAGCCTCACTGTGCCCATCTGCAGCCTCACTGTGCTCATTTGCAGCTTCACTGTGCCCATTTGCAGCCTCACTGTGCCCATTTGCAGCCTCACTGTGCCCATCTGCATGCCTCACTGTGCCCATCTGCATGCCTTACTGTGCCCATCTGCAGCCTCATGTACCTGATCTCCCACAGCCTCATGTACCTGGTCTCCCGCTGTGTCATGCAGTCTTAACTGCAGTCGGCGGACGTCCACTGTAACAAAGCCCCGCCCCAGTGGTGGGATGACTATTGCACAACATCTCTGAACCAGAACTTGCAGAAGACTTGCAGAATGTTTGCAAGAAAGTTGATCTGGAGTCATGCAATGTAGACTTGCTGCAATTGTGCAACAAACTTGTGAAGCCTGGCGAGTCTAGCAATTTAGCAAGTCATTTTCAAACTTGCAACACAATTGTTTGCTATCTGGGATCTGGTGAGTATTTTGAAGTTCTTTTCTTGGGAATAACAAGAAATAGACGAATTTATGAGAAATAAAAAAAATGATGTTGTGCAATAGTCATCCCACCATGGGGGTCACTGTGACTTGCAGAGCTCTTGCTGTAGACTCACCACTGCAAATTTGCTCTTACTAGAGACTTGCCATACAAATTTGCTGCAAAGTGTCAACTAGAACTTGTGCTTCAAGTGCTCTGCAAGTGTACAACTTGCCAGTGAAAATGTGCAGCAACTTAACAGACTTAGAAGTCAACACTGCCACAAATTTGTGGCAAGTTATCCTTGCTATCTGGGATGGTACAGAGACTCAGACTATTTACATTGTTTATTCCCCTACAAGATGTTGGAGATGCGACCATGATCAAGGAACCTACCCGTTTTGGGAAGCAGTGTTTGCAATCCACAACAGAATCTGCAAAAAGTCCCTGGCCTCCTCCCCAGAAATTGCTTTGTTATCAATCCTTGAAGAAGTGGAGTTTATTGGGCCATTTTCTCTCTGCAACCCGACAGGTTATACCTACCCATTGGAAATCCAACACCATTCCACAACTTTCGCAATGGGTATCCACAGTCAATGATATCACGAGAATGGAGGAGATGTCAGGCCTCGTACACACGACCGAGTTTCTCGGCAAGAACCAGCAAGAAACTTGCTGGCAGAGATGTCTTGCCGAGAAACTCGTTCGTGTGTATGGTTTCTCGTCAAGAAAACCGACAAGTAATCTCGACGAGAAAATAGAGAACCTGCTCTCTATTTTCTCGTCGAGATTCTCGTCGGCATGTTTCTCGACGAGAAAAGTGAGTGTGTGTACACTTACCTGTCCTCCCGGAAGCCCGCGCATGTTCGAAATGAATTTGACGCATGCGCAGTAGCTTCCTAGGCATAGGTAGGGTATACCAAGATGGCGGCGACGGCATCGAATGTGACGAGCGCATGCTCGTCGTAGTCGATGACGTCACCGCGTTCGCTCGATTCAAAGAACCGCGGGTTCTTTGAATCGAGCGTGTGTACACTCGGCCGGGACAAGTTTCTTGTCCAAGAATCTCGTCGAAAAAAACAACATGTTTTTTTCGACGAGAATCTCGGCCGTGTGTACGAGGCCTTATGCCCCATACACACGATCGTTTTTCTTGCCATTTTTTTTCTTGCCGTTTTTCACGTTGTTTTTTTTCATGTTTCCTCTCAAGCCTGTCTTGCGTACACACGATCATTTAAAAAAACGATCAAGCAAAGCGCAGTGACGTACAACACGTACGACGGCACTATAAAGGGGAAGTTCCATTCGAATGGCGCCACCCTTCATGTTAGTAAAGTTTGTTGAGCGACGATTCGCTCTTTTCAGTCTCGTGCTTTTCAGTCCGTGACTGCGTGACGAATGTGCTATCTCCATTACGAACGCTAGTTTTACCAGAACGAGCGCTCCTGTCTCATACTTGATTCTGAGCATGCGCGTTTTTTTCACGTCGTTAAAGCATACACACTATCGTTTTTCACGTCGTTAAAAAAAACAACATGAAAAACGACGTGAAAAAAGAGAGCATGTTCGAAATTTTTAATGGCCGTTTTTCACGTCGTTAAAAATGCTCTGGAGCCTACACACGATCATTTTTAATGGCCATTTTTTTTAATGGCATTTTTAACGGCATGAAAAACGATCGTGTGTATGGGGCATTAGGCAATGACACTTTTGACAGATTTAAAACCCTTTGGTGCATTTTGCTTCCTCAGATACTCTGAAGACCATGGTTTCCACTTACTCTTCTTTTATATCCCCTCAACAATCCTGACTCCCCGCAACTGAACAACGGACATGGAGGTTCTGTTTTTTTTTTTTTACACTGGCTATGCCAGCCTGCAACTCCCTTCTGTTTATTTGTCTTTCTTGTTTTACCTCGGACACTCGGGATTGCCTCGCTGGATCCTGGAAGAAGTGACTTACCTTGTCCCCGGGATCCCGCGATGTATTTCCGCAGTGTACAGCGGCCGGATCTTCCGCCCGATGCACTGTGTTCCACTGATTCCCTTCCCTGTGAGCGTCGCGAAGCAGGGGGGTGGAACCAGCGGTAAATTCAAAAAGTATAAAGCACAAACACACTGATACAATGTAATCCTATTGGATTACAATAGAAAATAAAATAAAGTGACCTTAGATTGCCCCCCAGTGCTTTCTCCAGTGCCCTTGTCTGCAGTTTTACTGTACTTTGTGTCTGTAAACTGCACAGCGACCATGGCATCAAAAAGGCAGGCCTCCACCTCAAAATCGCTATATGACCTGTTGGAAAACAGCGACAGCGATACAGAATCGCTTGCAGAGGAGTTGAGTGACAGCGACTCGTACGGAATTTCGTCATCAGACGCAGAAAGCGATTTTAGCGACGATCCCACGACTGTGCCCAGCGATGTGCGGACTTAGTGCTCAATTGATTGCGGTACGGAGCACGTAGCGCCCCCAAGATTTCCATTTACAGGAGCACCTAGGATCAAAGTGGATGTTGAGGATGATAAACCCTTGGCATACCTTGAGCTCTTTCTGACTGATGAAGTTATTTCCAAAATTGTTATGGAGAAGAATCGCTACCAGGAGCAACAAGCTGCTACCCATCAGCGCTTTTCAAGGACCAGAAAATGGGAACCGGTAACCAGAGAGGACATCTGGAAGTTTCTGGGCCTTATAATACTTCAGGGAGTGGTGGGGAAACCCCTGCAGAAATGGTACTGGACAACCAACAAATTTCTGGCCACTCCTTTTTTTGGCACCGTTATGTCCGAATATAAATTTTCGCTCATAATGAAATATTTGCACTTTGCAAATAATGAAGACTTTGATGAGAGTTCTCATCCAGCTCCAAAACTAAAAAAAAAATGGGAAATTTACCAACTAATTTTGAATAATTTCCAGCAGACCTATGTGCCGGACAGAGACATAAGTATTGACGAAAGTCTTATGGCCTACAAAGGTAGACTTAGCTGGATACAGTTTATCGCATCAAAGCGAGCTCGTTTGGCATGAAGTAATTTATGCTGTGTGAATCCAGCTCTGGGTACATCTGGAATTCAGTCCTGTACACCGGGAAAGGGACCAAATTCAGTGATCGATTCAGCAGTTTTGGAATAGCAACCGCATCGGTTCTTTCTTTGATTGAGCCATTGCTGAACCAGGGTTACTGTGTCACCACAGACAATTTTTATACGTCCCCAGAACTCTATGGGGTTGATTTACTAAAGGAAAATCCACTTTGCACTTGAAAGTGCACATGGAAGTGCAGTCGCTGTAGATCGCTGTAAATCTGAGGGGAAGCTCTGAAATTAGGGGAAGCTCTGATGATTTTATCATCCAATCATGTGCAAGCTAAAATGCTGTTTTTTATTTTCCTTGCATGTCCTCCTCGGATCTACAGCGACTGCACTTCCATGTGCACTTTCAGTGCACTTTCAAGTGCAAAGTGGATTTTCCTTTAGTAAATCAACCCCTATGAGTTCCTCCTTCTGAACAAGACGGATGCCTATGGGACCGTTAGGCCTAACCGGCGTGACATGCCGCCAACCTTTGCCAATAAAAAACTTGGAGCAGGAGAAATAGTGGCCTGGCAGAAAGGAAAAATTATGGCAATGAGATGGCGGGACAAAAAAAAAACGTGTGCCTTCTGAGTACCATTCACAACACCTCTACTGTAATGGTACATACCAAAGGTGGAAAAGATGTCATGAAGCCACAGGTCGTGTTGGATTACAACCATACCATGGGAGGTGTGGACAGGGCTGACCAGGCTATGACCTTTTATCCAGCCATGAGGAAGCAACAAACAAAATATTATAGAAAACATTTCAGGCATCTTTTGGAACAGTGCCTGTGGAATGCATTCATTCTTCTGAAAAAAAAATAGTGACAGGCCTATGATCCATGCGGACTTTGTGTGGAAGGTTGCCGAACTCATATTTCTGAAGCACCAGACGCCAACGGCAGTAAACAGATCTGTACATCGGGCTGCTGGCGTTGTGAA
This sequence comes from Rana muscosa, assembly GCA_029206835.1. NCBI lineage: Eukaryota > Metazoa > Chordata > Amphibia > Anura > Ranidae > Rana > Rana muscosa. The sequence goes on from CM055116.1 coordinate 212,585,558, forward strand.
CCCGGGAAACGCCTGACTGGTCGTCACTTTATGGACCACATTCCACCAACTGAAAAGAAGACAGCACCCACAAGGATGAGTGTGGTTTGCTGCTCCAAGCGTGACGACTCCGGAAGGAAAATCCGAAAAGAAACCCGTTTCTATTGTCCCGACTGTGACGTTGGACTTTGTGCTGTACCTTGTTTTAAGATTTTCTATACCCGAGACATTTACTGACGCAATATGACTTCTAATATTGCACCCTTGTTTGACCGAAAAAAAGTCAGTGTTTTTGATTATATTTAAAAAATATGTAAAAAGAAACAAATCCGCGCAATAAACTATGATACAATATAATACTGAGCAGCTGAACACTAAGGGTCAAATAATCAAAATCCCTGAAATGAGCATAAAAATAGATAGTGCAGCGCTTTAAATGTCCATATGTCAAAGATAGAAAACCAGCACAGTGAATCAATAAATAATCCCTGTGATCTTCATAGGTGACACATGAACTCTTGATTGCATGCAGGTGGTAACAAACACACACAGTGAGAGACCTCCACCAACAGATAAAATGGCCGCTCACCTCCAAACATGGACCCTTTGATTATAGAGGGTCACTGAAAACCTTCCCTTGCGGGTTAATCCAAGGCAGATATAGATGTGAAATTCCCCAGATAAGTGAGGATCATCAATCCCATGTGAGATCAGAATCATTCAAGGACTTCAAGGTATCGGGTTCATAAGGCAGTTTTACATGTGGAAGATAGAGAGGCAGACCATAGTGTTTCTCCGTGGTAAAACAATTTAATGAGAAAACAAAAGTAGTGCACTTACATTTAAAAGGCACTATACCAGTGCCGAGGTACAACAGCGCGTCTGGTGAGACTGTGAATGAACTGCGGGTGACGTCACGAACTTCCCATCCGTACGTACGTTACGTCCCCGCTGATGAAGTCCCGCCCACTGGGACAGCCTGCCATCACACTATTCAAGTCGGAAAATCCGATGGTGTGTACGGGCCTTAATACTTGTGGTACATAAGTACTGACTGTTTATATTGTTCTTTTTTTACTTAAAAAGGAATAAACATATATTTGCCTCTAAAATGGTTTTCTATAGTAGAGTAGGGGAAGCTAAAACTCCTGTCAGATTTAGATTTCTGTCTGTGTCCCTGTTGATTTTCCATCACTTCCTATCTGGTGAAACCATTTTCAGCAGGAGAAGGAGTAAGGGGAAACCTCTGGACAGCAGTAAATACTAGACAGGAGTTCTAATTCTTCCCCACTCTATTCCAACCTTTAACACTTTAAAGCCAAATTACAGCCTTGTAATTGAGTGGAAAAGTAATAGGACCCCCTTAAGCATTTTGTATGCTGTCCGTGTTTTAGTTAGCGGGATTTTCAGTAATTTTTTTCTGATCTTTTCAATATAAACCCCATTTTATTTTTTAATTTTTAATTTTTTTTAGCAGAGAAGAGTTTGAACAGCTTTCAGGTTTTTATTTTTGTGTTTTTCTATATGTGATAGGACCTTTCTGAGCAAACTTAAAATCTACATTATCCCAAATAATTTTTTGTTTTCTATGTGTGTGTTCACATACATTTATTTTATAAATTATAGTCTCTATCATTTTAATGCACGTCTTCCATCAGAAGTACAATACCTGGTTGAACCTGCCAGACACCTTTCTTCCTTGTTCTAAAATGCGGAATAAAACCCCCAAAGAACAAAAGCTAGTGTAGCGGCCTCACTCCCTTCTCTCGTGTATCGGTTATCCGATAGCTCTGGTCTAGGGGTATCTTGCATGTGAGAGTGAGATGCGCTACGGCCCATGTCCTCCCCATTAATGCGGGTGAAAGCCAGTACCTGTTGTTTTCCTCGGGCCGGTGTAGGGGTATCTTGCATGTGAGAGTGAGATGCGCTACGGCCCATGTCCTCCCCATTAATGCGGGTGAAAGCCAGTACCTGTTGTTTTCCTCGGGCCGGTGTGCTTCTTTAAGATCCAAGTCTGTTGTGCTGACACCTCCCTTTGCTCCCATTAACCAGAGTACCACACACCGATAAAGGTCCAACACTTGTTTATTAACACACTCCAATAAACAGTCCTTTTCCAGCCGACTGGTTGAGACCCAATAAACAGTTCAATACGGTGGGGTGAGCAGGTCGAGGCACTATCCTGATAAGTAAACTAAACCACTGTGGTTTCACCAGCGGTTGCTAAAGCCCATTAGCTTGTGAAAGAACTTAAACCTTCAGGGTCCCTACCAGCGACCCCAGAGAACAGGAACAGGAGTACCTTCGCTGCGTTGTGGCCCCTATCAGGGGAAGATGTCCCTCCAAGAGAGTTACCAGAGGCCCCTCTGTCACCGGGTTGATGCTGCTCTGTGCTCTTCAGAAGGGTGACCTCTCCGGCCCCCTCGCCTCAGATACGAGTCCCATCCACCTCAGGGACCCTCGGACAAATCCGCCCTTGCGGGACCCAGTCGAAGTCACTGAGCCCCAGGCCTCCGATGTAGTACCTCACCCCAGGCTTAAGGTGCCTGGGATGGACTCCAACACTGCTCCGGCCAGGCCATGGGCACCTGAGCCGGAACTCAGGACCATCGGCACCCAGGCCTAGGGTGCCTGGGCGCGGGATGCAGAAGACAGAAGACCTCACGGCGAGGGCGTCTACCCCTTTTATGCCCTCCCCCGGCAGACACAGCAGGTCTCCCCACCCCGCTGTACTAGTGCCAGAGCAGGACAAAAAGGTGCAGCACTGCGGTAATGGTTCTACCTCGACCCGGGACAACAGCGCCACCCACAGGTCAAAGGGAACAACACACCACCAGAGTCCTCCACGACTTAATTGGTCTGAACCCTATCACAATTGGTGCAACCTGGGTCATTCTACCACCCAGGTACTCCCCCTAGATTTAGACCCCCCGCTACACTAGTTTGGGACTTTAAACCAAACCTGCATAGAACTGGGTCTTTGTAAGTACACTTATAACTCTAGACCAATGCTTCATACAAATAAACTTTTATTGCACATATATTACGTCACATATGTAGCACTACCCCCACGGGAGCAGCTGATGAACGGTTCCCCTATTCCTGCATAGCCAGGCAACAAGTATTTTCTACTCGCATCCAGACACAAGAAACAGTCTTTAGCCCCATACACACTATCAGTTTTCTTGCAGGTTTTTCTCTTCAGGTTTACCAAAACCATGTAGTGCAAGGGCCTGCCTGATTGCATACGAATTGAAACTCTTAAGGTTTGACCTCATATTAGATGGTTTTGGTAAACCTGAAGAGAAAAACCTGCAAGAAAACTGATAGTGTGTATGGGGCTTTTGAGTTTGTTTTTGTTGTTTTATTAGGGGTGATAACTTGGATGGGGTAAAGTGGTTATGGGATGCCCAACTTGACCGAAAATTATGAATGGGGACAACTTCCTCCCTATGTACAAAAATCCTAGAAAGTCTTTGGTGATCAAAAGCAAAAGTCCCTTAACCCTTTCCGACCGAGGGTACGCACATATGCGTACTCGGCTTTCGGGGGTTATACCGGGATGATGCCTGCAGCTGCAGGCATCATCCCGGTACCATTGTTTAGAGCCGGCGATTGGCTTTCCAGGTATAACAACCGATGCAGCTAAAAGCTGCTCGGTTGTTATACCGGAGGAGCGGGAGGGGACATCCCCCCCTCCCGCCGCCTCCGCCGCTCTTACCAGGCCTCCCGTCCCACCGGGAGACCCGATCTACGATCCGCCACCTTGGGCGCCTAGAGACAGACTGAAACAAAGCCACGAACGGCTTTGATTCAGTCTCTTCACTGCAACCACAGAAGCGACGTCATGACGTCACGTTGGGGTTACTCGGCTGCCAATGGCGCCGGATTTAAAAAAGTACACAGTATTCAGAATTGCCGTTTTCGATGATCTGAATACTTTGAAGTGCAAAGGAGGGATTGGGGGTCTTTTAGACCTCCGATCTCTCCATAAAGAGTACCTGTCACCACTTATTACTGTCACAAGGGATGTTTACATTCCTTGTGACAGCAATACAAGTGATCAATTTATTAATTTTTTTTAAAAACACTATTTTTATTATAAAAATAAATAAAAAAAATAAGAATTTTTTTTTTAAAGCGCCCCTGTCCCCGCGAGCTCGCGCAGCAAAGAAAACTCATACAGAAGTCGCGCCCGCATATGAAAACGGTATTTAAATCACACATGTGAGGTATCGCCGCGATCGTCAGAGCGAGAGCAATAATTATAGCTGTAGACCTCCTCTGTAACTCTAACCTAGTAGCCGTAAAAAAAAATTAAAGCATCGCCTATGGAGATTTTAAGGTACCGTAGTTTGTCGCCATTCCACGAGTGCGGGCAATTATAAAGCATGACATGTTTGGTATCTATTTACTCTGCGTAACATCATCTTTCACATTATACAAAAAAATTGGACTAACTTTACTTTTTAATTTTTTTTAAATTCATGAAAGTTAATTTTTCCAAAAAAAGTTGCGTTTAAAACACAGCTGCACAAATACTGTGTGACATAAAATATTGCAACGATCGCCATTTTATTCTCTAGATTCTCTGCTAAAAATATATATATAATGTTTGGGGTTTCTAAGTAATTTTCTAGAAAAAAATATGCATTTTAACTTGTAAGCACCAAATGTCAGAAATGGGCTTATGCCCCATACACACGATCATTTTTCATGCCGTTAAAAATGCCATTAAAAAAAATGGCCATTAAAAATGATCGTGTGTAGGCTCCAGAGCATTTTTAATGACGTGAAAAACGGGCATTAAAAATTTCGAACATGCTCTCTTTTTTCACGTCGTTTTTCATGTCGTTTTTTTTTAACGACGTGAAAAACGATAGTGTGTATGCTTTAACGACGTGAAAAAAAATGCGCATGCTCAGAATCAAGTATGAGACGGGAGCGCTCGTTCTGGTAAAACTAGCGTTCGTAATGGAGATAGCACATTTGTCATGCTGTAACGGACTGAAAAGCACTAGACTGAAAAGAGCGAATCGTCTCTCAACAAACTTTGCTAACATGAAGGGTGGCGCCATTCGAATGGAACTTCCCCTTTATAGTGCCGTCGTACGTGGTGTACGACACTGCGCTTTTCTTGAACATTTTTTAAAATGATGGTGTGTACGCAAGACAGGCTTGAGAGGAAACAAGAAAAAAAATGACGAGAAAAACGTCAGTTTTAAAAATGACATTAAAAATGATCGTGTGTATGGGGCATTAGTCATGAAAGGGGACTAGGAACTTTCGGTCCCTTTTAGAAAATAGCACAGTGTGTTGTAAGCTGCATTCAGAAGTATCTCCAACCCCTCCGTAGAACTGCTTCCAGCTCTACTGCCTGCAGGAACTAACAGCCCTCCTGGCTGCATGTCCACCAGCCCACCTGGCTGCTCCGAAGATGTCCCAGGGCAAGGAATAGGAAGGGTTTAGCGCAGTTCTGTCCTCCTGAAAGGCTTGCTACATATGGCAGTCTCTCCCTTTGT